>JAJHZJ010000311.1:787131-1517859 GCA_023548195.1 Bettongia penicillata ogilbyi | reverse complement strand
CTAGGAAGGTTAATTAATCTAGTCCTGGTCACCCAGATAATAAGGATGAGAGGTAGGTTTGAATCTAGGTCCTCTGATTCTAGTCAGTACTCTTTCCAGGAGGCTGAACTGAAAAATGAGGATGACTAGGAATCTGGAAACTATTCCATAAAGAATCAGATGAAGTCCTCCAGAAGATTTTAAACAAAAGACTTCAGAGGTACGTGACTGCCTTCTTCAAGTATTTGAGAGGTCCTCGACTGGACCCAGAGGGGAGAACAAGGACCAATGGACTTCTACATCAATAGCAAGAGGAGCTGAACAATTAAAGAAGCCCAACATTGGAAGAGTTTTCAAGGCAAGGATAAATAATCACTTGTAAGAGATGTTAGAAAAAGTTTTCATGATTCAGGTAAGGATTAGGCTAAATGATCTCTAACTTCCTTCCAGCACTGGTAGTCTTTCATTGTGATATTTCTGCCATGTGGACATCTACTCTTTGCCTGAACTCTTAGAACAATGACACAACCTGTTCTAAGACACCTTTGTTAGAAGATTCTTTCTTTTATTGAGTCAAAACCTTCCTCTGTTATATTCTAGCAAGTGAGAGGTGAAAATTTCCTTATACAGACTTCTCAGCCACAAACCACTAAGTGCATTTTCATTTTAGGCCAAAAAATAGCAATAAGTACCATTTGTAGAGACACTTTAAGGCTTGTAAAATGCTTGATACATGTTATCTCATCTTATCCTCACAACGACCTTGGGAGATTGGTGCTTTTATTATCCCCATTTTACAGATGGTAAAACTGTAAGTGACAGACTTGCCTAGGGTCACAACTACTAAGTGTCTGAGCTGAAATTTGAACTTATCCTCCTGATTCCAAGTCCAGTAGCTCTAACCCCTTAACTGTACATACATTCTTGATCATCTAGTCCTTCCTAGAGGTAAAAGAAACCAGTCAGTGTAAGGGCATGTAAGGAAATCGGTTTTTCAATGTACCTTTTCCAAAGGAAGACTCAGTAAATTCATTTGTCAACCTGATTTCATTTTACTAGAGTTTGGGTCTAAGCCCAACTGACATGACTAGAGCAGCTATAAGAATGGCTAACTTCCCCAAAATACCTTTCCTCCCTCTCCCCCACAACCTCACCAGCTGCAGCCTGCCAACATGCCAAAAATGTTACCATGAGCATTACCTTCTTAGATTAATATTACTAATGACAGCTAACACATTAACAGAGAACAACAGCTTCCAGGATAGGCATAAGGACACTTTGATGGATCAGAAAACCTCTTCATGTGGCACTCTCTCTGGCCAATGCGGTTCCTAACTCTTCTCTGTGATAAGGAATTCTTGCCTTTCTACAAATCATCCATACTGATCTTTCCTGCTTTTGGTATGTAATGTAGCCTCTCAATATAGCCTCTCATTTTCTTAATTTTTTTTGTCCTTTAACATTTTTATTTTTTCCTTGATAGTATTTTTTTACATGTAAAGATAATTCTCAACATCATTTTTGCAAAATTTTGAGTCTCAAATTTTTCTCCCTTCCTCCCTTCCCTCCCCACTCCCCAAGACAACAAGCAATCTGATATAGGTTATAGATGTACAGTAATGTTAAACATATTTCCACATGAGTCATGTTGTGAAAAAAAGAATCAGAACAAAAAGAAAAAACAGAAAAGGAAAAATAGTATTCTTCAATCTGTACTCAGATGCCACAGTTCTTTCTCTGGATGTGGCTAACTTTTTCCATCATGGGTCTTTTGAAATTATCTTGGGTCATTGTATTACTGAGAAGAGCTGTCTATCATGGTTAATCACTGTACAATATTTCTGTTGCTGTGTATAATGTTCTCCTGGTTCTGCTCACTTCACTCAACATCAGTTCATGTAAGTCTTTCTAGGTTTTTCTGAAATCATCCTGCTCATCATTTCTTATAGTACCATAGTATAGCACAATCATATCCCACAACTTGTCCAGCCATTCCCCAAATGATAGGTATTCCCTCAATTTCCAATTCTTTGCCACCACAAAAAGAGCTACTATAAACATTTTTGTACATGTGGGTCCTTTTCCCTTTTTTATAATCTTTTTGGGATACAGATCTAGCAGTGGTATTGCTGGATTAAAGGGTATGCACAGTTTTATAGTCCTTTGGGCATATATTTATAGTCCTTTTCAATATATGATTGGCCTTAATTATCCATTTCCCCACGATTTTTATACTACATATCACATAGAAGTTATCATTGGTAACATGATGTGACCTACTCCCTCTCACCCATTATACATCCATTCTTTGACCCTTGGGTTACTTAATTTCTGTTCTTTCCAGTTCAAGGTGCTCCATGACTGGCAGACCTAGAGCATCAGTGGGAGAATATTGGTTTTAAAAGAGAAAAGCTCTTGCAACAATGTATAATTTAGGATCATCTAAAGGATGGTATAATTTCCCAAATGAGATCCATCCTGATCACCTCCTACTTAATTCCGGGTCCAAATCATTATACATCTGCAGAGTCTATTCAAGATGTATCTTTGTTTTGTGTGTCTGTTTTTGTCTGTATGAGTGTGGAATAATTCAACCTAGTGGGTATCCAACTGAATATCATAGCATGGATAATATGTTTTTCATCTACTCTGCTTTCCCAATGTGGATAATAATAGCTGGCATTTAAAGAGTATTTTTCACTTACAGAGCTCTTTCCATGCATCATCCTCTTTGAATCCTGACAACAATCCTTTTTCAATAGTAAGGTATGCATCATTATCTCTTTTTTTGGAAACAGAGTCTCAGAGGGGTGAAATCACTCGCCGGTTGTTACACAACTAGTTAGTAGCAGTCCCTAGACTTGACCCTAAGCTGTCTAGCTTCATGTCCTGTTAACATTACTTCTTGCTGCCTCCCTGGAAGTTTTTGAGCTCGTTACAAGATATGGAACATGCAATGTTTACAAGTCCAGGTGAGTCACTATGATAAAGGGTCTAGATAGTCAAGAGGTAGATTAAGGACACTGGGCAAATTTGGGGAAGGGGGGCTACCAAAAAGAAGAGGGAGGGAATTTGCTTAACATTTTGGCATTTGCCCTTTAGCAACAGCCTACTTTGGCTATAACACTCAAATTTTCTCCTCTATCTGAGGGTAGCTGGGCTTTGTAGAGAGAATTCCAGTAGAAGTGAAAGGACAAAATATATGGCACATTTTCTCTCCATACCCCGAGAAAGGACTAGGAAACAACCTCATAAAGTGCTGTGGGTGAATAGAGTCCAACTGTCAATTACTAGCTATGTAGCATAAGGCAAGTCACTTATGGTCTGGCTCTTTGTGATCACTGTCCTGTCTAAGTTTTCAGTAACTTTCCTTCTGTGAAGATGTTCTAGACTTTTTACGGGACTCAAAATCATGATCACTATGTATAGTTTGCAGTTTTCTCATCTGTGAAATAAGTTGGATTTGATCATGTATCTTAAAGAGCTAATATTCTATTAACAGTATGATATCATGTTAACTTTTTAAATGTTAACTTAGGCTGGAGTTGTGGAGGAATGGCATCCGTAGAGATGACAGCCACATTGTGTTCTGCCGTATTTGGACCGCTTCTATGACTCTATGATTTGTATTTTGAGGTGGCATATTTTAGAAAGATCACTGAAAATCTGGAGAGTATTCAGAGGAGGGTAAGGAAGATGAGGATGGTCCTTGAGATCACAGCCTATGTGCACCTGTACTAAAACCTCTTATCTATTATCCAAATTGCTCAACCATTTTATCTTTGTCTATTATACTTCAATACAGTATTGTCTCCATTTCTGCTTCTTTTGATTTTCACTCAAATAACTCTCTACCATGCTTTTATTCCCTCACTGTCCATGAATTTCTCCACATGATTGTTTTGTATTAATACACAATGCTACTCCACTTCTCCTATTTTATCTATGTTATATATTTTGAATAATATAAACATTTTCAGAACCATATTCCCATCATGGATCTCATTACACCAGAACTCAGTGATAGCTAAGGTCAAATTGACTTCTTTGCCTTAGGATCTCTAGTCTATCTTGCTCATTAGCCATTTTGAGAATTTATAGTCATAGAGCTTTTTATCTGAGTGTATTAATTTTATTTCTAGTTCCTTTCCATGAATTCATGCATGTCTTTATTGCTGTCCTTCTCCTATGTTGTAGCTCACCTCCATAGGATTTTGTGTGGTGAGTATATGTAAGTTTTGTTTTTTCCCCTTTTATTTTAAATTTAAATCCCTGTTATTTTTGTTATAACTGATGATCCAGAAATCCAAATCCCATTCTCAGAGACTCTCTAAAGCAACTGCTCACATCTCAGATCTGCATTTCTCTCCTGAAACCTTTGTCTTCAATGGGCAACAGTGATGAAAAACAGCACCTGTGTCCCTAAAGTCGATAGCTTCTTACCTTAGATTTAAGTATGTTTAACAGTCTCTCCTAGGTTGCTTCTGGAAGTATCATTTATACTCACAGGAATCACCACAATGGGCAGTAGTCACCTCTTCTGACAGAGAGTGGGATGCTCTTTGTTATATCTTGGATATATACACATACTCTAGAGGATAGCAGAGTGACCTGTTGTTATCTAGTCAACAAACTGGTGCTTCACTGTTCGTAAGTAGGAAGTCACTGACCACAACCACTTAGCTCTCCTTTCTCTGAAGCCTACCAGATGATGTTTTACTTGTCAGCATGTGTGGATCCATGGCATCATTCCTTCTAAGTCAAATAGCTTCTCTCTCTTCAGAGTATACAGTTCTTTTCCATTAAGGAAGAGATACATTTTTCTTCTTACTTCCAAATATTCAGTGATTTTCTTTCTTTTTTCCTTTGTGTCACATTCAGACATTGTGCTGGTTACATCAAACCTCAGTATACTGCAGAGTCTCCTAGAAGAGATCGGTTAGCAACACCAAAGAGTTTGAATTAATCATCTACGCAGAAGGATCAAGTGGATAAAGCATGTCTATTGTCCAGATGATATCTTACATTTAGATGAACAATAGATAGATCTTGTCCATCAGTATGTATATTGATGCATAATGTATATATATATATATAAACATATTAGTATTTACTAATATATCATATATCAGTAGGTATATCTAGGAAAGACAATACAAGTGAACAGTGAGCTGGACCCAGAATTGATTAGGAGAGAAATAGGTTAGATTGCTTTCAGCAAATTGCAAAGCTCTTTTAGTGACCCATGCAGGAGACATTTCTAGATGGCAGAGTAGAGTGTTGGGTCTGGATTCAGGAAGACCTGAATTCAAATTCAGTTCAGAAACTTCATCTCTGTGTGACCCTGGACAAGTCTTCCTTGACCCATAGTAGGTGCTTAATAGTGTCTGTTTTTTCCCCAAGTTTCTCCTGGAAACAAATACCTATCTGTTTAATACCAATATTCTACCAGTGCTGCTGTATGGATACCACACATAGAACAAAACAGTCTATGAAGACCTGAAAGTTAATATAACCTGAAGAGCAACAGAGAGGTGCAGGGTAAATGTGAGCAGGCTGTAATGTAAAATCAATGAGGACCTTTGAAGAAGAACTGGAGTAAAAGATATCTTCAGGAAATGTGTGATTGGAAGAGAAAAGGAACCGGTCCCATACAAAGGTGACAGACAACAGCTGAGCAGCTCTCAGGCTACACTTGGCATCTTAGAAATGTCTAGAGAAAGCAAAAATGGCCCCTGGGAAAAATAGGAAACTGATAGGAAGGCAAGGAAAAGGCTGGCACAAGAAAGGCAAGCACTGGTGTGGCTGAATTGGCATTCTTGGAGGGAATTTCCTGCTGATAGCTTGCAGAATCTACTGAGCTACCTTCTGATTCTCCTTCTTCTGACACTCAAGTGTGCCACCTTCAAAGATATGAAATCAGAGTTTTACTGTATTGTGACCCTGAGTAAGTCACTTATCTTCAGTGGATCTCCATTTCCTCCCCTATAAAAATGAGGGAGCTAGACTAGATAGTTTCCAAAAAAATAGTGGTTCTTTCTGTATTAGGTAGCATGATGGATAGAGGGTTGGACCTGGAGTCAGAAAGACCTGAGTTCAAATCCTGTCTCAGAAACTTAGTAGCTGTGTGATCGTGGGCAAGTTACTTAACTGATTCCATTTTCTCATCTGTAAAAGCAAGGAAACAAGCATTTTTAAGGGCCTTTTATGTGACAGGCGCTGTGACAAATGCTTTATAAATATTTCCTTTGATCTTCTCAACAACCCTGGGAGTTAGGTGGTCTTATTATCCTCATTTTACAGTTAAGGAAACTGAAGCAAATAGAGGTGAAAATATTGTCCCAATGGAGACTATATTTGACCTCGGGTCTTTCTCACTCCAGGCTCAGTACTCTAGCCATTGAGCACCCATATACGTCTCTGAAAAAAAACCAACAGTGGAGCAAATAATAGCACCTACCTTTTAGGTTTGTTGTGAGGCTAAAGTGAGATGTCTGTAGAGCACCTTGCATACCTGAAGCATCATATAAATGTTGGCTAGTTATTGTTTTCATTATTGCTATTATCCTCTTGTGGTAGAACAGCAGGTTCATCACCCTCCAGAAAAATCCTTCTATTACCCTGTTCAAGGTACAATTTGCTTAATATCCTATTAAATTGAATTATGATTTTGAAGCTATCTTTAAGATGAAAGGTCAATTATATCTGTACCATTTAATGGGAGAAAACATTTGTTCTACTCAATGAATTTATCACTATTTCCAAACTAGGTTTTCTTGAAAACAATTGCTAATTGCACGAGATAAAAGATATTTCCTCAAAGGGTTGCTGAAGAGGTTTGGTGGATGACATAAATAAATAGAGTGTTAATTGTCCAAGTGTATGGACTTGGTGGACACAGGTGTGACATCTTTATCTTGCTGAAACAGATACAAGTAGAGAAACCAAATGGAAAAAAAAAATATTGTATCTTCAAAAGGCCTTATCCTGGATGTATAAACAAAGTAATAAGTTATTCAAAGGAATACCAATAAGTGGTTTTTAATGAGAACATGTGAGTAAACATAAATCTGTCCTAGACTTTTGAGGAGCTGATAGTCCTATTGCTACAAAACGAGGAAAAGAAAAAGGAATGTGAGTTTTGTTGCTTTCATTGTTTTAAATTGCATTCGAGTATTAAATTGGCTAAAAAAATAGAGAGGGTTATTTTTGTATGGATGCCAGTGCTACCCATTTGTTTCATCTATGTAGATGCCATGCAAATTATTCCGGAATCCAAAAGAAGCCAGGAAAGAATTTAAAGAAAAATATTAAAATAATCTTTCTTCAGGCTAATGCTATTCATTGCTAGCAAATGCATCACCTCTATAATGTTGGTCCTACTGATGGGAAAGAGTGTTATCACTTTATTTGGGCGGACCAAAATTTGTTACCTGTTTTTAAACATTTCTCATCTAGCATCTAGGGACAAGATAAAATGTCTTAATTTCATATGATAATTGGTTGGTCTGTTATAACTATAATAGTTCACATTTATATAGCGCTTTCTATACATAAAGAGGTAGTGTAGCATAGTGGACTGAGTGCTATACTTCAATTCATTGGGCATCAGATTCAAATCTAACCTCCTACACTTACTAGCTATTTGAATATTGCAGAAATTATTTAATGTCTCTCTGTCTTAGTTTACCAATCTATAAAATATGTGTATATATATATATATACACACACACACACATATATATATATATACATAATATGTGCGTGTGTGTATGTGTAGGTGTGTATATCTATATTACCTATCTCACAGGGTTATTGTGAGGATCAAATGGGATAATATGTGTTAAACATTTTGCAAGCTTTAAAGGATAACTTGAAAAGGTAACATAAACAAACATATATCTGGACATTGTCACCATATTTCATCTGCCATTTCCCTCTGCCCCAAAGGTCCCTTGTCCTGTTGATAAGTTCCTACCAGTACCCCCATGTTGAAGAAGGACACAAGTCAACCATCTTTTATTCTTTGGACTTTACCAAGACACCTCATGGAGCCATCTCTCCTCTCCCCTCCTCTCTTCCCTTCCCCCATTAGAACATAAGCTCCCCGAGGGAAGGGACTGTATTTCTTTTTACTTGTATTTGTATCCTTAGCACTTTGCACAGTGCCTGGCACATAGGAAGTGGTTAATAAAAGGTTTGGACCTGGCAGAACTTAATGTACATTATCTCATTTGATCATCACAACAATAATCTAAGGTAGATAATATAGCATGGTGTGATAGGGGTCAGACTGAAACACATTCTATGAAGATGATGATGGACCCTTGAAGCAGTCCTGTGGGCCAGATGTGGATCTCAGCTGAGCTCTTCAGGGCATTTCCAGTAACACCAATGGTCCAGCAATGATGGATTTCCTCTTGGGGTGATGAATCAATCCTCCACCCCATGGCGGGGTACCAAAGAAGATTGGCTGCTGAGTCAAGGAGAACAGACCCTTCAGGAGGTCTTAAAAGTAGTGAGTCCACCTCTCAGATGCTGAGCATGTGGGGACTTTGTGAATCTCTCTCCTTAAATTTTTCTTCTTGTAGGCAGAGCAGGAAGAGGTAGTTTCCTCTCTATCTTAGTAACTTTAGAAGATGCTCAAGGGTTTGCATCCAAAGCACTTATGCTGCTGACCTGAACGAGTCTAAAACAGGACCACAAGTCTCTGGCTGCCTCTCAGCTTTGTGCTTCTTTCTGTGGCATAGTTGACCAATAGGAATTATGAGTGATGTGCTTTTGGGAATTGTCTGTCATGGAAGTTGAGGAGCTTCTAGTTTTCTCAGTCAGAACTCCTTGGAAGAAGCTTTTGGCAATTACATCCTTCTCAGAGAAGATGAATACCAGAAGAGTTAAGTCCAAGACCTAGTCTGGCTTGCCAAAAGACAAAGACCTTAAGAAATTTGTTTGGACAGTGTCAGAGCCAAGGTGAAGGTATAATGTCTATTCAGCAGTCCCAGGATAAGTTTAATGTTTTAAGTATCAAGTACTTGGTAAGTGTGATAATAATTATATGCTACTTTTTCAAATTTTAAGTCTTTGTCAACATGCACTTATGAGTCTTTTGTAATTTAAGTATTTCTTTCGTGTGAAGAAAGTACATAGCTGTCCTATAGCTGATTTACATTGTACTGTGAATTGAGTATCTCTTTGACTTCCTTTAGGGAGAAACTTTACATGAGCCATACTTAAGTTTTAAATGAATTTCCTTGGGTCTTCAGGGTACAGGAGTAATGAGCTAGAGACAAAAGTCTCTTTTTAATGTTAATATCTAGTATTTATATATTACTTAAAGATTTACAAAGCACTTTACAAATATCTTATTTTGTCTTCAAAACAACTCTAGGAGGGAAGTGGTATCATTATCCCCATTTTACAGATGAAGAAACTGAGGTAGGAAGAAGTTAAGTGACTTGCTAGGGTCACATGTCTACTAAGAGTTTGAGGTGAGATTTGAATTCAAGTCTCTTCTAACTCTAAGTCCAGTGCCCTTTCCATTGCAACCTAGCTGCCTCTTTAGAGGCAAGGATCCCCTTATTCTTAACCCACTTTGTGCTGGACCCAGAGCTAGGGTATCCTAGTGGTAGAGTGAACTTCTCTCCCTCCCCAAATGCTTGACCAGAAGAGAGTGCCAGAGGGTGGAGTCATTCCTTATAGGATCTACTGAGTATGTGTACTTCCTGGTTCAGTGACCAATGCTCTGAAGCTCTGTCCTATCAGGAGGTGAGGAGATCTGTGGGAGGATTGCTCCATCATTCCAAAGCACAAGTCCTTTAGTGCTGAATCACACAATTCACCAGAAGTGGCTGGGCAAGCTCAAGTCCATGAATACTTTACAAACTGGACCCTGCAGGCCCATCCTTACCAATGCTACCATGGGTTCCAATCCATGCCCTGCTACATAGTAATGCATTTACTGTTACATAATAGTAATAATACTATTATACAGATGGGGAAATTAAGGCCTGAGAGGTGAAGTGACTAATCCAAGGTAAAACAATTAGAAAATGGTAATCCAGGTCTTCTGATTCCTAGTTCTAGTAATTCTTTCTATTGCACCACACTGATTCAATTTAATCTCTTCAAGATACTTTTTATTTTTTTTGCATAGACAATATTACCGATGGATGCTATCTGGGGATAGAATTTTTGTGGACTAGCCAAGCTAGTCAATCTCTTTATTTTTTGCTCTAACACTTTTGTGAATGCACATTTAAATGCTGCTCTTAAGAAGGCAATTAAATTGTTAACTCCCATCTAGACTCTGAATAATGTTGTTCAAAACACATCGTTTGTAATATACTGTTGTGCCTCAGGAGCTAAAGCATTAAGGTACTGCTTGAGACATGCTGGGAAAACTCTAGAAAATAACTTGCTAAAAGGAAGACAGTGCAGGAAAGCACTGTTTTGTGCTTTGATGTTCTATTTTCCTAGTAGGATGCTATCAGGAAGGGAAAGGGGAAGGGGGCTTCATTTATGTGTAAGCAAAAATCTAGTGCTGAGGCCAGAAGAAAGACAAATACAGCAGCATCGAGACATTAAGCAATGTCACTAGACCAGTCATTTATGTGGCCAAGAGTCAGATGAATTGTACCTTTGCAGTCACTATAACCTTTATGCATGAAGGACTACCACTGTACCCATGACTTTCTGTCTTTTCTCTGCCTCTCTGGTATATCTGCTAAGAAAAAGAAATTAAGCCTTGGAGAAGGGTCACAGGTGCATTCAGATTGCACGCATTGTCCCCGACAGGGAAAATGCACGTCTTGGACCCATTAGCCCTATCATCTGTCTGGGTTCCTATTTTCCTCTTCAGGAAGACCCTGACAGCATCACAACTACTCCCTAAAGATATTTTTCTCAAAAATGTTGGTAATTGAATATTCTGGAAAGATGGTGGAGTAGGTCAGAAAACTTTCAGCTCTCCAAATTTCCTCCACAAAAAAAGACAGAACATCACCTCAGAGCAGCAGAAATAAACATGGGGTAAAGCAGTTATCCTTCCAAGACAATTGGAGAAGATTCCCCAGGAAAGACTCAACCTGCAAGGGCAGAGGTTTGGCCTGAGTGAAGTGCAAACACCTCCAGGCTGACTCTGTAGAACAAACAAACAATCCCTGGGGGCAGCCTCGGCCTCAGAAATCTTCAGCTAGCAGTGTTGAGATTGCATGGCTATGTTTCGCAGTTTGATGAGAAGACTGAAGGATCTTCCACTGGTGAGAGATGTCAAGCACAGCTATACTGACCAGACTCTTTCCAACCTTTGGCTGTGGGAGGAAGGAGCTAACACACCCTTGGTAAGTGGTTTAGTGAGGGACTGGGACCCTGTTGGCTGCAGGCACTTGGAGATCAGAGTCCCTGGTCTCAGTTCTGAGGCAGGGAGAACAGCTGTAATTTGCCACTGCCAGAGGGACCACAGGGAGCAAGATAATATGACAGTGGGATAGTGTTGCTGGCTTAGGAGGGGACAGGAGAACCCAAGTTTGGGCCCCAGAACAGACCTCAGAAAATAACAGTAAGAAGAATCTGAGGCTTGGGGCATTGCTCCCCATACCTCTTGACTAAAACTTGATCACACTAATAGCTGCAAAAAAATAAAATAAAATAAAAATGAACAAGCAAAGGAGAAAGAACCCAACCATGGATAGCTACTATGAGAATAGAAAATATCTGGTTTCATATTCAGAGGAAGATAGTAGAGCTAAAAAAAAAAAAAAAAGCCACTCCCTTCTCAATGAGAAATGTCAATTGGTCCTAAGCACAAAAAGAGTACTTAGTAGAACTTAAAAAGGACTTTAAAAATCAAATGAGAGAGATCAAGGAAAAATTAGGGGAAAAATAAGTGAATTCCAAGAATATCAAGAAAATTATGAAAAGAAAGTCAACCAACTGGAAATAGAGAATCAAAAGCTTAAGGGAAAAAATAATTCCTTGAAAACTAGAATTGGGTAAGGGAGAGCTAATGGTGTTCTAAGATACTAAAAATCAAAAAACAAAATCAAAAGAATGAGAAAAATAGAAGAGAAAGTGAAACATAAAAAAAACCAGTCTAGAGAACAGAATGAGGAGAAATACCATAAGAATAGTCAGACTCCCTGAAAGTTATGATTTTTAAAAAGCATCTTGATACAATATTACAAGAAATTACAAGGAAAATTACAAGGAAAATTGCCCTGAAGTTCTAGAATAAGAAGGCAAAGTAAAAATAGAAAAAACCCACTGATGACCACCTGAAAGAGATCCCAAGAGGAAAATCTATATTTCCAGAAGGAAAAGAATATCATAGCCAAGATTCAAAGCTCCCAAATTAAGGAGAAAATATTGAAAGCAACAAGAAAAAAAATTTAAATATCCTGGAGCTACAATAAGGATTACACAAGACCTAGCAGCTATTATATTGAAGGACCATAGGTCTTGGAATGCTATATTCCACAGAACAAAAGAGATGTGGTTACAACCACAAGGGTTACTTAAGAAAAATTAAGTATAATCCCCTCTCCCCCTCCATAAAAGGACATTTAACAAACTCAAAGACTTTCAGGTTTTTGTGACAAAAACTCCAAAACTTAAGGGAAAATTCAACATATAATATCCAGGATAAATATAAATTAAACATTAAAGACCAATTATAAGGAACTCAATAAGATCAAACTGTTTACTCCATATTTATGAAAATATTAGCAGTACTGTTATGACTGTCATCATTATTTGGGTAGTTTGAGAGAAAGGTGTGGGCTGAGCTGAGGATGATCAAATAATTCTTTTTTAAAAAAAACTGTGTGGGGAGAGATATATAGGAGTAATTATCTCATACAAGTGAGGCATAAAAGGAAAATTTGATACAGAAGAAACTAGTAGTGGGGAGGACAGGTAGTGCTGGAACCCTACTCTCATCAGGAATGAATTAAAGAGGAAACAACATTTACATCCAGAAGGATATAAAAGTCTTCTAAATTCAAAAAGAAATAAGAGGACAAGAGCATAGTGTGGTGGGGGGAGATGATAAGGGAAGGACTCTTATAGGTGTGGGTAGGTTAAGGAATTGGAGGGCAAGGTAGCAGGAAGAAGTAAAGCAAAGGAGTGAGTAGGGATAGAGTAAGTAGGGTGAGGATAGTGAGGAAAAATAGGAAGGAGGAAAATATACAAGTAAATGTAGCTTAGAATGTGAATAGGACAAATTTACACATAAAAAAAGAATGGATAGCAGATTTAAAATTTGAATTTAGCAATATGTTGCATTCAGGAAACATAAAAATGAGAGATACACACAAAGACAAAATAAAGGGCAGGAGGAGAAGTTAGTATATATAAAAAAAAAGCAGGGATAGTAATCATGATTTCTTACAAACTTAAAGTTAAAATAAATTTAATCAAAAGTGAAAAACAGAGAAACTATACTTTGTGTCAGCAACATTATTCAATATTATTTAGACCATTTAAAAGAACTAGACAGAATAAATTCCTGAGCATATACCTGCCAAAACAGACACAGGAACTATATGAACATAATCATAAAGCACTTTTTATATAAATAAACTCAGGTCTAAATAGTTGAAGTAATATTTATTGTTCATGGGCAGGTAAAGTTAATATAATTTTTAAAATCACAATTTTACCTAATTTATATATCCAATATCATCCCAAAATTATCACTGTTAGAAAAAAATAATAACTGTTCATTTGGAAGAACAGAAGGTCAGAAACTTCAAAGCAACCAGAGAAAAAAGATTCAGCAGTACCACACCTTAAACTATACTATAAAGGTGTGAGCATTGTTGTGTAAAAAGGATAATTTTGATTATTTTAAATTAATTTTTTCTTGTAGAAATAAAATCTATGCAGCCAAGAAAAGAAAGAATGTAGAAAATTGGGGGGAAACTTTCCAAGATCATCTCTCTGAAAGGATTTAATTGGATTGGAATATTGCTGTGGTGTAAGAAATAATGAGTTGGTACATTTAGAAAAACATGGAAAGACTTGGACTTATGAAGGAAGATACTATCTACCTTCAGAGAAACAGATGTTAAAAGGAAATAATCACAGTATGGTCTTACCTATATGTGTGTGAGTGTATATGTGTATATAGTGTATGCTTATACATATCTACATATATGTATATATCACCATGCTTAATTGTAGCCTTCTTTAAGGGGGGAGGGAGGAGTAAAAAAAAATTAAAATGCACAGCAGAGAACAAATGAAAACCAATGAGGGAACAAAGAAAAGCTGGGTAGCTTTGAAAACAATGTGTAGTGTTTATTATATAGATTTTCTTGAAATGTAAATTTATTATTTTATATTGAATCCTCTCTTATGATCTGCTGTGTGCACAGCAATATTTTTTTTCTTTTCTCATTTTGTATTTAACTTTATAATTACAAAATGTTACCCCCCAAAAAGTTGGTAATTCTGTCATATCTGAAAGGGTTTGCTTCGTTTACACCTGGCATCAACATCCTTTCTTGTTGGAATCATAGTGAAGTTACATAAAAATGGACATGAAGTCCTGGGGTGGGAGAAGATGAAGAAGGGCTAGGGAGGAAAGGAAGAACAGGAGCTAAATACAAGGGAGGAAACCTTAAAAAAAATTTTGAGAATTTCTTTTTTAAATAATACCTTATTCTCCAATTACATATAAAAGCAATTTTCAACATCATGTTTTTTTTCAAATTTTGAGTTCCAAATTCTCTCTTTCCTTCCATCCCCTTACTTCTACCTGAGATAGATTATACATGTGCAAATCGTGCAAAACATATTTCCATATTAGTCATGTTGTGAAAAAAGAAAAATACCCAAACACAAAAAAGTAAAAAATAGTATGCTTTGATCTGCATTCAAATTCCATCAATTCTTTGTCTGGAGGTGGATAGCATTTTTCATCATGAGTTTTTTGGAAATGTCTTGGATCATTGGATCATTGTATTGCTGAGAAGAGCTAAATCATTTGCAGCTGATCATCTTATAATGCTATTACCTTTTACAATATTCTCCTGGTTCTGTTCATTTCACTCAGCATCAGTTCATGTGAGTCTTTCCAGGCTTTTCAGAAATCATCTTGCTTGTTGTTTCTTATAACACGACATTATTCCATTACAACCATATACCACAGCTTGTTCAATTCTTCCCCAATTGATAGGCATCCCCTCAGTTTCCAATTCTTTGCTATCACAAAAAGAGCTACTATAAATACCACTATAAATATTTTTGTACAAATGGGTTCCTTTCCCTTTTTTAAAAAATCTCTTTGGTATACAGACCTCGTAGTCTTATTGCTGAATCAAAGGATATGCATAGTTTCATAGCCCTTTTGGGCACAGAAATTTTTTTAAATGAAGGAACTGTTAGAGGAGGTCCTTATGAACCCAGACCTTCCCAAATAAGCTGAATGAATATGCTTGGTTAAATAGTACAGCTGATAAGGTCAAGGAAAAAAATATGGCCCATGGAGGACTGACCCATGAAGAGGCTGCTTGGTAACTCAGTGAAGTAGATAGTTGTATAACATTCCCTATATAGAAACATTCCCATGATGTTGGGTCACTAGGCAGTTTCCAGAAGTGGGAGGGCCACTGCTCTTTCTTCCCTCCTGTCTTCTTAGAATTAGCCAGGTGGTGCAATGGATAGATTGCTGGGCCTGGAGTCAGGAATATTCATCTTCCTGAGTTCAAATCTAGCCTCACACCCTGGCTATGTCACTCTGGGCAAGTTACTTAACCCTATTTGCCTAGGTCCTCATCTGTAAAATGAACTGGAGAAGAAAATGGTAAACCACTCCAGTCTCCTTGCCAAGAAAGACCCAAAAGGGGTCACAAAGAGTTGAACATGACAAAACAACTCAACAACCCAATACCACAATTCTGTAAATGAGGCACTGGGTTCCAGAGAGATTATACACCAAAACTGATAATCATCACTGAGATTTATGTAATGCTTTGTGGTTTATTAATCACTGTGCACATTTTTTATCTGATTCTCACAGCTCTGTGAGGTGGAACATGCTGGTTATTATTATCTCTATTTTATGCATGAAGAAACTGAGGCATAGAGTAGCTAAATGACTTATCCAAGATCCCAAAGATAATAAATAGCAAAACTGGGACAAAACATATTTAAGCTTGACTGCTCTCTAAAAACCTCTGATCCTGCAAGTCCATGCTAATAGCAAAAGTGCACATAAAAGACCTAGAAAACAGACACCACCAAATCCACTCCTTGTCACATTTGTTAATCCAGGCTATGCACTGAGAGTTTAATTCTCACCTGTGGTTCCAAGAAACTGTAGTATGCACAGCGGCCACACCCCAGTAAAATCGTCTGGCAGACCGGCTAAACCAGACTGAGGGAAGCCAACAGGCCTCAAACCTATCAGTGCGTTAGGGAATGTCTACCCCAATCACATGAAGACTTCCCTCAGTACAATGGGAAGATGAGAACCATTTGTGCCACTAGCCATGAAGGCGGCTAGAGCAGGCACTGTGGAATGCTTCCATCTTGGTCAGACATAGAACACACCAAGGCCAGTTACCGTATCATCTTCAGTCATTCTAACTTTTGTCCTGCCACTGGACTTTGATGACTGGAAGAGAGAGGGAAGCTGACAATTGTGCCCAGCTCTGCCTCACTTAAATCCAGCTCACGAGTAAATCAAGAAATCACCTGTGTTGTCATTTTTCCTCCTCTTCAAAGGAGACAAAAGACAAATAACACTGAGAGCAATACTCCTGGTAAGTAGTGGCTTTACCTTAGTTATATTTCTCGCCCTTCTCTGCATATAGACAAGGAAAAGACTGCTTTCTGCTACCTTACACAAGACCAGTCTTTGACCTAAAAGTCAGAGGATCAAATTCCTCAAAAGTCCCTTTAACATGGTCAACTTCTTAGTGTAGTTCCACATTGTTCCTGAGATGGATGCCTATAGTTTTTTTTTCTTAAAATAAGTTTTTTTGGGGCCTTTTATTTTTAAATAAGAGTCACTTATGGATAACCCCTACCTTCTGTTGTAACAAAGAAAAAGATAAAAAAAATAATTTGAAGAATTTCATCTGAAAATACATATGACACTGTCCCCATAGCCCCTTACCACCTCACTGAAAGGAGGTAAGTCTATTTCTTCAGTTATTTTCAGGACCAAGACGGATTAGGATGATTACCTAAAAGCTTAAAAGACACTTATGGGTCTTATCATTTATACTCTTGTGGTCATTTTGTGTATATTGTTCTTTTGGCTTTACTTATATACTGAGTCAGTTCATATAAATTTTCCCATGTTCTCTGAATTCCTCACATTTATCATTTCTTAGAGCATGGTAATATTCCATTACATTCACATACAGGAGGTTGTTTAGTCATTCCTCAATTGACAGGTAGTAATAATCATGAACCTTTATGTAACACTTTAAAGTTTGTAAAGCATTTTACATGTTATTCTCATTTGATCCTCACAATAACCCTGGGAGGTAGGTGCTATCTTTGCAAATGAGGAAACTGAGGTAAAGAGAGGTTAATTTACTTATCCAAGATCACACAGCCAGTAAGTAGAATTTGAACTTTGGGCTTCTGGTCCCCAGGTCCAGTGCTCTATCCTCTACACTATCTAGGTGTTATGTTTCTCATTCTTTGCTAATACACACACATACACACACACACACACACACACACACACTATTGAATCAAGGAAGGAAGGAAGGAAAGAAAAGAGAAGGGAAAGAAGAAAGAAAAAGGAAGGAAGAAAGAGAGAGAGAGAAAGGAAGGAAGGAAGGAGGGAAGAAAGAAAGAAAGAAAGAAAGAAAGAAAGAAAGAAAGAAAGAAAGAAAGAAAGAAAGAAAGAAAGAAAGAAAGAAAGAAAAAGGGAGGGAGGGAGGAAGGGAAGGAAGGAAGGAAGGAAGGAAGGAAGGAAGGAAGGAAGGAAGGAAGGAAGGAAGGAAGGAAGGAAGGAAGAAAGGAAGAAAGGAAGGATGGATTTATTTTAGAAGGTATGCTGGCAAATATACATACTTTTCCCAACAAATGAGAGGCACAATCTCCCCTCCCCCTGTACCACCTCCGAACAATAGTGTGTGTGTGTGTGTGTGTGTGTGTGTGTGTGTGTGTGTGTGTGTGTGTGTGTGTGTATGTTAGCAAAGAATGAGAAACATAACACCTAGATAGTGTAGAGGATAGAGCACTGGACCTGGGGACCAGAAGCCCAAAGTTCAAATTCTACTTACTGGCTGTGTGATCTTGGATAAGTAAATTAACCTCTCTTTACCTCAGGGGAAAAGGATTGGGTTCACAGTTTTGCTGGGTTCCCTTAGATCATAATGTCAATTTCAAGTCCAAAACCCATCTTGGGCTCAAGTCCCAGGAACCATGGCTTCTTAGGGAATTCTATGCCAGTCAGGCTGGCTGTACCATACCAGTAATCTTGGCACCAAAGTCACCATGACTCAAATTCCTAGTCCTGGAGGCAGGAAGTCATCTCTGGTACCTGAAATTCAGGACAAACAACATAGACCAGAACCAAACATTTCCAGGTCCATTTCTTGAATTCAGGGGTAAAAGAGAGAGATCAGGGGGAGAGGAGTCCTTCTTGTTTCACTGGTTTAGTTAGGGTACGTATGCTGGGTTGGGCATAGCAGGTATTAATACAGTGGAAGGATGGTATAAAGAAAATAGTTTTGTCTCATTTTTAAAGACAAAAGCAATCAATGAAGGAGGCTATTCCCACCCACAAGGACTGCAGAAAGTTCCATGCCAAACAAACTGAGCAAGCTGAAAAGGCATGATTACTTATTTACTTACATATGTATGTATGTGTATATATACACATGTATGTATATACATGTGTATAAAAACATATATTTGTATATATACACACGCAGAGCTATAGATATAAATTGTATTTTTCTTTTACCTCCTTATGGTATATGTTCACTAGAGGGATCACTGAGTCACAGGATGTGAACAATTGTTACTTTTCTCATGAAGCTGATTTATTCTTCCTATTCCTTCCTCAAGCATCACTTCGCCAAATCCTTTTCCATCCCTTTCCTTATTTACAATTTGTGGATGCATGTTTCATGTTTAAGTTCATGTCTATGAACTTAAGACCTTGAGCCCTTTGGGAGGTAATCTTCCTAACTCGAAGCAATGATCATTTAAATTTGCTACCCTACCACTTTGGTGGCAAACAAAGGCCTGGTGAATAAATGACCAACTGCTAACTGATGTTGAAGGTCCTTCACAGACTGTCTCCAACTTACTTTTCCAGCCTATATCGTGTTGCTACCCCTCATGTAGTCTACATATCAGTCTCAATGGACTACTCCCCAGTCTCCATTTTCATTCTGCCCCCTCTCTGTACTTTTGTTCATCTCTGGAATAGACTTCCTCCTTTATCCCCCCATCTTCTATCTCCCATCCCTCACCTCTATCAATTGAAGACTTTCCCTTCTTTCAATGTCCAACTCCTATGTCTTGTCCTCTGTGAAGTCTTCCTTGACTCTCCTCTCTCACCTCAAGTGAAATATATCACAGGCCTCTATTAAGAGCTACCTCTCCTTTTGATCTATCTCTCCCTCCTTTAGAGAAGGCATCATTTGTTGTTCTAAGCTCCTTGAGAGGAGGGCCTGGACTCGATCTATCCTCCTTTCTCTAAAGTGCAGCAATTTATCCTTAAAGCGATTAGGTTGATTAAATAAATGATTGCTTAATTGAAGTGAAATAACATTATTTATTCTTAGAACACCTTTCTCTAGAAACTCGAGATGTTTGACTAACATTCTCTAAACTTATTCTGAGCTCACAGCACTCTTCTAGAGAAGGGGAAGGAATTATAATACCACATAATAAGACTGGGCATTTGGACTTTGAACAGTTTTATACAAAGGATTTTCACAAACTTCATCTCCCTCAAAAATAACAGAAGGCAGTTTCATTGTAACGAAGTTAGTGTATCAAAGTTAGTGTTTGTATTTATTCCATCTATTATCTATGTTACATATATGGGGAAACAGAAAAGGAATTTTAAATTCGATTGTGTAAAAGCGTATCTCACATGTTAAAAAACCTAGACCTGGTCACAATTCTCCGGTTCCTTGGAGACCCCTGCTATTCACCATTAACTAGTTTCATATGCTGTCTTTCCCAAGAGACAATTTGTGCTCTGTAATTGTAAACCTAGGATGACAGTCCCTTTACAGAGGAAAGTGTGTTAAGTGTGTCATAGTGGACAGAAGGCTTTGAATGTCAAGAAGACCTGGGGTTTAAGCCTTGCTGTGACATATGCTAGCTATGCAAACATGGGTAAATCACTTAATTTCTTTATTTCCTAGGCATCTCTCTCAAACTAAAGATTACAGACAACGTGCTAATCTCTATTGATAGAGAGAATTTCCATACCAAGAATTTCCACAAATCTGGACCATTCTTCCATCCTCAGCACTCCCACCCCCAAGCCAGTAATGATAAGAACATCATAAAGAATCACAACGTTATTAACAATCAAAGTGCTAAAGATATCTGATAGGGTAATCCCTTCTTCTAACAGTTTAAGAAACTTGAGGCTCTAGGAGGCATCAAGACGAAGGTTCTCAAGGTCATGTCACTGATTAGTCAGAGTCAGAGATAGAGCTAGAGCTAAAGTCTCCTGAATCCTACTCCACTGCTCATCTATGTTTCTTCATAAACCTAAGCTCCAAATTATAAAATACATCAGATATGTTGCTTTTTTCATATACTTAAACAAAGGAGCCAATTTATGAAAAACATGCATATGACAAATTTTATATACTTGTTCTTTAATTGAGGCAAAATACGAATGGTTATGGACCATTCCTTCCACCCCAAACCATCATTTGGTGAAGTCATTACAGCGGATATTTTCATGTTGTCCACCTGCCACTTGTGATGTACCTGACAGGAGATGGTGGGAGTGGGAGGGCATGAGAAATAGTTATAACAAGATCAAAGAAAGTAGAATGCATGGCTGAACTTTTAAAAAATGTTTTATTTTTACATTACCTATATTTCCCAATATATCCTTTCCTTTCCCCCCACAGGATCATTAAAACAAAAACTAAAAAAGAGGTAGGAAAATCAGTTCAACAAAACTTACACATCAGTCACGTCCCATATTACATTTGGTGCTTCATGCTCAGGGATTTCCATCTCTGTAAATAAAGGGGGAAGACGCATTCTATCTCTTCTTCAGAGACAAAGTTGGCCATTATAATTTCACAGCCTTTGTGTTGATTCATTTGTCGGAGTTCTTCTTTCCATTTATATTGTTGTAATCATTGTGTATGTAGTTTTCCTGCTTCTGATGACTTTACTTGGTATAAATTCTTGTCTTCCTTTGCTTCTTTGTATTCATCAAATTCATTGAGTCTTACAGCACAGTGATATTCTGTTACATTAATATCCTAAATGTGTTTAAGCTATTCCTCCAATCAATGGGTATTCCATTTTTTTTTTACCCTGTCCCCTACTTCAAGAGGAGCTACTATAAATATTTTGGTCTATATTTCTTTTTTTTATAAATGACCTCCTTGGGACGTGAAAATGACTAAATTTGTTGAGGCATGTATTTTTCCTCAGTTTACTCTTACTGTCAAAACATACAATATGAAAGTAAAACTACAACTCCTTAATAAGTTTCCTGGCATATGGTAGTTATTTATTTGTTTCTGTATTATATGCCAACATTGGGGGGCAGGGAGTGCTACATACATTCAGCTCTAAACTAATAAAAAGATCAATACTTCTAACATTTGTGATTGTTATAAAGTACAAACTTAATATCAACAAACCCAAATAATCCAGTTATACTAAGAACACAAGATATACTTAAATATAACTTTTTTTATTTATAGTAAATAAAAATAAATGTTTAGGTTTGCAATGGAGTAAATATTGTCTTATTTGTGTCTCTGTCCCTTTCTGAACATCTTTTCTCTCCTTTCCTGTGTAATTTTCTAGTTGGGGCTGCTATTATCATTTATACAACAGTAGTCCATGTATGTATTGGGTTTTTTTGGTTCTGTATCACTTTATGTGTCTTCCCATATTACTTCATATTTGTAATTTCTCATGATACAGTAAAATTAATTGTACTCATATCACAATTTGTCTAAACATTCTCCAGTTTTTGGTCACATGGGTTGTTTTCAGTTTTTTGCTAATGGAAATAATCACAACATATCAAAGTTTAAAAAAAGAAATCAATGAGTCTGACTGGTATTCCACTGCAATAAATCCAGGAAGTGATCATGCAGCCTTTCTTGAAGACCCTCAAGTGATGGTGAATCCACTACCTTAAGTGGCAGCCAATTCTACTTGAGGCAGTTCTAATCTAATCTTGAGGAGGTGACACAAACTATATGCCATGGCATACACATTTGGCTTTTATTTTTTCTTTTTCTGCTACCTTTCAGATTCAATTTTTCCGATCAACATGTGGGCGTCTGTGGGCAAGCACCACTAGAATGAGACTACCTTGCTTCTGTGGGGTGGACTAGAGGAACTGGGACTGTCATTGTGGTAGTCATTACTTTACCACAGCCCCAAACTCTATTTCCTGGTGACTGAGATTCTTGGAGACCAGAAATCAGTAGGAGGTAATGATCCTGGAGCAGACACAGAGGCAGGAGTCTGGACAAGAGAAGATCCCAAGTTATGATATCACCATCTCTTACAAATCTAGTCCAGACTAGTGAGCTGAGCTGATCGCCAACGTTCTTTCTGAACTCCTCCATCACATTTAACTGTGCTAGAGTCCATGATCTGAAGATGGGTTTCTCTCTCTTTCTCTTTCTCTCTCTCTCTCTGTCTCTCTTTCTCTGTCACACACACACGCACACACACACACACACACGCACACATACACACACGCACACACACCCACACACACACCCACCACTGTTTTACTCCTTTCCACGGCCTCTGGGTATGAGTGGTTTGGGAACGTCCTTTTGACCCCGCTGAAGATCTGGAAAGGCAAGTGAAAGAAAGGTTTATGAGATATTAGAAGGCAAAAGGTTCCATTTAGAAGTATGTGACCCATGTTCTTACCTTTTTCTCTATATTCAATAAATATATGATCACCGTATGTTAAGTGTCAGGGGGA
This sequence comes from Bettongia penicillata ogilbyi, assembly GCA_023548195.1. Classification (NCBI taxonomy): domain Eukaryota; kingdom Metazoa; phylum Chordata; class Mammalia; order Diprotodontia; family Potoroidae; genus Bettongia; species Bettongia penicillata. Next base: position 1,494,734 of record JAJHZJ010000311.1, on the reverse strand, counting down.
AATTGTAAGTAGAGTCAGTTGGGTAAGAAGTTGGGGAGTAATTTTGGCATCTGTAGGCTAAGCACCCTATGGTGACCAAGAGAGATTCCTCAGCCTGTTAGGAAGTCTATCTTACATACGCACTTGACTAGAAAGACTGAAGAGACCTTTGGCCTCGTGGCTTGTATAGTATGCCACCTGGTGGGCAACACAAATATTATATTCCCTCATTGAATAATTAATACAGTGACGTACTGCTATCTATATGCTTAAGGAAAGCAGTACATAAGCTCATTTGGACCACGTACAGTGCTACAATCATCACAGATATCACATCAGGAAGTTTTTCCTTAAATCAAACCTTAATTACCTCTCAGCAACTTCTATCCTTTACTCTTAGATTTATACCTGTCGGGATAAAAATAACAAATCTAATTCCTGTTTCACATTGCAGTCCTTTAAATAAAGATACCTATTATATCCCTCCTAAGTCTTCTCTCCTCCAAGAGAAACATCTCCAGCTACTTACAGATGTTGTTGTTGCTCCTTCATTTTCAAAGAGGACAGATGACATCATGGGATGATGTCTTGATGTCTTGACTTGTGAGTGAACTTAATTGAAATGAGGCAGCGCTGTACAAAGTTGTCAGCCTCCCCTCTCTGTTCCAGAGTTATCTAAGTCCAGTGTCAAGTCAAAAGTTAAGACAACTGGCAATGGTTTGAGAAACAGTAGATGACCTCGGTATCTTTCATGTCTGACCAAGCTTGAAGTACTCCAAGCACCTGCTTCAGCCACCTTCGTGGCCACTGAAACAAATTGTTCTCTTTTGTCCATTTCGGGTAGACATCCCCCTAAATCGCCAATGGGCTTGAGACTTGTTGGCTACCTTCAACCTGGTTTAACCCTTCTAACAAGATAGTTTTACCCGGGTATGGCTTCTACACATGCTACACAAGTGAGAGTTGGGTGACAGGTAGACCCTAAAAGTGAATGAGCAGCCCTGAAAAGGACTTAATAAGTCCTCACACCAGAAGTGCTAGTCCTCCCGGAACACCCCATATGCCCCAACAATTATCATATGGTATCATTTACAGGTAATTCACTATCATCATCAATCTTCTCAGACACTTTACAGTTTATCACTGTCCTTTTGAAAATACGGCACCCAGAATTAAACACAATACTCCAGATATTCAGGACCTGACCAGAACAGAGTATAACAACATTATCAGTACTATAGTCCTGGTCACTAGGTATTTCTTAATGCATTAGGGCTTTAATGTTATTCTGTTGTGGTATGTTAAAACTGCCAGATCTTTTATAGACATCTACATACCCATGCTTCCCTATTTTGTACTTTTGCAATTGATTCTTTGAACCCATTGTAAGACAGTACATACATCCTCAAGTTTCAAGAGGCAGCATGGTCTAGTGCAGGGGTGGGGAACCTGTGGCCTCAAGGCCACGTGTGGCCTTCCGGGTCTTTGGGTACAGCCTTTTGACTGAGTCCAAGTTTTACAGAACAAATTAAGGGGATTTGTTCTGTGAAGTTTGGACTCAGTCAAAGGGTTGCACTTGAGAACCTAAGCTTCCACAAATGGCCTTAAAGTCACAGGATCCTCACCCCTGGTTTAGTGGAGCAGGCCCCAAATCCAGGAAGACCTGATATCAAGTCTCACCTCTGATACAAAGGGGCCTGTGTGTGATTAGGGGGTATGTCACTTAGGCAACTCTCTAGCTTCTAAAATGGAGAGAAAACATCACTTGCTTAGGCAGTGTGGGTTATTTCGTCCAGGAGTTCTCTATATTAATGAAATCACAGATACAGTCCTTCTATCCAGAGATAGAAGACTAAGGATATGAAACAGTGAATGGAATAGTGAACTTCATTGATGTGTTAGTTTTACTCAACTATTTTTCCACTTTTTAATTTTTTGTTACAAATGTTGGCTTTCTCAGGGAAAAGAAGGCATATAGTGGGAAATATAGGTGATATTAAAAAAAGATATCAAAATCATAACACAGCTTTTACTACATTCACCCCTATATTTTACCTCCTTAAGTTCATTTTGGACCCCATCTGTCTCCTCCAACATGTTAGGTTTGTGGCATCTTCAAGTGCAATAACCATTCTATCTATGCCTTTATCCAAATTACTAACAAAATGTTAAACAGCACAAGGGCAAGTACAGATCTATGGGATTCACCACTGGAAATTTCCTTCCAAGTTGACATAATACTATTATTGGCAACTTTTTTAGTCCAGCCAATTATGAATCCATATAATTATACTAATATCTACATATTAGGAATATTTTTTATGGATAGATCTTTTTTTCTGATAGTGATATCATTAAGGCACAGTATTAGTAGTAAGATCATTGGATCAAAGTGTATGATCAAACTTAACCCACAGCAGTCTATAATTTCAAAGGGCATTCACATTTATTATCTCATTGTAACCATAAAAAACCATGCAAGGAATAGATGCTCATTAACTTGTTTGCTGTATAGTGAATTGAGCCTTCACAATAGCACTGTTTTGCAGTTGAGAAGAGTGAAACAGACACAAGTTATGTGATATGCCCAAGGGCATAGAGGGAGTAGTGGAAGCCAGACAAATTTAGGCTTGATGTAAGGTAAAACTTCCTGAAAATTAGATTTGAAATGTAATGGATTATCTAGAGTGGTAGTGGGTTCTTCCTTAATGGAAGTCTTCAAGCAAAGGATTAGTGATCACTTGTTGGGTACTCTATAGAAGAGATTCATGTTCAGATGTGGACTGCACTAGATGACCTTTCAAGTTCCCTCTGACGCTGAGCTTGTCTTGACTCCTATGTACTTTAATCCTTTTCACTCTATCACATGAAGTTATTGATCTAGCATTAGTAGAGGTCATGTATCTTGAACTGGATATTATGATAGAAATGAAGAGAATGGGATGATCCAGGCAAGTGCAGTTAGTCAGACAAGGTGGTTTTTAGTAGGGCTTTGAATGTTAAATGGAATGTAAAGGAAGCCTTGTCATGTGGGACAGAGCATGCACAAAGACATACCAAGAAAGAAAAGGGCACCTCTTATAGAGCAAATCTATTTATTTTATTGGAGCAGAGAGAATAAATTAGTATCTAGCAAATAAGATGAGAGTACATAGTAAGGGGCCTTCAAACCTTGTTAGTTGAGTTATTTATTCTTGAAAAATATTTTGGTGGTAGATATTTTTTAGATTTAGTTCTAAAAAAATTCAAAATCCTTTCCAGTAATGGTTTCAGAAAGAAAACACAGGAGACAATTTTGAGGCTTTTCAAAATGTTTCATTTCTACCATAATTCAATTACTTGAGGCTATTCTACCATGATTCTATTCCAGAAGCATGGTCTACTAGACACTGGAGTATTAAATAGATGACAAAAAGATAGCAATGTTAGCTAAAAGAGCATTTCATTGGAAAACACTGGAAACCATAAAATAAAATTCTACTTGTAATAAAATAATTATAGTACATGATTATGAAATGATTACATATAATTTAAAATTAAATAGAAAATTTCATTTTTCATGTCTAAGTCAAAAAATGATAGAATATTAAATACAGTTATCCTTTCTATATCGCAACTTTCCTCATTGTGGTTTTGATATATCGTAGGTTGGCATAAGAAATTAAATGGGAATTTTTTGGGGGGGAGTTTTATGGAAATTGCAGATGACACAGAAAAAGTTTAGAAATTCAGAAATGCATAAAATATATGTATAATATTGTATGATATCAACATTTTATCTTTTAATACTATAAATATACTCAATTTTTATGGGGTGTAAACACTCTATAAAAGAAAAAATTCAGACTTCTTCTGTGGTACAAAGGGAGGGCTAAAAAAAATTTATGTGAATTTTCCATATTGTAGAAGTGAATGTCTCTAACCACCCTCCTCCCACCCAGATCTCCTGCAATGTGGAAGGGATAACTGTATATGCAAAGCTCTGATTAGATGAAGGATATAGTCCCTTTGTTGGCTATTGGGTATTCAAGGTTATTTCATGGCACAAACATACAAAATATGCAGAATGTTCAAGAGGGTTCTTGACATTAAGCACAGGGGCTGTTGTACCACATGCTAAAATGCTACTTAGAAGTTCATAAGTTTAGAGACAGTGAAGGGAGGACATATAGTCATTTATTTGTTCATTAAACAAATATTTCTGAATGCCTCCTTGTTAGAAGGCACCTTGGCATAGTGCAAAGGCACAAGGATATCTAGGCTAGGGTTCTAACTGCTCTTTGCCAAATGAGGAACACTGAGGAAAATACTTAATTTCTGAGTCTCAGTTTACTCATCTGTAAAATGAAATAATAATATTTGCATAACGTTTCAGAGCACTTTTGTGAGTTATATAAAGTACTATGTAAATATAAGCTATTATTATTGTTGTTCTTTTCAGAGCACTATCTAGCTGTTGTGAAAGATAAAAAGCACATTCTGTCCTACAGATGCCCATAGTCTACTGGAAGGGACAAAATATGTATACAAACAACTTCAAAAGGGATAGTATTTGATGTGCCCCATGAATGATACAGACAAGGTCTATAGGAATTCAGTGGTTGAAAAGTCATAATTTCTATTAGAGAGCTCAGGGAAAGTTTCTTAAAGGAGAAATTTGGATTCAACAACCAGGCACACGCGTTCACAATTCTATGCTTAAGTTTCATATAAATATGTTGCATTCCTGCTTATGTTTTACTACCTATTCATAAATGCCCTTCCTGGTTTAAATTTCCCCCTATTTCCCTCAAAGAAATGTGTGTGTGATCTCCTATTGACCAGAGGAAAAGAAATTGAGTTTTACTGAGAGCAATATTCACTACTTCAAGAACCCCATAACAAAGAATGATCAACCATTGACCAAAATACTGCTATGTTCCAATACCTAATGATATTATGATACCACCATATAATAATAGCTAACATTTCTTTGGCACTTAAATATTTATAAAGTACTTGACATAAAAGGTCTCATTTTATTCTTCCAATCACTTTATGGGGGATTGGTATTATTTGTTAAAGACATGGAGGCTCAAAGTTACATAACTCATTCACAGTCACCCAGCTAGCAGATACCAGAGCTGAGGTTCAAATCTGAGTCTCTCCTAAATCCAGTCAACACTAAATTTATTGTGTGGAGAGGGGAACATAGAGCATTAGAGAATCTTGCATTTAGAAAGGACTTCAGAAATCCTCTACTCCAAACTCTCATATACTGCAAAAATTCCTTCTGTAATGTTCTTTATAGAAGTCATTTGGCCTCTGATTGAAATTGTTCACTAAACTAGACCTCAGTACTTTTTTCCAGAGCCCATTACGTTGTTGGACAGCTCTAATTGCTAGGAAGCTATTTTGTTTTTAAAATTAAACTGTTTCTCACTAACTCAAACTGTCTTTTTATTTCTCAGGGAGATGTTGGAACATTTGTGTTGGCACAATTGTCCATCTGTCCTAAGTGAGATCTCAATGAATTCTGCCAACTTTGACCTGGCCTTCTCTTGATCCTCATTCATCTTATTGAACATGCTTCCCTCTCTCCTTTTGTCTATTGATTCTTTCTTTTTAGAGAGGAATTTGGAAGAATGTATTTTTTTTTGTATAGAATTAAAATGAATGGGAGAAATTACATAACAAACCAAAACATAATACAGAAGAGAATGATCTGTTACATTCTGCGATTGAATTCCATTGTTCTTTCTCTGAATGTAGAAGGCATTTTGCCTTAAAAGACCATCAGGAATTTTTTAAATCCTTGCATTGCAATGAAGTTCTAAGTCTACCAGAAAAAAAGTCCTCGCACACTGTGGTTGTTGTTGTTTACAGAGTTCTCCTGGCTCCACTCCTTTTGCTCAGTATCAGATCATATGTCTTTCCAGGCCTCTCTGAAGTCTTCCTGCTCACCATTTCTTATAGCACAATAGTATTCCATTACATTCATATACCACAATTTATTCAGCCATTCCCCAACTGATGGGCATCCCCTTGATTTCCAGTTTTTGGCCACCACAAAGAGTGCTGGCTGCTATAAATATTTTTGTACATATGGGACCCTTTCTCATTTTTATGATCTCATGGGGACACACGCCTAGAAGTAGTATTGCTGAGTCAAAGAGTATGCACATTTTTGTAGCCCTTTGGGTATAGTTCCAAATTACTCTCCAGAGTGGTTGGATCAGTTCACAGCTCCACCAACAATGAATTAGGGTTTCAACTCTCCCACATTTTTATCATCTTCCTGTTTTGTCATGTTAGCCAGTCTGATAGGTATGATGTGGTATCTCAGAGTTGTTTTGATTTGCATATTTCTAATCAATAGTGATTTAGAGCATCTCTTCATATGACTATATTTTTAACTTCTTCCTCTAAAAACTGCCTGTTCATATCCTTTGACCATTTATCAATGAGGGAATGACTTGTATTCTTGCACATTTGACTTAGTTCTCTATATATTTTAGAAATGAGGTCTTTATCACAGACACTAGCTGCAAAAAAAAATCTTTCCCAGTTTTCTGCTTTTCTCCTAATCTTGGTTGCATTGGGTTTGATTGTGCAAAAACTTTCAGTTTAATATAATCAAAATTATCCATTTTGCACTTCCTAATGCTTTCTACCTCTTCTTTCTTTCCTTCTCCATAAATCTGATAAATACATTATTCCTTGCTCCACTAATTTGTTTATCGTATCAATCTTTATACCTAGATCATATATACCTATTTGGACTTTATTCTTGTGTATAGTGTCAGGCATTGGTCTATGCCTAGTTTCCATCACATTGTTATCCAGTTTTCCCAGCAATTTTTGTCGAACAGTGAGTTCTTATCCCAGAATCTGGGGGCCTTGGGCTTATCAAACAGTAGACAGCTATATTCATTGCCTACTGTGACTTGAGTACCTAACCTATTATACTTGTCTACCCTTCTGTTTCTTAGCCAGCACTAAGTGGTTTTAATAATTGCTGCTTTATAATACAATTTGAGATCTGGTAGAGCTAGGCCACCTGCCCTAGCATTTCTTTTTGTTGGAAGAAGGTATTCCTTAGAGGGAATAGAAATCTACTTTTCTGTGACCTTCACCCAATGTGCATATTTTTGTGATTTGAGCAATTCAAAGTTCATCTGTTTCGGCTTCCATAAATGTATGTCCCTGGGCAAGTCACTTAATATCTCCCAGACTGGGTTTCTCCATTTGTAAAATTTCAGGGTTGAACCAGAGTTGGTGGTACAACGGTTAGAGTGCTGAAACTAGAATAAGGAAGACCTGACATTATAATCTACCTTGAAAGCTGATTTAACTATAGGACCTAGGAACTGTTGCTGTTTCCCTCCCAGCCTGACATCTTTCTTTTTCTTTGCCTCATTAAAGGGCCCATGCCCTGGCTACTTCTTAAACAGGTCTATTCAACGAATAGGCGTTACCTCACCCTAAGTGAGCACCTGAATAGACCTTAGCCAAGCTCCCAGTGCATCCTAGGTCATCTCCAGTCATCCTGATGAATATCTGGTCACTAGATTCAGATGACTGGAGAAGTGAGGCTGGTCACCTTGCACAGCCCTCCCTGACTCAAGACAAAGTCAAACTGCAAAGACAAAGTGCAAGTCATGTCATCATTTCTCTGATGGCATGGTCTTCTCTGGCAACGAAGGATGAACACAACTGTAGGACCTAGGACAAGTAACTTAATCTTGGTGATAGAATATGAAGTACAGTTATCCTTTCTACATTGAAACTTTCCTCATTGTGGTTTCAATATACTGTGAATTGGCCGTAAGAAATTAAATGGGAATTTTGGGGGGAGTTTTGTGGAAGCTGCAAAGCTTTATCTACTTGAGTTTCCTCACTTTTAAAATAAGAGATAATAATAATACTTACTTCCCAGAGTTGTGAGGATAAAATGATGTTTGAAGGCAAAAGCACTATATAATTGCCGGAGAATATTATTAAGATCCCTTCCAGTTTTAAATCTACGATCCTGATCCTGTGGCAGTCCTTCAATATTTAAAGATAATTCTAATTATTATCTAATTGGGGGAGGGAGGCAAACAGAGACAAAACAAGAAGACAGAAAAATAAAGTACAGTGACATAATATACAGTAGACATGTTCTAAAATATAGTGCGTATATATCTAATTCCAAACACAAAATATAGATGTTGGGGAACGCTGCACTACCTGTGAACCACAACCTGAGTTGTAGAGGCCCGCCCCCACTCCCCGAGGAGATCATCCAGTACAGTGCCTTCAACTCAATAAACATTTATTTAGCGCCTCCTTTGTGCCGAGCACTGTGCTAAACAATGAGGATACAGAAAAGAAGCCAAAGGTAGTCCCTGCTCTCAAGGAGCTTCCACTCTAAGGACCGGGTGGGGGTAGGGAAGGGGAAGACAACATGCAAATAAATATACGTAAGGCAAAAGAAGATAATTAAAAGAGGGAAAGCACTGGAATTCAGAGGGGGTGGGGGAAGGCTTCCGCAGAAGGGGGGATTTTTCTTTGGGAATTAAACCGAAGCAGGGAGGTCAGGGGGTGCGGGGGCAGACTTGCCCAAAGGTCACACCCCAAGTTATCGGGACCCATCCTGAGCTCGGCACCTACGCCTCGGACTTCTCGGTCCTTTCCGATCCGAGAAGGCCGTAACTTAGCACCAAGCTCCACCCACCCGACGACGCCCCCACACCCAATTCAAAGGCCCGAGCTCGGCGGAGACCGGCTGGTAAGGCTTCCCCGTCCCCATGGCAACCAGGAGGCGGTGCCATCATGCTCCTCTCTCCTCCTGCCTCCCCTCCCCCACCCCTCCCGCCCCCTCACGCTCTCCCACAACCCCCCTCACCCTTTCACTCCTCCGGCCCCCGCCCCCCTAGCTCGCGCAGCGGACGTGACACGTGAGGCAAGGTCACGTGTTGTTGTCGGTCGGCGGAAGCTGCTTCCGGGTCAATGCAGGACACTGGGCTCCGGCGGCCCGAGCGGGGGACGAGGTGAAGCGGAGCCGCCGCGGGGCCCGGCGGGGACCGGGCAGGAGGCTGAGCCTTGGCCGGGAGGAGGGCGGAGGTGGGGGGGAGGAGGAGGAGGAGCGGCAGGAGGAGGAGTGGCAGCGGGAGCCCCTCCGCCTCCCGGGCTAAGGGGTGAGTGGAGGCCGGCGGGCCTGCAGGCAGACCTGGGCCCGGGGCGCCCCCTCCGGGGCTGGGGGTGGGGGGAAGGAGGACTGCCCTGGGGGCCTCTGGGAGATCGGGGCTGTATCTGGATCCTGTGTCGGGACTGCCAGAAGAAAGGGGGCCGGGGAGGAGGGGGAGGTGTCGGTAGCAGGGGCTTCTGGGAGAGTATGGGAAGGGGTGCTGTTTGTGCTGGAGCGCTCCCTTTGGTGCCCTTACGTGGAGGGCAGGCTAGAGGCCCCCCGAAGGCTGCCGGGGTACGGGGCTTCTACCGGGAATGGGAAATAAATTGTTTCGGGGTCATCGATGCTGTCATCTTGTAGGAGACCGTGGCTCCCCGGAAGCTTCCGTAAACAAAGTTGGGGAGAAGGGCGGTGCTGTGAGCGAGTGCCTCGTAGTAAACCTGGCCAGGTGGTTGGGAACGTGCGTGGCTTCCCTGAAGCTGGGAGCTTTCCTTTCAGGTGTAAATGGCAGAGGTTGGAGACCACAACCCAGCTTGAACCCTGACTGCTAAATGCCTACCTGTAGGACCCTGAGCAAGGCACCTCACATCCCTGGGCCTCAGTTTCTTTATCTGTGAAAGAAGGGGTTGGCCCTAAATGGCCGTCTGCCTTTAAGTAAATGATCCTGTGTTCTCCAAGGACACGTCCTCTGTTTCTGTAAGCATATTATATGTTGTTTTTTTTAAATTGATTCCCATAGGTAGGTTTATATTGGATGGCGAGGATGAATTTTTAACTTAGCCAGAAAATGTGCTGGAATTAGTCCCTAAGGAAACTGAGTACCTTTTGTAGCATTTTAACTAAAAATCAAAGTAGGGTCGAACTTTAGACCTTTGTTAATAATTATCTCTTAAGGAAGAGGGGAGAAATGTAGTTGATTAAATCTATACAACACACACAATTTTACCTTAAAAGTGATACAAATATGTTGCATTGCCACCTAAGTTTTAAAGCCCATATTCCTGATTTAGCTGGTTGGCCACAATCTTCTTTTCGCAAGATTTAGGTAGCATTTTGTTGGAGAGGTAGCATGATAAAAGAAAGAGCCCCAGAACCTAGATTGGGTTTGAATTCTGCTCCTCTGGGTGCGTGATTGTAAACAAGCACCCATTTTTGACTTCAGCTTCCTCATCCTTCAGATGGGGATATAACACCCCAGTCGCCTACCTCACAGGGTTGTTGTGGGGATCAAAGGAGATAATATGTGTAAAATACTTTGCAAATCTTCAAGGTCTATAAATGTCTGTTATCTCTTTATACTGAGTGATACCCAATATTCTAGATGGTTTGTGATCTGCACCAATGGAAGGTGATAGTGAATAGATGTGTTGAATTAAATTATTTGTGTTGGCCCCTTACTAAGAGTGTAAGCTCCTTAGGGGCAGGGACCCAGCACTGTACCTACATTTTAACCCTCAGGACCTAGCGCAGTGCTGTATGTACAGAGTAGGTATTTAATAAATGTTTGTTGTTTTTTGAGATTAATGGTACCATGCATTATGTTTGATGTTTCTAAAGAACATGCCTTTGTGTTTAACATTTCAGTTGTTAACTTGGATTTTGTCTGTTATTGTTGAAATTCTTTAGACTCGTAAAAAGTTTGTGAATCTTTGGACTTTACTGTTTCTGGGAAATGTGAGTGACCTTGTTCTACTTAGTGCACTTACTGCTACATTGTAGTTTAAACAAGGTTTTTGCAATGGTTCAGTATTGCAGTGATAGACTGAATTGTTTTTTCTATTGTTTAAAAAATCTGAAGAGAACTGGTAACTAAATTCATTTTTATTCCAGTAATTATCACATGGCATATTTTTAACCTGGGGATTAGGACAAGGATTGGATACTTATCAGTTGTAACATGTTATTTGATTGACCACTGAGTTAGTAGCACTTTGAAGAAGTCACTTAACATAATATTTTCTTCCTGAATATGGGTGGTACTACCTTTGTAAAGCTGGTCCATAGAGAGATAAAAGATATTTATTACTCTAAGGTATTATTATAAAATAGAATTATAATAAAAAGTTAATGAGCTTTAGCAAGCAAAGCAAAACTTCATTCATGTTGCAATGTTTAAAGAAATTTCAAAAAGAAGTAATGCATCGTATATGTGTTTATGGTCCCAGGAAGTTGTAGAGTTAAATGACATTGCTGGATTTCAAAAATGAAGTGTATTTATGGCTAATAATAGTAGTGCTGGTTTGTGTCAAGCTGTAGTAACCTCTTTGGGGGAATAGATTTGATAGTCTCAACAACTGGAAAGAATTTCAAAAACAAAAACAAAACTTTTACAATTTCAGAAACTTAGCTTACAATTATAGCTTTTTTTAGTCCTCAAAAATGTATGTCTCTAATCATGAGTCCATCACTATTGGCCAGTGCTGTATTCAGAGTTCTTAAATCTTTTAAAGTTGTTGTTTTAAACAGTGTTGTTACTGTATAAAATTGTTCTCTTTGTTTTGCTCACTTCACTCTGTGCATCAGTATCATACAGGTGTACCCAGGATTCTCTGAATTTGTCTCTTTCATCATTTCTTACATCACAGTATTGTTATGTTCATATATCATAGTTTGTCCAGCTATTACTCAGTTAATGAATACCTCCCCTGCTTAATTTCCAGTTCTTTGCTAGAACAAAGAATGCTATTGTAAATATTTTTGTAGATGTGTGTCCTTTCTCCTTTATCTAAGCCTATTAATGGTATCACTGGATCAAGGAGCATGCACAATTTTTTAACTGGTTATAGTTCCCATTTTCTTTTCAGAATAACTAATCAATTCATAGCTCCATAGCCTGCCTTTATATTCCATTAATCAAAAAATTAATTCAATTGTTATTGAAAGTTTTATCAAATTTAAGTTAAAAGCTAATAGACTTAAAACTGAAAGAAACTTAAAAGATCATTTAGTCCAGTCAGCTTATTTGACAGATAAGGAAAATGAAGCCCATAAAGGGAAAAACTTGTTCATTTGCCCAATCAGTGGCAAAACTGGGATTTAAACTTAAGTCTTTGACTCCAAATTCAGCATTTTTCTACTGTTTCACCCTGGTTCCATATGGTTTTGCTCTCCGGCTCTCTTATAGGATGTTTTTATTACTCAGGCAGGTGAATATTTTAAATTTCAGAATCTAAAATGACACTTTCTCCACCCACCCCTCTGGTGAGGTTAACATTGAACAATAATGAATTAAACAATTCAATCCAACATGTACAAGGCGTTGTACATGGCCTCTAGCCAAAATATTCTCACCCTCTGTCCTACTTTACCTCCATACAGACTGCCTATCCCCTGGGGATGATTCCATTCTGTGACCAATTCAGTGGTTGGTGAGTGCCTACCTGGATTCTCCATATATAATAATAATAATGATAGCTAACATTTATATAGTGCCTACTATGTGCCAGGTACTATGCTAAAAACTTTAGAATTATCTCATTTGATCCTTATAGCACTTGTGGGAGATGGTTTCTGTTGTTATCCTCATTTTACAATTGGGGAAACTGAGGTAAACAAATTAAGTGACTTGCCCAGAGTCACATGGCTAGTAAGCCTCTGAGGCTGAATTTGAACTCAGGCCTTCCTGAATTCAGGCCCAGTGCTCTATCCACTGTTTCACCTGACCCCACCTATATGTCCAGATCCTGAGAAGGCCCAGCCATGCTTCTCTCACTCCACTTCAGGTTCACTCTCCAGTCTGTTCCACCTTCAGTAGGTACTCTCCTCCTCCAACACCCCCTTTCCTATTTGTTTTGTCTTTCACTATTGAAACGTTAGTTCTTTGGGAATAGAGGCTATCTCGTTGTCTTTGTATCTGCTGTGCTTTGCATAGTGCCTGACGAGTAGTAAGGGCTTAATAAATATTTTATCAGAGGACATAAAGCACTATCTACCAACATGGTGTTTATATTCTTTTGATAGGATGCAAGAGTGCTGATACAAAGCAGTTTCAAGAGTGAATCAATACTGACAGCTGGGAGGATCAGTAAAGGCCTCCTTTAAGCGATGGTACCTTACCTGTTCTTTGAAGGAATTTCAAAAGGTTATGGTGAAGAGAGTACATTTTTCACACTGAGGGAGTACAAACCCATGTGAAAAAGAATTTTGTGTATTCTTAATGTTAGGTTTAAAGGATATTACGTTTTTTAAAACAGCTTTTTTTTTTAAAGTTTCTTCTTTCCCATCCTAAAAATTTATGTTAGAAACATTTTTCACATACTTATTAAGAATTTCTGAACTATGATAAAGCTCTGGTTATTCAAAAACTCTCAGGAAATAAAAATATTTTAATTAAAGTTTAAATAACTGACTTTTAAAGCCATTTTAAATGAAAGCCTTTCTAAAACTATCTGCCTAACACATAGTAGATAGGGGATTCCCTATTGCTGCAGATCTTTAAACTTGGCCAAATTTCCACTTGTCAGGTATATTAACTACAAAAGAACTTCCTCTTGAACTATAGGTTGAATTACATGATTTTAAGGTTCTTACTATCTATGAAACGCTGTGCTTCTGTTTTGGTCTGGTCCAAAATATCTATAACAGCAGTTCCATTCAGCACTTTGGATTGGCAACCACACTACATTTTCTGGTCTTTGAGATTACATAAAGAACTGAGAGGTCAAGTAACTTGCTCAGGGTCTTATAGACAATATGAACTCTGACTCAAGTTAAAAGTAGTGCTTGGACCCAAAAGTTCCTGAAGTTGACAGCTATCCACTACTTTGAAGTTTCTCTGTAAATAGAATAATTTAACTTTTCCTTGATGACTGAGGGTCTGTTGTCAAAATAACAGTTTTAAGTATACCTTTTCCATGTTGCTTGAGTTATCAATACCAAAGAGTTTTGAGATGAGGTGGAAGCTTCTTGAATTACTATTGCTGCCCCCATCAACTCCCCTAATATGTCTGGTCTCCCCAGATGTCAGATCTGATATTAAACAGGGATATAGAGGTGGGGAAAGTCTTATCTTACGGCTTTCTAGTACCAAGAACATGTGGATGTATTACGGATAGCATGGCTGCTTGACTAAAAATTCAAATACCGCAGAACCTCTGCTATTTAGTTGGAGTTTTATTGAATAAGATGCATGACATGCCATTTTTATTGGTGAAAATCAAATTCAACTAAGATTATACACTAAACTATATAGTTATTTTATAATGCATTTTTGCTGGATTTGATTTCCATTTTGTTGACACACTTTTAGAAAAGACTCATTTAAAACGGCAACATTCTCAAATATTATAACATACACACATGGTGAAAAAGGACCATTATTTAAAATGGAATTGCTTTTATAATGCTATTTTTGCTGTGACTTTTAAAAAACAGTGCCTCTTTTCCATCTTGGCTTGCCCCTTATTGGGAGACCAATTTTCATTCTCTTTTCTTTAGATGATTTTGTCTTAGGAACTGACTAGAAGATACAGCCTAATGCTTATTCAGAGTCTTAATTGACCAAGTCATGTAAAAGGTAAAGCTTTAAATGGACTGACTTCTTGACCTCTTTGAAATGTTTCATTGAAATTTTGTTTGCCAAAACTGTTGTAGGTCAAAAAAGGTTGATTGTTCCAGTAGAAGAAAGTGATCCTGGGGGAAGTCATATTATATATTCTTGAATATTGGCTTGCTTTCTACTATTGTACCCATTTTCAAAAGATAGTGTTCAGGTACATGTTTGCTTAGTTTTTTATAGCTGTCAACATGCCAACATTTATTAAGTGTCTATTATGTGCCATCCATACATTGCTGGGCTCTAGGGAAACAGATAACCTGAAATTGGCCCTGCCCTCAAGGGGCTTAAATTCCACATGGAGACCACATGTACATAATATAAGTATATACAAAATAAATACAAAGTAATTGAAGGGAAGGTACTAATAGTTAAGGGAATCAGTAGATCATATAAAAGGATGTGTTGGAGTTGAGTTTTGAAGGGAGCTGGGAATTCTCACAGGTAGACAAGAGGAGAGCGTGCATTCTAGTCATAGGGGACAACCTAGGTAAAGGAAAGAAATGGGAGATGGCATGTGTGAGGGATAGCAGGTGCACCAGTTTGACTATATTGATGAGTATGTGAAAAGGGCTAATGTATAATAAAGCTGGAAAAGTCTGTTATTCAGTACTCAGTAAGCATTTATTAGACATGTACATTACTAGGCAATGTGCTATATTGAATATAAAAGAACAGCAAAAGACAATCCTTGCCCTCAAGTATTTCACAATCTGCAGGACATAACATGCAACAAGATATCTACATAAGTTAGAGAAAGTGCTAGTGTTAAGGGGGAATTGGGAAAGACTTTGTATAAGGTGGGATTTTAGCTGGAACTTGAATGGATCCAGGGAAACCAGAAGGAGTTGAGGAGAAGAAATGAAGGCATGGGAGACAGTGAAAATGCCCAAAGTTGAAACATGAGTATCTTGTTCATGGAAAAGGAAGTTTGCCAGTGTCACTTGATTACACAGTACATGGAAGTGAGTAAATATGAAAAGACTAGAAAGGTAGTAAGGAGCCAGGATATGAAATACTTTAAAAGCCAATTGTGAGATTTTATATTTGATCTTGGAGGTGAAAAGGAGTTTATTAAAGAGGAGTGGCATGGTTAGACCTGGGCTTTAGGAATGTCAGTGTGATAACTGAAGAGATTATAAATCCCACAAAGGCAGGGAGACGAAAGCAGTAGGCTCTTGACAGTTGTCTAGGCATGAGAAGCTGAGGGTCTGAACCAAAGTGGCTGCAGTGTCAGAGAAGTGCTATATATGAGAGCTATACCAGAGACAGAAATGGTAAACCTGGAAACTGGATAGAGAGGCTGAGAAGAGAGGGATTAGTTCAGGATAATACCTCGGTTGGGAGCCTGGGTGACCAAGAGGATGATGGTACTCTTAACAGTAATAGGTAAATTAAGAAGAGGGGAATGTTTTGGAGGAAAGGTAATGCATTCAGTTTTCAGCATGGTGAGTTTAATATGTCTGGGTCATGTAGTTTGAGATGTTTAGTAATCATTGGGAGACAGGAGGTTAGGAGAGGTGTTGGGACTGAATAAGTAGATGAAGGAAAAACAATGTAGAGATGATAATTGAATCCATGTGAGCCAATGAGATCATCAAAAGAAATAATAGGGCCCAGGACAGAATCTTGAGGACCACTCATGGTTAGCAGATATGACTTAGATGAAAATCCCCCCAAATAGGCTGAGGAGTAAGTCAGGTAGGAGAACCTGTACAGGGTGGTGTCCCCGAAACCCAGAGAGAAAAAATATCAAGAAGAGCATGACTACCAGTGTCAAAGGCTATAGAGGGGGCAAGAAGGATGAGGATTGGGGGAAAAAAGATAGTTGTCAATTTAAGAAATCACTGGAAACTAGAAAGGTTTCAGTTAAGTGTTGAGGTCAGAAGCCAGGCTGTAGGAGTGCAGAAGAGAGTAAGAGGAAGGGAAGTAGATGTATTTATGGTCTCAGAGAGTTCAGCCTTGAAAAAGTGGAGGAGTGATAATGAGGCAGTAGCCAGTGAGATGGATGGATCATTTGAAGGTTTCTGAGGATGGGGGAGATATGAGTGTTTGTTGGCAGTAAGGAATTTTGTTGTTCAGTTTCAGTTGTGTATAACTTTGTGATCCTATTTGGGGTTATCTTGACAAAGATGTTGGAATGGTTTGCCATTTCCTTCATTTTACAGTATAGGAGACTGAGGCAAACAGTTAAGTGACTTGCCCAGGGTTACACAGCCAGCAAGTGTGTGAGACTAGATTTGAATTCCAGACGTTGAGTAGTCAATAGATTTAAGATGAAAAGAGAGTGGGGATGAGAAAGAAGGCAGTCTGTTGAAGACTAGATGGAATGGGATCACTTGTGCGCTGAGAGGGATTAACCTTGGCAAAGAGGACTCTCTTCCCCTGAGACAAGTGATGGGAAGAGATGATGGCAAAAGGCGATCTGAGTGATGTGAGATGAGATAAGAGGAAATTCACCAAAACCCCTCAATTCATTCAGTGAAATGTGAGGCAAGACTCACCTGAGAGGATGAGTGAAGGAGTAGTTATGGGAGGCTCAGAGAGGGATGAAAAGGTTTAGAGAAGTAAGTGATCAATGGGACAATGAATCAGAAGGTTACTTTGCTGTAGTGCCATGATTTAACAACTTCATAGTGAATCCACTCAGGGTGATGTCATTTCTCCAGCTTTTTCATTGCGTTGAGTGAGTGTAGGAGCAAGAGGGGCGTAATCCAATGCTGACACTTGACAGCACAAGATCTGTGATAGCCCAATGAAGCAGAGGACTAGAGAGAAGAGGACAGTGATGTAGAGTTGTAAGTGGTTCACTAAGGGGTCAAGATGGGCAGGGGAGGAAAGAGCAGCCAGTGCTTTAAACCAAGGGTTTAAGGGATTGGAGATCACAGTAAGGTAGAAAAACAGTTTTTAAGGTAAGGCAGAGAGGGAATGATGGAATGACAGCAGATTGTGATCAAATAAGGGAATTTCAGATTTTATGAACATAGAAGTGGTTCTTTTGTGGGTGATGGCCAGATAAGAATATGACCACCTTTGTGTATAGTTGAGGTAGGGTGGAATAAGTCATAGGAAAAAAGGAAGTTGAAGATCTTTAGGTTGTTTGAGTGAGTATCTATATGCATATTTAAGTCCTCTAGCATGAAGGCAGGGATTGAGGAGAAAAGACTATGAGCCAGGCATTGAACTTATTAGGAAAAAAGGAAAGTGATCTGGGAGGTTGATTGACAGCAGCTACCAGAATTTTGATTGGGTGAGAGATATGGCTTGAGAGAGCCTTAGAGGAGGAGAAGTGTTAGGCATATTAGAGGGTTGGCTTGAAAATGACCAGTGGGGAGCAAAGAATATTTCAATTCCCCCTTCTGAGTGGGGAATGAGTAAAAGTGTAGTACTGGAAAGAGTGACCAGGGAGGCTGTGTTATCAGGATGGAGCCAGGTCTCAGTGAGAGACAGAAGATGGAAAGAATGAGAAAGGAAAAGACTTAAGGTGAAAATAAGTTTATTATCTATGAAACGGGCATTCCAGAGAGCATGATGGCAGATGTGGGTAACTTTAGAGTAGAACATGGGGAGAGGGAGGGTAAGGATTGCCTTGAGAGGGGGTTGGGAATGGTAATGGGGGATGGACAATGGAGTATGAATAATGACTGTGGGCATTCCGAATTCCAGGAATAAGGAGACTATAAGTCAGTGGGAGTTAATCTTTGACAAGTGGGTTCTGATGGGTTATCAGTATCTTTTGGAATTGGGTCACGGGGTGGAGTCTTCTAAGGGTATTAGGCAACTTAGGGAGGGTACCAATGGATGGAGCCAGTGGAATGATAATTGTCTGCTTTCTCTGCTGGCAGGCCAGGTGATCAATGGAAGAGAAGTAACAATGTCATTTCTCTCCATCCAGGCTGGGAGGGAGATAGGAGGGAGCAGGGTAGAGTGGTGTTTTTCTCTGTCACCTGCAATCACAAAGAAGCCAACCAAGGGAGCAAGCTGGCGAAATTGGATCTCTTCCCTTCTAGCAGGAAGAGGCCATCCTGAAAGATTGGCATGCAGTGGATATCTGCTTCTATTCTCTGTAAGCAGGAAGGGTCCCCTACAAGCAGGAAGAGGTAGCCAGGTCATGATGAAATTTGTTTTTGATTCTAGAGAATTCAGAGTTACTGGAATTTATTGAGCCTTGAAGTGACATTAAATGCATATTTTGGGATATCACTTTGACAGTTGAGTGAAGGATGATTTGGAAAGTGAAGAGACTTGAAAAGGAGAGATAACAAATAGGAGACTATTGTAGTAGTCCAGACAAAAAGTTATAGCCAGAACTAGGGTATTGGTTTCATGAAAAGAGAGAAGGGGACAGATATAAGAAAATTTTGCAAGAATAGAATTCATCAGACTTGGCAATATATTAGATATGTGGCTAGAGGCAGAATGAGCAGTTAAAGATTACTGGTTTTAAACCTGGGCAAGTACAAGGATGGTAGTATCTTTGACAAAAATGAGGAAATTTGGAGTAAGGGTTTTTTGTGCTTCAGTCATTCTTCAGTCATGTCCAACTCTTAATGACCTGATTTGGGAATTTCTTGGCAAAGATAGCGGGAGTGGTTTGCCATTTACTTTTCCGGCTCATTTCACAGATGAGAAAACTGAGGGAAACAGGCTTAAGAGACATGTCCAGGGTCACATAGCTAGTAAATATCTGAGGCTGGATTTAGGGAAATAAGGTTTTGCTGGAATAAGGTTTAGGGAAAACAGTAGTTTTAGACACAAGTGAGTTTGAGATGCATGTGGGATATTTAGTTTGAAATGTTCAATAGATACTTGGTAATGAACTACAGCGTGTGTGTGTGTGTGTGTGTGTGTGTGTGCGCGCCTATAACTAGGAATCATCATGTGCATAACGAGAATAATTGAACCCTTGGAAGCTAATGAGTTTGACAAGAAAGAAGAGAAGCGAGTTCAGGATCAAGCCAAAATCTAAATTGATTTGGCAGTTTAGAGATCTTTGTTAACTTTGTAAAAAGCAGTTTCCATTTATTGATGTTGTTGGAAGCTGGATTACAAGGGACTAACTACATCAGTATGAGAAGAGGAAATTAATGGGTGCAGATAGGATTTCTAGGGTTTTGGATGAGAAAGGCGGGAGAGTGGTGAGATAACAGAATCAAGTGGTTTTCTTTTTCCCCCAAAAGATTAGGGACACCTAGACATGTTATGGGGATATAGGTATATAGTTATAAGAATTGGTGGCTTTTTTCAGGAATATCTGTGTCAGAGGAACTTGTTAGTCAAGTACTTATATTTGATTATTATAATTTTACAAATAAGTTCATAAGTGAGTTTACCCAGATTGGAAAGCTCCAAATTTTCTGAAAAGAACACTATCTGAAATTGATGATAAGCTTTGGCAGTATACTTCACTTGATCTATAGGCACATATAACCCTAGAGTTATGTTTCCCGGTTTTATGGCCACTTCATTGACATGTTTGATATTGGATGGATTTTGTTCAAATTTTCTAATGTTAGGCTTTCCTCTTCTATATGGAGGGAAGAAAAGAACTTTTTATTTACTAGCTAGCTTCTGCCTCCATCTATAATATTTTAAGCAAGACATTTCAATCCTTTGGGCTTGTTCTTCATATGTATAGAGTTGGGGGTGGGGGAGGAGAGCGAGGAACCACATGACAACTAAATTAGTAGTTTCCAACTTTTATGAAATTCCTTCCTCTTTACTTAGAAAAAGTATGACCGCACATAAACACTTTTCATTTAGCTTTTTATATGATTTTCTTAGATCTTATTCAGATTTTCATTTTTATTAAAATTATAACTACACAAACATTTTAAGCATACAACAAAAACAATGTAAATAATCATTGCTGTGCTCATTATCATAGGATCTATAATTTGGAGATGGAAGGGAGCTTTGGGCTCATCTACCCAGACCCCCCTCATTTTGCAGTTGAAATAACTGAGACCTAGAGAGGTTAAGTGACTTTCCCAGGGTAAATGTTTTAGCTGTAATTTGAAGCCAGGTCTTTCTGACTTCAATCCAGCATGCATTCCCTTGGCCCATACTGCTTATTGATTCATTGATAAAAGAAAGATAAGAAAAATCTTATACAAACCAAAATACAGTAGCACTGTTTGTGGTGAAAAAGAACTGGAAACAAAAAAGATCCTACTTCAGGAAGAATGCTTAAATAAATTGTAGAACCTATATGCTCTGAAATACTACTGTACACCTAAGAAACAGTGAATACAGAGAAACCTAGGAATAGTTATATGAACTGATGCAAAATGAAGTAAGCAGAAAACACTACACACTGATTGTAATAGTGTAACTGGAAAAGAGCATTAAAACATTGAAACTGAATGCTGAGAAATTTTAATACTCAAACCTGACTCCAGCGAAGAGTGTAAGAATGAGGCTCCCTCCCTTTGAAGAGACAGAAGACAATAAGTGTGGAAGATTATAGTTAGTCTTTTCCATGTTAATTTTTCTGAGCTTGTTGTTAAGGGATGGCACCCTGAGAGGAACATGGATGCATTCCGAAACGTAGGTGCTGTGAAGACTAAACTATTAACAAAAATTTATATTTAAAAAAAGATAATTATTAATTTTGGAGTAGTTTCAGCCAAGTGATGAGACTTAGAAGCCACATTGTAACGAATTAAGAAATTAGTGAGAGGAAAAAAAGTAAAGGCAAGGAACATAATTAGCATTCTCTAAGAAATGAGCTGAGAAGGGCTGAGATTTAACATTGACAGATTAAGGGAGTTTCAGTTGATAGTATTGTAGGGCTTCTTCAAGGCTCAGTTCTTGATGAAACCTTTTCTGATAGCTACAACTGAAGGTATTTTCTTCCTCCTCAAGTTTTCCTAGAGAATTTTGTCTGAATCAGTCCTTTGCTTCTTTTGTGTTCATATATGTGTGTATGTATATATATATGTGTATGTGTGTATACATGCATGCACATGTCTATACATATGCACACATACATACATAAATACGCATTATGTATACATACAAATTTGTCAATCCTAGACATAATAGCTTTTATTGTTTTACTATTGACATATTTAAGATTTCCTCTTGAATAAGTTATGGAATGAAAAACAGTGTGGCAGCCTTGGAGTTCAGAAAATGTGGGCTTCTCCCAGTACTCCAAGAAACTCTACAACTCTTAAATGGCAGAGCAGGTGGTAAATGGTTTGGATAATGGGAGTTTCCTCCATGGGAGTTCCCTATTACAACAACAAAATCCTAAGTTGGCTTTTCCCTACACAAGAGAAATTGCAGGAGTTTCAAACTTATCCCTGAATGTTTCACTATTTTAGCATGCCATACATTCAGCAGAGAGCTGCTTTTTAATCTATCCAGCCTCCAGTTTCTCAATATCTGCTACTTAAAACAGCCGTCCTGAGGGTGTTTTGGCTCCTTGACCTCTGTTTTAGTGACACTTGCCCACCCACTCTTTAACTTCCCCCTACCACTGAATCTTCCTTATTTCTTCTAGGATTAAGTTCAGGGGTGCATCCATGTGGAGAATAACAGAAGGTTATCTCTAAACCACTAAGATTTCTCCAAAATGCTTAGTAGAGGTAATTCAACCTTTTCTGGTAAGAAAAGAAGTTCCTCACAACTCTTTTTGTGAACCTCAGCTATATACTCTCCCTTACTGATTATCTTCATTGTTTCCAGTGGACTGGTGGAGTAGCAAGAACATAAGCCAGGGAGTTAGGAGGCCTGAATTGTTTATCTTCCTGGCTCTGCCTTATGCCATGTTACTCAGTTTCTCTAAGTCTCACTCTCCCCACTTACAAAAATAAGATGATTGGAGTTCTTCTAGCCCAAATGTTCCACAATATTAGGTACTGTGTAGAGATAGAGTGAAGTGAAAGACGCTTTCATTGCTCATAAAAATTTTGTAATTTAGTTGTAGAATGCACAAAAAGCAGGGGAAAGGGGGATAAAATATTCTCAGACAGCAAGAGAAGAGTGGTTTGGACAAATCTAAGATTGTGAAGGGGAGAGAGAGAACTGAAGACCAGAATGGTCTGGGAAACCTTGGTATACAGAGATGGACCTTGAGTAGGAAAGGAGCTGTAGGATTTGAATTGCTGAGGAGAAGATGGTTTAAAATCTTCCTAAGAAAAGAAATGGAATACTATCTATGCCACGTTAGGCATCTTATTGTGTTACTGCCATGCTAATTAGCAGAGTCCAAAAGCTTAAAGGAAAAAAAAATTGGACTGATGCAGTTGTAACCTATTAGGAATTTCTGCTTAGGCCACCTGTATTCACAAATAAAAAAGACATCATTGCTCTGACATAATTCAGGGTGGACAGGAGTGGTTTATGTATTTAGGAGCTAAGTACTTTTTAAAAACTGGTCTGTGTAACTGCTATAGTTTTAAAATTCTGGAAATACTTCTTGATTAACAAGAATAATTTGTAAACTGCTGAAGAGTGCTGCCGTATGTAGAATGATGGCTAGTTGTTTGTCTCTAATGAGGCTTCACTTTACATGGCAGCTTCTGGAGCTACTCCTGAACAGAGATAATAGAGGTAATCTGTTCTCCAGAGAGCTGAGTAATGACCTTAAACTTGTATATTCACAGCAGAGAGAAAACATGCCTGCAAAATGTTCTGATGAAGTCTGATACATGAGGTTGGGGGTAGAGGTGGGGACCTCCCTTTATGGACCAGCTGTTAAAGAACCTTTTACTCTATAGTTAAGATCGATAGCTCTATTTGGAAAAGTTTATTTGTTCAATTACTTTGATTTGTCTGCAATGTTTTCCTGTCATTTTAGTCAATAATGTGTCAGTCACATACTGCTCACAAACAACTAACTGGAGACATCAAATATTTATTTCATAAAGGTAGCAGAACCCAACAGACTGGTGAGATAGAAGATACATGTAGTTTCAGTATGTTGTTTGTACCACAGAAACCTAAGCAAATTACCTTAGTTTCATGTCCTATGAAATAGAGACAAGTTTTAGCTTTCCTCAGAGATTATTGTGGGAAATGACTAAGAAAAATAATTATTAATCAGTATAGGGACACTTTGCTTGGGCTGTTGGTTCCAAGAGTAAATAATTACTTTCAGAACCTAAATAAGAATAAGCTTAAATATTTGGAGCTTTCCTCAAAAGGATCCAGGACAACTAGAAATGTAGGAGAGATGTATATTCATTTGTGAGGAAGATCATCTATCTAACTACAGACTGGGAAAAAGTCTCATTGGAAACTTGGAAAAAAGGGTAGTATATATTTCATCTTCCTTTGTGTTTGAGGATGTATGGAAAGTAACTTTGCTCTTTATTACAAGATGAACTATTTATGGAAGTATTCATTCGGTTAAGTCCATTAATTAATTAATAAAAATTACCAAGTTGAATGAATGTTTTGGATAGAAAACCAGGACTTGGAGGCTGAGAAAGGAATGTTTACAAAACAATGTCAAGAGATATGTTTCCACACATTTTTAAAAATTATACTTTCAGTTTAACTAAAACTATCTTCTCACTTTAATTATTACAACTCTTATTTAACCTTCCTGTGAAAATTTTTAAAGAGATTCGGAAGTCTTGTATGACACACTTGAATTGGCAGATTAAAGTGATGTGTCATATTTTGTAATAAAATGACAGGCATGGGGTGAACTGAATTTCCTTAGGATTTGATTCTTGATTTGAGTATTTTGTCCTGTTGAACTTTATTTGTGAAGTGAGATCATTCTGAGGTTGCATTTCCTTTAAAATTTAGCTTTTGATTATAAATGTTGTGACTTCAAAATAGTAAATTATTTAACATCTTCCTTTAGGTTGAAGTAGGAATGAAGGATCTGTTTTATAATGTAGAAAAAATTTTGTGAATGGGTTTTGTTTTTGTTGTTTCCTTTAGGAAGCATGTTCATTGTGAAATTACGAATCTTTTCTTATTAAGAGGAATAAACAGAATATCTAGATTTCCATTTCATTTGACAACTTTATTATTTGTATTCTGGTTAGAAAAATTGACATGCCACACTTCCAGACTTGTGAACAGTGTTTTGTTGCTCAGTGATCTTGAAAAGTGAAAGTACTTTAAATAGGGTGGTATGTATTAGAGTGCGAAATCTTGGTGGCTGGTATGCTATGATAATTTATCAGCACCACTCAGTTTCATCAATTGAAATGCTTTTAGTAAAAAACTAGTAAATTGGTTAACAGTTCTTAAGACAACTATAAGCAGTTTTTTACATTTGGTTTATTTTTTCTACTCATCTTTCTCCAAAATTGGCTACTTTTCTGTGTATATTATTTGAACAGCGTTCATGAGATCAGAACAGAATTAGAATGACAAGTATCCTCAATACGTGGAATAATAATTGCCATATTCTAGCCAACTATTGTTCCTTCTAGCCCAATTTTCTGACTGAAAACAAGGGATTCACAGAAAGACAGTATGGTGTAGTGGAAAAAGAACTGGAACAAAAAATTGGAGTTCAGTTCTTAACCCCAAAAAGTAATTTATTTCTCTTGGCCTTTGTTCCATCATCTCTGAAATGGGGACACTAATACTTGTACTATCTACTTCACAGTGTGGTGGTGTATTTGTTGCTGAAGACCATGCCATCAGAGAAATGATGACATGACTTGCACTTGACTTTGTTTTTGATTGAGGGAAGGCTGTACAGGTCACCAGCCTCACTTCTTCTCCAGAGCCATCTGAATCCAGTGACCAGATATTTATCAGGATGACTGGAGATGACTCAGGATGAGGCAGTTGGGGTTAAGTGACTTGCACAAGGTCACACAGTTAATGACTGTCAAGTGTCTGAGGTGAGATTTGAGCTCAGGTCCTGTTGACTTCTACATTGGTTCTCTATCCACTGCACTATCTAGCTGCCCCACAGTGTGGTGGTGATAGTGTAAGAGAAGCATTTTTTTTTTTAATACAAAGAGCTTTCTTTGTAAATGTAACTTGTTGGCCTTAGTGGATATTCATACGTCATTCAGGAATTTATCTTAATTTTTTCTTTAACTTAGCTATGTTTTTAACTTCTCTTGAAGGAGATAAAATACTTTATAAACTCAGATTAAATTTGTGTTGAGTGTCTGGATGATCCAGCTGTCAGATTAAATGAATAAATCTTACATTGCTAACTACAAAGTCAAAGGGGCTCTCATAGAAAAGATACCATTTTGAAAAAAATGGAAAAGATTTCTGAGGAATTAGGAAATCCATAAAGTGAACTTAGGCAAACCTAAAAAATGATTTGAAGAGATCCTTACTAAGGTTCTCTAAAACCACTGAGAATAAAAGATTCTTTAAATACTTAAAGGGAAAGAATGGATGACTGAGAAAGCTAGTGGAACTGTTTGCTGTTCATGGTAGAAAGGGATTGTTCGTTGTTTGTCCTTCATTCTCAAAGAGGACCATGACATCAGGAAGATGATGCCGTGACTTCTAAGAGAATTGGACTACAGCAAGGGAGGCTGTGCAAATTCACCAGCTTCACTTTTTCCTCCAGAGCTGTCTGGGTCCAGTGGCCAGATATAGATCAGAACGACTGGAGATGATCCAGGATGCAGTGGAAGGCCTTGGC
Source organism: Bettongia penicillata ogilbyi (assembly GCA_023548195.1). Classification (NCBI taxonomy): domain Eukaryota; kingdom Metazoa; phylum Chordata; class Mammalia; order Diprotodontia; family Potoroidae; genus Bettongia; species Bettongia penicillata. Next base: position 1,468,457 of record JAJHZJ010000311.1, on the reverse strand, counting down.
ATTTTTAAACTAAGGTCTTTTTGAGTTCTTATTTTGACTGAAGTGCAGTGCCCATGCTGACTAGAAAGGGGCTAGCAGAGAGTTTAAGTAAATGAATTGCTTCCTGGACATGAAATGAATTAATTGCTCTGTGAATATTTCTAGTCCCAGACTGTCTTTTGAAGGTGACAGATTATAGAAATAGAACAGTGGTGAGGGTAACAGGGTTCACTATATTTAATTAGATGAAGAAAAATTGGTTTATTTCTTGGGAAATGAATGACAACTGGCCAAGAATTTTGAAAAATCTTAAGGAAATATGGTGGAGCCATCAAATTTGTTAACCTCTCATTAAAAATAGATAGCTAAAGAATTTATCCAGCACTTACTGTCTGCCAGGCACTGGAAATACAAATGCAAACAAGCATGATAGTCCCTGCCCTTAAGGAGCTTACATTCTAATGATGGGAGAAAAACAGTAAGGAGAGGTGGGTGCACTGACAGAGACATGGTTAGGAAATACTTGAGAAATACTATGGATCCTGATAGGAGCAGAGTCCAAAGTTATGGTGTGAGAGGAGAGGTGACAGTGCTAATTAGAGTGCTGACATAAGCAGTATTTCAAAGTGAATCTTGAAAACTACAAGGGATTCTCAACCTGGATGCCATTAACTTAATATTTTGATAACTGTATTTTGATGTTAGTTGTTTTTCTTTGTAATCGTGCATTTTAAATGTATTTAAAAACATTCTAGTAAAATATATTCTGAGAAGGGGTCCATAGACTTCACCAGACTGCCAAAGGGGTCCCTGACACAAAAAAAGCTCCTACTCTAGAACAATGAATGGTGATATGCCTCCCAAACCAGACAAGTTATGGGTAGGCATGACATTAAGCTAGGATCCTGGAAAATTTGAATAACAAGCAAAGAAGTCTGAATTTTATTCAGTAGGCAGTGAAAATTCATTGAAGAAATTTAGAGGGTCATGGTTGAGTAAGAAAATAACAGCTATTTTGTGGCAAATCCTCAATTTCTAGAAATTGCTGATATTCCTTGCTGATATAATGTTGGGTTTTATCCCTTTATGACAATTCATGTGTTATTTATATTGAGGGCTATCTATTGGAAGTGGTAACAAGAATTTGTATCGAATGTATGATACTGTGAAATGTAAGAGTTACTTTATGAAGTCAAAATTAATCTTACAACCTGGTTAGTTTGGGACTCGCCCTTTGGTTGCAGGGCACTAATTATAAGTAGCTTGTTATTAGGGGATAATTTATTTGAAAGGATGTGCTGTTTTGACATTATTCCTTTAATTGACCAGTTTCCATGTTCTACGCTAACAAGTACTGTATTATTTGTATTATGCACTGAGGAACTTGAGGCACACAGGGCTTGTGATTTTCACAGGGTCACTCGATGATTTGTTAATGGAACCAAAGAACAGTACCCAGGATGTCTGACTCCATCAACCACTAGTTCCGAACAGCCTCTTACAGATGCATTAGCACTCTGCCAACATTAGACGCTGTCAAAGGTAATTTGATACCTGTTATTTCCAGAAAGTCATCAGGTTTTTAAAAAATCCTTTTAAAAGACCTCACTATAGGGTCTCTTAGCATCCTGTATTTGCTCATTTTTCAGTCTGTTTTAGATATGAGCCATTTTTTCCCACTCCTTGTTCCTTCTTAAGCTGCTACAGCTGATTTTGAATAGATCTATGTTACTGATCCATTCTACAATCTTAATTCAGTTTAAAACCCCTGTATTAGTGTGTATACCATCTGCATTCCTGGGAAGCAATTCCAGCACTGAACCCTGGAAAATGACCAGTAATAGCACCTGGAATTGCTTTTCAAACAGGATGGGGTGGGGGTAGGAAGTAAGAGGCAGAATGGGACATGAGAACAAAAGATAAGTTGGTGAAATTGCTAGATTCCTTGGTTCCCAGGTCTATCAAGAGTTTCAGGTTGAATTTAACATTTAATCTCTGTGTTCCTGGCTTTGTCTCTTTCCAGAATGAGGGTAAGAATGTTGCCTCCAAATTGTAAGGTTTCTCCAGTGTCTAGAGATTTCTGAAACCTCCAGACCAAAGAGGCCAACATAGACAAGATAGGAATTGTCAGTCTGTTTCAGCAGCTTTTCCTCCTTCACTCTTCTCAAGTCTCAGTTTTATGATAGGGGTCATGCCATCTTACCCCTTAAAAACAGCAACAACTCCTCTGCTAAACTATTCGGTATGTGGAAGTGTATAACTTAATGAGGGGTCACTATCTAGATCTAGTTATAAAACTGCTGTTTTACACTATCTACTGCCAGTGGGTGATAAGATATGGTTCCCTTTGACCCAACTACTCCCCAAAACCCAGATGAACCAACATAGACCAGTCTTTATATATAATCAGATACGGAATAGAGGGCAGGAGTTGTGCAGAAAATATAAATTATCTTAGGCTAAAGCAAGCCAGATCTTTGCTCATGCAAGAATATACTGAACAGATGGTGGTTTCTTCTTTTTCTGTTTACTTATGCAAGCTCCATTAATGTTATTCTCCATAATCTAACCTTTCATTGAAAATGAAATTGATTGTCAGTCCACATGATACTTGAGGACCCACTGTTAGAGACTTGGTAAAGTTAGAAAAAATAAAAAGAAGATATGGTCCCTACACTCAAGTAGCACAGACTGAGAATTTAAAGAATTAGAATCTTGGAATCATAAGAGGTGGAAGGGAAGGAAAGGGTAGTTGAGCACTTACTTTAGGGTTCTCCCTGACGCTGGTTTAAGATTTCATGCTTAGTGTTTCTGAAAGTCACTAAGTCATACCAGAGAATGTCTGTCAGCTCAATATTACCTACCATGTGTAGTATACTGTACCAGAGTTATGAGTAGATAGAAAAGAAATAGACTACATCATCCCATATTTCCATTTTGATTTAATGGAAGAGACAGCCATCAAATCAGAAAAAGATCTCATGTAAAGTAAAACAAAATGCAGATGAGTATAATGATAGGGAAGTAATCAATTGACCATGTATTAAGGGCTTAAATTTGTCATACCTAATATACATTATAAGTAAAATGTCTGGTGTGAGCATACCTTTTACTTCCTGATTGTATCTTTACGTTTTTGAGATTGACTTGGTATAACTATTTGTGTAGGCCATGGGCAAAAATTACCAGATAGGTTTAGTTGTCTTATAGTAGAAAATATTTTGAAGTGAGAACATGGGTTTGAATCCTGTCTTTGCTATTTGAAAGTTGTGTGACCTTGAGCAATTCAGTTCACCTAAAAATTCATCTAAAAATATTCCCCCTATAAGAAACTTGCAAGCATCGTGTAAATAGGTGAAGGAAGTGAAAGGGGGCCTTTGAAGTTTACTGATTTGGGGGGAGAGGTGACTTACTTAGTCAGACTTCTAGTTTAGGTAGAACATTTTGACAGGTGAGTAGATGATGGACCAGGGTGAAGAGAGAGGTAAGGCAGAGAATCAACCAGCAGGCTGCTGAAGAGGTCTAAGCACGAGGGTCTGTCCCTGGATAGTGGCAGTGATAGGAGAGAAGGGGACATTTAGTAGAGAAGCTACAAAGAAAGAAATGACAGATGTGGAAAACTGCATTAATGTTTCATTATGACATGTAGATGATCCTGGATTATCAGTGGCTATGCCAGTCTCTTTTCCTGAGGAGCAGCTTAGCTAAGTTCAGAGTGGTTCACCACCACGTTGGCCCTAAGGTGATGATTTTTTTTTCAGCCACAGCAACTATTAAAGACTAAATACTTAGACATAGAGACAGTGACTTGTATCCATGGAGGAAGTACTGATAAAATCACAGACACTTAAAGAATTATTATTCCTCTGCTTTGTGTTCAAAGACATCATAGCTTGGTCCTTTCCCATCTTTCCAGTCTTTTTTTTACCTCTATGTAATCTGTAATCAAATGACTTTGGCCTTTTTCTTGTCCCTCACACAGGGTACTCCATCTCTTGAACTTTGGGTAATTTCACTGGCTGTTCCCCATGTCTGGGTTCTTAAGGGTTCTGTCAAGTCTCAGATACAATCTCACCTTCTGCCAAGAAGCCTTTCCTGGTCTTCCTTAATCTTAGTGCTTTCACTCTAAGATTATCTCCAATTTATCTTTTTTGCACCTAGGTATTTGCCATGTTTTCTCCTCCATTAAACTGTGAGCTTGAGAGCAGAAACTTTCTTGTATCCTCAACACTTAGCAGGCATTTAATAAGTGTTTGTTGACTTGGTTTCAGGATACATGAAGCAGGCTAGTTTGACTAGAATGTACAATTCATAGAAAAGAGAAGTATCGAAGATGTCTGGGAAGAGGCTGGGAGTTGGCATGAAGAGGGCTAGAGCTGTTGCATCAAGAGATACCTGGCATAAAAATTAAATAAAAGATATCAGTAAAAAACAGTTGTTTTTGTTTTAAGATTGGCTGAAGCCAGATTGTGAAAACTTCACTTAACTTCTCTAAGTCTTTGTTTCCTTCCCTAAAAAGTGAGGATAATACCATCTGCACTGGGAATTCTTGTAATGACCACATAAGACAAAGGGTATAAATAAAGCCTTGTAATACTAGTATAAATACTAGAAACTTGATCTCACACCCAGTGGGTAGAAATGAGGGGAATAAGCAATTAGTTGCTTATGTTTTGTGTTAAATATTGAACATTACCAACCCCTCTAACCAAGGTTTATTAATCAGCCAATGTCAAACGGCCTGTGCAGCATTATCTGCTTCAACATACGCAGAAATGTTGAGGGTTTGCTGTGCTTACCGATGACTAGACTCTTTCGGGGTTATTTAGGGAAGGCCTTACCTAGGCTTCAAAGAAAGGAACAGAGCCCTTTTCAGTTAAACAGTAAGTCTGATTTCCCTTTGAAAAGAAGTGTGTGTGTGTGTGTGTGTGTGTGTGTGTTTATATGTTTAACGAATATGTTTGTTTTTTAAAGTGTCATAGTTCTTTAATTCTTTCTTTTTTTGTAATTATCTTAATAGATGGCCTCATAACTTATGGAGGAATGGATGGCAAAATAAAAACATCTTATACATTGTTCTTGTCTTTCCTGGAGAGTAGTGATTGTCAGAATTCAAACGAAGTTTGGTATTTCTGTTAATGACATCTCATTCCTCCCTGTCATCCTAGTTGAAATTGAAACCTCATAGAATTCTGACCATTTTTGCTTCCATACTTCACAGTCACATGATTCTGTGAATTTTCCCCTCATAGTGTCTGTACATTGTCTCCAGATCAATCTTTCTAGAAAATTATTTTTGTATCACATTACTTAACTGCTCAAGAACTTTCAGTGGTTTCTCATTGCCTTACAAGATAGTTCAAACTGGAGGTCCTGACAATGAAGGTCCTTTATCTATGATGTGTATTCTTTTGTCTGCTTTTCAAGTTTTTATCTACCACAACCCTCTGCTTTAGCTGTAGTTTGCTCACCAAATCCCAAACAAACTTAGCAGTATTCTGCCAAGTTGCACCTTTGTTTACATTGTTCCCGCTACCTGAAATGCCTTCTTTGCTTATTGAAATACTACTCATCCTTCAAGCTTTAGTTCAGGTGCTACTCATTGCATGTAAGTGATCCCCCCAGCTGGAAATGCTCTCTTTATTTTTTGAATTTTTATGGCACTTACTCTCTATACCAGTGAAACACACTGGTCATAGATGTCTTAATTTGAAATTGATATTTTATTTGTGTATAAAACTTTCTTCCTTCCCTAAAATTCTACTCTGATGTTTCATTATGGCATATAGATGATCCTGAATTATCAGTGACTGTGCTAATCTGTTTTCCTGAGGACCAGCCTAGCTAAGTTTAGAGTGGTTCACCACTATGTTGGCCCTAAGGTGATGAATTTTGTTTTTCACCCACAGCATCTGTTAAAGACTATAAATATTAAATAAACTAAAGACTGTAAATACTAAGATAGAGATGTTGTGACCTATATCCATGGAGGAAGTATCAACAAAATCACAGATACTTAAAGAATTGTTTTTCCCACTAGTTAATAAACTCTGGAAATGTTAGGCATTGCCATATATATATATTTGTGTGCAATATGCAGATATATGCTAAATTAATTAATTAGATGATTTTTCTGTTGCTTATAGAATTTTAGGAAGGGAAAATGGACCAACCAAGTGGAAGAAGCTTCATGCAGGTTTTATGCGAAAAGTACAGTCCTGAGAATTTCCCCTATCGCCGTGGTCCTGGGATGGGAGTTCATGTTCCAGCCACCCCTCAGGGTTCTCCAATGAAAGGTAATTAGAAAATAGAACCAAAAGATTGCTTTATTTTTGCTAATACTTTCCTCTTTGCCCAGTCACCTGAGCAGGATGATCTTTTGGAATTGCCAGTGAGTTTCCCTTTTAATGTGTTTCCACTTCCCCTGTAGACCTGACGACATTTTCAAATGGAATATGATATAAAATGGCCTAAAGGTGCTCACGAAGTTATTGTTGCACGAGAATGACCCTTTGAGCCAAATTTTTCTCTTCCCCCTGCCTTCCTCCTTTTAGTCAATATTGACTCAGTGTTTACTAGTCAGGGCACTAGGAGAGATAAGTATAAGATACAGTCTCTGCCCACAAGGGCCCCTTTCTAGTCTCAAAAAGAAAACCTACTTGCACAAAATAATTAGAATGGAAGGACTCCATTAAAATGTAAGCTCTCTGCAAGTAGGGATTTTTTTCATTCTTTATACTTGACTCCCCAAAACCTAGCACAGTGTCTGACATGTAATAAGTGGTTGTTGGTTGGTTGGTAATTGGCCACACAAGAACATCCATGTTGATTGCCCAGTGAGTTGTGTAGACACTGAATGCACTAGAGGAGTTCAGAAGAGGGCGGGTGATTGAGCTGCTCAGAGAAGGCTGCACACTAAAGACAGGGGAGGATTCGAAAGAGTAGGGAGAAAAAAGAAAAAGTGTAATGGGAGGAGAGTGCCACAAAGAAGGATGTCAAGAGAGTGCACACAGAACATATATTCCTTACAGTAAGTATAATAATAAACAATTCCAAAAAATATTTCTACCTCCCTGTTAATGAAGAACAGTTATTAGTAATGTTTTAAGTTCTCATGTCCAAATGTTTAGTGGGTGTTTGGCTATAAATAATTAGAAATATGGTTATTCTACATTTCAGCCAACCCAGGGAGTAGTAAAAAACTTTATCTTGACCCCAGAAAAGGAATTTATATAAATTGCATGTTATCTCCTGGTAGGGAAATCTTAACCCTTTGTGATCCCTCTCATGACAGAGAAGGGTGGAATCTTCTAGTTAGGGATTTACCAGAGATCATGTGAATACACCAATTATGGCATTTTCTCTCAATTTATAATTAAAAAGTACCAAATTGACAATCTCAAGTCCATATCTATACACCGTACCTGTGTAATACAGTACTTTGCCATACCCACATCTCTGCCTTCAAAAAGGGGAGGAGTTGATTAAAGATGGGGAATGAGTGACTGATGAACTTTGCAGATATACCAAAAAAATATATAGGAGTTTGAATGGATCCCTTTAATTCAGGTAGACTTCCATTTTTGATTAAGAGAAGAAAGATGATTCAACTGATGGATTAATGGCCTAGGTATAAGAGATGGCATGGAAGAGTCTCCAAAGGCAGGAATTAGAGAAGGTAAAAATGAGGTAGGGGAACCTAAACAAGATACTTAACTGCTGTTTGCCTGTTTCCTCAGTAGTAAAATGGGGATAGTAAGTGCCTACCTTGATTAAAGGAGATAATAATTGTAAAGTATTTAAAACATGTGTGGCATGTAGTGGGAGTTTAATAAATGTGTATTCCTTTCTACTTCTTTAAATTTTCTGTGTTTTCCCCGTAAAAGAAAAGCTTGAAGCTCATGAGGAGTCTATAGTAATCTGGATATTAATTGGTATATATTTGGCTCTAAATGTGAACTAGTCATTAGTTTTTTCTTATATTTGAAATTTAGGGTCTTTCCAGAGGGTATAGATCAAATAGCTTCTAAAATTGCTTCTGATCTTATAATTTCCTTCTGGGCCTGGCTCATTCCCCTGGGGACCCAACACTTTTTTATCCTTTCACTTCTTGAACCTTCTAGTACTTGTGTTAATTTCATGCAGTCTGATTTTTATTTCTTGAGGTCTCAGGGATGGGCACATGCTGACGGGGGTTAGGTTGATGTCAAAGGTGGTTTTTCCCCCCCCGTTATTCAGATCGGCTCAACCTCCCAAGCGTACTGGTGTTGAACAGCTGTGGAATTACCTGTGCAGGAGACGAAAATGAAATTGCTGCCTTCTGTGCTCATGTGTCTGAATTAGATCTTTCTGACAATAAACTTGAAGACTGGCATGAGGTAAAGTTATATAGCTGCATGTTGGTGAAGTACAGCTCCTACCGTATTCTCATTCTTTACAGTAATGTTTGTGAAATTTCTTTTGGTGACTTCAAAAGAGGTAAATGTGTGTGTTTTATTGAATTCTTCTGAATTCTAATTTTCACTTGAGGTTTGTATTTATTATTTTGTGTCCATCAGGAAAAATAACCACAATGACTCAGACATATTCAAGCTTCATCTTTCTGGCTGTGGTAATTCTTGAATTTTCCTTGTTACTACAACTGTGTTTTCTTTTAGTGTACAATACACTGAGTTTGTTAAGAGATTAACCAAACTCCCAAGGTATGAAGCAATACTAAAATACTAAGCAATGCTAAATATTAAAATATCCCATACCTCAACAGTTTGTACATCCTACATTCAATCTCTGCTGTCTTTTCAATATTTGTTACACTAAATTGACATAATAGTTGATGAATCTTGAAACTGTGGTTATTAAAAAGAATTACTCATTTTATTCACTTAATCCCTCTGTGCTTGTCTCCTCTTTTGTGAACCATGGATGGACTCACTGTATGGAGTACTTGTTGAATTAACTGTGAAACACTCTACTAGATCTCAGATGTACCTTATAGATCGTATAGCTTAACCCCCTATTTTATAAATGAGGAAACTGAGACATAGAGGTTATTTAGTGTTATTCATATTCCAAGTCAACCTTGGTAGGAGATTTATAGAAATCTATCATTTTGCCTTATTATTTCCTGCCTTTCTCTCCCTATGTTGCAGTCTCATTTAATTAAGCTCATGGCCTTTAGTGTTATGTATGTCATTTTATTAAAATTCTTACATTTTTAAAGTCCCACCCTAAACTTTTTGAGATCTGTGTTATCTGGTTTGCTTGTAGTCTGTGACCTGTTGCCATTTTGAGTGAGCTAACGAATATCCTCTACTTGAGTAACACATTTTCATTTTTCACACATGTGGTTAACCTTCTCTGCCAAGTGAATTATGTGCCTGACTCTACATGTGCCCAAGGGTCTTTGTTACTTTAGTGCTCATCCATTCTGCAGAACTCCACCAGTAGCCTAACGGTTTTTTGCACGCCTGTAGTCCTCCTAATAACCCTACTTACTTAATTCTAGGACTTTCCCTCTTACTTTGTAGTTGTAGTAGGCTGTCTCCCCCATTAGAGCTTCTTGAGCACAGGTACTGTTTTTCCTTTTCTTTGAATCCCCAGCACTTAGCACACTGTCTGGCACTTGGTGGGTGCTTAGTGAATGTTTATTGACTAACTCACTATTTTCTAAGTTTTGTAATTGAATAGGCAGTTCCCATCAGCTTTCTCCTCTAGATCACTTCGTCTGTTATGTACATATTTTGTTGTTCCTGAATATTTTTTTAATGGGTAAGAGATTCCTAAATTTTTAGTTGGTTGTTGTTTTGCCATGCATTGGTAAAAGCTGATAGATAATAGAAATAACCGTATCGATGAAGACATCTCATATGGAAAGTGGGACAAATATCTCTAGTTCCATACGGCCATACTGAAAATGGTTTTTTGCCTAGAACTATAAGGGTTTATATGAAGTAATTTGCCTTTTTCTTCCACTGAAACAGTGCAGTCTGAACTGAGATTTTCTGAAGGCCAAATCAAAATGTGAAATTGAAGTTTCACATATTGTGAATATAGGCTGTATCTTCCCCAAGTTCCAGCCTGTAGAAAGCCTAAGAGCAACCTATAATTAGTATTAAGTTTAAGTAAAAGCTTATTTAATGGTGTAGCCTATATTTGTCCCAATAAAGTTTCTAGTTAGCATCTTTTCACAGTTTTCAAATGTATATTTGTTACTGTTTCCCTTAAAGTTGTTGTTTTCTAGTTTGTCATTTTTCACCCCTTCATTTATTCTCTTTACTCACCTATTATCATTTGCCCAAACCTCTTAACCTGTATAGTACATTTACTAGTTTAGTAAGTAGGCTAATGTGGAAGAGGGAATATACAGAGCCAGAAAATGATGACATAAGTTGGTTAGAATTAATAGAATCCATTGCCAGGCTGTCGATGACCACTAGTTTACAGTTTCAAACTACCGTAGTTTAGATTTTGTCATAGTAAGAAATCTCTGTATGCCAGAAGTCTATAGCCAGAGCTTAGAAAAGTATTCAGTATGACAAATTTATCTTAAAGATAATTTGCCATCTTACTGTACTAAGTAAATAGGGCCCTGATTTCAGGGTAATAAATTTGGGGTGGGTTTAAATAAATAAAATCACCTTTCAGATTTAGTGTTCCTATCTGGTGACTGCTGCGTGAGGGTTAAGAGAATATGGCAGTGAGAGGAATTGTGAAATCCTATGGAGATAGAAAGACTTCCAAGAACAACCCCAAAGACTAGGCATTGCAGCTTAAAGAAATGCGTATTCTTTAGTCTTCAACTAAAAGTTGTGGCCAAGTAGATTTTTGTCTGACCTTTCCCAAGGTATCTCCTTTTTTTCCTCTTTATCACAACTATTTTATGAAAGAAATTAAACCAGACCATTAAGGTAAGGGCGCAATTAACCACTCAGTCTGGATGTGAATAGCTTCGGTATAAGTTACAGATATTATCTTATTAATGTTTCTTCCCACTTTTCTTAAAACTATAGTTTCATTCTTTGTTGAAACCAGAGTGGAGAGTCCTTATTAAATCATAGCATCATTGAGTCCTTGAAAAATGTCCTTGCCACCATATGTGACCATGTCCAAGTCATGCCAGGTAGAAGAGAGTCCTGTTTTTAAGGTCCTAAAATAGGGGAGGCCATGTAAAGTGCTGGGTACTTACGGTGTCTGAGAAGGGACTGCGTCAGAGAGTGGAAAGAGTTCCAGCATTCTGGTCAGAGACTATGAGGTCCAGGCCAGGTTTTGCCTGTTACTAGATCTGTGACCTCTGAAATGTCATTTACCTTCTCAGAACCTCAGTTGCCACACCTCTGATGGCCTATGATTCTGTGCCAAGCTATCAGGAAATTCTTACACTTTCAAACCCATATTCATCAATATGCTCATGGAAAAATAGCATATCCTGAAATTTCTTGTTTACTAAAAATTTAATCAGAAAATCCTTTTTGCTTCAGCTTTTGTTGAGTTTTCCAGAATACATTAGTGTATGATATATAGTAAATGTAGTATTTTACAAAATATATTAATATTAGTAGAGTTTAGTAAATTCAGTTTAATATGGTTTGAGTGTATTGCAGTACATCAGGCTCCTCATTCCTTTATTCTCATTGTGCTTCAGCAATATAGTATAATGGAAGGTTGAGACTAAATTTGTCTGCCCTTAGGATACTGCCTAAAAGTTGCTTTTCAGAAAGCAAATCCCCAATGTAATCAAACTTCTTTATTGTTTGCATTTCCTACAAAAATAGTATGTAGGAAAATATTTTTGTTAGGAGAGTTATTATTAATTTGGTTCTTATTCATTGATGTTTTACCATAGCTAACAACTATCTTGTAGTTTAATCTCATTTCTTCAGCTGTTCACAGCAGAGAGAGAAAGAGAATACCATTGGTCACTATTTTCTCTTTGAAAATCCTTTATATACTGAAGGACCATTATTACTCATTTGGTTAGAACTTGAGCCTATGAGACTAAGAGAATAGGTTTGATTTGCCAGTGGACCAGTTCGCTTTGCTGAGCTTCATAATCATATGCTGAACCAACTTGTCCATAGATGCATGCTGCATATCACAGTGGGGACTGCAGAATGCTGCCTGACAGTACAGTTCTGCCCTCATAGATAAAACAATTTAAATTCACACATTCTCTGCTGATGGTTTGTTAGTAGGGTCACATTGAAATCTCCTTAGTTTTCTCTTTTCCAGTTCCAGTAATCCCAATTTATTTGTGCTTTCCTGATGGCAGTCCCCTGCCTCAGTCACTTGAACAGCTTGTTGCTCTCCTCTAAAACACTCTGAAGTAGTCCACAATTCTTGGGACAGGGTACCCATAATTGGATAATTCATTATACTTCAGTTCTGAGTGGGAAGTGAAGATGACCCAATTTCTGGCATCCTGTACTGTGTGTACATGTTGTATATTTGTATGGGTCTGTATGTCTGTATTTGTGAATATGTGTGGATGTGTGTATCTGGATGTATGAGTGTATATTGCTATGTGTACATGTATGTGGATGTCTGTCTGTGTATGTGTGTGTGTGGGTGTAGGTGTCACACTTTGGCAATGTGAGTACTTCTCCTCATACTTTACCTTTCCTAAGCATCTTGTTCTGCAGTTGTCTTCATTGAGACGACTCCTTAACACTTCTCCAGTTTGCTTTGGCCATTTACATCTTACCCCCCCAAGTAGCTATTTAAATTATTAAATTGGTGAGCATGTCTTCTATGTCATTGTCAAGTTATGTAGATGATTTTTTTTAAATGGGTTAGCATTTGGGAACAATTTGAGACCCTTCCCTTTTTTTAAAAAATCTCTCCAGATGACACTGAGTTATAAATAATTCTGTTTTACCTGCCAGCCAGTTGTGATCTCACAAAGTGTTTAACAGAAATCCTCTCATAAGCTTTTAATTTTACATTTTGTTTTTAAATATACAAATAGAATTATGTTCACCTGCTTCTTACCCTCTAGGAGTTTATGTAAATGTTCTAAATTAGAATGTTCCTTTTTGTTGATTATTATTTACTATTTATTGTTAATTATTTTGTTGATTCTGAACAGGAGAATAAAAATTTTTGCTAAAGGCAAAATAAATAATTCTCCTTGCTTCTCCTTGATGACTTGTGTTATTCTGTAATAGGAAGAGATTAGTACCTTTTTGTGGGATTTAACAAAACTGTACTTGTCCCCTGTTAGGGACCAAAGTGAAATGAGCCTCAGTGGAGCAAATAGCCCTTGCTTGCTTGATAATATACTCCCAGAAGCTGACTTAAGTATTTATGGGTTTGATTACCATCTGATGTGCTTCTCCTTTTTTTTCTCCCTAGGTCAGTAAAATTGTGTCAAACGTTCCTCACTTGGAGTTTCTAAACCTGAGTTCCAACCCTCTGAATTTGTCAGTTTTAGAGAGAACATGTGCTGGGTCCTTTTCTGGGGTTAGAAAACTCGTCCTCAACAACAGCAAAGCTTCTTGGGAAACAGTCCATATGCTACTGCAGGAATTACCAGAGTAAGCCAAGAGCCCATAGCATAGAGGAGAGGGAGGTGGAGGGTCCCCTCTTGTCATCTTTGCTAGTGCTTCTGGCTTGTTGCTCTCCTCATTTCCATACTACCATTACTGTTTCTTGCTCTCCAGTGTCCACACTACTTTTACTGCAATTTGAACGGAGAATGAGCGTAAGAATATGAATTTTTAAGATTTGTTAGTAGGGTTAAGATGATCTAGCAGTACTTTCTTTGGAATTCTTTGTGGTATTTGTTGGTGCCAGGGCATGAGAGATGCTATCATTTGAATGGAATTTACAAATACTTTTAAGAGGAGTGGTTTTCACTACTGGATCACCATTTTCCTTGCAGAGTGGGAGTTGGTTGGTGAGGACAGGGACAGGGGAGTAGCAAGGAGGGATCATAGTTCCTTTAAGGCATGTTAAGATTATCTGGTGTGATAAAAATCTTTTTGCTGTTTCTACTGGAGGTGATAGTTTCATACTTCAAAGATGAACTTATTGATGCTGTTTATCAAAACATAGCTAGCTAGTGAACTGTACATGAAAAATGTGTATGTGTAGCTGTTCAGATTCAGTCTTTTTAAGTGTTTATGAAACTATGGTGTTTAAATTGTTTAAACACATCAAAATTATCGTATACTTGTAATGACCTCCCTGACACTTGCCAAATTTGATTTCCTACTCTCCATTTTAGTTTGCTTGATTTTTTTCTGCCCTTTGCATGAATTATTCCTTCATCTTTGATATTGCTCATGCTCTCCAGATAATAGCCGCCTCCCTCCTTGCCATTCCCTCTCCAAATCCTATTTATTTCTTCAAGGCATAGCTCACTTTTCTTCATCTGCCCTTGACTACTACTGACCTCATACTTTTCTAAACTGCTATTGCAGTAACAGTTTGCATTGTACAATTTACTTTTGAATTTCATGTTTTCTTTTATTGTTTGCATGTGTTTCACATGGGTTAGGCTTGTCCTTTCAGATAGATTATAAGATCTTAGGGTACAGGGACCATGTCTTATACATCTTGTATCTTGTATAACTCTTAACAGAGTTCCTTGATTGGAGTAGGCACTCCATCAGTATTTGATATAAATAAGTACATGTTTCCATTTACATAGTTGCCCTATCTTACCTATATGTGGTTTATTAGACTTAAAAAAAAATGTGAAATGAGAATGTCTTTGTTTCTTTCTCTGTAGGTTGGAGGAGCTCTTCCTGTGCCTTAATGACTATGAAACAGTGTCTTGTTCTTCTATTTGCTGTCAGTCTCTTAAGCTACTCCATATCACAGATAATAACCTTCAGGACTGGACTGAAATTCGAAAGTTAGGAGTTATGTTTCCTTCACTGGATACCCTCATCCTGGCCAACAATCATTTGAATGCCATTGAGGAGCCTGATGATTCCTTGGCAAGGTTGTTTCCCAATCTGCGTTCCATCAGCCTTCACAAGTCAGGTGGGGATTGAAGCTTCAAAATTTTTTCCATTCTCCATGTAAATTGATCTTATACGTGAATGTAAAAGAAAGTGTGTGTTTTTCAGTCATATTCATCTTTTCTTTTGGCATTAATTTTCAGCTGTGATGACTCATTTCATAATGACAAGCTCATGTACTTATATTTAACGCATTCTTTTCTTTTCCAGAAGAGCTTTGGTGTTATATAAATATTGATAGGTATATCAATACCTATTGATACATACAGTATCTATGTATAGATATTAATTTATATTTTATGTTTAGATTGATCATGCTATGAAAATTCTCCATGAAAGACCTCTTTCTAATTCCTTATTGTGGCATCCAGGGGACCCTGGATTCTAGAAACTCTTCACAGACCCTCCTAAGATGGAAAAACTAAATACATGTCATTTGTCTGGGAACCATAATGTGATGAATTTTTCAGCCACAATTACTTTAAAAAGACCATCTGTGAACTTGCAGAGGGCTTGTTAACTGCATCAGTAGTGAGAGGACCCCCACTGATAAAATCACAGATGATTGAAGAAGCTATGAAAATGGGGAAACAAATGAATGAACTAAATAACAAAAGACAGAGATTAGTTAGAGCATAAGGAGATATTAGCTGAAAAATCCTATTTGGTGTTGAGTTTTAGAAACCTGCTGCTGACTTTCATACTCCCCTTTTCATTCCTGTGGTGTTTTTTCCCTAGTATACATTACCACGTATTTAGCTGCTTCTTAATCCTACCCTTCACTGGGTTAAAAATATTTTTAGCATATTTATTGAAACAACCTTCACCAAAGTTTTCATTCATGCCTCTTTGTGGTGTGCAAGTGCCCATGGATTCTCAGCAATTAGATCAGTGGAATATAAGATCTGGAAAAATCTTACCATCCTAGAAAGACCTTAATTCTGTGTCTGACAATAGATTGTATGCCTTGTATCTAAGAACCATCTAGTTGAACTAAGTTCAGAGATGCTTATCATCAGGTAGGGTTGCAAGGTGGAGATTCTGTTGATCACAGCGATTCAGAAGGAGTTATCTGCCAAGTCATAGGAGGAGTTGCAATCCGTATCCATGGAGGAGTACCACAAAAATGTAATTATAGGTCCTTCATGTCCTGAAACAGCTGTAAAACTAAAAATGGCTTTCATGTAGAACTGAGAGTTATGAATTTGATTTACATAACAGTAGAAGTTATGGAAAGAGAGATAAATAAGAAAAAGAAGATAAATTAGAAAAGAAAGATAAGGAAGCTGTCTATTTTTCAGATACGCATCTTTTGAGCTATTTTCTTTTCAAAAATAGTTTTCTGTTGATTCCATTGCCTATATTTCCCCTCGTTTTCATCCCCACTCTCCTGTCCCCTAAAGAGAGCTGTCCCCTAAAATCAGTAACTTTTTTGAAATAGAAAAAGAGAAAGAAGAGAAAAAATATAGCAATGTGATCAATACATCAAAAAAAGCCTGTATGCCAACTTATGGGTTTAATTTACGTAAAAGTTTGGAGGTTGATAGATGAATGATATATACATATGTATGTGTGTGTGTGTATGTGTGTATGTATGTATGTATGTAGATACATTTCACCTTAAGAAAGTTGATTACTTTTCAAATTTGTGTCCCTTGAGTTAACTGTTTTCTTCCTCCTCCTAGATACAAAGACCATTCTGGAGCCAGGAGGACAGTTATGATTGGGTGTATTTATGAAGTAAATTACTTCCCTACCCTTAACCTTTCTGAAGGTTGACAGAAGCAGGGAGGGACTGAGGTCTTTGTCACATGGACCCTTGAGTAGCTCTGTTATATTACAGGAATACTTTTCTGGCCTGAGCCAAATATTGACCTGGATGGGATATTTGATCTTAAGAAAAGGCGGTATTTCATCTTGGGACTGAAAAGTCTGTTCTTTAAATTTGCTGCATTGTACTTAGGCATTTCAATTTAGATCACTTATTTTGAAAATACCACGTATCTTATGTCCCCAAAGGTAATGGTTTTGTGGTGTTTATTGAAACTCTTTTGATTTTTATTTTATTTGTTTTTATCCTTCCCACCACAATAGCAACAATAAATTTCTAGTATGGGTAATAGAATATCTGGTGAATAAAAACTCAAATGATCCAAATTGTTATCTTTCCAGTAAATAAGAAAAGTAATCAGTTTTGGCTGCATTGATCTCCCCATATTTCAGAATTCATCACCTATAGCTAAGTGAAAAATTGAATATGACTCAACACTTTTCAAAAATTGTTATCATATGATTCTGTAGGTAAAAAGAGTCAGTGACACTTACTCTAGAGTATAGCAGAGAAATGTCTTTCCTCCAAATTGCCAGTAGAAATCTAAGCAGTGTCAATGAATCACTGGATAAATGAACATTGTAGAATGAGACTGCCTCCCCATCTCCTGACAGCTTGTGGGTCAAAGTATAACTGCTGTTATAATATAAGGAGACTAATATTGTGACTTACTGCATTCTCATGCCTCTGGATAGCTCATATTTCTGCAGTACTTTAAAGTTTACAAAGTACTTGCTCCACAGCATCCCAGTGAAAGAGGTAATACGTATAAGATCATCCTCGATTAGAGCCAGAAACAGAATCTCTGAGCTGTGATGTGAGTCTCCTCTGGTCACCAAGCTCCTAAGTGTGTGAGTCAGGATTCAAACTCAAGTGTCCTTACCCCAAGGTCAAAGCTCTTTCCATTACACCATGCTGACTTTTCATCATTGGCTATAGAGATTTTTAGGCTCTGTAGCTAGTGTGTAGGCCTTTGTTTCCTTTTTAAAAACCACATTGTTTTAATTAATTTAATCCATTTTTTACCTTTTAATCTTGTAAATTCATTGTAAGCTCTTGTTTTTACTTAAAGAAAATTTTTCTCAAAGCAGGTCTGCATTCCTGGGAAGACATTGATAAACTCAATTCATTTCCCAAACTTGAAGAAGTAAGATTGCTAGGGATACCTCTTCTGCAGCCATACACCACAGAAGAGCGCAGGAAACTGGTGATAGCCAGGTCTGTTTTGGTTGATTCTTCTCTCCTATCATGTGAATGTGACGAGGCTTTCCTTGAAGCACAAGGGTACTGTTTGGGCAGGATGATGGAAAGAAACATCCTAGTGAGTGTACTTGGAACAGTACCAGGGTGCAGTAGCCACTTCTGGAAGAAGCTCCTTCTGGAGCATGAAGATTTTGAATTAAGGGAAAAATAGTTGGGAAGAAAAAGCAAAAAATTGTCAGCCCAATAAGAGCCACAGAATCAAAAGAATTTATTGTCTTGGAGGTGGGAGGGGAGAGGTAGGAGGAGAGCATATAGATGACACAGTGGATAGAGCCATTGGGTCTAGTCAGGGAGACCTGAGTTCAAATCCAGCCTTAGATACTTAACTGGCTGTGTGACTTTGGGCAAGTCACTTCACCTCTTTTTGCTTTAGTTTCTCAAATGTAAAATAGGGATAGTAACAACATTTACCTCCAAGAAATGTTGTAAGGATCAAATGAGATAATAATTGTAAAGTGTTTAGTACAGTGCCTGGCATATAGCACTACAAAGATGTTACTATTATTTTACCTGTTAATAATTGGAACATTTGGAATGTTATTTTAGGACATACAGGAAAGTGGAATTTGTTGAGAATTCTTGTTTAAATCAACCGTGTTTTCCATGCCAGTATAAATGGTCACTTGGAATATATTAGAAACAGGTTTTTTTTCCCTTAAATCATAAGTTGGTTTAGAGATGCTTATTTTCCCCACCTTCCTCTTCCCAAGTTTCCTGCATCCTCTGCCCTTGACAGATCCTAAAAGTAACTCATTGCCATGTAGTATGTTTCTTTAGCTGAAGATGAGATTCTGGAAGAGTCATCAGGAAAGCTGGCTTTGATTCCTTTAGTACTAAGGAAAACATGTAGTACGTAGTTTTGGAAGGCTTTAGATGCAATGTGTGTCCTAAAAGGAACAGCCTCTAACAGTGAATCGATCTGAGCTAAAGTAACTCAGCAGCCACTTTGCTGCTTTAAATTAGATTCACTTGCATATAACTTATTAAAAGAATCAGTCTCTACGTGCTTTCAAAGGAAGCACTTATTCTCTGCAGGTCATTTGATTTACATAGTTCTTCTCCAAGCATTATTATTTTCTAATGTCTGAACTTTCTAGCTTATAAGTATTTATTCCTTTTCATAACCATTTCCGCAGAAGGTAAAACATGATAACAAAGGAATTCCCGTGACTAGAAAGTCAGCTTCAGAATACCTTACTTTTGTTTTTCTTTTCCTATCACATTGTTTACGTCTTCTTCACATCTTCATTTCATGTCAGTGTTACTCTTATTAGGATGACAAAGGATTTACTTTACTTTAGAGATGTTAATTCTCAATCCTAAACCAGATCATCTTCCATTTGGCAGACTGAATTAATACTTTCAGTTTTTCAAAGGGTCTTTATTTTGCCTTTAACTTACAGATTGCCATCAGTTTCCAAACTTAATGGCAGTGTTGTTACTGATGGAGAGCGAGAAGACTCTGAGCGGTTTTTCATCCGTTATTATGTGGATGTCCCCCAGGAGGAAGTACCATTCAGGTAATAATTCCTGAACAGTTAATCAAGACTTTTTAGAAAGTGATTTGATTATTTTAGGTCAACAATTTTAGTGATTTAGACAGCTTGCTTTTTTAGATTATTTAGCTTTTTCAAAGCCCAGTTATGCCTTTGTTACTTGCTTTCTCTGCAGTTGTTGATATTGTCTCAGGTTCAAAGTTGAGAAGATTCAAAAGGCTACTTGCATACTAGACAAAGAAAATAGATAATGGGAGAGAGACACAAGAGCCAGATACGAGATGTAACAGAAAGAACATGAGCATACAAGCCAGCCTACTTTCCTCTGCTCTAGAATAGTACATTTGCACAAATTTATCTTGTGTGAGAAGCATGGTAGAGAGAACTGAACTTGAAATTAGGCAACCTGGATTTGCATCCCAATTCCAACGTGATAGCTTTGTGACCCCTGGCAAGTCCCCGGTCTTTTGTTTATAAAACAAGGATAATAATTCTTTCCTACCTGCCTCAAGGCTATTGAGAGGAGAGAGCTTTGTAAGCCTGGAGTGGCCACTTCTGTGCCGCTCATTCCCAGACTCCCGCCACTGATTCTTTCTGATCCTCTTCTTCAGTAGGTCATTTCTTTTTACACACATTCCACAAGTTAACCTGTCATTTCATATTGTAGACTCTTCAGACATATCCCAGGCTTCACCAGCATTAGAGAGGTGTAAAATATGGACAGATCTGAGAGAGGAACAATGAAAATGACAAAGGGAGTGGAAAATAGGTCTCTGAGGACTTGTTAAAATTGGCATTGTTGAGCTTTCATAGAAGGCCAGGGTGGACATTGAACAATTTTGGTTTCTAACGAGTTGCTGTCAGGAAATTTTGAGGTTCCTTTGAAATTTCTCTGAAGCCTTAGAGTCTAAAAGTTTTAAACAATATATAGTTTTAAAATAAACCTTAAAACAATTAGATTTTGTTTTTGAAACTTGTTGTGCAAGAAACATAAGTTTTCAGGGAAGTGATTATCATGCATCTTTTGGCATGACTCTGTGGTATTTTCATGGGAGATGGCAAGATTCTGGCTTTGAACCTGCCAGATGATAGAGGTGTCATTCAGCAGACATTTATTAAGCATTTCTTGTGTGCCAGGCACTGTGCTGTAAGCACTGGGCATACCAAGAAAGACAAGAAATGGTAGCCCTGCCTTCAAGGAAAGCTTACAGTTCATTGAGGGAGAGATAAACAAAAGAGGGGAAGCACTAGAACAAAGGGGATCAGGAAAGTCTTCCTGGAGAAGGCACGATTTTAGCTGGAACTTGAAGGGAGCCAGAAGGCAGAGCTGAGGAGAGAGAAGATTCTAGGGAATGCGGGGAGGAGAGGTGGGAGGGGCAATAACCAGATAAAATGCCCAGAGCTGCGAAATGGAGTGTCAGCCAGGATGATGTTCACAGGGTACCTGGGGGCTGACTTCTTGTCAGTGGGATAATAAAAGAGGATCATTCTCTGTCCTCATGAAAGTGGGGACGTCTGTTACACTGTAGACCTTTCATTATAGAATATTCTAGCAGTATTGAAGCTAGCTGTAGTTTCACTGAAGTGGTGGACAAATTTGCCCTTTTGTTTTGGCATTAAAAAGTCATGAATAAAGGAACAGAAAAGTGTAAGTGCATTAAGATGTATTAGTAAATTATTAGAAAGAGGGATGTGATAGCATAGCATCATTATTTTCTTTGCTCTCCATGTATCTCTTTTACCAACTCTTTACTCAATTTCCTGTAAAACAAAAACATTGTTGAGTAGGAAAATCATGATAAATATCAGAGTAAACAATATTAAGTGAAATTATGTCTCAGTAAGAAAATGTGTATTCAAGAGTGACGTTTGATTGTTAACACCTTGTACTTGTTGCTTTTAAGGCAGCATTGTGCCTTAAAGAATGCTGAATTTGGAGTTAATTCAGCCTGGGTGTTCAAGTCCCAGTTTTGACGCCTCACTACCAGTGGAACCTTTAGTAATACCCTCACCTGGATATCAGCTTCCTCATCTGTAAAATGAGGAATATAAGGCCCCTTCCAGCTCTTAAGTTTATAGTTCTATATCTTTTTTCATTTAGCCAAAGAATTTATCTTCTCTAGATCCTAAGGATGAAAAGCTGACCCAGTTTACATGTCATCTCTTACTTGGCTTAAAGAATGCTGCTTCTGCTTCCTCTTTGTTGTTTGGTTTACTCCCCTTTCATTCTTCTGACCTGGAAAATGCAAAATGAATCTTCCTATCTAAGGCATAACTTTTTTTAATTGTAAAAAAAAATAACAGTAACTGTTATCATATAGCACTTTAAAGTTTGCACTAAGCCTCCCAACAACCCTATGGGATAGATACTAAAGGTGCTGTTATCCCCAATTTACAGATGAAGAAATAGACTCACAGATGGTAAGTAACTTGCTCATGGTCTTAAACATCAGACACAAGATTTGAATTCAGGTTTTCTTGACTCTAAGGCCAGCAGCTTATTCATTGTTATCTGGAGAGAATATGCATGTTTTTGATTATTTGAATGTCCTTTATGATAGCAAAATTTCTTTATAAACAAGCTAGATTATTTAGTGACATCTGTTTTCAGATATAGAGTTACTTAGCAGCATATGAATTTACAGGTGACCCCAAGATTTTCATATGCTACCTTTTCTGCCCCAGAAAGGTGTGCAGATTTTGGTTATCTGCAACCTTTGAATTCATATGATGAAGCAGCATGAAATTTTTAATGGGCTGAGGGGAAAATGAACCAGGCAGGGAGTTTTTGTAACTTCTTACAGGTGACCAGTTAACTTTTTTTTCCTACTCGTTACTGGTAGAGGGAGTTGGAAGTTCAGCCTTTATAGCATAGCCAGTTCTGGCAGTAGTGATCTTATGCTCATGGTTTCAGGATAACTGAGCAATCTACCATCTGTTTTGTGTTGTCTGTTTACTGTGTAAGGCAACAGAGGATGAGAAATCTCTATTCTTTGTTTCTTGGCCTTTCAACACTGTGGAATCCACCTTCTCAATCAATGAGCTCTTTATTCAAATGCATTCAGCTGTGCACTGTCTCTTAGAGACGGGTGCAGCCATGAAAGTCTGTTTTTTCCAGTCCAGAGATCTGTTAATACTGTTTCAGAATATGTTCAGCCTGTGTTTGCAGGTGACTGGAAAGGTGCTCCCTTTGGTCATATTTCAGTTACTGACTCATATTTTCACTGGGAGAGCTTTCAGGAAATGTTAACTTTAGGCTGTAGCTGAGGTTCCAAGGACAACTAACAGAACTGATATTCATGTTGGAAACATTTTTGAATGTTTCCGACACAATCTGATAAGGAGTTAGTGGTCTGTTAGGCAGCAAAGAGAGCATCCTCCTGGTATAGACTTCACTTCCCTACCAGTTCATAGAAGCCATGCAAGGGATGACTTTTGCAGGAGAGCTGTGAAGAATCCCATATGCCAAATACTCTCTTGTTTTCTTTCAGGATTACTCATGATCTGCTGTAGTACTCATGGTATTAAATTATTTAGGAGATATTGAAATATGGGAATTCATTCAGTTCTTTAATTGCTTTCTATTTCCATTCTATTTTTTTCCTACATCTCATCTTAAGCAAAATCTAATGGCTAAGATCCACCATCTACCAGTACGTTTTTCAGTTAATTACAGTAAATTGCTTTGAAACAGTTGTTAAAGCTTTGATATTTGCTCCCTCCAGAGGCTTAGATCACAGTTCACCCACAACTTCTTGTCCTGTGCAACTCTTGTCCATGTCTTCCCATAAATTCTCTGCTCGGGGTACTTCCTCTGGACCTCTTGAGTTGTTCTTCAGTTATTCCTCATAATCACTCCCTGACCAGTCTACCTTAGTCAGATCTTTAGAAAGAGGAATACAGTCCCTTTTTCTTGATGATGTGTTTGGGAAGATAACCCAGTCAGTAGCTAAGATGTGAGATTCATTTGTATAAGCTTTTGGTAAATGTGGGAATATAAGTGAGGAAGGGACTTAGTGTTCTAAAGCAATATTATAGAAAGAGATGCAAGGAGTCAGGCAGACTTGCGTTCAAGCCTGGCCTCTGAGATAGACTTGCTGTGAACCTCAGCAAGTCCCTTTACTGCTCAGATCCCATGCAGTTTTCTAATCCTGGAAGTTGCAAAGTACTTTGCCAGACTACATTGGTTAAAAGGAATTTACTAAATGAATCACAGAAACAGAGTAAAAAAAATAGAACTTTTAAAATTCAGGAACTGAAACATCACAGTATCTGAAGTAAAGCAAGTTGTGAGGTTTTCCCTTTTGACAGGACAGAATAGAACTTTTGGTCTCTAAGATTATGCAATTTCTTTTAAGGAAAAATGATTCTGACTTGTGTATATCTATCATCTCTGTGTTTATTATTTTGTTCCCCCTTCATCAGTTGTCTGTAACTTGGCCTACATCACGTTGCCTGAGGTGACTCATTTTTTGTTTTATTTTCTGTTTTGCACCACCCCTAATCCTTTGACAGATTGAATTGAGCATTTAATGAGTATGCATAGCTCTCTTCTTTCATGCAATTAAAACTTGTTTTCCTTTGGGGAAGGAATGTATCATGTATTGTGTATTTTATGGGCTAATAGGTTTATTGACTTAAGGAGTCTTTAAAAAATTTTCCCCATTTTGCATCCCAGCAGGAATAAATAAAACCAAAAAAGGTAGGACACAGTTGACTGATAGGCAGAGGAGGAGAGGGACATTATCAGTGAGAGATGTAAGTGCCAGAACTCGGTTGCTTTGAAGGCTTTTCTTTGCTATTGTACTCCCCTTGGCTCCTTGGTTTCTTTGTGCCCCTCTAAGAATTCTTTAGATCCTGACTTAGGCCTGATATCAAAGTAGGTCATGGTTTTTCAGACATGTTCATTTTAATTGTTGATGGTAAAACTCCTTTGCAAAATATGAAGAATATTTCTTCTCATAAAACTAATGGTTTTCTAAATAGACTTATTGTTATCTCATATTATTGTGGCCTTTCTTTGGCCCCTCCTCCCTGATAAAGGCCCATTTTGTCTAGGATGCTAGAAAAATCCTAGTTTACTCTGCCCTTTCCTCCTGCTTCTTACAGACAGAGGGCCTGCTGTTGTACAGGAGCATTTCTCCGTTTGACATGAGTCTCCTGGGCTTCTCCACATGGCCAGACTCTGTCATCCCCAGACAGGGGCAGTAACACAGCACTGCTCACATTAAGCTGTGAGTTGGATGAGAAACAAAAGGGGCATT
Source organism: Bettongia penicillata ogilbyi (assembly GCA_023548195.1). Lineage (NCBI taxonomy): Eukaryota > Metazoa > Chordata > Mammalia > Diprotodontia > Potoroidae > Bettongia > Bettongia penicillata. The sequence continues at coordinate 1,443,658 of JAJHZJ010000311.1, read as the reverse complement.
CTCCAAAATGTACAGTGGAGAGCTTCTGAAATGCTAGCTCTTTCCTGAAGCTTAGGGTCTTTGTCATTTCAATTACCTCGTGCTTTGTTTTGACTTCTTGCCACTTTCCCAGCCTAGCAAAAAATGTGCTACCTCCCCTCTCTTGATCGGAGATGTATACATATGTCTGTATGTGCTGGTGAGGAAATCTCCAAGAGGACCAACCCTCCAGAATCATGATCTTGGGGTAATTATCTTTTGTGTCTGAACTTTATAACTTGGAAATTTTGAAATGCATTGCTTTACTGCTCATCTTACTGATAGCACATATTCTGCCCTCTTTAATGGGAAAGAGAAAAAGAATCAGATATTTAGCCCCACAAGGAATATTTTCTGGCCTTTTAGCTAAAGATCTAGGTATTCTTGATAGCTATTTTGAGGGGGAAAAAAAAGAGGGAAAAAATTTTACTCCTTTAAAAAGTCTTTATTAGTCCACAAACTATTGTTCCCAAGTTCTTTGTTCAACTTTGGGTGTCAGTAGTATTTGATGATTGTAACCATCCTGAAGAAACATTAATGCTGTAAGACATGCTCTCAATTTTTCTTAAAATTACGGCTTTCTTAGCACAATTATTCTTTAAATTGAGTACAGATCTTTGGCCTGTAGGTTAGTGCTGACTTTTATATAGCTTGTGAGTAGGGATTGTTCCGTCTTTGTTCTTTTGTCCCCAGTGCCAAACATAGTGTTTAGCACATGGTAGGTACTTAATAAATACTGTCTATTGATTGATTGACTGACCTGTTTTTGTACTGATAGTTGTTGAGGAATTCTCTTGAACCTGTTAAGTAGAGTCTTTTGATAATGAACCATTAGTGTGGTGAACTCCCAGTGTGAAAAATCCCTACACTGATGCAGCTTAACAGCTAGTTATAGAGAAGTGCTTCAGCCCTTGAGAAAATTAGTGGCTTGCTTATAGTCGCACAACCAGTACATGTCAGAGGCAGGAACTGAACCCGTTGTCTTCTTGACTTTTAATGGTCCTTTGTCCATTACACCATGCCACCTCTCATGTTGAGAGTGTTATTATCAGTTTTACCAAGTAAAGAATCTTAGGCACCAAGAGACTGTGATTTGCCCAAGAGCAATGGAAGTCTTTGCCCAAACTAGAAATAAAAAATAAAAGAAATAAAAACTGTATACTAATTCCTAGTCTATAACTTTGTACTTGGATTTCAAGCCATTACTTCAGTCTCAGATTATCCAAAACTTACCACCTTCCACACTTCTCACAGTTCACCTGCTTCTTTCAGTGGAATCACTGTGTTTCTAATCATCCAGGCTGGAGGAAATTCCAGTCTCCGTTAGCTTTTCTAGTCAGTCACCAAATCCTGTGTCTTTTCTATCTGTCCCTTTCCTTCCACTTTACCACCTTAGTCCTGACTCTAATCACTTTTTTCCTGGATTATCTATTACAGCCGCATCTTATCTGATTCTAGTCCTGTCTATCCTCTCCCAATCCAGCTCTGCCCCACCCTCCCACATACATATTAATCCATTTTACTGCTGCCAGATTAAGTTTTTCTTAACATTTCATGTCACTCCTCTATTAAAAAGTTTGTAATGATTCCGTTTCCTACTCCTTCAACATCTAAGTATCTTTGCCTGGTTTTGAAGGCTTTGCATAATCTGGACCTCTCTGCCTGTCTAGCCCGTTTCTCCAACACGTGCTTCTTTTATGATAAGACTGCAAACCTTATTGTCCTGAACAAATCAAGCCCATTTCAGTCTCTGTACTTTTGCCCATGATGACCTCAACCTGTCCAAAATCTATCCATCTTTTCAAAGCCAGCTTCGTTTTTTTCATAAAGCCTTCCCTAACGACTCCTGCCTATGCATCAATATCCCTTTCAGTCAATTTATTGGTAGGTGTATACTGGGTAACTGCTGTATGCAAGGTAACCACGTGAGCTAAGCATGGAGTGGGGATACAAAAAAACCCAAAAAAACCAAAGACTAGTTGTGAGACAGAATTCCTGCCTTCAAGGAGTATTTATTCTAGTTGGTAAAATAAGTCTGTGTGCCATGAACGCATGTACACAATAAGTACCACATTAGTGATATAGATGGAGAGTAAGTTTTATAAGTATTTAAGAGAAAGGAGAGTTTACTTTTGACCTGAATTGTCAAGAAAGGCTTCTGAAAACATGTGGAATAAGAGCAAGGTCATTGCCATCGTGGAGAATTGTATGAATAGAGGTGGGAAAGATCAGGTGTGTTTAGGCAGTAGTGAGCCCCAACATGAATGAAAGTCATGATCACTTGCTTTACAAACTAAAAGGAGAGTTAAAATTGACATTGTTCTTTGCTTATGGCGCTTTAAGAAGATTGCCCAGAGAATAAAGTACTTTCCAAGTTATTTATCTTAAGAATTACAGAGCAGAAAGAGGCAGCTGCAGTACAATGGAAAGGACCTAGAATGAGGCCTTTTTCGTCCCACCTCTTTGGGTTTCTCTTACCTTATTGATAAAGATAAACGATTGTACTGGATGATGGAAGAAATGGGCAAAGCTCTCTGGTTCTTGAGGACCTGGATTCAAATCCCACCTCTGACACTCTGTATGAACTTGGGCAAGTCACAACTCCTCCCCTCCCAACCTCAGTTTCCTCACTTGTATAATGAAGGAGTTAGTCTAAGATGCTCCAGCTCTAACGTTTTATGACTGAGTTAACCTTTGGTTCTATGTATATACTTTTTGCTTTTATGTTTTATTCAAGATTCATTTTCAGATTAAAATGTATGAAAAGGGAGGGTAACATTTTCAGGTACCATGCCAAAGCTTCATTCATTCAACATCCACATGCTGAAAAGGCCTAAATAAGTCCCTTGGTGGAGAGTTAGTTAGCTCTCTGATACATATGGTACAGATCTCTTAACATATATATACATATATATATATACTGCTCAGGTAGGAGTTAGGTGAGATTCCTTTGTGATCTCTTCTAACCCTGAGATTCTGTGAGTGTTGGAAGTATGGAGTTAGACAGCCAAGGAAGGGAACATTTCTGTAATGCTGACTGCTTTGCCTAACAATCATGGGATAAGGAAATAAGAGGACAAAATTTCTCCTTGGCATAGCCTCACTCTTCCTGTCCCTCATTGGGTGAGTCCCACCTTCAGACCTACTGTACTCATTTACACATATTTCAACTGCTTATGATGAAAACATCTTGCAGAACTGATATAAGCTTCCCCCCCCAATCAGTGTCTTTAATTAATTACTTTATTAAGTTTAAAAAGAAGCCTAACAGCCTGCTCCCAGGAGTGTTTTCTTCACAAGGCTGCATCTGGCTTTTGGTTCCCTTTACCAGTCTCTGTGCCTTTTTTGCTCATGCAGACTTTAGAAGGGTGGATAGCAGTTTGTTTCCCACTCAGTAAAGTCAGTTACTGTTAGAGAACCGCAATTAAAAGGGACAGTAAATTCTTAGACCACTTTCTTCTGAACTACGTACATCCATTGCTACATGATACTACCTGATGTTTACCAAAAAGACTATTTTTAGTAGTTCATTCTCAGCATTATCCTCTGAACTCCACTTGTGACATATCCCTCATTTTAGAGGTCAGACATTAGAGGTGCAGAAAGATTGACTGGATTTGCTGCTCATGGTTAGGTAACAAAGTCAATGAGAAGGATAAAATGAGAATTTAGGAGACAAGTTTATGAGTATTACTTTAGAGGACAGAATAATGTTATCCTTTCGGATTATTGATATGTGATTTTGGAGATAATTGCAGTTCTATTTGAATTGAGCTTTAATTGAAAACAAAATATCTGAACTAAAAAACTAAGAGATTGATTCTGAAATTTTCTGTTTGTATTTCTGAATAGCCTAGAATATTTTGATTTCATTTATGTAAAGGTATGTCCTGTTTTAAGAGAATCCAGTATACAAATTGTTTAATTTGCAGAATAAATAAAATAAAAGAGTAATTGTCACAAAATGTCTTTGCTATTTTTAAGTTCCCTCTAAAATAGTAATTGTTCATAAAGTGTGTATGTAACACTTCTTTATGGCAGGCAATATAATACTCTTCATCCCTTTCCCAGATGAGGACTGTAAAACTGAGGAGGTTAAGTAAGCACCTTGCCTACTTTCACACAACTAATAAGTACTGGAACCACAACCCAGGTCTCTTTGCTCTACATCCAGGCCTTTTTGTTTTATCACATTGCCTCTTATAATAGGTTTGTCTCTTGCATTTAAAGCCTTTTACAGTATGGATCCAGCCTACCTTTTCAGACTTAGTACATATTATTCTCTTTCATGCATTTGACAACCTAGCCAAAGTGGCCTGTTTGATGTCCCTTATTTCTGGTATGAACTCCTTCCTCTTCCTCAGTCTCCCTCTTAGATCCCCTAGCTTCCTTTAAAATTCACCTTAGGAATTACAAGGCATTCCTTTTTCTTCCTTCCCCCTCCCCAATTACTAACACTGACCTCCACCCTGAAATTACCTTAATTTTCTATATGTTTTATATCTTCTTTTATGTATTCATGTTGCTTTTCCTGTTACAATGTAAGCTGCTCCAGAGCATAGATTTATTTCTGTTTTTGTATCTCCTAAGCATACCACAGTGCCTGACATAAAATAGCTACTTAGTAAATGCTCATTCCTTGCTTGCTTGAGTAATAAAATGAATATGACATTTGCATGCAGCTTTTCTTGGAACACATCTATTGTAGAAATTGAGGCACAACTTCTTTTTTCCTAAAAATATATAATAAAGAATGAACATTTGTTCTGCCCATAGGCAGAAACTAGCCCAGATAAAGAGACTGGATTGTCTCCCCTATACACTAGAAGATGAGAAGCAGTACAATGCCCTAGAAAGAGCTCTGGTCTGGGAATCAGAGACCGGAGCGCTAAACTCGGACTCTGCCACTTAGGCAGGTGACTCAAACTACCTGAGCCACAGTTCCCTTTTCTATAAAATAGGGTCAATAGATTACCTTCCTTAATGAAATCATGTATGTGAATTTGTTTATGCTGTTTAAAGTGAGTATTATAAGCAATGCTTAATTAAGGTTGCTATATATAAAGGTAAATAAAAAGTTGCTATTATTTTGCTACTTAGTCCAAAAAAAGTTTCATTTAGATTATTACCATTGAAAAATTATTCTTTAAATGTTTCTCAAATTTTTAAAGCAGTGAGGCTTGCCTTAGTAACTTTTAAGAAACTATTTTTAAAAAGTCATTTGTTAGAGGATGATTATAATATGGGGGGGGTGGGCTCCACCCTCATTCTTGGTTCAAACAGGTCTTGTGTACCATCTTGTTAATAGTCAACTCCATTTATAAACAGAACCTTTCCTTCATGTAATTTATGACACCGTATATAATTCTAAATGGTTTACACCAGTTAGTACCTTGTAGGGCCAATTGACCTCTCGATCTCATAACCACAAACTGTATCCTTAATTCTGCCAGGCATCTTGCAAATGCATTGTTCACAAAGGCACCACAGTAAGAGAATATAGCTGAATTATCCAGTTCATCCTTTACCCTAGTCATATCAACAAATATTAAGTACCTACAATGTGTCCAACAGTGTGCTAAATTTTCTTAAGAAAAAACTACTCAAACTACTTAGTCCATTAGATAACGGACAACTCATACTTTTGTGGTAATGAAATGATACTAAACTCTACGTAATAGTTGAGTATGCCATTAGCCTCAGAAGCATGAGAACTTTGTGTGGCCCCCACACATGTTGATCCTTCCCTGGAAGCATTCAGAACAACCAGAATAAGAAACTGGCATCCAGCTTGAGAGGTTGTGACTCTTTAGTCTCTTATGTAACTTTAAACTCCATTCCACACTCTGATGCTTACACATTCAGCTATTTGGAAAGAGCGCTGGACCAGGAGTTAAGAAACTTAGGTTATTGTCATAACCTTGTTACTAGTTGGCTATATGAGTTTGTTCAAGCCCTTCTATCTTTCTGGGCTTTGTTTTCTTCATCTCTAAAAATTGAGAGACTTAAACTAAGTTGACTCCAAGGACCCTTCCAGCCCCAACACTGATTCTGTTATTTGAATGACCACATCTATTTAGGGAAAATTGCTCTTGCATGCTTACTACCTTTAAGGAGTCTTAGTATAAGATACAAACTTGCAATCAGGTATTTTGAGTAAAAAAGTATTGACTACAGCGCTGTTGCATACCAGCAGATCCAAACAATTCCTTAGTTTTAGTGGTTTTAGTTTAAATCTGTATGTCTTTTCTTCTAGGTATCATGAACTGATTACAAAGTATGGGAAGTTGGAACCCTTGGCTGAAGTGGACCTAAGACCCCAGAGCAGTGCCAGGGTAGAAATCCATTTCAAAGATCAGGTGGAAGAAATGAGTATTCGTCTGGATCAAACAGTAGCAGAACTAAAGAAACAATTAAAAACTCTAGTACAATTACCAACAAGCAACATGCTCCTCTACCACTTTGACCACGAAGCTCCCTTTGGCCCAGAGGAAATGAAGTACAGCTCCCGAGCACTGCACTCCTTTGGCATTAGGGATGGAGACAAAATTTATGTGGAGCCCAAAACAAAATAGCCTCTGCTACCATTGTACAGACAGCTACACATGTGTGCATACACAAACATACACACACACACACACACAAGGACTTATTTTCCTTTGAGAAGGAAAGGCTTGATTTTTATTTTGTTTTGAGGATTGAGTTGTGTGTGTGTATGTGTGTGCCTGTGCACGTGAGTGTGTGTGTGTGTGTGTGTGTGTGTGTATGAATGAGTGGGTGTTCCCCAGGACAGGTAGGGGGGACCATTTGGGGTTTTCTTTTGTACACAGGTATCTTTGGCTCAGACATCATAATTGGCCCTGATCTCTAGTTTATATGCCCTCATGGGATAAGTAGAGAAGAGATCACTGGATTCCTTTTGTGTTCCTTAGAAGATATGTGACCACTATGTACCATCACCGCCATGCCAGTGTACTTGTGAGAATAGCTCAGAGGGCTCATTCTTATCCCCCTTTCCCCCTGCACTGTTTAAATCAGGAAGCAAGGAGGCATGGCAGAAATGGACAGCAGCTTGTCTCCTTGTTCCCTTACTCCCCTTTCTCTCTGCCCTCCCCACCCCCATTCCCCCTGTTTTCCTTTTATTTTTAATTCAGGTCAATGCGTTGACTTAATTTAATTCTGATTCTATTTTGACTTGCCATTTCCTGACAAGTGATTTTCTTGGTTTTTAAAATAAATGAAAGGATTTTATTGCTCATTCTCACCTGATTTGGACCTCAGGTATTCCATAAGATTAGATGAGAGTATTTAAAACTCTACTAGCAACACATGCTGCTGCTACAGGTGTGCATGCAGTTTTTGAGGTAATCTGTTACCTGGAACCTCCTCATATGTTAATCTTCCCATTTCAGCCATTGAAAGTGCTCATTCTGGCGCTTTGCATTGATGGTGGGAAAAGTGATCCCATCCAACAACTTCACCGAGAACAAGCCGAAGGGCAGTTCCTTTTATTTTACATTTCAGTAAGTTGTTACCTTAGTGACAATGGCAGTACAAAGGACACTTCTACCTAATCTGGGTTTCTCTCTTTAGGTAGGAAAACTCTTTAAAATTGTCATAAAAAAGATTCTTGTCTCAATATTTTTTCTAAGTATAAAATGCTCTTTTTTTAAAGCACTTTTCCTTCAAAGCTTGGTTCTTCACCTACTTTGAAATCTTTTTGTTTGTTCCCATCTTTCCCTTTTCTATCAAATGTTTTCCCTACATAATGCACCTCTTTCCTTGTCCATCTTATTGACAGGTTGAAGACTTTAGAAATACTTAACTCTGGGATTAAAGGTGTTTCACATGAAGTATTTTTCAAAGAATGTCATTAGGTATCTGGTTGTACCTGAACTTTTAACCTGTGATAGATGATTCCACGCCATCTCACAAATAACTTTTGTTTCTATGAAGCTTTTGGATGAGTCTTAGAATGTCTTGTTTTGACTGTTGGATTTATTTTTCTTCATCTTTCTGTTTTTCCTATGCCATAAAGATAGGAGTTTCTTCTCTTAATGCACTTCAGGTTCAGTATCTGTTAAGCTTTTGACTCAGATTTGCTGAACTTCCAGATTCCCTGAAACATTCAAGGTAGAAACCAAAGGGTTCAAGGAAGATGAATGAGGCTCATTCTCCTTCTGCTGTTGCTGCAGGCTTTATCTTCCCAAAATCATACAGGTGAAAATAGGTGATCCAGGCTTTAGATAGAGTAGAATAAGTATTTTACAATCATCTTTTCCTGCAGTTCTTTGGAAGTGGGGGGATAAAGCATGGCGTCATGAAGACTAAAACACATGGTGCTCTGTGTGTGTGTGTACGTGTGTGCGCATATCTGTGCATGTGCATGGAGGTGAGAGACAAGCAACAGAATTGAGAATGTTGTTTCTGTCATCCCTGGGAACAAATATATTCTCACCCTTGAGACTATAAGAAAATCCCTTAGTAGAAGGCAGAGCAAGCACTTAACACTTTAACCATACATGGAGTGGTCACATTTAATTAGGTATTTTACTGTAAGTCAAAGTTTCATGAAGTACATTTTTAATATTAAATGGCAACCTGTTTCTTTTATTGTAAAATGACCCATTCATCAGCTACTAGTTTATTCGTTTTGTTGTAAAATTGTAGATAAAGGGAAAATTTCTGGTTTACAGAAGAGCAATCACACTTTGGTATGGTGCTGGCATTATGACCAGTGGCATTAACAGTGCTGTGTGATTATTGGCTACAGCAACTTGAACAACACAATTACAGGTCTTTTCAGAGAGAAGCAAATGAAGAAAGATACGAGGACTCGTGCTTCTAGGGTCACTCAGGTGGCGGCCGTGTGATACGTTGGTTTTGAAACAAGATTGATTGGTGTACTTAAAACACTTATATAAAAAATTATTTTTATCCTAGTCCCCAAATGCAGAACACTAGTAGGAGACTGAGCTTTTAAACATACAAATTAGGCATATTTGATTTGCTTACAGCTCTCTTGGATTACTTAGAAACTTGACTTCTTCCAGGTTTACTGGCAGCACATCCCAGACATTTGCAAGACAGCTCTCTTAGAATTGCACACTTCAAGTGTGGTGGATAGAATATTTTCTTTCTAAAAGAGAAATTCGATTCCTTATAAGAGCTTAAAATTATTAAAAATTAAAATTTTAAGACAAAAGCCACACTATAAACCTGAGAGAAACATTTATAAATGTACATGCATGAGATTGAGAGAGAAAGCAATTTTGAGTGTTTGCATGTGTTGAAAGAGATTCAGAGCTGTGTATTTTATAAGACTTGTACTGGTTTTGGCATCTTCTGCGTTTTCTTAACCAAGTGCCACTTCCATAAGGATTTGTTTGTTGTTACTGCCACTTAATGCCACCATCTGCCACAAGTGTTTAACATGGCAGTAGATGTTTTAACCACCTAATCTCTTAATAGTTTTTGGTGGAAATTAAAACCGAAATGAAACAAACCTGTATGTAAAGAAGTTGAATGGTATGACATTATGCTTTTTAATTTTACATATGTTTACTTGTTTAAATTTTTTTCAAGACTAAATATGTTACAACTGTGTTGCTAAAATAGCAGTGTTATAAGCATAGAACAGTTGTTTCACAGGCAGGAGGAGGGGTCATCACCTTTTGATTTGCATTGGTAACTTGTAACACTATGTAGAAGTTAATGTGCTTGCTATATGAGAAGTATTGGGATGCACGGTGTCTCAAATGTGGGTCTTGAATGCCAGATTGTGATGAGCAAAGCCATTTCTTCTTGTAAATTAGATTCCCTCCCCACCCCACTCCCCCTTTCATGTTGGATGGAAAATGCAAGCAAACTAGACTGAAAACATCCAAAAGTTGTTCATGTTCTCAGATTGTGTTGTGAACACTCTACTGTTCTCCATGGGTGCTTCATCAGAATATGTCCATTGTTGTGAAGGAGAGGGACTGGACTCTCTCAGGCTCTTGACTCTGCCAGCTGTCTCCTGCAGTTAATGGAAATATATATATTTTATTTTAGAGTATAATTTAAACATGAAGGTCTATTCTTTGCACTTTTTATTAATATATATAGAGAGAGATAATCTTTAAAAAAATTAAAGACCCAAGTCCATTTTCTCTTTTGTGTCTTGATTCTTTCTGGGGTTCTGGAGTCAAAATTTTGCATGTGCTTCTTTCTATCGCCAGTAATACAGGGATTCTATTGCTAAATTCTGTGGGGACTTAACCTGCATCAAGTTAGCAGTTGATGTGACTGGCCATTGCAACAAACTTAGTTGAAATTGTGTCCCCCTGCATTCCTTGCCCTCCTGAAAAATAAAAAACAATGTTACACTTAGGAGTTTTAGCAAAAGTCTAGTCTTGGTTTGACAAGCTTAGTTTGCTTTTGAGATTTTCAGCATCTTTATTTGAATGAACTTGAAAGTTTCACCTTTGTGCTTTCTCATGCAAAGCTTACACTTTTTCCTTGCAATACTTGTATCTATCAGTCCTAGAATTAGTTTTGAGCCACATAAATGTGCCAATGGTCTGCTGTATCACTAGTGTCTTACTTTTTGTCATGAAAGTATCAAGATCCAAGAGCTATACTTGGTATTTACTAAAACTCCAGGGTTAGTGCATGGAGTCTAAGTAAAATTGATGACTTTAACACCTCCCTTGACCATTAAGAAATGCAAAGGCAAAATTGTTTGACCATTTCTTGTTTAAATTGAAAATTGCCTCCTGTTCACCTTTGGAAGGAGTGATGTATTTTCTATCTCCATGCCACAGTTCTAACATTGTTTATCTTCATCTCTAAGCACTTGCAAGGCAGACATGCATTGGGACACCTGGTATTCAGATCTGTAGTAGGGAAGGACAGTATGGTGAATGGCGCAAAACTAGTCATTAAAGGTGAAGGAGAGAACAAGCTAAGGACTGGTATTTAGTGTTATTCATTGTTTTGTCATCTGGTCAATTTTTTTCCTTTATATATTCACTAGCTCTAAGTTTAAGGTTTATTAGTCCTGTCTCATTTATATATCATTTGAATAAAAATAAGCAATTTACATGTGTTAAGAAATAAGCAGGCATCCAACCTGATTTTAAATAAGCCATTAGAGGAAGTGTAGTTTTCAAGAGTTAATTCACAAGAGGATACATAAGACACATTCAGTATTCTTTAAAATATAATGAACATCTTATGTTGCCATAGCCTTAGAGAGTAAAATTAGAAACAACCTTTAAAATTGTTTGGGGAGATCTCTCAGGGGCAGAGCCACAATGGCAGAGTTGAGAAAGCACTTAGCTGAGTTCTCCCAACATTCCCCTCCAAACAACTTTAAAATAACACTTCAAAGCCAACGAAAGGGCAAAATGCAATAGTCTTCCGGCCCAAGACAACATAGGTGGAAAAGAGATCTATGATACAGGGGAGGAGGTTGGCCTGGCACTCGTGTGGATGAAACAGCAGCGGTGAGAGAAGCGGTAGCAGCATCAGAAATTCTCCAACCAGAGACGGGACCTGGAACCTGGTCGGAGATTGCAAGGGACCCCTGGGCTAGCACTGGATGCAGAAGCAGATTCTGTTTGATCCGCTAATGCATCATAACTCAAGGGCAGGGAGAAGCACTTCTGGTCAAGGGACTGAGGGAGAGAGGTTACTGTTTGGCAACTCCATTGTCCATGCACGCTGCTAAGTCATAGTTCAAGTGCAGGGAGGAGCACATTCAGTCAAGAGGAAATGGAAGAGTCGAAGGACAGCATCACTTCTAGGCCAAAGGATATAGGCCCTGAGGAGAAGTATCAGTTGCAATCACAAGGGACCAGGGTTCTTCCTGGGTAAAGACCAGAGGGCAAACTAGGAGAGGAGTGGACATACCACTCTCCACATCACACTACCTTGGAAGCACTGAAAACTTCCCCAGAACTAGCTCTGAAAACTAAGTCACTGTTGGTGCTGGAGTATATTGCCTTGGCAATACACTTACTCATACAATGGAAGCAGCGGAATGAATTAGAAATCAGAACCCAGCAATATGTGGTTTACAAGAAGTACACTTAGAACACAGAGGACATACACAGAATTAAAATAAAGGGCAGGAGCAGAATCTATTATGCGTCAGCTAAAGTGAAAAGGGCAGGGGTGGCAGTCATGATCTCAGACAAGCAAAAGCAAAAATAGACCCAAAGAAAAAGGATAAACAGAAACTACATCTTGCTAAAAGTAATGAAGTAATATAAAAAAAATGCTCTAAATGTCATAGCACCCAAATTCTTAAAGGAAAAGTTAAATGAATTATGGGAGGAAGTAGTAAAACTATATAGCGGGGTGCATCACCTTTCCTGTGTCAGAACTAGAACAATCTAACAGTAAAGCAAATAAGAAAGAAGTCAAGGAAATGAATAGAAGCTTAGAAAAGTTAAGTACCCTAGACCTCTGGAGAAAACTGAATGGTAATAGGAATACGTATACCTTTTTCTCAGCTGTATGTGGTACCTTCACAAGAAATTGACCATGTATTATGGCATGAAAACCTCACAGTCAAATGCAGAAGTATTAAATATGCCCTTTTTGGGGGCGGAGTCAAGATGGCGGAGTAGAAGGACACACATATAGCAGCTCCAAACCCACAGCCCATAGATTTAATGTAAGAAGACCTCCCCAGAAGTTCTGGATTACTGCAGGGGGTGCAGAAACATAGTGGAAGAGATTTCTGATCCAGAGAGCCCTGGAGAGCCGTCCTCAAGGTCCGTCGTGCCCCAGAAGGCGGACCCCCACCCCAGCGCTGCCCTGGCCGCGGCCCCAGAGAAGCTGACCCGAGCAGGCTTCAGGGACAGAACCTCTGGCGGCCGGGAAGGTCCCTCCACCCACAGAAGCTACAGATCAGTGAGAGAGACAGCTGGGCTGGCTGAGAGGGGGAGCGGAGTGTCTCCGTGACTCGGGCCCCCTCGGGAGGAAGCAGTGGAGGCAGAGGCAGGGGCAGGAAGCGGCGGAGGCAGAGGCGGGGGTGGCAGCGGTGGCGCAGCCGCGGCAGCCCAGGACTCCCCCAGCAGCAGGCAGGATCTTCATTACTGAAAGTCTCTGCATAAACCACCTGAAGGCGCTGAGCCTGGGAGACGGCCCTGCCCCACCCGCTCCATTTCTGAAGGTCTCTGCATAAAGCACCTGAGGGAAATGAGCCTGGGAGGTGGCCCTGCCCCCACCCCATCACCAGAACTAAAGCTCACATTAAATAGCAGCGGCACCTGCTGCGGAAAGCCCATTTGAATCTCAGACCCCAAGCACTAGCTGGGCGGATCTAGGCGGGGGTGGACAGGAATCTCAGAAGTCAAGTAACTGGCTGAGAAAATGCCTAGAAAAGGGAAGAAAAATAAGACTATAGAGAGTTTTTTCGAACAGATGCAAATGTGCCTGACTTTGGGATCTGATGACGAGGACATATTCTTGCCATCAGGGAAAGACGTTGAGGGTGGGGTCTCGGTACCCCAGTCATCCCAGGGGGATGTCGGATGGGCTCAGGCCTTGGAAGAGCTCAAAAAGGATTTTGAAAAGCAAGTTAGACAGGTGGAGGAAATACTGGGAAGAGAAATGAGAGGGATGCAAGAAAAGTATGAAAAACAGGTCAATACCTTGGTAAAGGAGACCCAAAAAAATGCTGAAGAAAATAACACCTTGAAAAATAGGCTCACTCAATTGGCAAAAGAGGTTCAAAAAGCCAATGAGGAGAAGAATATTTTCAAAAGCAGAATTAGCCAAATGGAAAAAGAGGTTCAAAAGCTCACTGAAGAGAATAGTTCTCTCAAAATTAGAATGGAACAGATGGAGTCTAATGACTTTACGAGAAACCAAGAAATCACCAAACAAAACCAAAAGAATGAAAAAATGGAAGAGAATGTGAAATATCTCATGGGAAAAACAACTGACCTGGAAAATAGATCCAGGAGAGACAATTTAAAAATTATGGGACTACCTGAAAGCCATGATCAAAAAAAGAGCCTAGACATCATCTTCCATGAAATTATCAAGGAAAACTGCCCTGAGATTCTAGAACCAGAGGGCAAAATAAGTATTGAAATTATCCATCGATCACCGCCTGAAAGAGATCCAAAAAGAGAAACTCCTAGGAACATTGTGGCCAAATTCCAGAACTCCCAGGTCAAGGAGAAAATCTTGCAAGCAGCTAGAAAGAAACAATTCCAGTATTGTGGAAATACAATCAGGATAACTCAAGATCTAGCAGCTTCTACATTAAAGGATCGAAGGGCGTGGAATAGGATATTCCAGAAGTCAAAGGAACTAGGACTCAAACCAAGAATCACCTACCCAGCTAAACTGAGTATAATACTTCAAGGGAAAATATGGTATTTCAATGAAACAGAGGACTTTCAAGCATTCTTGATGAAAAGACCAGAACTGAAAAGAAATTTGACTTTCAAACACAAGAATGAGAAGAAGCATGAAAAAGTAAACAGCAAGGAGAAGTCATAAGGGACTTACCAAAAGTGAACTGTTTACATTCCTACATGGAAAGACAATATTTGTAACTCTTAAAACTTTTCAGTATCTGGGTAGTTGGTGGGACCACACACACATGTACACGCATGCACGCACACACACATGCACACATGCATGCACATGCAGAGACAGAGAGCACAGATTGAATTGGATAGGATGGGACCATATCTTAAAAGAAATTAAGGTAAATGGTGAGAGAGAAATGTAGTGGGAGGACAGAGGGTGAAATGGAATGGGGTAATTATATGTCATTTAAGAGGCAAGTAGGAGACTTTTTAGTGGAGGGAGGAAGAGGAGAGCTGAGAAAAAAAAAAAAAAACAAGAAGTTTGCCCTCGTCGCATTTGACTAGAGGATGGAATAAAATGCACACTCATTTTGGTATGAAAATCTATCTTACAGTATAAGAAGGTGGGGGAGAAGGAGATATTGCAAGGGAGGGGATGATGGAAGGGAGGGTAAAGGGAGGAAGGAGCAATTTGAAGTCAACACTCAGGGAGGGACAGGATCAAAAGACAAAAGAGAAACAATGAGGGCAGGATAGGATGGAGGGTAATTCAGTTAGTTTTATACAACACGACTATCATGGAAGTCATTTGCAAAACTAAACAGATAGGGCCTATATTGAATTGCCTGCCTTCCCAAAGGGAATGGGTGGGGAGGGAGGGATGGGGAGAATTTGGAACTCAAAGTTTTAGGAACAACTCTTTAGTATTGTTGTTGCTACTAGGAAAGAAGACATACAGTTAATGAGGAATAGAAAGTCATCTGGCCCTACAGGAGAAAAGAGAAGATGAAGACAAGAGAAGGGAGGGATGACAGAAGAGAGGGCAGATTGGAGATAGGAAAAATTAGATTGTTTGGTGTATTGGGGTATAAGGGGAGGGGATAAAAGGGGAGAAAATTTGGAACCCAAAATTTTGTGAAAACAAATGTAAGAAGTTAAATAAATAAATAAATATTTAAAAAAAAAACTGAAAAAAAATATGCCCTTTTCAGACCATAATGCAATAAAAATTACATTTAATAAAGGGCTATGGAAGCACTAATTAAAAGTTAAATAGAAACTAAATAATCTAATCCTAAAGAATGAATGGGTCAAAGAACAAATCATAACAATAACTTCATTAAAGAGAATAACAATGAAACAGCATTCCAAAATTTGTAAGATGCAGCCAAAGGAGTACTTAGAAGAAATTTTATATCTCTAAATGTGTATATTAATTTAAAAAGAGAAGGAACAGAGCAATGAATGGGACATGAAATTTTAAAAAAATACAAAAAAAAATTAAAAATTCCAATTAAACACCAAAAATAGAAATCTTGAAAATCAGAGGAAAATAATAAAAATAAAAGTCAAAAAAATTGAACAATAAAACTAGGAGCTGGTTTATTGGGAGGGAGCACAAGGAACAAAAATGGATAAATCATTATTTGATTTTTTTTTTAAAAGAGGGAAATCAAATTATTAGTGTCAAAAATAAAGTGACTGCAGCACCAATAAAGATGAAATTAAGGTAATTATTAGGAGTTATTTCTTCCCATTATATGTCATAAAACTGACAATCTAAGTGAATAAATATTTACAAAACTACAAATGGCCCAAATTGACAGAAGAGGAAATAGAATACTTAAATAACCCTTTCTTAGAAAAAGAAATTGAATAAGCCATCTACAAGTTGCCTGGGAAAAATCCCCAGGGTCAGATGAACTCACAAGTGAATTCTACCAAACATCTAAGGAACAATTAATCCCAACAATATATAAGCTCTTTGAAAAAAAATAGGTGAAGACTGAGTCCTGCCAAATTCCTTTTATGACACAAGTATGCTTTTTGATACCTAAACTAGGGAGATCAAAAACAGAGAAAGAAAACTACAGACCAGTTCAAAAATTTTAAATAAATTTCTAGCAAGGATATTACAGCAATATATCACAAAGATCATATACTAGGTGGGGTTTATTTATACCAGCAATTCAATATTAGGAAAACTATCAGCATAATTTCCCATATCAATAACAGAAAACCACAAAAGTCAAATGATCGTATCAATAGATGAAAGAAAAGCCTTTGAGAAAACACAACACCCATTCCTATTAAAAAACACAAGAAAGTGTAAGAATCAGTGGAGTCTTTCTAAAAATAAGTATTATCTATTTAAAACCAAAAGCAAATAGAGTACCAGCCCTGGAAACAGGAGGACCTGAGTTCAAATCCAGCCTCAGACACTAACTGTGTGACCCTGGACAACTCACTTAACCCCAATTGCCTTCCAAAAAAATCAAAAACAAAAGCCAGTATTATCTGTAATGGGGATAAACTTGAAGCCTTCACAATCCCATCAGGAGTGAAGCAAGAATCTATTTTGTGGTGATACTAAAAACAGCAACAAAATTCATCTGGAAGAAGAAAAGATCATCAAGTGAATAAAGGAAAAAAATATAGAGGTGGCCTAGCCATACCACATCTCAAACTTTATTGTCCAAACAACGTGGTAGTGGCGAAGAAGTAAAGTGGGACATCAGTAAACAATAAAAAATGACCATCATCTAGTGTTTGATAAACCCAAACATCCAAGCTTTGGGGATAAAATCTCAACGTTTGATAAAAATTGCTGGGAAAACTGGAAAGGAGTTTGGCAGAAACTAGGACTAGACCCACATCTCATGCCATGTACCAAGATAAGGTCAAAATGGAAAAGTGATGTAGACCAGGGAGGTGAAACCTGCGGCCTCGAGGCCACATATGATTCTCTAGGTCCTCAAGTGCAGTCCTTTCACTGAATTCAAACTTCTCAGGACAAATCTTTTTGTTCTGTTTTGTTTTGTGAAGGTCCGTGATGGTTCTGTAAAGTCTGGATTCAGTCAAAGGGCTATACTTGAGGACCTAGAGGGACACATGTGGCCTTGAGGCCACAGATTCCCCACTCCTGATTTAGACATAAAGGGTCTTATTATAAGTAAATTAGGAGAGCATGGAAAAATGTACCTGTCAGATTTATGGATAAGGGACGAACTTTATGACCATGATAGAGAGTATTATAAAATTTAAAATAGATCTTTTTGATTAGATGAAATTAAAAATATTTCATACAAACAAAACTAATATAGCCAAAATTAGAAGGAAAACAGGAAATTGGGGGGTGGGAGGGGCAGAATTTACAACTAGTTTCTTTGATAAAGGCCTCATTTCTCAAATATCTAAGGGACTGAGCCAAATTTATAAAAAATAAGAAACATTCTCCTCTTCATTAATGGTCAAAGGATTGAACAGGCAGTTTTCAGAAGAAGAAATCACAGCTATCATAGTCACACACAAAAAAATGCTCTAAATCACTATTGATTAGAAAAGTGCAAATTAAAACAGCTCTGAGATATCACCTCACACTTATAAGATTAGCTAATGTGATAGAAGAGGAAAAATGACAAATGCTGGAGGGCATGTGGAAAAACTGGGACATTAATGCACTGTATATGACCTAGTCCAACCATTTGGAAGAATAATTTGAAACTATGCCCTAAGAGCTACAAAACTCTTCATATCCTTTGATTCAGCAATTCCATTACTAGTCTGAATCCCAAAGAGATAAAAGAAAAGGGAAAAGGACCTACGTAGACAAAAATGCTTATAGCTGCTTTTTATGATGGTACAAAATTGGAAATTGAAAGGATGCCCATCAACTGGAGAATAGCTGAACAAGTTTTGATATATGATTGTGATGGAATGCTATTATGCTATAAGAATGAGGAACAAATTGATTTCAGAGAAACCTGGGAAGACTTCTATGAACTCAGCAAAGTGAAGTGAGGACAGCAATGAGAACATCGTACACAGTAACTGCAATATTTTAATGATCAATTGTAGAAGAATTAGCTACTCTGATTAAGACAATAATCCAAGACATTTCCAAGGGACCAATTTTGAAAAATGCTATCCACCTCCAGAGAGAGAACTGATGAACTCTGTATGAAGATTAAAGCATACTTCTTAAAAACTTTTTTATTTTATTGTTTTATTTTGTTTGTGTTTTCTTTCATACTATGGCTAATCTGGAAATGTTTTGTTTGTATGACTTCACATGTATAATCAATATCAAATTTTTTGCATTCTCAAGTAGGGGAAAGGGACAGGAGGGAGATAATTTGCAACTCAAAAAAAGTTAAGCTATTGTTAACATTTTTACATGTAATTTGGAAATATTTAATGAAATAAATAAAATTAATTTTAAAAAAATTGTATGTGGAGTTTCCCTCAAGCATTGGGGTTGTTAATATGAACTGCATATTTTTGAGGAAGATGGTATCATCTCCTTGGCTCCTACCTTATGATGAGTCTTTCTATACACATCTCCAACCCTACATACAATACTGATATTCTATCAGTTATTTCTTATAGAGTTTAATCAGTTGATTCAGATAGCCTCTTTAGATTATCTTGACACTTAAGCATTATTACAGAACACTTAGAAGCAGCTGAAATTACTTACTTAGACAAATTACCCTAAAAGGTAGGACAAACTTATGTATCCTTGGGTCTTTTACCAATGGTATAATTCATTTGTTGAAATAATTGTTGCTTTTTTGTTTTTGCTTTTAGACCAGCAATGCCAGCAGCACAGAAAGTAGAGAAATTTTTTTTGAAGTTCTCTTGGGGCCCCTACTCTTTTCTAATTCATCCTGTTAATACAAAAACACTTCCTTTATAGTATAAAGAACATTCTGATTAAAAACCTGATCTGTGTCTAAAAATAAATTGACTCTCTGAGCCTAGTAAATACAGGATAAATCTAGATTTAAAGAAAAGATTTATGGTAAGGAAAAGGTAAATGCATAGAATTGTTTGAGATTTTTGTTTTGCTTTGGTTTAAGAAACTTAAAGAGCAGAGCTGGAATTCCTTAACAACCTACTTGAAAATCTGTTTTGTAGCTTCCCTATTAAGAAGATCGCTATTAAAATACTCATTATTTAGATAGGATAAGTACAACCAGATAGGTGACCTCCTTGATTGTGAATGAAATTCTCAATTCTCAGGCTGATCTTGGTCCCTTACATTCCCCCACCCATTGTAGCATTATCCCCGTCATGGTTAACAATCTATTATTGACACAGTAGAATGATTTTCTGATTGACAACAAACTCAATTGATTCCCTGTACTGGGGTGAAAATACCACCTGGTGCGAGTCATGGCTTTGAGTCAAACATTGAGTAAACTGAGTTCATTCCCAAACTCAAGTTAGAATTTCTCCTCTGTGCCAGGTCCAGAAGTGTGAAATTGGCTGGTTTGCCTGTTTATTTTTCTTTTCCTGTTAGTTTTCTGAAATGGCCAAATGGACACTGATGTAGGATGCTATGTACAACTAAAAAACATGTGAGCTGATGCCATAAACCTAATATCAGCATGGTTTTTAACTGGTAAACACTGATGTTCCAAGCCTTTCAAAAAACTTGGTTCTAATAGGTAGTCAAAAAAGGGAAGAATTTGCTTAGTTCTCACCTAGATTTTTTTGTTGTCGTCATTGTTGCTCTTGTTTTTAATTACAGGAGTACTGGTATTCCAGCTGAACTTAAAATTAGTTTTTGTAGAAAGGGGAAATAAGTTTATAATCCAATGCAGCTTATATCAGAGGTTCTGTTATGGGAAAGAATGAGGCTGTCACTGATCTTGTTCCTTTGAAGAGTCTACAAGGAGCTTTGTGAAGAATATAAATTATCTATTTGGACTGTATCTATTATGGACTGTAAGATCTAAATCTGCCCAAAAATTACAATGTTATTTCAGTTTGTTGAGTCTTTCACAGACACTACATCCCTGAATGCTTTGGTGGTGCTATAAAAGTAATACAATTATGGCATTACATAACAAATAATTGAATAAGGGGAGGAAGATGTTAATGAATACAGACCCAGGAGTAAATGTTTCCAGGAGGAAACCATAACTTTTGAATGCAGATGACTTATGAAAATCTGTATACTTTGCTCTGCTACTAAGGGGTTCACTTTTACAATTTGAATTAAGCTTGAAAACTCTATATGACTTATTTTTCAAATTGTTTACAATATAACATCCCCCCCTCTCCACACCCACCCACTTACCCCCAACCACCATCACAGCTCTCCTCTTTACATTACTTTTCACCTTCCCTGTAAAGTAGAATATATGGCATGTCCAAGAAAGACCAGTACCTCTGTTGTGAAGGCTTGCTGAGCCCTTTTCAGGGCTGCTCATCCACCTCTGGTGTCCACCTGCCACTGAACTCTCACCTGTGGCTCCAAGAAACTGTGGCATATGGAGCAGTTGCACTCGAGTAAAACCATCTCAGTATACTGCCTAAATCAGATTAGGGTTAACCAATGGCCCTCAGACCCATTGGTGAGTTAGGGAGGGTGTCTATCCCAGGCATACAAAGACTTTCTCTGGTGTAATGACTGGGTAAGAACCATTTACCCCAACAGCGAAGAAGACAACTGACACAGTTCTGTGGAGTGCTGAGAGCTTGGTCACACACTGAAGATGCCAAGGTCATGCAATACATCCCAGGCAATAGCCAGTCATTTTTTACTTTTGTTCTACCACTGGGCTTCAAAGTCTCTGGAAGAGAGAGTGAAGCAGACAGCTTTGTGCAATTCTCCTTCACTTGAATCCAAGTCACCCACAAATCAAGACATTACCCCATGATGTCCTCTTCAAAAATGAAGAACAAGTGATAACAACTCTATAAAGTAAGAAGCTTAGAGATTTTGGATATGAAGTATTCCTCCTTTTTTTTTTTTTTAATAAAGTTGTGTTCTTTCCCAATTAGGTACACACAAATTTAGATACTCATCTGATTCAAAGTATTATAGGTTTGGTGAGTCAAACATGATTATATTTTATGAAGCACCTAGCCTGCCTCTATTGCCTGCAATGTTTAACCATCAGTCAAGGAAATTTCATCTCTGCGGAAGAAGGCATATATTATTTATCCTCAACAGTATACAAACTCTTGTTTCCACTTAGTACCCTTGAAAAGTGATGGATTAATGGTCCTAAAACTACTGTTTGTTGTATAGAGCAAAGGTTAACCTTAGCTGACTCCTGCTTACGAATGAAGCTTCTTCTTGAAAAACTACTTGGAAGTACATAGACCCCAATTCATTTGGAGTTTTACTAGCAACATTTTTTGACTAGGATGTTAGATGTGGGGCAGTTGTGAGTCATTTGTGTGTCTCTGCCCATAGAACTGGTCAATCTAAGCTCCTTGGCTTAGTAACTTTCCATCCAATAGTTTTCAAAAATTAAGGTCTTTGAAACCTTAAATCACCTTTTAGAGATGAAACCTTTTTTTTGTTATTGATCTCCTAGAGTAATTGACTCTCCTGCGTTGATTAATATGCACTTACATGGCATTTAATGTTCTTTCCAAGGAACTACTCGGTAATTTTTCGTACAGTTTATCCAAATAATACCAGTCTACAACTCTAAGTCTAAAAGAAAGTGGGGTCAATAATGCAAAAGAAATCTGAATAATAAGCAGATAATTTTACTTAGTGAAAATATATGTATCTTGTAGCTTTAGTTTTAAGGTTCTAGCTATTGGTGATTGCCTGCCCCACCCTGGTTACCACTGCATCCCTCCAATTACTTTGTATAGTCCCATATGTATACATGGAATCATAGATCATCAAATTGAAAGGGACTTCAGAGGTCACCTTAAGTGAGACCCATGGAGACTGAGACTTCTGCTAGGTCATATAAGTAGTATCAGAGGACAGATTTGAACCCAGATCCTCTGACTCCAAAGTTAATGCTTGTCCTATTGTCTTATGATGTTGCTACACAGACCACTACCTCCTTCTCTTCCTATCCTCCTATCCCCCAAAAGACAAGCTCTTTTAAAAACTTAGATTGCAGTATTGACCTGTTTGCCAGTACTTTGAGCATGACCCTTCATCTCCTGTCCCCCATGCCTGGGTTGTCCTGGCTTCTTTCCTCTGCTTCTTCATTTCATTCCTTCAAAAATTTAGCTCAATTTCCACATATTCCAGGAGTCCTTTCCTGATTCCTCTCTCCACCTCCAGCTGCTCCACTCAAGTGCCTCCCAACTACTTTGTATGGGATGTCCAAGAAGAACTAGCACCTCTGATATGAGGGCTGCTCAATCACCTTTGGTGGCCACCTTCACCCAACTCTAACCTGTGGCGCCAAGAGTTGTCTTGGAACCTTGCATTGCTGAGAAGAACCAAGCCTATCAAAGTTGGTCATCACATCATGTTCCTGTTACTGTGTACAGTGTTCTCCTGGTTCTGTTCATTTCACTCAGCATCAATTCATATAAGTCTTTCCAGGCTTTTCTGAAGTTAGCTTGCTCATCATTTCTCATAGAACCATAGTATTCCATTATATTCGTATACCACAGCTTGTTCAGTCATTCCCCAGTTGATAGGAATCCCTTCAATTTCCAATTCTTTGCCACCATAAAAAAAGAGTGGTTATAAATATTTTTGTACATGTGGATCCTGCCTCACATTGAATCCAATTCACCCACAAGTCAAGACATTACCCTGTAACATCACTGATTCTCTACTAAAATGAAGGATGAACATGTCCTTTTTTACCTATTGTCCCCCCAGCTGGAAGGCAAACTTTTTGATGGCAGGAATCCCCTTTTCTTTTTTTTAACTTTCTTTGTATTCTCAGTGCCTACTACAGAGTAAGTGCTTAATAAATACATTTTGGCCTTGATTGATTATTAGCACATGGTTAACTCATGTGAAAATTCAAATTGATTCTCAGTAAGTACCTGCTACATGCAAGACACTTTGCTAAGTGCTGAGGAGACAAAAATTTAAAATAGTGTGTGATGGATTCTTTAGAAGTTTTGTAGGTTGATATTTTTTTCTTCATTCTGATCAGCTTGAAAGGCTACAGAACCTGAAAGTCAAGGCTATATTCATCCCCACTTTTCAGATGAACATTAAGGCATAAATTCTCCGGTTACAGAGTTGATATTACCAGCAGACTTATGAATTAGGATCTCTTGAGAATCTTTTCTCTTGGCTGTCTCATATACTGGCATCCCTGTTCTGATTCTACTGTCCATCAGAGTCTATGTTTCATGGTGTCACTTAGTAGAGCAGTTAGGTAGTGCAGTGGAGAGAGGACCAGGTCTAGAGCAAAACTCATCTTAATGAGTTCAAATCAGGCCTCAGACACTAGCTGTGTGAGCCTGGGCAAGTCACTTAGCCCTGTTTGCCACAGTTTCCTTGTCTGTAAAATAATCTGGAGAAGGAAATGGCAAACCACTCCAGTATCTTTACCAAGAAAACCCTAAATGAAGTCACAAAGAGTTGGACACAACTAAAGAACAACATAAAGTAGTATTTGGTGTTGAGTCGTTTTAGCAATGTCTAACTCTTCATGGAGCTTTTTGAACAAGTTTCTCCTGACACCAAACATAGTGCTTTCCCCCACACTGTGCTGTTAAATGTGTCCCAAGACCCTTCTAATTTTATGTAGTTTTAGACATAGCATTAGTAATCACCCTTTTAACCAGATTTGATAGTCAGGCTTACAACTTTAGCATCGATGTGTGAAACTTAAGAAACCCCAATGTGGAAGGATGCTCATCTTTAGGGTACACTCCACCTACATTTAGAAAGCTTTGTGTGTCTTCCTAAGAAACAGAACAAACCTACCTCATCTACATGCAGCACTAATCAACCAATGAATAAGCAGTTAGTAAGCATTTACTATGTGGTAGCATTGTGGTTAATTAAAAGCAAATATAGCCCCGTTCTCAAAGAGGTCACATTCTAATCGTGGGAGACAACGCATATGTAAATAGGTACATGCAAGATTCAGAGAGGATGGAAGGTAAGGGGAAGGCTCCAGCAGCTGAGAGTAGAGTGAAAAACCCAGAAAACCTTCCTGCAGAAAGTTTTGAGCTGTCTCGAAGGAAGCCAGGAATTCTAAGAGGCAGAAATAATTATAATAGCATCAATATAGTGATTTGAAGGTTTGAAAATAACTTTACATATTATGAGTTATCTCATTTGTTCCTCACAACAATCTTGTGAGGTAGAGTGAGGTAGTGGTATTACTATCCCCATTTTACAGTTAAGAAAACTGAGGCTGAGAGATTAAGTGACTTGCTCCTGGTCTCACAACTATGTATGAGATAAAATTCAAACTCAGGTCTTTCTGACTCCAAATCACATACTATCCACTATGCTACCTAGCTGTCTCCAGCAAGGTGAAATGGAAATGCAATCCAGGCATGGTGTTTGCTAGTGGAAAAGCATGGAGATGGGAGACGGGGTGTGTAAAAACAGCAAGTAAGCCAGTATGGCTTAATTGTAGAGGAAATTGCAGAGGTGAGTAATGTGTAAGAATATTAGAAAGGCAGAAAGAAACCAAGTTGTGAGGAGCTTTAAATGCCCAACAAAACAGTTTATATTTGATTCTGCAGGTAGTAGGGAGTCACAGCAGTTTATTGAGAGGAATGAGTATGTCACTGGTCAGTCCTTAGCTTTAGGAAAATAATTTCACATTTGTGTGACAGACTGGGGAGAGATTTAAGGCAGAAATTACTTAAAGAGTTATTACAATCGTCCAGGTAAGAAGTGGTAAGGGTCTTTACTAAAGTAGGGGCTCTGGGTAGAAAGAAAAGGAAATATATGAGATGTGGAGATTGATGTGACAAGATTTGGCAATTGATTAGATATATAGGCAGAGAGTGTGGAGTCAAGGATGACACCAAGTATGTGTCGATGGTCATAGGGATGTTCAAGAGAAAGGGAGTTTAAGGGAAAAAATAATGAGGACACTTATTGAACTTAAGCTGTCTAGAGGATATCAGGGTTGAAATGTCCAGTAGGCAGCTGGTGCTGTGGGCCTGGAACTCAGGAGAGAGATGAGAGTTAGCTCTATGCCTGTGTTTCTGTCCCCCTTTTCCCCCTTTAAGTGCCACCAGAAATCTGTGCTTATATCACATCAACGTTCAAATAGGATGTTTCTTCATTCCAAAGAGAAGATATTTTGTCACTTACCCTTGGCACACAGATGATTTTATCTGAACCAGGAATAACTGACAGGTTTTTTTTTAAGTTTACGAGAAGTATGCTTTTTTCACTTTTTTTGTTTTTTTAATCTGTCTTCTTTGACAACTTGACTAATATAGAAATATGTTTTGCATGATTGCACATGTATAACCTGTATCAAATGGCTTACCATCTTAGGGAGGGGAGGAGGTGTTGGATGGAGAGAGAAAATTTGGAACTTGAAATTTTTTAAAATGAATGTTAAAAAATATTCTTTATATGTAATTGGGCAAAAATAAAATATTTTAAATTTATTTTTTAAAAAAGAAAACTTTAAAAAATAAAGTCTAGGAGATAGTATGTCAGATCAGCCTCTTTCCAAACTCACTGCTTATATTGATCCCTAAAGAAATTCTGATTTGGGATTTCCATCCAATTTATTTCGCTGTTAAGGATAATGACTCACATCTCCATGACATTAAAAAGGTTTTCCAAAGCACATTCCTCACAAGTCTGAGAGGTAGATGGGATTCTCCCTATCATATTGATGAAGAAATTGAGACTTAGAAAGTTTGTTGACTTTTCTCTAGTCTTAACACTAGCAAATGTCAATAACAAAATTTAAAGCTCTACTAGGGATGGGGAACCTGCAGCCTTGAGGCCACATGTGGCCCTCTAGGTCCTCAAGTGCTGCCCTTTGACTAAATCCAAACTTCAAAAAACAAATCCCCTTGCTAAAAGGATTTGTTCTGTAAAACCTGGACTCAGTCAAAAGGCTGCATCCAAAGACCTAGAAGGTCACACATGGCCTCAAGGCTGCAGGCTCCACACCCCTGTGTCTAGTTTCATGTGTCCAAGCGCAGGCATGTATCCACTAGACAAGATCATATCCTATTGTGCCCAGCAGCACAGTGTATAGAATACTGGGCCTGGAGTCAGGACGCCTCATCTTTATGAGTTCAAATCTGGCCTCAGGCAACTTAGTAAACTATGTGACCCTAGACAAGTCACTTAACTCTGTTTGCTTTAGTTTCCTTATCTGTAAAATGATCTGGAGAAGGAGATGGCAAATCACTCCGGTCTCTTTGCCAAAAAAAATCCTAAATGGGGTCATGTAGAATCAGACACCACTGAAAAGACTGTACTACAACAGTAAAGTTAAGTTTCCTAAAGGTCAAGAATGTTTGATCTACTTTGAAGTGGCAATAATTAAGCTACTCAGTGTTGTTATTGCAACTGTTGTTTTTAATGGAACTAATTATTTTGCAGCAAGATGCTTCTGTCAACTACAGACCTGAAAACTAAAGGTGAGGTGTGGAGGAGTCCAGCTGAATCCAAGATTTTGGTTCAACTAAAGCATGAAAAATAAAAAACAAAACCCAACCCTTTAGCATCTGTGTGGTATATGAGAACGTAAGGAAATGTCACCTGGGATTCATAAGCACATCTCTAACATCCTCAGGGTTAAAGAGAATTAAATTAATCTGCCTTGGTTCTACAATGTCCAAATATTCTAGAAGGAAAACACAAAGTAAACTGTCATTTACAATTCCCATTTTCCCATCAAATTAAGCAAAATGGCATTTTGCACCAAAGTATTATCCTTACACAATTGAAATGGAAAATCTGACCCATACAAGGACTTGGAATTCTTAGTAAAATTTGCATCGATTTACAAAATAGCTTTTTGGTGTTGATAGCCTGGCTCTCATTTTAAATCATGGGCATTCAGAATGAAGAAAGAGTTCCTCCTTGTAACTGTGTGTCTAAAGAGTAACTCATCCTTTCCCTCTCATACTCTCAATGTCTGTTGAATGGATCACTTTCTAAATTTGAGTCTGCATGTTATCACTTTGTTGGCAATGCCCATGCCCACATATGCTCATGTGTGTGCTAACTCTAAACATGATTCTGACATTCATCCAATAAAACATTCATTAACCACCTACTGTGTGGCTAGAATGTAAATGCTGCCGTGTGTCTTTAGTTAATGACAAAAAGGTACATTTTTTCGACGTACAAACCATGCAGTCGATGGCTACGCTCACTTCACCTTGCCTGTAAACTATTCCCTCTGAGGAGAGTTGGTGGCTCAGAGAAAAGGTATGAAATCAAACCTAGAAACGTTTGGGAAAGAACCATATTGATTTCTTTAACTACTTTACATATACCTGTGAAAAATAGCATGTTCTATATGTGGCAATAGTTCAGAGAACCAGAAAAAAAAGCTCAAAAATCAACTTCTTTTAAATTTGGGGGGCAGCAACTAAGTTTTGTGTTTTCCTCCCATGCTCATTGATGCTAATTCTGTAACTCTATCTAGTTGCCTTTTTTTGGGTACAAAGGTCTAGGGGCTGGGGAGGGAGGGGGTCTTTTGTGTTTTCCAGTGCAAAGTGATTCTGATCAAAAAAGGCCAAGGTTTCAGCTCCAAGTACCTGACATTTCCATCTGAATCTACTTTAAAAAAAAAAAAAGGTTTAGTTTTTCAGGAAAAGAACCCCTTTACGCAATCCTGAAACTGATCTTTAGATTTACTTTTCCTTAATCAATAGAAAAAAAACGTGATTGCAATTCAACACTTATCTGCCTGTAGCACAAGACAAACTGAATTTTTGGTTTCGTGAGCAAGTCAGAGATTCAGACATCATTTGAGTAATCAGAAATAATTGGCATCAAATAGGGGAGAGCTGACATGAATTCCTGTTTTACCTAATTTTTTCCTGGTTTACCAAGATTTGGTTTAATATTTCTGACTCAATTCCTCCAGCCTCTACAGAACAGGTTAGTGCCATTTTTTTTCTGTCTTGTTAACAATTTTACTCAGAAATGTGACTACGAACATAAATTGCGAATGATATTCTCTAAGCCTATGCCTCATCTCCCTTTGTTTTCGGGCTTGTGTGTACTCTCTGCTCAAGTCCTGGTACCAGTTGCAGCCAAAGTGATTGTTTAAAATGTGCTTATATTAGGAGTGTATGCGTGCTTGGTAGCTTTGGGAAATAGACTATATATAGGACTCTCTCTCAGATTGGACCCACTGCTTGCCCACAAACACTAGGCTGGACTGGTACTATGAACTGCATGCTATGTTGCATCAAAATCCTAGTTTTCTTGCAAGGTTGTTTTGAACAGATTCCACTACATATGCACATACTTAAATTCTTATAGATGTGTATGCATACAACTAAGGCTGGGCATCTGTGCTGGCACCACAATGTAGTGCAAACTCCCATAAACTCAGTATATCCTCACTATAATATAGATGAAATTTCTTGGCATTAAATGAATAGGAGCAAAAGTGAACACAAATGGGTTTGCTTTCCATTGATTGCCCTTGGGATTCATTTAGTATTAATTCTACGGCAATAAAATGAAGATTTAGATCACACTCCACTTTTTATTATACGTTATAAGGCAAGGTCTCAATGGTCCCCTCCATATGCATCTTCTCCCCGCCCCCGGCCCCGATATGCACACGCACATTATCACTATATAACATTGATTTTTCAGTAGAAAACAAATAGACATAGGTGTGTACTGCCTTTGTACCTGGGCAAAAATTCTAAATGACGGTTTGATTTCATGCTGCAGAGGAATTAAGTGATAAACATACAATCTTTCCACCCAGAGAAGCTCATCTCATTTTAATTGTCTTTTAGTCTATCACAATGGAAAACCATTCATTCTAAAAACAGTGCGCATTACAGAGGATCAGCAAAGAGTTTTTATTCTTGGGATTAAAGAAGGATGTGGGTCTCTCTCATCAGGTGCTATTTATTAATAATTTATTTGCATTGAAGATTCCTTTTCTGCCTTTCTTGGAGCATTCGTTGATTCTGTAACCTACTTGACAATTTACTCTTAGGACTAGAATGATCTTATTACACTTTCAAATTAGTTTCTTCTCATGGGGGAAAGGGAGAGTAATTCATTAGTAAAGTGTTGAACTTACAGGGACCTGCCACCTTTCCTGAAATTTTAGCCTGATTCATAATGGTAGATGTGGTTATGTGAAGCTTTTACATGGTGGTTTTGATGTACCTAGGGATTTGCCAGTAAGCGCATCTGGTACTCTATTTACTGGGACCCGATGGGTATTTTTTTTCTTTTTCTTTTTAAAATTCCAGGATGAATTATTCATCATTACTTAGAATTTGGGTCTCTTTCATCTTCACACTTGTACAGCACCAAGGTGAGTACTCCTGACTTTCTTAGCACACTTGATTTACATACTCTTAGACTCATAATAATGAAGCTCTTGAAGGAACCATATGCTTAAAGGCAGGTGTACGATCATGCGCCTACAGATATAACAGAGAACATTGGCATTAATTCTGAAAAGTGTATCATGGTATACCCAACACCCAGCACAGTGCCTGACACATAGTAAGTGCCTGATAAATGCTTGCTGATTGGTTAGCTGGTAAATGAATTAATAGTATCTTATTAATTTTCCACTTTTTAAAAAAAACTTCAGCATAATGTATATTACCAGGTCAGGTTTCCCTATCAGTATGTCATAGAATACAAATTTAAAATAATTCAAATGGAATTAGTAGATCCTTCTTCACTGAAGGTCTCTGAGCTGTGCCTGGATGACAATTTATTGGAGTTGCTATAGAGGGGATTCTGGTTTAGATGGATATTGGACTAAATGAATGCTTGGGTCTTCTGGTTTCTGAAATTCAATACTTTATTTTTCTAAGTATGTACAGAGTAACTATGTGTGTTGGTACAAAGTAACATATAATACTATAGATATTAGACCTCTTTCATCGAATTTCTGGCATAAGGAACTTGAAGGTTTTCCTTGTAATGACCCAAAGAGAATTTTAAAGTACTCTGAGAGTTTCATAAATTCCTGTTACAGTCCACAGATAGGAAATTCCAGGTAGAAAAGAAAAATCCTGCATCTTAATGATCCTCAGCTTTTCTGTTATAAAACTGTCCATTAGATGGAAAATCATATCTGTTTCTCCCTTTTACTATGTACTCTGTGACATTTCTTTAAATTTTAAGCTAAAATTAGAGAAAATTCTACAGAAATTTTAAAGTCAATTTTCTATCTTTTTAAATCTAATCCCTTGTCTATGACACATGATTATAGTAGGCCCAAGTGTTTAAACAGCCAGGACACGCCATCATTTTTCTTATGTTGTTTTGGTAACTTCAAGTAGCATTGATGCTGTGACCAAAAAAAAAATAGTGAAATTATATTCAAATGCAAGACCTCTCCCCACCTCCCTGTACCTTTTTCTTTAAGAAGATAGGTCCCTGGGAAATATAATTTTTACAGTGAAATATTCAGTCTTAATATCAGGGACCTGATGGTAGCCCAGAGAATTCTCGGGCTGGCTCTTCCATTAACTTCAGTGTCACTGATTTGCAGTGCTGCAAATTCCAGGGGTTTTTTCTTTTCATAACCTGAAGAGAAGACAGAGTTAATTTCACATCTCTGAGGTGGCAATGATTATATTTTAAGCCTGACCCACTTTGGATCGCTATTCATGCAACAAGTACCCAGACCGTGGCTAACTTTTCCAGATGTTCTTGTTAGTATTGTTATTAGATTTGACGTTGATTGATTGTCCATATTACATGGAATATTTCCCTTGTCCTCGTGGCAGAAAGTCCAATTATAACTCATTAGGACCAAAAAATCTCTCCACATACAAAGGAAGAATATCAGCCGCCATAAGAGATAAGTATGACTATTGGGAGTGGAGATGGAGAAAATCTCCATGGTCACAGTCTGCTATTTTTTCCAAGCAGAGGTTAGAGACAGGATGGGGGATAACATCCACTCCCACCCCCACCCTCATATAATACCTGAGCACTTTGTACTGTCTGAGGAACTGATCTCCTACCTGACTATCAAAGTGTTCAGTTTCCATGTTAACTGAGCATGGGAACTTACTTTGGACTTGGTTCCCAAGGAGTTTACCTGAAAGGATAAATACGCAAAATAGTTCTAAAGATTTATTTTGAAGAGCCCCTTTAACATTAGCAGAATTTTGCCATCTATAAAATGGAGACAACACTGCTAATTGTGCCTATGTCACAAAGTTGTTATGAGGAAAGTGCTTTGTAAGCTGTAAAATACTATATAAATGGCATTTATTACTTATTACACTTTTGGTGGGTATGCAGGGTACTATGGACAGATTGTACCCTGTTCTCCAGAAGACTTAGGGAATTACTTCATCTAATCGTTTAGCTTCTTAAACACATTTAAAAGAAAAAACCTTTGAGGGATTCAATTGTCTCCCAAATGGTAGAAGCTGGGAAATCTTTCCATATTCTAGTATATTAGCCCTATACTCCTATATTTGAACATTAGACTGAGCCTCCCCAAGTTTATAATGCTGGTTAACTTCCCAGAAACGCCTAATGTCAGAGAAATGGTGAATATAGTCTGTTGGTCGTGCTAGCTTTCCCTTTTTAACCACTGTCAGACCACTGAAAGAGATTAGTCAAGTGTATAGTCAATTCCAGAACAGGAAAAGCTGGGAATTTCCCAAGCTGCAGACCATTTACTTTCTGGCCTTTCCACGAGGCTCTTTTATATGAACTCTTGTTCTTCTCAGCTAGAAGGTTCCTAAAGGAGCCAAGATAGTTCTGGCCAAATGTGACCGAACCTATCAGCTCCCTCGTGGGGAGCCAGGGACCTTTCCCAAGAAGGAGGGAACGGCATAAGAATGGGTTGTCAGCTTCAACAGGATGGCCGGGAAGTGTCTCAAGAGCAGTGGCTAGCAGCCCAAAATAGATTTGGACTCTAAAATGGAAAAGAGTGGGAGAAGATAATTTATTGTCAGAATTTAAGGGAAACAAGGACAAATGCTAAAGCAGGCAGAAGCTAAGGAGATGACTTCAAAGGAACATATTGTTCAGGTTTGGTGCTGGTAATCCATTAGTATTCCCCCAAGGGAAATGGTCTCATTGCCCCAGGTAAACAGGGCCACACCTGGCCAGGATTTAGATGGGAGACTTCCAGGAGAGATGCCAGATTGTCATAAAAGGTGCCATTACGGTTTCAGTAGGGGTGACTCTTTTGTAATGACTCTCACCTCTTGGCCAGAGAGATGAGCAGAGGCTCAATGCCACAGCCTCCTTTCCAGTGAATGCTAAAGTGAGTGACCAATATCCCTTGACCTCTGTAGAATTCTGTGTCTGCCTGCTGAAAGAGATGGGCAGAGAGCCCTCTTTTAGGATTAATTCTCAGTCAGCATCACTCACATTCCAGGTACTACTATAAACCCTCCACACCCTTACTGCTCCTGCTTAGGTTCCAGCTGACATCTAATTCTTGCTGTGATCCTTTTATGAAGGAAGTGAAAGTCCTCTCTCTAAAACACTTACATAATCATACATATTTTTGGTTTAGAAGTGCCTTGCAAACCTAGAGGTCATGATATCCAGTCTCCAGCCTCCAGACTACTGACTTTTAAACCTAGACAGACAATGTGTCAGGTACTGTCCTAGGTGCTGAGGAAACAGCACTTACCCTTAAGGACATAGTCTTTATGGAGGAAAACAACATATATACAGACAAATAAATAGAAAGTATATCCAGTAGAAAACAAATCCAAAGTAATATTGAGGCCAGACAGAAGACAAATACCTTTCTTTTCCTCAAAGATCTCTAAAAATATATAATTTCACAATGATCTATCAGTTAATACCTGTATTCCCAAGTCATACTGACCATCTGGGAAACATATCTGGGAAGCTGACATCCCAAGGTAAAAAGATCCCTCTCACCCTCCATTCCCCAAGACTAGAAACCAGAGAGAGGTGGGTTATTTTGGCTGGGATAGTTAGGAAAAGCAGTCTGATTTCTGTTGAGTAAACAAGAGGAAGAGGTGGACTTTGGCAGATGGGAGGGGGTGTAGTCTGTCAGATGTGCAAAAGGAGGTACCATCTATCTAACTACCTCCTCTTTCGACAGTACAACCCAGGGAACTCATGTACCCATTTTGGCAGAATGACACCAAGACCCCCAAAGTAGATGACGGAAGCTCATCGGAGATTAAGTTGACCATCCCAGTTTTCTTCTTTGGCGTTCCTTATCGGACTGTCTATGTAAGTGAAGAAATAGCCCAGCTATTACAACGCTCCTCTTCTGCTCCATCACTGTGACATTAAGAAGAGTAGTTTAAACACACTCTTCCAATGCTCCAGGACCAGAGGATTTAGTAGCAGCCAGATGACAAGTTCTGAGATTTCATGAGCTGATAGGTTTTATGATTAAGAAAGTCAAAGGTATATTTAATGTCTAATGTTCATAGTGGAGGAGTATACAGGGCAATAAATTGCTTTTGTGCGTGATTAAACACAGAAGGGAAGCAGCAGCCCCAATGCTGTGAGCATTATTTTTGCTACATGACAAGGGGGGGATGATATAGTAAACCACAACAGGATTAATATCACTTTTCCTATTCTTCTGGGTGTGGGAAAACTCTGGGCAGTTGCTGTCTTGGACTTTCTTACTCTTTGGGGAGACACTGCTGTGGTGGGTTTTGTAACTGTAGAAACACACCATGTAGCTGCTCTAGTTATACTTGCAGAGAAGCCTAGGGAGCATAACTTCCAAACCTAGAGGTTTGCACAGGCAAATGATGCCATTCATTGTGAAGGGACCTCTGGACACCTGCTTTCCAGGTTTTTGCTTGGTATGAAAGCTTTTGGGTTAATGGGGTTGCTGCTTTCAGACAGAATGGTGTGATATATGATGAGGTAAATACGGGTCAAAGAAATCCTATTTCTGCACCATCACAGCCCAGTGGCATTAGCCTTTTTGGCTTTAGCATGAGGCCTAAGCATATCGTACCTTTGCACCCCTCCCTCCTTACCACCAGTTAGAGAGAGTGGAGTGATTGCAAGGGGAGAAACAACTTAGAATCAAAATATGGAGTAAGACATTTACCTAGATGTGTGAGGCAGACCTCTGTCTGCCTGCATTTCCTTCACTGTGCAATGGGGATAACAATAGCACCTACCTCCCAGTGTTTTTGGGAGAAATAATATTTGTAAAGTTCTTAGCATGTTGCCTGGCATTTGGTAGTCACTTAATAAATGCTTGTTTCCTTCCTCAAAAATTATCAAGGATCCCAAAGAGATTATGTTTACATGAGTTATTTCTATTGATGTGCACCATATTAGAAATTAAAACTAGTAAAACTTTAAAATCAATTCATTTAAAAAAGCAATGGTATACCTTGTACATGTTAAATCAATTTTTAATTAACAATAACAATATTCTCCAAAACAAAAATGTCAGAGAGAAGAGTGGCGATGTTTTAAATATTTTTGCAAATCTCTGTAACACCTGGCTTACTGATTCTCATATCTACTTCTGTAGTTGATCTGCTGCTACTTATTGTTTTGGTTGATGTCTATGAAGAAAATCCATCCTCACACAGATGTGAAAAAGAGAAGAGTATTTTCAGGCAAATGACATCTTAGAATTGTTATGAAAATAGTTTTGACCCCTCAAACCCCCTGAAAGGATCTTGGGCCACCCCTAGGGGTCAACGGACCACAATTTGAGAACTGCTGGATTAGATGATCTCCAAAGTCTAAACCTAGGATCCTGTGATTTCTAGAACTTATTTTCAGTGCCTACAAAATAAAGACATTTAACTAGATGACTTCTAAGGCCCATTCTGGCTTCAAATTTATAAGTCTTATTACTTCTAAGTACTCAGTGACTTTTTTATCTAAAGAAGATATGCACCCCTTCCCCCCAACCCAAATGAGTTTAGCACATACTTGGCCTAGTTCTTTAGTGATTGCTATTAGAATCTTTCCCATTGTTCATGCCAATATGATAATAAATAAGAAACATTCAGTCAAACAACATGTACTTACCACATTCCCACTACGTGTCAAGCACTGTGTTAGGCAGGAAGATGAAAGGACAAAGTATTAGCAACAATCCCTATTTGTAAGGAGTTCATATAATAGTGCTTGATTGATTGATAATAAGGGAGTGGGAAGGAAGACAGTTCTCTACATTTTCCCAAATGAGGAATCTCCACAAGTTCCTAGAGCAAGAAATTTCTCTAAGTAAAATTATACAAGCCACATGGTAACCATAAGGCTTTCCCCTATAAACATTTATATTAACAAATGCATAAGAAGATTGAGCTGTTTATGGGTGCTATGTAAACTGAATTTACTTATTGTCTTGTGCATTTGCAGCAAGGCTTGGTAATGTAATAAATTGCCCATTTGCAAATCATGAAAAAAATCACTGTAGAAAGTCATTTACATACCCTGCATAAACTGTTCATGGCTCAACATTTATGTTGTGACTGTAGAAAGGAGTCATCAGAATGCAAGAGCGAATCAAGAATCAGGCAACTGTAGGTTTCACCTTTGCCCTCAGTCTGAGTTCAGAACTCATTTTTGACATCAATAGGAGATACCTATATGGCTCATTTACAATAGGAGCTCATTCTGGGGTTGAGGTTTTGACGAGAGCAGGCATATCTGATTTATCTTTGACTGACAGTACTCTCTTGTGGCAAAATGAGAATCCAGTCTTACAGACAGCTTCTCACTTTTTCCTCTCATCTTTTTCCTTTCCTTTGGCTTCTCTGTTTTTGTCTCTGTTTGTCTCTCTCTTATGCACATACACAAGCTCGGTGATGTATGACGAGTTTAAACAAAGATGGGAAAGGGAACATAAAAATGAAACTGATTATTAATGAGAAGTGAAATTGACTATAAATTGAAAGTGAAATGGAGCCATTGGAATTGCCTGAAAGTAAACAGACCGCCTGACATGAATGGTGGGAATTGGTGTTTTAGGGTGCCAAGTCTGTGATTTGAAAGCTACCTTGCATTCAATGACTAAGGAGATGTCTATCATAATGAGTGACTGCAATTGTCAGTTTTAGTTCCTTCATAGGAAACTCTTCTTCTCTTTTGTAGGTCAATAATAATGGGGTGGTTTCCTTCAATGTGCTGGTGAGTCAGTTTACTCCAGAGTCTTTTCCTCTCACGGATGGCCGGGCCTTCATTGCCCCATTTTGGGCAGATGTTCACAATGGAATTCGAGGAGAAATCTATTACAGAGAGACCATGGACCCTGTGATCCTGAGAAGAGCCACCAAAGATATAAGGAAATACTTCAAAGACATGGCCACCTTCTCTGCCATTTGGGTGTTCATTGTGACATGGGAGGAGGTCACATTTTATGGCGGGAGCAGCACCACACCTGTAATAATCCAAATTTTTCTTTTTGTTTTTTCATTCATGTTCCAACAGTCAATCCATGCCATTTTAACAACAGTCAAAGAGAGTTTTATTGCTAGAGCACAGAAACTCAGTAAGGAGCTCGGATTACTTGTATAATAATTATTGTCTTGCTATGCTCCCATTTTCTGGAGCAGAGACAGAAATACCACACTTACTCCAGCTTGCTGAAATACTTAAGAAGATGTGCCATCCCAGACTCAAAATATTATGGAAGTCTAAATTAAGTCTTTCAATTGTCTTCTCTTAGACAGTATGCCCATTTTTCAGAAGAATAAACTGAGACCCAGAGAACTATCTTAGGTCATACATTGATTAGTGACCAGTCTAGAAACCTCAGAGTCTCTTCCTTTTATAGTTAAGGCATAAGTACCTCTTTCTAATTCTAAAACTAATCTTTTTAATTTCTGTCTTTCACAAAACCTAATAAGAGGTTGAGAAGAAACCGCTGGGTATGGAACACAAATAACCTAATTCATTTTCTGTCATGCCTTTTTACTTTTTATTGTGACCAAGACAGAAATTACTCCTATTTGATGTTAATTTGAGTGGGCAGGTAGAGTGTTTCAAGAATAAAGGTTGAACATCTGCTCCAAAATCCCAAATGAGCAGTTAGATAAAAGTTTAAATAAAATAGGTTATCTCCAGCATTATCTCAGAGATAGTCAACTTTACCCATGAAGAAATGATGAAGCATAGTTTGTTAGGAGGGCCTTATGTTTATTGGTTGTGTTGGAAATGGGTATGTTTGAAGGGTCGGAAGAACTGTTAGGTTCGCAGTAAATCATCTGATGAGCAAAGGCACTCAAGTACCCGACCCTTGCTTTCCTAGGAATATTTCCAACTCCATCTGTGTTCCAATTCCCTTAGTACTGCTTTCCATTGGTT
Organism: Bettongia penicillata ogilbyi; assembly: GCA_023548195.1. NCBI lineage: Eukaryota > Metazoa > Chordata > Mammalia > Diprotodontia > Potoroidae > Bettongia > Bettongia penicillata. The sequence continues at coordinate 1,405,939 of JAJHZJ010000311.1, read as the reverse complement.
GGGGGTGAGGAATGGTAACCAGTGAGTTCGATACTGGGGTGACAAACTATGGGGCTTGCAAGTCACACCCACAATATAGTAAGCCCACTGCATTTTAGCACCTTGCATTCCGAGTATCAAGAAGCACTTTATTGCTAAGAGGTTCTGTAGAACAGAAAGATACAAGTTTAAGAGAGGGATGCATTGGCTGGAAATAAGTTCTAAAGAAGTATACATTTCCCTCTGTCAGGTTATGGATTGCTAATGATTCCGTGGGTGATGTTTTATGCCTTTTATGTCTCGTACCTTACAGCGTTAGGCTCCAAGATGCCAGCAATCGATAAATTTTAGTGTCAGTAGCAGAAAAAAAAGAGAAAAAAATGCCCATCAAATGCTGACCACTGTTCTTTAAAAAAAAAAAAACTTCCTTCAGCAATAAAAAAATGGCAATATAATTTAGATCCTTTCTCTTTTGAGCTTTGGAGTAAATTTCTAGACTAGGAAAAAACTCTTTCTAAAAGGATGAATGAGGTAATATTCTAAGTGCTTTAAGCTCCTTGGAGAAATAGGCTAGCAAAATCTTCAATTCTGCAAAAAAAAAGGTTCATCAGTACCACAAACCTTTAAGCCAGTCCCACCCAAATTAACTGATGATCCCTTTCCTTTTCCTACTGAGAGAGTTTTCCTCCTACAGTACCTCTCTCTACTTTAAGGAAACAACAAAGATCTTTGCCCAAGACACAAAAGCTCAGAGCTCTGCAGAAAGAGAATCTCCTGGAGGAACAACAGTAAAGAAGAGTCTGAGTTTTCTGAATCTTCTTCTAGGCTCTGGATGAATGTGCAGACTTGTTTTCCCCAGAGGACTCTCTTGAAGATTAAGGAGGCTTATGTGAATTTAATCCCCTTTTCTTTCCCAGATACTGAGGTGGTCTAGGGGGAGAGGAGGATTATCCCTTCTCTGTGCTGGGAGGAGAAAGTACATGCATTGCTGTGGAGTCATTTCAGTCATGTCCAAGTCATCATAACCCCAATAGGGGTTTTCTTGGAGAAGAGACTGGAGTGGTTTGCCATTTTCTTTTCCAACTTATGTTACAGATGAGAAAACTGAGGCAAACAAGGTTAAGTGACTTGCCCAGGGTCACATAACTACTAAGTGCCTGAGGTCTTCAGTGACTCAGGTCTTCCTAACTCCTGTCAGACTCTCTATCCACTGTACCATCTAGCTGGCCCAAGTTTGTATATTTGTGATTATCTTTTGAAGTAAACATTCCTTTTGTAAAAGGTCTAGGGTTACAAAAATAAAATTGAATTTATAAAAAGAGGACCTTGGAGGAACTGAAACCATAGTTTTAAGGAACATACTCAAACTGCTGTGAACATCTCCACTCCCTACTCTTACCTCTCTAGTCAGTGCGAACCTGGCTGCATCTGTCCTTTACCGAGTTTAGAAAAATAAAATAAAATTAATAGGTTTGTTGATCACCCTCAGGAGCATCGATGGTAAATTAGCCCAAGCAGGTTGATTTTGAGCTGTCTCCTGTGATCGGCAATGAATCATTCTTGCAATATACTTTGGCAAAATATGTATTAGACTTGGTTTTAAAGAAAGAAAATTGTTTCTGGGTAATGAATTCCAGCACAGGAGGTGAGAGTTAAGCTTATGTCATCTTTGTGTGGCCGTGATTGGGGGATCCATCTCTTGAGTCTGATACTTCCTTCACCCCACTGCTGGACCCCTGGTATAGTCTGCATCCGCTCCTCTGTGTTGCCCTTTTCCCATTTTTTGAACAGAGGCAATGAAGGAAGGCAGATAGATAGCTATGTGACTATCAGGAATGCCATCTATAGCAAGAACAGACCTTTTGGTGAAGAAATCAGCCTCAACAAAGGAAGCTCCTCTTCATCCACAGCACTCCACTCACCGGGCGAGTCCTTCCTCCTAAGCCTTTCTAAGTGGCCAGAGATGAAACCAATGGCTTCAATATCTTCTAGTTCAGTTTGATTCCATGGGGCATGGTTTCAGATCTCTCTACTGTTATAGCAGAATGCCTACTGTGAAAATGTCACTGTGAAAGTAACCCCTCACTTATGAGCAAGGAAAGGGCTAAAAAGATGTAGATGCAGCATCTCCTTTCGGCTCTGTTGATTATCCTGAAAATCTGGGTCTGAAAAGTGGAGGAACACGAAGGGGTCATTCTTAAGTGTGGGCAGAGCTGCAGATTGCACAGGTCTAACTGACTGTGAAAATTGTTTGAAAGGGGTATTGACCTTATTGCAGCACTCTTTTTCTCAAGAGTTTAAAGCTGAGGCAAAGGGTCTGCAAAGATGGCTCACAAGACAAACTGAAATCATGTCCTATGTCATGCCATCCAGTCACTAGGGAAGAATTTCCAAGAAGTTTCTGCCCCTCCCTCTGCCGTTTTTCTTCTAATTCAAAGGGTTGTTTTGAGAATCAAAACAGATAAAAATATGTAAAGTGGTCTGCGAATTCCAAAGGGGAGTATGTGGTGTCCCAAAAGTCTTAGTGCAGGTTTTAAGCCATTAATTGAAGTCATTGTTATCTAGGAGACAAGCATGGCTGGATTGACTTCCCTTTCAAGACTGGTCTGAGAAACATGAGCATAAAGACTTTTGCAAAAAGTGACGCCTCATAATGGTAGCAATTTTCCTCTACAAAGTACTTTTTAAACATCACTTTCAAAATTCCATTTTAAGGAGGCAAGAAATCTAAAGATTAGCTATGTATTCCTGAAAGGGAAAAGGCAAACCCTGCATTATTACCATTTCAGTCGTGATGAATTTATTTTTAAGAATAATTTTTTTTTTTGATGAAATTGCAGCTACGGGGAAGCAAGGTACTATTCATTTAGGGTCCCTGTTGGGCAATTGTCTCTCATGCTTTATTCTCATGGTGCCATCTATAGGTGATCCTATATATCACAAGCTATGTCTGCTTTGGCCTTCTCTGTCTTGCTAGAACTCAGAAATATATATAATATATTGGGTCTGAGTCAGTGCCCTGGGTAATCCTTAGGCAAATTCCCCTTTATATAGATATGGATTTCTTGTAGTCCCTTTTGGAGAGAGCCAGTTCAGAGAAGAGGCAGAGAGAGCTTCCAAAAAATAGGACTATTCAACAATTGGGTAGTTACCAGGATAGAGGACAGAATGTAAGAGACATAGAGTTCATGAGATCATATATTTAGAACTTGAAAGGGACTTCAGGGGCCATACAGTTTAAACCCTCCATTTTACAGATCAAGAAATGGACCTAGACAACTGGAGTGACTTGTGCAGAGTCACACTTGAAACTGGGTCTTCCTGCTGGCAAGTGAGCACATTAACCATCCTGTCTCCTGAGTCATGGGTGTGTATTCCCTTTTCTAGGTAAACACCTTCCAGGCTGTGCTAATCTCTGATGGCGCATCCACATTCACCCTCTTCAATTATCATGAAATTAACTGGACCACTGGAACAGCAAGTGGAGGTGATCCCCTTACAGGTCTCGGTGGAGTGATGGCCCAGGTGGGTTCCCTTCCTCCATTTGTACTCTCTTGAATCAACTTGCATCATTGGGATTTACATTGCTCAGATCCTTTTCAGGAATCCTGTGGGCCTCCAACTGCTAACTAAAGGCATCCGGTCTTGCTAATCTCATCTGAGCATGGGAAAAGCCAGTAGTATTGTTCCCCTTACTTTGCATTTCTTTGACTGTTTTGGGGATGAACTGGATAAAGGACAGTTCGGGTCCTGATCCTTCCTACCTGGAGTATTGATGATCTGTAAAGGGACATATCTTAAAAAGAGATATCCTGAAATTTAGGTTTCTGGATATGTTGGCTAAAGTTGTGTGGTCTACGTACTCATAAAATATCTCTTGCTTCTATATTCTAGGCAGGATTTAATGGGGGAAACCTCACCAATTTCTTCAGCCTCCCAGGCTCAAGAACCCCTGATATCGTGAACATCCAAGAGACCACAAACGTGAATGTCCCAGGTCGCTGGGCCTTTAAAGTTGATGGGAAGGAAATTGACCCAGCAAATGGTTGTACCTCGAGAGGTAAAAAGACTTTTCCCTTCTCTGGAAAAGCGAGTCTGTTTAGTCTAGAGTGACAGCCAGGCTTTTAGGCTGTGGGGGTGGACTTATTTCTGATGCTTTGCTCTTTTGACATATCTCAGCTGGGTAAAAAAGATCAGGGTAATTTTAGCATGCACAAGTCATCATGCAGGGAGCTGAAATCCTCTACTTGCTGCTCTGGGTTGCTAAGTCTTAGCCTGGGCCTCAACCCTGTACCTTCTCCTTTATGGTTCCCCAAGAAGACCAGTGTCCCGAGTGATTTCCTAAACAGAGGGACAGAAAGTAGTCCTCTTCATCTACCTCATTTCTGTATTTTTGACTATTTATCCTTATTTTTATTTGTTCTTTAATCCATAATTACTCCTCCTGCTCTGCCATCTGCTTTCTGTGGCTTAGCATCGCCAGACAAGTTTGGAATGTTGCCAGGACCTATTGAAGGTAAATAAGGGTTCCCCAGCACAACTAGAAAGAGAAATCACTATCACAGTCTTTGGGATTGCTTTCCTCCTAAATCCTCCCTGGCAGCCGCTTGAACAACCAGGAATTCAGAGAAAATCAAAGTCAGTTTCAGACCTTGCTGAATGAGCCAGAGAACAAACATCAGTAGGTTTCCTTTAGGCCAGCGTCAGAAGTTTGGAGCCTTCTCTGAACTATGAGAAAACTCTTTGGATGTATAAAAAAGCCGGGGACTTTCACAGGAACATTCACGTTTGTGAGGACCCTATTTCTGGTTTTCCTAGTCTCTCTTGGGAAATAGAAATTCTCTGCACGCTGATTACAGACTAAAAGGGGATTGCTGAAGATATTGGGAGAAACAGGAAACGTGGGCTCAGAATCCCCACATTGCCTGGTCTGGGAGAGGAATGAAGGCTTCAGCTCCTTTTCCCAGACCAGGCCAATCTCTGGTCTCCCTGTAGTCAAAGGCGCTGTCAGTCAAGCCTCTTATCACATATACAGAAAAGCCAAATTCAGATGGTCTAAGGCATAAATGGTTAAACATGCAGTCCAAAGGTCACAACACAACTGAATGCTGCCTCAACCAGATTAAAATGCAGTTACTTTCTGATTTTAATGTATTGATATATTAATAAAAAAAAAAGAAAGGAATATATAAATGCGTGGTTTCCTAAGTCAGTACATGACCCACAGGAAGTTTTACATAGTTTGACATGGTTTGACATGGTTTAATAGACCCTGCTTCTATTTAATTAGACATGACTGGTCTAACAGGACCAGACCATGGTGCCTTTCTTTTCTATCCACCTCCCTCTAATATCTTACTCTGGCTTTTATGTTTCTCAATGAGTTTCTAATAGTTTAGAGAGAGCTCCAAACTTCTGATGTTGGCCTAAAGGAAACGTATTGAGGTCTGTTCTCTGGCTTGTTCAGTAAGGTTTAAAGCTAACTTTGATTCTCTCCAACTTTCTGGTTGCTCGAGTTGCTGCTTGAAGGATTCTGGCTGAGACCATTTCCTGGCCCTGTGAGAGAAGGGTTCTTGGGTGGCACCCTTTATGGACTCTGTAAACAGCAAGGTGTTAAGAATAGCAAATATGTATTTTGGAGGCAGGCCAGAATTAAGCTAGATTGAAAAGAATTTAATCCCAAAGCTCACCAACATTTCAAAGACTGTCTACTCTATCCTGTGTAGATATATCGAGTCTTAGTATCCATGGATAGAGGGCACCAACCAATGCCGAGTCATTTTTCTTTTTGTTGACTAAGTGATGTCAAACTTAAACAGAAATAGAGGCTACCAAACGGCACATCAGCATCCCTTGTAGGCCACCTGTTGACCCAGAAAACCACATATCAACATTATCTGTGTTCTATTTTTATTTAACTAATTAAATATTTCCCAATAACATTTTAATCTGGTTCAGGGAGTGTTGCATATGTTCAAAACCTAGAGACTATACTAAGTACCTGCTAAGTTGTAGTCATCCCTTCCCACTTTCTCCAAGAGTCACAGAAGCAATGGATAGAAAGTACAAAGGTCCAGTGTTAGACTTCTGATCTCTTAGCATCAAGACTGAAATGCTATTATGATGGAAACTAGGATCCTGCAGAGCCGTAGAGTTGGACAGACCCCATTAGTGTGCAGAGCCCCACCTCTGACTTCATTCCCCGACTCCTGAATTATGGATTTGAGTTTTATATACAGGACAAATTCAATATCCCCATACAAATGGCTACACATTCTTTTGTGTCACTGAGTATATATCAGCCTAATGGGATTGGGATTGGGTCTGGGTAATAACAAGGGGAGTGCTGCTGCATAGAATCAGCTTATTATGTTATCATTTTACAAATCAAAATATCTGGAAAGCCTACCTTCAGTCCAGAACTCTAGACAAACAAAGAGAGTTTTCTCTTTTTTATTAGAAACTTGAAAAAATCATCGACTTGAAATCATCCCAAGTTGAGCCGTTGATAATATATTCTGCATTGAACAAGAGCCAAAAATTGACAGGAAACAGAGGGGCCAGTTTTGAGGTCGATCTTTTATGAGCCACTAGGGATTAGATGAAATCTCTTATCTCATTTTGAGATCTCTATACTTGGAAGGTAGGGAACATAATTGCTAATTTGCATTTTTTTCCTATAGGACAGGTATAGAAAGGAGTTACAGAGGTAATCTGGCCTGCTGAGTGTATATCTACTCAGTCTATTCCCTTTTCACTACTTCAAAAAAAATTTTAAAGGCTTTTAGAACCTCAACAAACCACACTTTGAAACTTGAAATTACTCTCCATGGAAAGCACTGCTACTTTGTAATGCTGACGTTATTAAATTACATTTACCTGTAAGGCTGTAAGCCTTGTAAGCAGAGATTCTCTCATGTCAGAAGGACCCAGGTCTACCGTGGAATATCTCCTCACTCTCTTGGATCATAGACCCCATGCAGCAAGTTTAGAAAGATGGATGTCACAATGGGGAAATAAGAAGTACAATAATGGGATATAGAAATCTGTCTTGCCCTACAAGAAAAAGAGAAGATGGGGATAAGAAAAAGGAGGGATGTGACAGAAGGGAGGACAGAGTGGAGGAAAGGGTAATTAGAATGCATGGTATTTTGGGGTTGGTGGAGGGAAGAGATGAGGAGAAAATTTGGATTTCAAAATTCTGTGGAAATGAATGTTGAAAACTAAAAATAAATAAATAGACACAGTAAAAAAAAAAAAAAGAAAGATGGGTGCCTAGTCCACTTCCATCCCCACCCAACACTCCCCACCCCCACAATACAATCAATCGGCTGATTCCCTACTTGCAGGCACACTAGCCTGAAATTAAGAGGGGGAATCATAACAAAAATCCTTGATTAAGATACACTGGATTCAAAGGGCCATATAAATCCTCAGAGTCACTGACAATCTTAACAGAGATCGCAGAAATCTTTTCTGAGACTTCTTCCCAGAATCACAGAATTTGGAAATTTGAAGGTAATTCAACCTACACACAGAAAGAATTCTCATGATAACATAATTGATAAGTGATTGTCCATCCTCTACTTAAAGACACCCCCCCCAAGGAGGAGGAACCCACCACTTCTCTAGGGAGCCCTTTCTACCCCAGACGCTCTAATTGTTGGGGAGTTATGAATGTGAAGTCTGAATGTGCCTCTGTAATTTTCACCCACTGGCCCAACAAAGAAATCGACTGTCTCCTGCATATGCGGACCTTCATATACTTGAAGCCAGATATCACCTCCCTACCCCCACCTCTCTAGTCTTCTCTTTTCCAGCAAAATGAGCCCACTTCCTTCAACTAAACATCATGTGCTATGGACTCAAAATGGTTCTGTTTTCTCCTTTTGCTCCTGACTCCATTTCTCCCTCTCCTTCACTACCCTTCTCTCTCTCCTTCATTATCTCTCTCCTTCACTCTCCTTCTCTTGTTCTCTTCTCTCTCTCTCTCTCTTTCTCTCTCTCTCTCCCTCTCTCTCTCTCCCTCTCTCTCTCCCTTTCTCTCTCTCCCTCTCTCTCTCTCCCTCTCTCTCTCTCCCTCTCTCTCTTCCTCTCTCTCTCTCCCTGTCTCTCTCTCTCTCTCTCTCTCTCCTTCACTCCTCTCCTCTGTTCCCTTCCTCTCCTTCACTTTTACTTTCCCTCTCTCTCTTTTTCTTCATGGTTCCTTAGCATACAGCTCAATCATTTTTTAGGAAATACCCTGTGATACTTCTATCCTTCGGTGCCTTCTTTCTAGTGCAAGATGAGAGCAACAAAACAAACCCCCAATTTCCCCCCGCATTTTTCTGATTCCTCAACTCTTTCACCACTTCTCACCTCCCTTCTATTCTGTCTCTCCCTTGTTACCCATCACTCTGTGTGTGTGTGTGTACGTATATGTAGACACTTTATTTTTCCAAAATAGAAAAGTAAGAGCAGAAGGAAAAATGTTCTAGGATTGACTCAATACCTATTACCCTTATCTTTAAAATGCTATCATCTCTATTGCAGTAACCCAGGTAACAGTCAATGAGAACATGTATCAGGGTGGATAGGGAAAGAAGGAGAAATAGAAAAACATCACTGAGGAAGAGGCAGCATAATGTAGTGGAAAGAACACTCTATCTGTATCCAGAGGCCCTGGGTTCAAGTCTCCACTCTGGCCCTTACTACCTTCATGACTTCAGGCAAGTCATTTCCATTGTCTCCTCTACAAAAGGAGTAAGTGGTTTTGACATTCCCTACAAGCTCTTCCAGCTCTAAACCTGATGATTCTCCCATTTCATTTTATCCTCTAAACGTCACTTGTTCTCTGAGCAATAGGAAAGGGCAAATCTAATACTATTACCTTTTTTATAGATAAGGGAAAGTGAGGTCTGGGGCATTCTCAGGCCTTCCTCATGGCAGAGGTAGGAGCTCACCTCAGGATTCTTAAGTTCCAGCCATTATTTTAAGCACTGGGCCATAGTTCCTCCAGGTGTCCTTCCATTAAATGAGGTCCCTTACAGCTATTGGCCATTGTATTTCAAAGGCTTTGGAGATTTTTTACGAGGAAATTTTGTTTATAAACTGAACTTGTACCAAAATAAGAAGGTCAGATATTGGAAAGAAATAGCACATGCCTCATGATACTACATTAGTGTTTTGCAGAAACCCCTAATTTCTCCTGTATTTCTTTAGGCTTTTTACTCAGGGGGCTAAAGAGAGAGTGAGTACTAGCCTTGGGGGCTAACTCTTGGCCTATGTAAAACTATTTCATAAGAAACTAATGCAGTCCTTGGGGGTTCTACAAAAAGAGGTGACTCCTAGGATACAAAAGGAAAATAGTATTTGAAACATTAATCTCATGGCAAATGGAGAAGCTTTACAACATTTTGATTGTGGGCCCAAGGGGTTCTTAACCTTTTTCTGAGAATTGGAGCCATTGGCCAGACTAATAAAGCCTATGGGCTCCTTCTCAGTTTCTCTTTATTTTCTTTTTTTTAATAGTATTTATTTTTTTTTCCAATTATATGTAAAGAAAATCTTCAATATTCACTTTTATGAGATTTTGAGTTCTAAACTTTTTTCTCCCTCCTCCCCTCCCCCTTCACCAAGATGGCAAACAATTTGATATAGGCTATACATGTATAATAATATTAGATATGTTTCCATATTAATCCTGTTGTAAAAGAAGAATCAGAATGAAAGGGAAAAAAACAGGAGGAAGAAAAAACAACATCGACAAAAAAAATTTTGCTTTGATCTGCATTCAGATACCATAGTTCTTTCTATGGATGTGGATAGCATTTTCCATCATGAGTTTTTTGGAATTGTCTCAGAATATCGTATTGAGAAGAGCCAAGTCTACCAAATTTGACCATTGCACAGTGTTGCTGTTACTACATGCAATGTTCTCCTTGTTCTGCTCACTTCACTCAGCATCAGTTTATGTAAATCTCTCCAGGTTTTTCAGAAGAATATTTTAAATGCATAAAATAAACTATATAAGATTACAGAGGAGACCAGTTATTGAAATAAAGATTTCATATTTCCCATCTAAATCCACAGACCCCTTGAAATCTATTCATGGATAACTTGAGTCCTTAGTGCCCCAAGTTAAGAACCCCTGACCTGGAGAATAAACTCATGACAACAGCTCTTAAATCTCCTTCCGACTTGCTGTGTTACCTTGGATAGGTCACTTTGTCTGTCTATGTTTTGTCTTTCCCTTGCTGATCAAATGGAGACAACGACACTTCCAACGACTGCTTCTTGACAGATGAAAACAAGATAGGTTTTGACTCATGAGGTGTGATTTGTTTTTCTAGGGCAGTTCCTTCGACGAGGAGAGGTATTCTGGGATGATATGAACTGTACCATCAAGTGCCGCTGCCTGGACTTTAATAATGAGATTTTCTGCCAGGATGCCTCCTGTAGCCCGTATGAGGTGTGTGAACCCAAGGGTAAATTCTTCCTCTGTAATCCACTGGAGAGTAGCACTTGTGTAGTGTTTGGGGAGCCTCACTACCATACCTTCGATGGCTTCCTCTTCCACTTTCAAGGATCCTGTGCTTATTTGCTGGCTCGACAATGCTTGCATGTGTCCAGCCTCCCCTTTTTCAGCGTGGAGGCCAAAAATGAACACCGAGGGGGCTCTGCCGTCTCATGGGTGAAGGAGCTATCCGTGGAGGTTTATGGCCACAAAATTCTCATCCCCAAAGGAAGCTATGGACGAGTCAAGGTAAGATTTCTCTTTTATAGATAACTGTAGAGTTAAAGAATCTTAGGAGCAGAAGTTATTTCCACAAGCTATCTAGTATATAGTCTCTCACCTTTAAGGAAGATAGAATCTAAACCAGGCTAAAGGACTAAGTCTAGTCCAGTCAACCACGTGGAGGGATGTATGTTTGTAATCGCTTGTTGTTGTACTTTTTATTTTAAAAAATTTAATTAAGCATTTACTTTCCCCTAATCCAAACTAATTTAAAGGGGAAAAAAATATATGTAGCCTAGTAAAACATATTCTTAGGTTATCCATGTCCAAATGTCATTATACAAATCTCATTCTATATCTTGAATCCATCGCCTCCCTTTTAGGAAGTAGATAGCATGCTTCATTATCAGTCCTCTGCAAACATGGTGGTTCATCATATTGATTAGTTCTTAAGTATTTCAAGATTGTTTATCTTTACTATGTTGTTGTTATTATATTAATTATTCTATTGACCTCATTCTACATGATTTTATACAAGTCTCTCCAGGTTTCCCTTCAGTTATTCCTTAGAGCACAACAGTATCCCATCACATTCATATCATTTGTTTGACCATTCCCCAGCTGATGGGCACCTCTTTGCCTCCCTCTTTCAGTTTACAATTCTTTGCCACTATAAAAAGAGTAGCTAAAGTATTTTGGGTCCATATGGGTCCTTTTTGATACCTTTAGGATATGGATGTAGCAGAAGTATTGCTGAGTCAAAGAGTGTATATAGTTTAGTACCTTTCTGGGCATACATGTAGATTGTGAAAATTATCAGGCTATGAATATTATATTGACCCATAAAGCTTATTTTGGTTCTCTCTGTCCACCCTACCTTCTACCTCCTCACTACTCCCCATTTCCTTAGCATTAACAGCAAATCCTCCTTTCACTAGACTGAGGACACTTATTTCTCCATGTCATATACAGAGTTCCATCATAGACGTAGATTCCTGAAAACAATAAAAGCAGAGAAACAAAAAGAAAGGAGAGAGAAGAGAGAGAAAGGAGAGAGGGGCAGAGACAGAAATGGGGAGGGGGAAGGAGAGGGAGAGAATTGAAAGGAAAGGCTAAAGAAGTTAAATTTTCTTACACCTGTTCATTGGTTTCTGGGCATGTGGGTGTATGTAGTAGTCAGTAAAATCACAAAGTACAAATTGTAAATTGGATCCTATCTCCTTCCTGTATAGTTCAGCTTCAAAGAAACCTCCTTGAACTGAATACCTCCTGCTCTTGTACTGAAAACTACTATCTCATTCTAAGGAAAACCTTCAAAATGATTCATAATTCATGTTTCTCAAGATGCAGCCTTGGAAGCCTGGAGGGCTATGGTAACCTCTTTACTAAGGCTGGCGATAGGCTTTTGAAACTCATGTCTAAACATTCCTGAATTGGAATTCCCCACAAGGGCCTATAAAGAATGAGAAAATCTGAATTCTGGAGGGCCTGCTTAGCATATGCAAATCATCCCAGTCACTATCCAGTCTAATTTTGAGTCAGGGCGCCACCAAAGGAAAGAAGGCTAAGAGCCATTGATAATTAGTGACTTCACAGGGGTACCAATTTTCATAATGTTAATGCAGACCTTGTCACAACCAGGTATTTATTCCAGCAATAATAACAGAGGCTGTGAAAGGTTGATTGCCTGAACTCAGCTCAAACATTAATCCCCAAGCACAGAAGTCGTTATGGTGATTACAAACCCAAAATGAGCCAGAGGGAGGGTTTCCCTCTTGTCAGTTGTTGGACTGTTTTTCCTTTAATGCCCATTGTCGTTTTAATTGATATAAAATGTCCAACCACAGGGAGGGCTGGGGATCAAAGAATCCCCGATTTCTTCAGCTCCTTGACTCATTGTGCCTAGGTAGTTTCTTAATTTCAAAATCAGGGAAGGGAGGCACTGTTCCAATCAACATTCTGATACAACCATCCATCACTCTTACTCTTGCTGCTTGGGATATCTGCCCAATCAAAGTCAAGAATTAACGTACAGAAGTCCTGATCCTTTCTTCCTTTTGGAGTTTATAGAACCCTTTTTTAGTACTGCATTTATCTCATCCTTGTAGATAGATAAGCCAGGAAAAGATTCACCCGCCTTTCCAATACTTACCAGTGTGTTGAGAGGGTGATGCATTTCATAGTTGCAGTCTGGAGAAGGAAGCAGAGTTCTTTAAGTTCTATTTTTGATTTTTATGAACATTCTTTTTCTCATAGTCTGGTGGGATTTTTTTCTTGGCAGGATTGGAGGGGTGGGATTGGTGGTGGGCAAGGGGCAAGGAAGGGAGAATGTTGCAACCTCATTTTTTTCAGGCCCAGTGTCTATGCTAATTTTGCGTGGCTCTGATCCATTATGGGCCATAAGGGGCAAATCCACAATTTTCCACAGAGACTCTGAGATGTGGATATGAATGTAAATGTTTTGGAAAGAGAAGTTTATAGGCATCCATCCACAGTCTAACAATGGTCCCTTTTTCTTTTTTTCGGCAAGTGGTTTCCCCTGTCACTAAGTGCACCTGCTCTCTCTGCTGGGGAGAATGACAGGATGATGGCACACAGACTCCCCACCTAGGGTGAAACAGGGCCTATACAATGCAGCAGGTGATTGAACTGGGAAGCAGGAAAGAGATGGATATTCTTCCCAGGCAAGTGACTCCCAGAGATACTTTCTGCTGCTAGACTTGGAACAGCTGTGGTGATTTGCTTTCCTGAAAGCTGGTTCAGTTTTAGCTGCTGTGCCTCCAGTCAAGGGGTTGGAGATAGGCTGAGGATTAGAAAGTCTGGTTGCTTTGTCTTTGTATATATATACATGTACCTATATACATGTATATATATATATATAAAAATCTCTACTGCATAAAAATCTCTACTGCACCTGTTCTTAGATAAATAAATACTACTGAATTAGTCATATTAAAGTGGGGTAGGGGGCAGAGAAAGCCCAAATAACTGAAATTGATACACATGCCAAACCTCATTTTAGCCCAATGATTCAATCCTTCTCCACCAAACCCTTTGCCAGAGCTATAGAAAACAGAAAGTCACAGGTGGAAGTTCAGGGTTTTTTGGAAGAGGTTTGTTTCTCCTCCTCTTTGCCCCTGCATGGCCCTTGGACAGATGCTAATATATAAAGTAGTAACCAGAGGGTGTGGAGGAGGAAAACAGAGGCCTGGATCATCCACAAAGTGGATTTTCAACAATTGAATGACCAGAAATGGATTATATTAATAAAAGGCTAAGAAAGGATGTTGCAGGAAAAATCTGATGAATTGAGAGTTCTTGGGGGGGAGGCGCTCCTTACTATCTATTTAAAATATCTACTTGTCTGTATGTAGAGCAATTATTTTTTTTCAGTATATCTACTTATTCATGTTTCATACACAAACCCTGCCCTACTGCTTAAGGAAGGTGGTAGAGTTTACTTGGTATTCTTGGCATTTGGAGGAAGAGCTGGGCTTTTGTTAAACCTTAAAAGGTCGATATTCACCATAATACGTTTACTTCTTAGGACCTGTGCTTTTCCCTGAGATAAGTTGCCTCCTTTCCCCTCTCCGTGCAACTCCCCAGGCAACTCCCGTTTCCTTCACCTCTTTTACTGTAGCAATGAGGGCAAATGCACCAACTCCTTGCCTTTTTTTTTACCTCTCGTTCTAACTTTCTGTCATATGCCCCTTCTTTCTGCTATCTCTTCCCTGCACACCTCTGGGAAGGCACACATCTCCCCAGAGGTCATTATTAAGAAAACACCTGGATTCAAGCAATGGGAGGGCAGATCAGGTGGGGGCAGGTGAGGATGGGGATCAGACCTGTGCTTTAGGAAAATTACTTTGATAGCTGAGTGAGAAGAAACTGGAGATGCAGAAATCAGTTAGAAGACTATTGCCATAGTCTAGGCAAGAGGGCCTGAACAAGGGTGAATGGAGAAAAGAGGATATACGTGAGAGAAACTGTAAGGGCAGACAAATATGCAGTGGATACCTTCTCAGTCCACTCAGAATACATGCTTCTTACCATGTTAGTGGCATTTCATGTAGAATAATGCCACTGCCTTCAAGAAACTTCCTGCCTATTTGGGGAGCTTAGACTGAGAACTAAGAAAAAATAAAAGGCCAGCGTAAAACAGTATGCAATTAAGTGTTAAATTGTGTAGTATAAACTGGAAGTGATGTAAGACACTGGAAGTGTTAGAAGAGATTGGGAGAGAAAGGGAGCAGAGGGAGAGAGAAGAGAGAAGAAAAAAGGGAGAGAGAAGAAAGGAGAGAGGGGGAGAGGGAGAAAAGAAGGAGAGAAAGAGAGAAGAGAGGGAGAATGAAGGAGAGGGAGGAAGAAGAGAAAGAAGGGGGAGAGGGAAAGAGAGAAGGATAGAGAAATTAATAAGGACTGAAGTAGTCAGAGAGGATGGTTTGCTAGAGAAGGGTGAAATTGAAACAGCTCACTTCACTTCATCTATGGAATGATAGTTGTTACAGCTAGATAGTCTCTAGGGTCCATCCTAAGAATCTGTTCTAAGCTGGCTTGGAAAGGGTCAGTGAAGGGGGAAGAATAGATTCTAGGTGAAAAGAAAACGGTGAGGGAAGATTTTGGAAAAAACTCCAAAGTTTGACCCAGGTACTCCAAAGCAAACCAGGGGTGTCCTCTAGACAGGGATGATTCCTTAGGCCTACATCATTCTAATCATGTAATGCCAAGGCTGTGCCAGAACAAAAGTAAAGCGCCAGAGTTTGAAACTTGGAATATTTTTGGTGGATATCAGTCTCAAATTAGGTTTCCTTTTTCTCTGTAGTGAATAGGACATTGGACTTGGAATCAGAAGTACCTGGATTCACATGCTGCCTCGGATACTTGCTAGCTATGTAATACTGGGCAAGTCACTTAATGGCCCCGTGCCTCAGTTTCCCCATCTGTAAAACGAGGGAGTTAGACTTGATGGCTCAAAGGTTCCTTGTAGATTCTATGCCTTCTCTTTGCGAACGTGTTCACTGGCTACTGTTGACCTGCCTCTAACTGTTACTGTCCTTTGGCAGGTTAATGACCTGGTGACATCTTTGCCTGTCAGTATAGACTTGGGGGCTGTGAAAATCTACCAGAGTGGCATGTCAACTGCTGTTGAAACTGATTTTGGTCTCTTAGTGACGTTTGATGGCCAGCACTATGCCTCCATTTCCGTCCCAGGCTCCTACATAAACTCTACCTGTGGACTCTGTGGAAACTACAACAAAAATCCACTGGATGACTTCCTTCGCCCAGATGGGAAGCCAGCCACATCGGTTCTGGATCTGGGAGAAAGCTGGCGAGTATACCACCCAGACTGGAAATGCACTTCTGGCTGTGTAGACAACTGCACCCAGTGTGATGCGGTCACAGAAGCCCTCTACTTTGGTACTGACTACTGCGGTTTTCTCAATAAGTCAGACGGTCCCCTCTGGGAGTGTGGGGCAATTGTGGACCCCACAGTCTTCATCCACAGCTGCGTCTATGACCTGTGCAGTGTCCAGGATAATGGCACACTCCTCTGCCAAGCTATCCAGGCCTATGCCCTCGTGTGCCAAGCCCTTGGCATTCCAATTGGGGATTGGAGAATTCAGACTGGTTGTGGTAAGCTGGCATCCCTATCCAAGTGAAAGAAGCCCTTGTATGGGTGAGGAGGTGCAGGGATAGAGTTTCAGGGACCTTCAAGAACATTTTTGTTGAGGACAAATTGCCCAGGAGTGAAGCTGGGGTGGAAGTATTCCACATAATAAAGGCCAGACTGTAAGCGGATCCTTCAATCTTTCCCCCTCCCTAGCCTCATAGCCTGAGAACAAGGGAATGCTTGATGAAATTAAGGAGCTTGAAACATAGAGTAAGGGAAAGAGCTGCACAGGCTACAGCAAACATTGAGTTCAGGGACCATAGCGGTCATGGAGCTTGAATAACAAGGTGGAGTTTTCAGAGAGGAGATAGCTAACTCCCCCGATGGATTGGTGTGTGACTCTAATATGAATGAACATTTGGGAATGCGAGCTAATGTCCTAGTGAAAATCTGAAGGATTGATTCCATCACCTTATTTTTCCTGCTACACAGCCAACATTTAGAAAGTTTTTATTTACATTTATTATTATTGAATATTTATGTGTAATTATATTATAGAATATAGAATATTTATATATTATTATTATACATGTTAAAGAGCATTACATCTTGGCTAGTACTGGAGAGGACAGAATATTAGACCAGCTGATTGGGAAGGATAAATAAGGAATATATCAGTACTTTGATCTCAATCAATATTTTGGAATGTGACTTCCCTACTTGTTTACTGAAATAGCGTTTAGTCAACAAAACCCTCAAATAACAGGAAGAAACCTAGATTCTTTCCAGATAGCCTTTAAGCAATAGATAGATAGATAAAGTATCTATTAAGTGCTTACTACGTGTGGAGGCCTAGTTCCAGGCAAGATAAGGCAAAAGGTCACCCAAGACCACCGTTCTAAGGGATTTAGCGTTTTGACTTCCTAACATATTAAATCATGAGAAATATCAGTTCTTCTCCTTTTGCAGCCCAGTAATTGCCTAGTCTTTGCTAAAGCTATGCACAATGTCAACAAAAGGCTCTGTCAAAACATTTCCCTTCTCCAGGCTTTGGTTTTCTCCACTAAGCAATAATTACTATTAACCAGGCGTGTTATAATATTAAAAGTCATTTTGAGCTCTCTTAGCAGAAGTATCCAGATGAATGTCAAGCTTTGAGATTTTCTTCCTTGTATTATTTTGGGTTCTGGTTTCTAAAAGAGTCTCGTTCCTTGAGGCTCAGATTTGTGTTAGCTCCTAGAATATCAGTCAAACCAACAAGGGACAATTTGTTTTTCCAGTCCTATTGCTGGATAGTTTCGATTCTATCTTCTACCTTTCCCAGGTCATCAAAGAATTTAGAGGGGAAGGCTTGTTGGTTTGACCTAAACTGAAATCAAACTTCTCTTCTTTCGTCTCACCCCACCCCAAAATGAGGGAAGTTGTTATCACATTTCTAATCAAAATTTCCATCCAGCATTTCTCCAATTTGACAAGTTCAACAAATTTTTTGTGAAGCATCTATTTTGGGTAAAGAAGTGTGCTGGTCTCTTTGGATGCAAAGGCAAAAACAAAAAGAGTTCCTCATCTCAAGGAGTTTATGTTCTCCTGGGAGATACTACATGGATACAGAAAAAAAGCAAATGTAAAGAAGGTACAAAACTGTGTAAAGAAATTTCAAGAGGGACATTGTTTTAGCATTTAGGAGAGTTTTAAAAAAGTGTGGGAGTGGTATCTAAGCACTGCTTTGACGGAAACTAGAGGTTCGCAAGGCAGGGGTAAGGGAAGGAGTTCATCTCAGGCATGGGAGACCACTTGTACATGGAAGGAAAAAATGGATTGTCATATATGGGCAACAGTGCACAGACTAGTTTGACTGAGAGAGTGTTTGAAGGTGAATAAGGTCCTTGCCTCTTCCTGCTTCTCACCATCTACTTTTCCTGATCCTCAATTAACCTCTTCTCCACATAGGAAGCTTTAGAGTTTATCTCTGATATAACCTAGGCCTTCAAAGGATTCTGTTTATGAGATCCTACCAAGAATACTTGAAATGTACAGTTGGAGATAGACAAAAATCAAAATCACAGATTTCTAAGTCTTCAAAGGCCCTAAAGATAACACCTCCCCCTCAGGTAGGATGAGCACCCAAACTAACCCAGATAGAAAGGAATCTTTTCTACTTTTAATATCTCTAATAAATAAAGTATTTTATACTTTAAATATAAAGTAGATTCTTGTCTTCCTTAGCTACCCATTTTAGTGTATAAGAATGTCACTATTATCAATTTCTTTCTTATATCTGACCTGAAGTTCTGCTTCTGTAATTTAAATCTTCTTCCATCCTGGATAAGGAATCCAGTTCAATTCAATGAACATTTATTAAATGCCTTTTACCAGGTACTGTTCTAGGTACTGAGGATAGGAGGGGGGAGGGGATGAAATGGTCCCTTTCTTTAAGGAGATTACAGTCTACTAGGTGAATTAATTTCCATTCAGACTTTGATTATAAGTCTTGGTCACTGTGGATAATCACACTGACTCTTACCAGGGTTAATTTTAGACCTGGGCTCACCACAACAGTTATTCACCAAGTAGTAAATTGCCTTACACAGTTAGTTCTGGTCAAGTTCAAGTAAATGAACCTCTTTTGTGGAGGTGATCAGAGTTGTTCACAGTCTAAACATTTGTTTAGCATGTGTTCTATAAATACTTGAACTATCAACTGTTTACAACAATCAATACCTATTGATATGACCTCTGGTTTGTTTTCCCTAGACGAGTAGCATTTGCATTCTTTTCCCCTCATAGGACCTAAATACTCTGTAATAGACAGGATTTTTCTCCAGGTCTAATTCACTATTCAAATCCTGGCTTTGGAACTGGGTTGTGTTCACTTGTTAACCTGGTGTCTTCCTTCTTTCCCCTATCAGTGTCGACGGTCCAGTGTCCCAGCTTCAGTCATTACTCTGTGTGTACTAGTAGCTGTCCAGACACATGCTCTGACCTGACTGCCTCCCTTTCCTGTCTCACACCTTGCACGGAGGGCTGTGAATGTAATGAAGGCTTCGTCCTCAGCACAAGCCAGTGCGTCCCACTGCACAAGTGCGGCTGTGACTTTGATGGTCACTACTATACCATGGGGGAGTTCTTCTGGGCCACCGCCAACTGCACAGTGCAGTGTTTGTGCGAAGAGGGCGGAGACGTCTATTGCTTTAATAAGACCTGCCGTGAGGGGGAGGTCTGCTCTGTGGAGGATGGCTACCAGGGCTGCTTCCCCAAAAGGGAGACTGTGTGCCTTGTGAGTCAAAACCAGGTACTACACACCTTTGATGGGGTTGCATATGCCTTCCCCATGGAGTTCTCCTATACCCTCCTGAAGACATGCCCTGAGAGACCTGATTACTTGGAAATTGACATCAATAAGAAGAAGCCAGATGCAGGACCAACCTGGTTAAGGGTCATTCGAATACAGGTAGCTGATCAGGAGATCAAGATTGGAGGGATTGGTGCATCTGAAATCAGGGTAAGACTCTTACTTCCAAGACAGAGCTTAAATAGGCTTACTGTGGTTCCACCCAAAATAGAAGGGTTTGCCAGTCTCTGAAGGTCACTGAATTGACATCAGTCCAAGAGGCACAGAGTGGGATTTAGAGTGAGAGGATCTGGCTCTTCTATTTGAATCTTGGCTTTTCTACTTACTAGTGGTGTGACCTTAGATAATCATAGAACTTCCCTGACTCTCAGTTTCCCCATCTGAAAAAAAGGAGACAGTGATATTTGCCCTATGATCTTCACAGAGTTACTGTAAGAATCATTCAAAAGACATAATGTTGCTAGTGCTTTGTAAACAGCAAAGCACTGTATAAATGAAAGATATTGTATTACATTACATTGTATTACATTATATTGCATTATATAATATTATGTTATGTTATATTCTATTATATCCTATTATATTATTATTTAATGACTTCTTGTCTCTGACCATGACTGCCTACAGATGAGGGGTTCTGGGAAAAAAAATGTCCTTCCCCACTTCTGCCCCTAGTAGAACACTATAAGACTGAACTTCCTTAAATGAGGCAGATGGAGGCTGGGCCCATAGTAGACACAAATGGAGAAGGTAACTGACTATGGCAAGTGATATGATGGCCACCAAAAGATTTTGCCTGCCATCCACCTATCCTGGTACCTATCCTTTTTCCTCTCTTCCTACTTGACCTGAATTCTAATCATTAAAGGCAAGCTTTTGAATGAACTGAAAGAGCCAGGTGAATAACTCTACAAGAAAACCAATAAATGTGTGGTCTTGGACAAATCACAAACCCTCCCTAGGCCTCAGCTTCCTTATCTTCAGAAGGAGAGAGTTAGATTCATTGCTCTCCAAAGTCCCTTCTACTACTAATATTCATAGAATACATAATATTCATAGCTAGTAAAATACACACATTACTTGAAAGGAGAGGGAGGATCAGGATCTAGTGCCCTCCTATTAGCACATTCCCCATGTTACTTAATTGAATTACAGATAATTATCATATTGTAAGGAAGAGAGGCCCTTGAGGAAAGGTAAGTTTTACTGAACAAAGCCAAAGTGAAGATGGTGAAAGTAAATGAGGTTCCTCTCAAGGAAAGCGATACCCAGGAGGGTAGGAAACACCCTCATAAAGGAACCAGGCATCTGAGAACCCAGCAGCGATTTATAGCTTCTCTTTTTCTTGGTCTAGGGAGATGGATGATCCAATGTTCTTGCAAAATTCCCCCCATTCCAGGTGAAGTTAAGGAAAGTAGACAAGAGAGGAAAGAAAAGACAGGGCACAGAAAGAAATGTGGGCTTTTACGTTTGTTCTCCTGAGAACGCCCTCTTCTAGGAAAAACAAGTGTGAACTGCTTCACTTGGGGTTAGAAGACTGGGGTTTCTGTATCAGCTCTACCACTTCATAGCCATGTGACCATAAGTAAATCATTTACACCTTCTCTGAGCCTCCACTTCCTCATCTGTGAAATGGAGATGCTTGCACTCCATACCTCCTGAGGTTGTGAAGAGAATGCTTTGCAAAGGCTACACACATTGCTGCTACTCTCAGATGGAGCATGTCCGAGGAGAAGGAGACCATGGCTTTATTACATGAACAGCTGGTACATTGCTCAGTAAATGTCATCACATTGACAGCGATGCTCTGATTTTTTTTGCCAGTTGAATAGTCAGGAAGTGGAATTACCTTTTTTCCATCCTTCGGGGAAGCTGGAAATTTTTCGGAACAAGAACAGCACCACTGTTGAGTCCAAGGGAATCGTCACTGTCCAGTACTCCGATGTGGGCATGCTGCACATCCGGCTCTCCACTGTCTACTTCAACTGTACGGGGGGACTTTGTGGTTTCTACAATGGAAATGCCACCGATGAGCTCTGCTTCCCCAATGGCAAATGTACGGACAATGTAGCGGTGTTCCTGGAAAGCTGGACAACCTTCGAAGAGATCTGCAATGGGGAGTGTGGGGACCTGCTGAAGGCCTGCAACAATGACTCAGAGCTGCTCAAATTCTATAGGAGCCGCTCCCGGTGTGGCATCATCAATGACCCTTCCAACAGCTCCTTCCTGGAGTGCCATGGTGTTGTGAATGTCACTGCCTACTACCGGACCTGCCTCTTTCGCTTGTGCCAGAGTGGAGGCAATGAATCCGAGCTCTGTGACTCAGTAGCCCGCTACGCCAGTGCTTGTAAGAATGCTGAAGTTGAAGTGGGTCCCTGGCGGACATATGACTTCTGCCGTAAGTCTTGTGGTGGGGGGGTGGTGGTGAGAGAAGGTAAGAGGGCTGAGGGGGAAGATGAGAATGACCGAGTCCTTGCTGCTTAGTACTTCCCTGTATCACTCAGTCAACTGCTATGAAGAAGTCTAGATAGTATTTTTCGATTTACAAAAGCCTTGTGAGTTATAGATTGAGCAAGCACGGTTATCCCTATTTTAGAAATGAGAAAAAATGAGTTCAGAGAAAAAGTAAGAACCTTATTGGTCACTTAGCTGATAGGCATCAGAATCAAGATTTAGAGAGATAGATGGATAGATATAGGGAGATACATAAATCTGTATCTATCTATCTGTCTATCAGTATACGTATAGTCATTGTTATGTTCAGTTGTTTCAATTGTGTCTAACTCTGACCCTATTCAAGGTTTTCTTGGCAAGGATACTGGAGTGGTTTGCCATTTCCTTCTCCAACTCATTTTACAGATGAGGAAACTGAGGCAAACAGGGTTAGGTGACTTCCCCAGGGTCACACAGTTAGGAAGTGTCTGAAGCCAGATTTGAACTCAGAAATATGAATCTTCCTGATTCCAGGCCCAGCACTCTATCCACTGCACCACTTTAGCTGCCATATATGTGTGTGATATACATACATCTATACGTGTAGATTTGTGTGTGTATAATATATATATATATATATATATATATATATTATACACACACACACACACACACTCAATAACTTTCCTGTTGTAGCTTCCCTAAATCACAGACTCTCATCCCGATCCTTCATTTGATCATCTCACCTGTTGGGGAACAAGAGAGGAGTGAGCTACTGCTGAGCTGAGATTAGCAGGAATTCACCAGAGCTATGATGGTACCAAACCCACTGAGGAAGTGAAAAAGAACCTTCATTCTAGCTCAGAAGGTGCATTGGTCCCTGACCAACATTCGTTTTGCTAGGTGGTGACCAGTCAGGGTGTCTTTTACTCTAGAAAGATAGCACTAGTCCCTAGGGCAAACAGGACAGTAATCAGTAAGAGACCTGTGATCTTTGGCCAGGTTTTTGGTCCCCTGGCTCCTCTTCCCAGGGCCATGGTTGTACCAGGAGTAATCAGAGTAAGTGTTTAGAAGACAACACCCCAGGTTATCTATGAGGCTGCAGGGAGCAGCAAAGCCCAGAGGGAATGAAACAGGGACTGAAGTGCTAATGCAGCTGGGCAGGGCCAAGACAGCAGCAAGAGAGCACAGCTATCCTGGCTTCTTCGGCAGCTCAAAGCAGTCAAAACCAGCAACTACTTTTCTTCTCCAAAGAAGAGGGAGACAGAAAGAGACAGAGACAGAGAGACGGAGACAGAAAGAGGAAATGGAAACAGAGACACAGAGAAAGAGGAGAGAGAGGAGCACTTCATCTCTAAAATTTCCACCCAGTATAAATGACACTTTAACCATTCCCCACCACAATTCCTTGTTCTCATTCTGTATGTGGCCCTATGAAGCCAGGGAGAAAACATGGAAGTTTGACTGGGGTATTTAGAGATCTATAGCAGAAAAGAGGAGATCATATAATTAGAAGAGAGAATGACCTAAAGTTCTAGGAATGGAAGGGGCCTGGAAGGGAATCATTCCCTGGCTTCTGTGCAGATCTACATTCCACCCTAATTTCAAATGGTACCATTTGGGAGGCGGCATAATGTATATCAGAGAGGCCATTGGACCTTAAATCAAGAGGCCTGCATTTGCATCCCATTTCTGGTGTCTACTGGCTTGGGCAAGACACCTAACATCTGTGAGTTATGAAGTACCTACTCCATGCCGAGCACTGAGAATTTTTGTTGTTTAGTCATTTTTCAATCATGTCCAACTCTTTGTGCAGTTTTTTTGTCCAATTCTTTGTGAATTATGTTGGGTTTTCTTGACAAAGATACCAGAGTGGTTTGCTGTTTCCTTTCCAGCTCATTTTACAGATGAAGAAACTGAGGCAAACGGTTAAAGTGAGTTGCCCAGGATCACACAATGTCTGAGGTCAGATTTGAACTCAGGAAGATGAATTTTCCAGGCATAGCACTGTATCTACTGCTCCACCTAGCTGCCCTCACCGAGAATACAAAGATCTATATAATTAAGATCGTAGACTGCACTCTCAAGTAATTTATAATCTAATAGTATCCCATTTATTAGAAAAATAAATCTGATATAAAAGAGAGTGCTATAATTGCAGTGGAGCAGTCAAGACAAATTGCAATGAGGTATTTGGGAAAGGATAGAGGTTGGGGGTGAAAAGAAGCCAGGGCCTTCAATAAACGAAGAGTAGGTCAACAACCATGCAAAGAGAAAATCAGGACAAAACAGAGTAAGAAGGGGAGCATGGCAGAATGTTCCATTTGACTGAGCCACAAAGTACATGAGGGAGAACAATATGAAATGAGGCCAGAAAGGTAGGGAGCCAAAATGCACATGGCCTTGAATTCCACACTCAAGAGTTATACTTTGTTAGGCGATAGAGAACCAGTGAAAGGTTTGGGGTAAAGAAGTGAAATCATCCAGAAGCATGTTATAACAACTCAAGCAACAGTGTGAAGAGTGGATTGGGGAGGACATAGACTAGACACAAGCAGATTCGTTAGGAGTTTGTTATATTAACTTAATTGAGAAGAGATGAGGGTCTAGACAAGAAGAGGGAAGAGAATGCTGTAGAAGTTCAGAGGAGGTAAAGGTTAGCTAAGTGATTCAGCGGATAGCATGTCAGGCCTGGAGTCAGGGGGTTCAAATCTGGCCTCAGACTGTGTGACCCTGGGCAAGTTACTTAACCTTGTTTTCCTCAATTTCCTCATCTGTAAAATGAAGGGGAGAAAGAAATGGCAAATCATTCCAATATCTTTGTCAAGAAAACCCCAGTTGGGATCATGAAGAATCAGACATGACTAATCAAACAAAAAACAACAGACAGATGCAGAAGAAAAATTGCTTAGACTTGGCAATTGATTGAATGTAAGAGGTTGAGAGAAAAGGAAAAGTCAAAAATGACTCAGTGGTTATGAGCTTCTGAGATATGTTCTTAGAAATTTCCATAGAAAAAGACTCCCCAACCTCCCTTGACTAGAATTTCCCTTGTCTCATGCCACTATCCTAAGTTCCCTTCTACTCACCCTCTGGCATTCTCTTAAGTACCATAGCCCATTGAATTTTGCTCTTATATATTCTGTCCACCCCTAGATTTCCAACTCTACTTCATTGGTTGAATCCAATTGCCTAATCTCCATGAAACTTTGAGTCATTCTTTTGTGTTATTTGTCCTTTGCTTGTTAGATTGCTTGCTCCCAGTGAATAGGGAATGTTTGTGACCTTGCATGGTACCAAGCAGAGGACTACTTATATTTGCATGTTCCATAAATACTGAACAGTACTGACAATTCTCTCTTTCTCTGTGTGCTGTAGATGCCAAGAATAGCTTTTCACCATCTTGCATCCTACAAATCTGTAGCGGGATATGGCTAAAAAACAATCACTTTGACCATAGTTTCCTTGGAAGGAAGCTTCAAGCTGAGGCTACCTTAAGAAGTGTCTAATTTAGACCGTGTATATGTAGGTGGCTTAGAAAGTACATTAGGATCCAAAGGGTTAATCCCAATCCAGTCCTGGAGAGTGAGGTTCAGAATGGGCAGCAGCTGCATATCAACGACCTAATCGTGTTTGATGATAGAGAGACACAACCATTGCCTTTGTGTTTAGATATTTTTAACAGCGCCATTGCTGGCAGAGACAGGCTGCCCAATTAAGTAATTTCAAAGAGGCATTTTGGGAGCTAGGGGAAGTTTTATTACCCCACGTCTGTGTGTTCCAGACTTGCAGACAGATTCAGACAACACAATAAGTCATAAACCGAGAGTCATTTAAATAAGTCATGTTATTTGCTATCACCATAAACCTGCGGTTGATGTTATAACATTCATAATTCAGACAAATGTGAAAATCCCTCTGTACAGATGTACTTAATCAGCACTGAACTAGCCTTCAACTCAAAAGCTGTATGCTATTGGAAGTCAATGGAGGGAAAGCAATGAAGTGGAGATAGTCCTCCAGCCCATAGAAGGGGAACTGCTTCCAGCTCATGCTACAGAGCTATGACATTGGGACTTGTGGACAAAACTATTATTGCTATAAAATTTATCTCTCTGTAGCGTCCTTCATGTCCTTGGGTTGTAAAATGTGTTTAAAAAGAGGCAATAAGTGTAAGAGCTAGGGAAGGCTTCTTAAAGACAGGGTCTCATCACCTCTGGAGTAGGCAGCGTCAAGTAGAGAGTCTTAGAGTGCAGAGCTGCCATGACTTGAAATTCCAGATTTGTTTTTGAGGCAACAAGCAGTAAATGCATTGGGAAAAGCACTAAAAATCCTGCCCCATACCAGAGGGAAAGGGAATTCATTATTATAGTGACTTAGGGTTGTTGTAGGAAGGCAGCTTAGTAGAATAGTGGACAGAGTGCCAGACTTGGAATCAGGCAGAACTGAATTTGAAGCCTACTTGAGACACTTCCTAGAAGTATGATCCTAGGCAAGTCATTTAACCACTGCCTGCCCCACATTCCTCTACTGTAAAATGGGGATAATAATAGCACTTCTCTTCCAGGATTGCTGTAAGGATCAATTGAGATGATGTTTTTGCTTTGCTTCAAAGAGTTATACAAATGTTACTTATTACTATTATTATGCTGAATGTTTGTATCTTCTAAAATTTGATACCCTAGTGAAAAAAGTCAGATTATTCCACATAAGATGTAGCCCTTAGTGACAGAAAAATAGAGAGCACAACAGATAGCAGAAAGATGATTGTCCAATAGATGATTGATTGATTGATAGAGGTATAATTGATAGATGATAGAAATTTAGACAGATAAATGTGTAGACATACACAAATATGTGTGTGTGTATATATATATATATACATATATATATATGTGGAGAGAGAGAGAGAGAGAGAGAGAGAGACAGAGAGAGAGAGAGAGAGAGAGAGAGAGAGAGAGAGAGAGAGAGAGAGAGAGAGAGAGAGAGAGAGAGGATACCAGGGTTATTAGGTTCCCCAGGGTGAGTCCCTGCTTTGATTGCCAGGACTAGAAAAGTGAAAACTTGTCCTATGAGGCCCTGTCCTAATCTTTGTACAATCACTTGGATAGATGGGATCCCTGACTTGTAGGACTTACAAACCAGGATAAAAACCAGACTTATGGGTAAAGAATAGAAAAGACAAAAGTGAATGACTAATCATTACATATATAGTGAATGCTGGTTTTCTTCTGAGCATTATTCTAGGTATTCAGAGAAAACACCAAAGAATCATAAGAAAGGGACTGTGTACCCACATTGAGACTTAAAAGTTAGAATCCCGTTGGGGGAAAAGACAAACAGTCACCAAAAAAGGAATAAACAATACCAGAAAGTATACAATTAAATGCAATCGTATATTTATCATAGGACCATAGATTTAGAGCTAGAAAAGACCTCAAAGTTCATATTCCAACTATCTCATTTTGCAGATGAGCAAATAGAGGCTCAGAGGGTTCAGATAACTTGCCGAGGGTATCCTAATGACTAACTATCAGCCCTGGGCTGGCTAGCTCTAAGTTCTTGCCTTCAGTCACTACATGATGCTACTACTCATGGATTCAAAGGCTTTAAGAAAGCATAGGGATATCTCCACTGTAGTTGGAATGCATAGGAAGTCTTCATGGAATAGATCAGATGAGAAGCGGGCTTTGAAAGGGCAGGACACCTGGGAGAGCAACGTGACTGAAGGAATGGAAAGAATGAATATGGAAGGTACAGAGGATATTTGCATGAACCCGGAAGATCAGAGGATACATGTTGGGGAGTTGTGCAAAATTAAAATTGGATGTGTAGGGTGGGACCAGATTGTGGGAGGAAGGGAGGAATTCTAGGAGTTTTAACTTTATATTATGGTCAGTAGGGAGTTATAGAGATTCTTGAACATGGGCATGACATGATGAAAGAGATGTATAAGATGACAGATGAAAAGATGTTGAACAAATGTATGAATAGATCATAAAAGCAGTGGTTGCAGATAGTGAGGACTTTAAAAAAGAAAAGAAAGAAAAAAAAGAACCTAGGAACATTTCACAATAGGTCCCTTCCCTGAGGAGAATCACATAGCACTGATTAAGGACTTCTATACTCATTTTGTTATACAAATCATGTCTTAAAAAGCATGTTTCTGATTCTTGTTCTCTTCCTGAGTCTCCCTTCTCATTGGTTGCCTTCAGCTCTTGACTGTCCTGAGAACAGCCACTTTGAAGAGTGCATGACTTGTACCGAGACCTGCGAGACCCTGGCCATTGGCCCCATTTGTGTGGACAGCTGTGCTGAAGGGTGTCAGTGTGATGAAGGCTATGCCCTAAGGGGCAACCAATGTGTTCCCAGGAGTGAGTGTGGCTGTAACTTTGAAGGGCACCAGCTCTCCACAAATGAGACCTTCTGGGTAGACCTGGACTGTCAACTCTTCTGCTATTGTAATGGGACAGACAACAGCGTCCACTGCGAGAGCATCCCCTGCAAAGATGACGAATACTGCATGGAGGAGAGTGGCCTGTACTACTGCCAGGCTCGAACAGATGCCTCCTGTATTGTTTCTGGGTATGGCCACTACCTGACCTTCGATGGCTACCCCTTTGATTTCCAGAGCAGCTGCCCACTCATCTTGTGTACCACCATAAGTAGACAGAGTACAGATCTGTTTCCCAAATTCACAGTCACTGCCAAGAATGAAGACCGGGACCCATCACTGGCTCTGTGGGTCAAACAGGTGGATGTGGCTGTTTTTGGCTACAGTATTGTGATTCACCGGGCCTACAAGCATACGGTGCTGGTAAGTGGATGGTAAGCTAGACCCCAGAGGTGGTGACCTGGGAATAGAGGGAGGCTTAACAAGCTTGGAGATCCTCTTGTCCAATCACCTCGTTTTACAAATGATCAAATTGAGACTTGAGCCTGATTGGATCAGAAAAAAATGTGTATATTGGAGACTAACGAGGAAATAATGTTGGACATAAAGGATGGGCCATAAAATAGAGGTGTCTCCAACCCCTGGTAGAGGAATAGGAGGTCAGCGATGGCTTCATTTTGTTGAATTGAACTGAGAAAAATCAAGTGACTTGCCCAACATTGTTTGGTTAGCTAGGGATAAAACTGAATCTTGCACCCATCCCTCCTGACTCATTCCAGCACAACAAACTCCCATTTGTGCTTAGCTCTACTCAGGCTTGTAGATGTTAAGAATCCTTAAATCTCAGAGTTAGAAGGTATCTCAGAATTCAACTAGTACAACATGTGCAGAACAGAAATATCCCTCCTACAACATCTCTGACAAATGATTGTCTAAAACTTTAAAGAACTCCCATGAAAGGTAACCCACGACTTCCCAAGGCAGCCCATCCAACTTGGAAATAGCTCTGAATGTTAGCAGTTTTTTCCTTTACATTTATATCTGAATATTTATATCTATTTCTTCTACCCTCCGGGACCAGAAAGGAATCTAATCCCTTTTCTACATGGCAATTTAGCAAGTATTTGAAAACACCGTTTGCGGTCCTGGGAAGCTTTCTCGTCTCCTGGTTAAAAGCATCACACTAGCTCAGTTCTAGACCCACAGCCCATGTTCTATTTTGTTATTTCCATCTTCTTGTGCATTCCTCTCTGCCTCCCCAGAATGGTTATCTTTGCCTCCTCAGCCACTACCTCAGCACCTTGTTCCTTAATTCGCTCATTTCATACGGGTTCATTTAGGTGGGTAAGAGCTAGTTGTATTTAGTGACTTAATTGTACAGTATCTCAGGGTGCGAAATACTAATTAAATAATAAACAACATGGTACTAATTATGACAGTGGACCTAATCTTCTCTGATGGGAACAGTTTGCTTCTTTTAGAGGAACTTCAGTAACTCTGTGGTCATGAAGGTTATATAAGGAAATCCCTCAATATCTCTTTTAAAATCTTATTATATTAATTTAAATATGTATTTGGAAAGGTAAAGGAATAAAGGCATAGCCTCTTTAAGATCTAACTTGTAAGCCACAGAGAATCTACAGATAGTAGTAATAGTAGTAGTAGTAGTAGTAGTAGTAGTAGTAGTAGTAGTAGTAGTAGTAGTAGTGGTAGTAGTAGTGGTAGTAGTAGTAGTAGTAGTAGTGGCAGTGGTATCAACAATGGGGACAGTGATGATGGTAGTGGTAGTAGTATGGTCTGATCCAAACCTGTGGTTTCACTGGTGTTGGGAGCTACATGTGAGTAGATTCCCTCTACCAGCGCAAATCAACAGCAACCTATAATTTATAGACTTGGGGAATCTAATAGAACATTAAAAGAGTAAGTGACTTGCCCAGGGACCCCAGCCAATATGGGTCAGAGGCAAGACTCAGGGCTTCCTGGCTCTCAGGCCACCTTTCTGTCATGCCATACTGCTTGTTATACTGATGCTGATAGCAGCTGATGTTTGTATAGTGCAGTCTCCAGAGCATGATACATTCATGACCTCACTTGGGAGTATTGTATTTCTGAGAAGGATAAATGAGAGGGGCTGTGGTATTGTGACCAGAGACCAGATCCAGGAAGACCTTAATTTCCAGCCAGCCTGGGACACCTCCTAGCTGTGTGGCTCCAAACAAGTCCAGAAATTTTCTCTGGAAAGTTTCCTACACCAATAAAATCAAAGGTCTGGGGCAAACAAATCCAGATCACGAATTACATGTTAATGCGAAAGCTAGCTTCAAAAAGACCAAACATCCAAGCAGGAGAGTTTCCTCAACAGAGACTGACTTATGGTAAGCACATAGGAGGTATGAGAAGGGCTTTCTTCCATGTGGAATAAAAAAACCTATTTCTCCCAAAGAAATTATGAAGGACTGGGTAATGTGACTGAGAACACCTAGCACTGTCTACAGGACTAAAAAGTAGAAATTTGGAGTTGTTTAGCCACATCCAACTCTTCATGACCCCATTTAAGGTTTTCTTGGCAAAGATACTAGAGTGATTCATTGTTTCCTTCTTCAGCTTATTTTACAGATTGAGAAAACTGAGGCAAATGGAGTTAAGTGACTTGCCCAGGGTCACAAAGCTAGTAAGTGTCTGAGGCCAGATTTGAACTCAGGAAAATCTTCCTGACTCCAGGCCCAGTACTTTATCCATTGTGCCACCTAGCTGTACCCCCTAAAGACTTTTCTCACCAAACTGCTCTGAAGGTTCCAAATACAAAAGCCAAACAGTGTGTGTGTGTGTGTGTGTGTGTGTGTGTGTGTGTGTGTGTGTGTGTGTGTAGCCCTCATTGATGTCCCTCTTATTTCTTAGAAATACTACACACAGTTCTATACTATCTGGTGGATGTATGGGAAAGAAAGAAGGAAAGGATAGGGAAGGAGGAAGGAAGAGAGGGAAGAAAGAAGGAGAGAGGGAGGGAGGAAGGAAGAAAGGAAGGAAGGAAGGAAGGAAGGAAGGAAGGAAGGAAGGAAGGAAGGAAGGAAGGAAGTAGGAAGGGAGATAGGGAGGAGAGGAGAGGGGGGAAAAGAAAGGAAGGAAGAAGGGGAGAGGGAAAGGAGAGAGAGTAGTAAAGAAAAGGAGGAGAGAGGGAGGAGAGGGAGAGAGAGAGAAAGCGCTATCAAGTATGTGTGAATGTATCTAAATTTATTCAAATATACACAAATTAGGGCAACATGGAAAAAATACCCATCAGATACATGGATAAGGGAAGAATTCATGACCAAGCAAAAGATAGAGAGGATCACAGGAGGTAAAATGGATAATTTTAACTACATAAAATTAAAGTTTTTGCACATAAAAACCAATGCAGCCAAAATTAGAAGGAAAGAAGGAAGCTGAAGTGGGGGAAGGATTTTTTACAGCAGTTTTCTCTGATAAAATCTCATGTCTCAAATGTATCGGAGACTGAGTCAATTAAAAAATATCCAATCCATAATTGATAAATGGATAACAGGCAGTTTTCAGAAGAAATCAAAGCTATAAGTGGTCATGTAAAAAGGCTCTAAGACACTAATAATTAGAGAATTGCAAATTAAAGCAGCTCTGAGGTACTGCCTCACAATCATTAGATTGGCTAGTGTGACAGAAAAGGAAATGACAAATGCTAGAGGGGATGTGGAAAAATGGAGACACCAATTCACCATTAGTGAAACTGTGAAACTGTGGTCCAAGCATTCTCTAGAATAATTTGGAACTATGCCCAAAGAGCTATAAAATTTAACCCATCAATATCATTGTAGCCCAAAGAGACATATAAAAAAAGGAAAAGGACCCAAGTGTATGAAAATATTTATATTAGTTCTTTATGTGGTGGCAAAGAATTGGAAGCTGAGGGGATACCCATCAATTAGGGAATAGCTCAACAAGTTTTAGAGCAGGGGTGGGGAACCTGAGGCCTTCTAGGTCCTTAGGTGCGATCTTTTGACTTAGTCCAAGCTTTACAGAATAAATCTATTTATTAAGGGGATTTGTTCTATGAAGTTTGGGTTGAGTCAAAGGGCCATATTTGAGGACCTAGAGCGTCACATGTGGCCTCAAGGCTGTAGGTTCCTCACCCCTGTTCTAGTATATTGTGAAGGGATGTTGTACAATTGTGCTATAAGAAATGATGAGGGGTATGGTTTCAAAATAACCTGGGAAGACTTGTATAAGCTGATGCAAAGTGAAGTGAACAGAACCAGGAGAACATTGTACACAGTAACAGCAATATGATAATGAAAATCAAATATGAAAGGTCATTCTGATCAATACAATGATCTATGAGAATTCCAAAGGACACAAGATGTCTTCTCCACCTCCAGCGAGAGAACTGATGAACTCTTGAGGGCATACTGAAGTGTATTTTTTCACTTTCTCTCATTTTTCTTGATTTTTTTTTTTTAAATAGCATGGCTAATCTGAAAATATTTTACACATTTCTACATCCCAAATACTTGCATATTTTTCAGATGGCTATCTTCTTGCCTTCTCAATGGAATAAGGATAGGGTTAGATGGAGGAAGAGAATTTGGAACTGAAAATAAAAATTTTTTACATTAAAAAAATAATAAGGTTGGGCATCTCCCCCCCCAAAAAAGGTAAGGTCATTTAAGGCCACTGTCCTTTATAACACTGTCATTGTATAAATGGTTTTCCTGGTTTTACTCAGTTCAGCCATCCTCTGCACATAGAGATCTTCCCCGTTTCCTTTGAAACTCTTAAGTTTGTCTGTGAAAGGGAAGAGAGAGACATAAAGAGATTGTAGAATCAAGTCAGTGTTTCTTAGTTTTTGGTTTGGGGTTTTTTTTAAAGATGGGGAGACCTGATTAAGTTTGTAGGCAGGGGGAAAGTAATCAATAGGTAAGGAAAGATTAAATATTAGAGAGATGATGGGGAATGATTAAGTAGGGGGAATAAAGGAGGGAAAATTCTTCTAGAGGAGAAAAAAGGAACAGAATCGAGGGTACAAATAGGTAAGTTGATTTTGGTAAAAAGAGTCACCTCTTCATCATAGACTGGAGTAAAGGAGAAGAGAATGGGGGATGATGTCCAAGGTGTTAAGATATAAGATGACAAAGGAGAGAACTTGTTCATTAATTGCGTGTTTATTAAACATTCACAACACCAACAACACAGTACAATGTCAGAAATAATCCTTACTAGCAAGGAGTTGACATTTACAATCAATGGCCTCTATTTTCTTTATAAAAGATGAAGCTGAAGGTTTGGGCAGAGAGGAATGTGAGAGAATTTCTTTGTAGTGTTTAAGAAGAGAAAGTTTAGAAGATTTGCTGAGAGGGTGAAATGGAGCCCCAGGGAGATCAAGTCAATTTGGTTCGTGGTGGACCCCATCAGCGCTGGGCGGTTTCCTCCTATGCTCGGCAATGAGGATGTGAGAGTGCAAAGGGAGCTAGGGGGGATTCTCTGTCTGCTTCTCTTCCTGCCTCATCTTCAGCTCCGACTCTGTTCCCTACCCCCATACTCCTCCCCATCATCCTCTCCATTCTTGGTTGAAATGAGGTAACGTAGTCAGGGTAGAAGCAGGGATCCATGGGATTTGGGAATGAGTCAAATCAAACAGAATCTGAGTTTTCCGAAGTCAAAGTAGGATCCTGCTCCAAGGCTCCCCATAGAATCGACAGAAAAGATAAAAAGCAAACCCCCAAACTGACAAGCCTGTTAGTTGCCTGGTTTAACCAACTCTATTGGGTCCCCAAAATGCTTCTCCCTTCCTTCCCTGTTTCTCCAGAACCAACAGCCAATAAGAGACCATAAAGCTGGGGAAGAAAACAAAGCTGAAAAACACCTGTGCTCTTGGAGAAACTGGCTTTGTGTTTCCATAATTATGTAAGGGGGACCAGGGCCACAAGTTATATACCATTCCCATTAGACTTCAAGTGTTAAAAGTCTCCTCCCCAACCTGTTCCTTTGCCAAGTAACTCTTTTTACTTTGTTTATCGAAGGGGTTCATCTCACCCAGTATTCATTGCTTTGATTTTTTTTAAAAAAACTATCGTTTGACTTCATTTCTTAATCTGGTTCATGGTTAAATAGGAAAATAATTTTACTTATTTGATTATTTTGTTTGGTTCTCTAGATGATTACATATCTCTTCTGTCCTGGATTTTGTCTTTTTTCAAAGAATTTTGTGCAAATTCTTTTAGGCTTGGTCTATATTCACTTCCTCTATTGTGCGTCTCTTGAAGGTGGTATACTTGTATGACATCAGGAATGGAAGCGGGGAATAAGCCCTTACCCTATTCCATGGCTGTCTGGATTCTGCCAATTTATTTTTTAAGGGGGCTGGTGCCTGGCCGTACCTTTGTGTACCATCTCTGGGCTTCCCTTAAAATTTATACTCTCTGACATAATACTGCATCAGGGCTGTTCTGGGAAGGTGTCCCCTTATTATCTCATACTCTACCCAAAGTTTTTTAATCTTTTAAAATGTGTCTGTCCTACATCTCATTCCACTTCTGAGAGTTAAACTTTCGGTGTCTTCTAAAATAATTAATTTGTCTGACCAACAAACTTATCTGTATTTGTGTAGGAAGGCTAGAAGAGAAAAGGCCCAATTCAGGGTTTTCCCTCCCTTTGTCTCCCACATTCATTTCAACAGTGACCTTCTTGAAACAAAGTCTTCATCTTTGTTGTCTGACCTAGAGAAGTGACTGCAATGAGCATTTGAGGCCTAGGAAGAGAGAGGGAAGTACCATAGTAGGCCAGTAAAAAGATATTTCTTATGAAGTGGCATCCAGTCACCTACTTCATCTAGATTAGAAGGCTATCTCTGTTCCCAGCTCTGTGCCTTTGAAAGTTGGGGCCATATAACCTACCAGGGTGTTTGGTGCTTCGTAAGCTCTAAGCTCCCTAATATTATGCCCACATCCAAAGATTAGGAGACTGTTCTTTAGAAAATGTTTCTTTTTTTAGAGAGCGAGTATGGTTTTATTTTGAAAAAAAAATTCAGCCTGTTAATCTGGCTTACATTGGAATGAGAAGTCCAGAGGTATGAAAAATGGAAGTAGACAACTACGATGATGAAAACCCTTATGTAATATATCAGTAAGAAGCAGCTGACTTTTGTGATAAAATAACCAGACAAGCCAGGCAAATACAGGCCTGCTGGCAACCCTATTCCCAACTCTTCATGATTAATAAATGCTGTCCATTCAGACTGATTGGCAGGATATCTCTCATCTGTCCTCCAGTCATGGCCCATGTAGCAAGTCTCAGCCGATAACAAACAAGCCTCAGAGTCACAAAATCCAGGATTCAGATTTCACTTCTGAAATACATAGGCTATGTGGCCCTCAGCAAATTACTTACTCTATCAGTACTATAGGGAAATTCTTCAGACTATAAATTGCACAGTGGTTAATGGTCTGCATCGGTAGATGGAATTTCTTCAGGGAAGTTCCCAGCATCAATGAAATAAAATGTTCAAATCAAACCAAACAACAAACAGTAAAAACAAAACATTAAAAAAAGAAACTAAAACCTAACTCAATCCGTTGGCAGAGAGTCTTGCCATTGAGGTTGCTCTCTCTAATGGAGTCTTAGATGTCATCTTTGGGTTGAACTATAAATGTTCTCTTTTCTGAAAGGATCTCCAAAGCATTTGTTCAGTGAACTTCATTACACAGGAGAGAAATTCATGCGTTCCTACTTACCAAAAATAAATTCAGTTTAATGAACATCCAATGGCGTTAGACAACGTCACTTTTTGGTTCTGAGTCAGAAACATTCAGGAACCTTTAAATTGTATCCCCTCCCACAGTCAGCAAGAAACAATTTAAATGTTTTGAGAATAGGTGCTATATAAATCTAAAGAGTCATCATTAATGTATTAACAGTTAATTATCTAAATCTATGACAAATCATAGTACAGGAGATTAGGACACATCTAAAAATCTGATATGGTGGAAAATCCAAAAAGAAATACAGTCAATTAAAGAATGATGGGCATTTACAATGGGCAGAGCATTTTACCATGTGCTGGGGAAAAAACAGGAAGGCAGAGACAACTCCCTTTCTGAAGGAGCTCATGCTCTGTTGGGGGAAACAAGCAGCAAGTTGGGTGGAAAGACCCCATTGTCCTTAGGGTACAGTGGCAAAGCAGATGATAACATTTCTTCTTTAATGTAATTTATCATTATCAGTTTCTGATGCTGAGCTACGTTGTCCACTTTGAGTTTAAATGCCAAAGATTTTTGTGTTAAAAACGGTTTTTTCCGGAACCAGAGCTGTGGCTGGAGCACCCACACAAGCATCCAGATTACTTCCTTGGGATGATATCTGTAGGGCTAGGTTGGAAGCAGGGCGGGTGTCTGAGTTTCTATGACTCCTGGGACCCTTCAGTTTACCTACCAGTAGGTGGGAGCTAGTCAGCAGTTGGTGCTGGTGGTGGCAAAGAAGGTGAACATAGTGATTGTTCCCCTCGATGATAGCTACAGAGCCAGGTCTGGAAGCAGGGCCACTGGTCTGGGGGGCACAGCTATTTCCAAGGCTCTTGGATTCAGGGTTCAGAGTCCTGAGCTCTTTTCACTGAGGACTGAAAGTAAGATGGTAGCAAGGTTTTGATTTGCCTGGCATATGCCATCTCCTATCTCTCCCTTAGGGTTTAACTTTCCATTTAATATTTGCATAAGGCCCTTTAGTAAGTGATCACTAGGATAGGATCTGGGACATTTTAGGGGAAACTGACTCTACCTCAATACTATTCCTTCTTGCAGGTCAATAATGAACGTCTGTATCTACCTCTGAAGCTGGGTCAAGGAAAAATCAACATCTTTTCCTTTGGCTTCCATGTGGTGGTGGAAACTGACTTTGGGCTCAAGGTTGTCTATGACTGGAAAACTTTTCTGTCAGTCACCGTGCCTCGGAGCATGCAGAATGGCACGTTCGGCCTGTGTGGGCGCTACAACGGGAATCCTGATGATGACCTGGAGATGCCCATGGGCTTGATGGCCTCTAGTGTCAATGAATTTGGCCAGAGCTGGGTAAAGAGGGACACTTTTTGCCAGGTGGGCTGTGGGGACCGCTGCCCTTCCTGTGCCAAGGTAGAAGGCTTCTCCAAAGTCCAGCAGCTCTGTAGCCTGATACCCAATCAGAACGCAGGCTTTGCCAAGTGCCACAGTAAAGTCAACCCCAGTTTCTTCTACAAGAATTGCCTGTTTGATTCCTGTATTGATGGGGGAGCTGTGCAGACAGCATGCAGTTGGTTGCAAAATTATGCCAGCACCTGCCAAACCCAAGGCATTGCTGTGACCGGCTGGAGGAACTACACATCCTGCTGTGAGCCCACTCTCTTTCCATTTCCCCCCATTCTTCTCTCATTTTGGGGGGCAAAAGCTGTTTCTATAAGACGTGAGAGTAAATAACCTGGGGTGAGAATGTTGGGTGCTAACATGGGAGGGGCAGAAGGGAGCCATAGGAACATAGATTCATATTTTTAGAACCCCCTGGGCCTACGGATAATGTAGGATGTTGTGTAACTTGTTTCAGTTTACATGGGCTTACATTATTCTTAAATAGAGCAGTAAGACCATAGGCTTGGGAATTAGGAGACTAAGCCTGGCTTAGCTCACACTCACTGTGTGGCATCAGTAATTCACCCAGCCTTCTTAAGTCTTGGTTTTCTTATCTGTAAAATGATGATAATAATATTTGATTTACCTTTTTCTGCTTTAAAGAATCATAGGCATTAGTGGAAGCACTACAGACTCAGAGCTGAGGAAGTGTCCTGATCTTCAAAAAAGAGAAGGCAGATCATTATAGCTATGGACTAGTGATCTTGTCAATTCCTGATAAGATTCTAGAAGGGATTGAAAAAGGGATAGAAAAGAAAAATGTGATCACCACAACTTAATAGAGATTCATCAAGAACAAGTCTCTAGGGTACTATTTAAGGTGAGGATGGTGGGCATGCTCACATCTAGATTGAAATAGCTATATTTCCAGATAAATATATCAATAGAGATATAGATACCCATCTGTGCATGTGTTTGTCCTTCATTGCCGAAGAAGACCATGCCATCAGAGAAATAATGACATCACTTGCACTTGATTTTGTTTTGAGTGAGGGAGGGCTGTGCAGGTCACCAGCCTCACTTCTCCTCCAGAGCCATCTGAATCCAGTGACCAGAGATTCCTCAGGATAATCTGGAGATGACCCAGGATGAGGCAATTGGGATTAAGTGACTTGCCCTAGGTCACACAGCTAGTGAGTGTCAAGTGTCTGAGGTGAGATATGAACTCAAGTCCTCCTGACTCCTGCTCTATCTACTGCACCACCTAGATGCCAGATACCCATATCTATATCAATAGACAGATTTATCTACCTACATATATACATATATGTGTATATATGTATGTATATGTATTGCAGGAAGGTATTTGACAAAGCTTCAATTCACAACTGTATGATTGATTGGACTCAATAAGTATTGATTAATGGAGGGAAATCCCTAGCGAAGGATCATAGGTCTTGGATTCTATTTTTCAGTAACTTGGGAAAAAACCCATTTGTACATCATTTGTAATCTGTATTTCATAAACCTTGTTAGGATACTTGAGTTTAAAGCCTGACTCTATTTATTTGACCCTGGACAATCCACTGAAACATTTATTAAGCTCAATTTTCTCATCTATAAATGGGAATAATATTTATATGACCCATCCATAAGATTTCAATGAAGAAAAGTGTTTTGTAAATTTTAAAGTACTAGTCAGGGTGTTACGAAAGTCTTGGTACAGTTATAAGCTATTAAAACTTGAAGCACTAAGGTATTAAAAGCTTAAAACTACACTAAAACTTTTGAGATACCCTGTGTGAATTATTATCATTGGTAGTGGATCTAGGGGCCAGACTTGGAATCAGGAAGACCCAGGTAGAAGTCTTGCCTTTGAACCTTTGGGTAAGCCCCTTAGCTTCTCGATGCCCCAGCATAAACTGTTTAAGATTATAATTTACAAAAAAGTTGCCTATAGGTATCAGAAAAGAATGTTTCCACCTCATGAGTTCCATACACTGATAAAATAACAGGTCAGTCCCAACCACCCTCTCCCCTCCCACACCAAATTATTATTATTATGAAGCTGTGAGAAGTTGTGCTTATTAAATTTGGGATTGCTTTGAAGCTAAAAGGGTAGGTAATTATCCTGAAAGACAGAATTAGCTGCCAGAAAGATCTTAGCAAGCAGTAATAGTTGGCTAAATCCAGTAAGATGACATCTAAAAGGCATAAATGTAAATTCCTGTACTTGCATTCAAAAAACCAACTGCCAAAGTATGGGATGAAGGAGATATAATTAAAAAGCAGTTAATTTATATAAAAAATCATAGTAGTTTTAGTGGTCAGTAAGCTCACAAGCTCAGTATGATAGAAACATAGCTTCCAGAGTGAGAGAAAGAGAATATACTGTTGGACTCTGCCTTGGTCAAACCACATTTAAGTATTATGTCCTCTTCTGGCGGCCATATTTTAGGAGAGCTGTTGGCAAATTGGAATTGGTCCAGAGCAGCCAGAGTGGTGAGGGGGTGCAAAACCATATCACAGGAGGAACCATCAAAGGAATTAGGGATATTTAGCCTGAAGAAAAGACATAGGTGGGGTACAACATTTAACTTGTTTACGTGAATCCAGAGGATGGAACAGATGTGGTCTGTAAACTTCAAAGAGCTTTTGAAATACAGCTGTTAGTTAGTATGAGGGCTGTCACAAAATGGCCTGCTCTGCTTCAGGAAGTACCTGTTCTATGGAATTAGACATCTTTGAGCAGAAGAAGCTGGATGACCACTTAGTGAGTATTTTGTAGTAAGGATTTCTATTCATGTATAAGTTAGGCTAGATGATGAAGTCCCTCAATATTTGGCAATTTTATCACTTTTTAACTCTCAGAGTTAGGAAGACTTGGGTTCAATGTTAGCCTCTGACACATATTATTCCATCCTTTCCTCACCCCCAAAAAGAACACAGGATTGTTGGAAATTAAATAACTTACTTGAAAGTATTCTGGGAAAAAAAACTCCACTACCTATACAAGGTGGTATTATCTACCAAAGTAATTTAGTTATATCTAATGAGGCAGAATGTAAAGAAAAAGATTCACTGATCTTGTAACTCCCTCAGCACCTAGCACAATGTATGTATGAGAAATGAACAAATTTATTTCTGAAAACCTTAACATATTAAAAGGCTATCTGCTGATACTCAGTGTATCCCTTTGGGCCTGTCCCTAGCACCTCATTGCTACTTCCAGCACTTCGCACCAATGAAGACAACATGGCACCTTCCTTATGATCTCACTGTGGTAGGTTGATATCCAGACCCCAATATTACACATTTGATCTCTTGTGAGAGTCAGGCAATTGATTTG
Source organism: Bettongia penicillata ogilbyi (assembly GCA_023548195.1). Classification (NCBI taxonomy): domain Eukaryota; kingdom Metazoa; phylum Chordata; class Mammalia; order Diprotodontia; family Potoroidae; genus Bettongia; species Bettongia penicillata. The sequence goes on along the minus strand of JAJHZJ010000311.1, from coordinate 1,365,006 downwards.
TTTGATAAGAGCAAACTCAGGAAATATGGTATATCAGCTTTATGACCCGAATTCCTCTGGTATCATTTTACTAAATAAGTTTTTTTTCCCCAGTTGGACCCTACTTTATTGACGACCAACAGGGACAACCTCCTAACATATTAAAAGGCTATATACTGACACTCAATGAATGCAGGTGAAAGCAAATGATTTAAAAAGCTCCCCAAAGGAAAGGTAGATGGAGAGCGACTGAAGAAAGAGAGAGAGAGAGACAGAGAGAGAGAGAGAAGAGAAACCAACAAAAAGTTTTCCTGTTGTTAATGAACTTGGCTGCCTATTGAGATCCTGGTGGCAGATCATCTAGAATTTAGCTAGTATTAGCATCTGTACGGAGTAATTGGGCTCTTCTGATTTAGCTTTAATTAATTAATTGAACCAACATCTTTGAAGCACCTACTGTGTAGAGGAAAGATTTGGAGTTAGAGGACTTTAGTTCAAATCTCACTTCTCCCATTGGCTCCCTGTCTGGCCTGTCGAAATTTATTTTCTGGTGTGAGTTTCTTCATTTGTTAAAATGAAAGAGTTAGACCAGATGAGCTCTAAAGTCCCCTCCAGTTCTAACTCTGTGTCCCTGTGTAAAAAAATGGTAGAATACTAAAGCAAAGGTTCTTCACCTTTTTTGTGAGATAAGTCCCTTTGGCAGTCTGGTGAAGCCTATGGACCCTTTCTCAGAATAATGTTTTATAATGTGTAAAATAAAATCTGTAGGATTGCAAATAAAACCAATTATTTATTGAATATAATGAAAATTCTTTAAATAAATTAAGTTTGGAGACCCTATGTTAAGAACCAGCAGAGGTGCTAGGTGAAATATAAGTATGGAAAAGACAGAGGTCCTTCCTTCATGGAGTTTATTGCCTATTGGGAGGACAAAACACAGGCAAAGAAAACTGTAATATATCACATTACGTGAGAAACACTAACAGAGAGAGGCAAAAAACATGTTCTGTGAGGTTCAAAAGGGAAAGTTGTTCCCACCTGGGAAAATGGAGGAAGGTTTTATGAATGAGATGCCATTTGAGATGGCTTTATAGAGCAGTGAATAGGGTATAGGAAGAAAATACACTTTAAGCAGTAAGGGCATGGAAGTAGAAAAGTACTGGGTTTATTATGGTGAGAGTACAATCCAATTTAATTGGCTAAGATTTTAAAAGGCAAAGGACTACCAGACTGTGGAAGAGCTTAAACACCAGGTGAAGGTATTTGAATTTTATTTAATCAGTTTTATAGAACTTCTGAAGCTCTGGGGGACAGAGATGTGGCATAGCTAGGTCTATGCATAATGAAGGTGTTTCTATCAATGTTAAAAAGGATGGCTCAGAAGGCCAAAGAGGTCCCATTAGGTAGCAAAGGAGAAATCAGCTAGGGCAAGTCCATTTACTTTTCTGAGACTCTATTTCCTCATTTGTTAAATGAGAGGTTGAACTAGGTGATGTCTATCCTTGGGCATTGACCAGGTGGGCAATGCTTTGGGAGGAAACAGATGGTAGAGATTATGGATGTACGATCAATACCACTTAATACCTGACTCTTCCTTCTCCCATATCTCTCAACCAAAGGTTTCAAATATGGGAGATGAGGTGAATGATGGCATCAGTGATAGAAATACTGAAACTAAGAAGATGAATGTGTTTTTGGAAAAAGTAAATGGTCACTCTCTATGGAAATATCCAGTGCATCTACAGACCAATGTGGTTGGCATCTGGTTCAACCCCTCATTTTATAGATGAGAAAACAGAGACTCAGAAAACTTAAGGGATTTGCCCTAGCTGCTTTCCCCTTTAAAGACTCCTCAACCGCAAGAGTGAGGTTCCCCCGCTTCCGTTTGCACCTTTGTACAAATAAATGAATAGAAGGGAGGTGGAACTCTGTCCATAGCGTAAGCCCATGTCCTAGACTCCACACTTATTCCTTCTCAATCTACAACGCCAATCCTACGACCCTGCCGTTTGGTTCCCTTGTGGCTGTCCCCCTGTCCCTTTTTCCTTCTGTCACATGACTGACATCCATAAGTTTTCATAAGCCCCTAGAGCTAGAAGGGACTGTAAAGGTCATCTTACTTTACAGATGAGGAAACTGAATGATGATGAAAGAATTTGTCTGAGGAGTCACAGTTAAGTATCAACAGGGAGATTTGAACCAAGGTCTTTACTGACTCCAAAGGAGTATAATTTCTGCTACAACACATTGACTGTGCAGAGTCCCTTCAGCCAGCCACATCTGCTCTAGCTTTGGCTACTCCTCAAATGTTTGAAGAAAGAAGAAAATAGAGGAGGTGTGAGCCAGAGGCTCTTACCTGTCCTTTACATGACCCATCCCTGGTCTGTTGTGCTCTATTCCCTCCTTGAACCCATCTACTAGTGATATGATCTGACCAAAAAGTCCTTTCACTTCTCTGAATCCATTTCCTCATCTGTAAGTGAGGAAGTTGAAGCCACTGGATGATTGCTTAGCCCCCCCTCCAGATCTTTCAGGCTCCTTTAGGTATTTCCAAGTCTTAGTTCCATCATCCAGAGTGTTTATTCCTTCCAGGTTTTTGTCAGATACAAACTTTATAAAACTCAAACACCATGTATCAGGGAAGAGTAAAAAACAGTATATCTCAAAGGCACAAATACAAGCTCACTTTGCTTTGACTAGAACAAGAGTACAACTCTAAGGCTAGACCTATAAGGACTTCCAGAGGATGCTGCCCTACGCTTCTGGAGATCTTTGGTAATCTCAGTTTGGGTATAGACCTGAAGCTGGTAACCAGTGCACTCTAGCAATGCTAATAATTTGTATAACATTTCATCTTTTTTCAAAGAACTTTCTCCTGCCTAATTTTACTTGATCATCCCAATTACCCTTACAGATAGATGGGGCAAGTATTGTTTCTATTTTGTAGCTGACATAGCTGAGGCCAAGAGAGGCTAACCAAATGGTCCAAGGTCAAAACTAATTAATAGAAGAGCTGGCCCAAGAACCCAGGTCTCCTGTTTCCTAATTCACTCTTCTTTCCACTATACAGGGTTGATCTTGCTTTAAGAAGAGAGTTAAAATACTAACAGGGCATTCAACATTTTGGCCTCTATTTATGCCAATTACTTAATCAATAAGTATTTATTCTGAACCATCATTGTGGTAGGGAATAGGGGCTCTTGGAGAATATGGAAAGAGTGGATAGAGAAAATTAATAGAGTGTGGTATGGTCTCTGTCTTGAAGGAGCTTAGACCCCTACTTGTGGCTCTGAAAATCTTTTAGTTTTGAGTCAAAAAATGGGAACAGGGGCTCTTCTTTCTATAGACCATGCTTGTGTACACATGATCTTCTCCCAGGTCAGAAGGTCTTTCCTTACATAGCTGAGGCTCTGCCCAAACCAAGTTTGAAGGCCCAACCTAGAGTTAGAGCAGCCAAGTGTGTCATGGAAGATTTGGATTCAATAGCAAGATTATTGGGTTAAGTAATTCCTGAATGACCCATTAGCACTGGTGGTTGACTCAAAGCTATCATTCAAAGGTAGGGTACATAAAAGAAATGGAGGGGACAGGAAAGAATGCCACAAAGGAAAGAACTGGCCCAAAGGAAATTACGAAGTATGGTCAGAGCCAGCCCTGTCTCAACACTTACTACAGGAACAAGAGATAACTTAGAGAGAGTGTCTATTTCACTAGCTCTGACTAAAGAAGATAATAAGATGGCATACCATGGCCTTGACTTCCAAAAAACAAGAATAGAAATATTTCCTGAACCTCTTTCTGCTACGAAGCTTTCGATAATCCCTTTTGGACAAATGACGGAACACTGAGAAAGAGAGGTTAAGTAAGAATCCTCTATTATACTTGAGCCTTATTGGTAGCAAGGGAGAAATGCTAGTGCTTTCCAATTATTTCAGGTCTTCTTGTCAATAAGGAAACAATTTATTATCCAATTACCTTTCTCCTCTCTAAAAACCTCTTTAGGTCAGGGGAGAGCAAGCAGTGTCTGCCAAGCTAAAGGGGAGGAATTCTCTGAATCACTGACTACCTTTAAGATTGCCACATAGGCTTATTCTATTTTCTGGCTCCTAAATGGGCGGGGCGGGGTGGATTTGGGGCTTGAGGATGGGAGGGGATTTCATTTAATTTAAAAGGTAGCCAAAAAACTATGGAGAGAATGATAGTAGGCAGACAATAGGGAACTTTGATTTCTACCCCTCATCCCCCCTAAGTGCTTATAGGAGGATGTGTTCCAAAGTCAAGTCCTTTGGGGAATTCTCATTAGCCCTTTTTTTTCTGGGGAAAGACTTTGTCACTTCCAAACTCTGGGCCTGAATGAATACATAAAAGGTGTTTATTTAAGCACTTACAATGTGTCAGGTACTGTGTTAAGTACAAAAGACAAAAAGCAAGAGACTTACATTCTAATAGTGGAAGACATGCAGGTGAGTGGTGACCCAGAGAGGGATGCTTTGGTCTTGGGAGTCATAGCAGTGGTAAATGGGCCCGTAGGGGTATTGTTTAATGTATCCTTTCCAGAAACGACAGTGGTGATTGATTATTGTTCCCAGACTGTGGTTTCTACTTAAATTCCATTTTTTGCCAATCCCTTAACCATCAGCTGAGGGCACTCAATCCATCAATAAGCAGTAATTTAGTGCCTGTTTTGTGCCAGGGACTGTGCTAAGCACAGCTAGATGGCTCAGTGGATAGAGTGATGGGCCTAGAGTCAGGAAGACCTGATCTCAGATACTCACTAGCTGAGTGGCCCTGGGCAAGTCACTTAAACTCTGTTTCCGTTAATCCACCGGAGAAAGAAATGACAAGCTGCTCTAGTATTTTTGCCAAGAAAACAAAGGGCCACACAAAATGAAAAACAACAACTGTGCTAATACAAAATCTTGATCTCAAAAAGCTTAGCGTCTAATGGGATATACCCAGTAGTGTGCTGGTAAATATATAATCACTGAAGCTCAAAAAAAAGTATATCCAATATACTTTATTTATATTTTCTTTATCACTTCTTAAGTCTAAGCAATAAATAAAATGATAAATCATTCCTTATTTGTGCCATTTGCTGATTTCCAAGGCATAAATGCTCACACAGAAAATAATCAGCTCTTTGTATAAGGTGGTTCTAGCACACCCCTGGTATATTTCACTTGGTCATATATTAGGGTCTTTTAGATGTTCAAAGTACACAGAAAGATCTACCGTAGTCAAAGCAGGAGATGAGACTTGAGAAGCCCCTTAAAACCGAGAAGCATTTGGATATAGAGAAAAGTTCTAGCAGGGAAATAACACCTACATAAAGGCTAAATTGACCTGTGATCATGTTGTAGGACAAGTATTCATTCATGACAGCAGAGGGAGTTTGGGGTCTACAGTACAAAGTAGAAATGGGCGGCCTCTTCTTAGCCCATCCATCTTTACAAAGGGAAGGTGAGGAAGGCTGAGTTTAGGGGGAAGGAAGGTGACTGCGCGGGAGTACCAATTACATATTACCTAGGAATTGTGTTAGAAAATTTTAATTTTACTCTCTGGAACCAATCAATAAGTATTCCTCAAAGATGAATCTTGTGCTCAAATTGTGCTAGGCACCAGAGAGAATACAGAAGAGAAAGATATGCTTCCTGCCCTTGAGAAGTTTACAGTATAATTGAAGAGATGAGATAAACATGAAACAATAATGAATACCACAAGTTGGTTTATGATTGAGCACTAAATTATGTGGCAGTAATACTAACCATTATTTATAGAGAGCTTTAGTAAAATGTGCTAAGTACCTTACATATATCCATATCTCATTTGATAGTATACTGGGGTGCTTTAGAATTTCAAAGGATGGAGAGAGCTTTGGAGTAATTATGGAAGGCTTTCTGGAGGAGCTGGGGATTGAGATGTTCCTTAAAACTGGAAAGCATTTGGATAGGGCTCTAACAAGGAGAAAAACCTGAGTGAAGATATGGAAGTGAGAATGAATTATATAGCAAAGAGTGAAGAGAGAGTAGAGTGTGATTGTTGGTGAGTAATGGGATATAATATGGGATGGTCTGGAGGAGGGCAAATTATAAAGCACCTTAAGAGTCAGGTAGAGAAGGGAATTACATGCATGAAAATCTAACACCAACCCACTTTTCCTTATGTATCCTCTGATTTAAATCCTCGTAGGTCCATGAAGCCTTCTTCTTGGCAGAGAGGGATCCAATTACTTGAGAGACAGTATGTCTGTATGTCTCCCTCAGATAACCCCCAAATAAGTGAGAAATGACATGTCTTTCTTTCCTTGCCCACCTTCCCTTGAGCAAGACCACTTTTCTTAAAAATTCTTTCAGCTGTCACCTGCCCTCCAAACAGCCACTACGAGAGTTGTGTGAGTGTCTGTCAGCCCCGATGTGCTGCTATCCGCCTGAAAAGTGACTGTAATCATTACTGCGTGGAGGGCTGTCAATGCGACGCTGGTTACGTCCTAAATGGAAAGAGCTGCATCCTGCCTCACAGTTGTGGGTGTTACTCAGATGGCAAATACTATGAGGTATGGGAGTTGGGCTCTTTGTTTTCCTCTTTCCTTATTCATATTTCATTCCATTTGCAAAGAGGTTGGTCAATATTTGCTAATCTCTTGGAAGATATTAGTTTTGCATGGAGGGGGATTTGGAACAGAAAGGGTCAGAGACCTCTTGAGAACCAAATTTAGAAGAAGTATTTTGGTTTCCATTTTCCTATGGACTCCAGGACCCCATCCTCCTCCACAATCATAGTCTCTGCCTGCCTAGCTTTTCTCTGAGTCCTGATTTCCTTTCAACCATGAATCTTCATTTGAAAGCTCCTGACATGGGTAGAGATTGAAAATATGGTGACCATGAATCTGTCATTTACCACTCTTTTATCTGTGTATATTTCTAACCTGAAAATATAAAGCCTTGAGGTTGCATGGAGAGATGGGGAGGAGGGTTGTCCTTTCCTTAAATCAATCTGGAGTTCATGTGAGAAAAAACAGAGACTAGGATTTCTCCTTCTGCCTTGTGTTCTTCCAGTTTGGCTTTCATTTTTCCTGTCTGGAGAACCCTGGACTTTTGGATACCATGAAGGAAGGTTGCCCTTGATCCTCTTCAAGAATGAAGGGAACAACACCTGCAACAATCACACACACACACACACACACACACACACACACACACCCCTTCAAGCTTCTAATAGCTGTAAATCATCAATAAATATTAGAGATTGTACGATGAACAATTTAGAGGAAGAGATACAACATTGTGCAAGTCAGCTCGAACCAACTCTAGAGAATAGACTGTTAAATTTTCATTGTGATCATTGACAGCTCAGAAATCCGAAGACAACACTATCAACCATGCCTTGAGTTATTGTTTTGTTGAATATCTTGACTAAATAAAGTGAATGGAAAATACTAATAATGTAATTAAACTTTAAAAATGCATTGTGGGAACATTTTTAAGAAAGCCAGTTACAAAACATTCACTAGTATATTACTGAGGAAAGGGGTAATTTCAAAGCATGGTTTCTTTCCTCCCCAGCACTTATAAGTCCATTTATGGGAGAGAAAAAGTATAATTAAAGTGATAGAATAGTTACCAAGCAGCCTTTTACCAAATGCAGAATGATACATTGCAGAGCCTGAGGTGAGTGGGATTGATCCAAGGAGGTCTCTTGGAAGAGGGAGATTTTTATCTAACTCTGAAAGAGCTGATGCATTGTCAGAAGGGGGGAATAATATAACATGTTTAATTTTCAAACAACCCTGAATAGATCACTGGGCTAGGAATGGAGACTGTATCCTTCCCGATGATTTGCTATGCTGTTCAGTTGTGTCCAACTCTTCATGACCCTGTCTGGGTCAAAGATACTGGAGTGGTTTGCCATTTTCTTCTCCAGTTCAATTTTTTAGATGAAGAAACTGAGGTAAACAGGGTTAAGTCACTTACCCAGGGTCATACAGCTAGTAAGTGTCTGAGGTTAGATTTGAGCTCAGGTCTTCCTGATTCTAGGCCCAGCACTCTAGGTACTATACCACCTAGATGCCCTATATTTCAATTTATCCAGCTATAAAATGGGGATAACAATACTTGCCTCTTTCTGTCTCACAGGGATATTCTTTATTTCCTCTGTGAGATCCTAAAAATATAGGTAGATAATTCAGATGAATGTCAGTCAACAAATATTTATTAAGCTGACTATGTGCCAGGTACTGTACCAAGTGTTGGGGCCATCAAGGAAGGCAAAGCGTGCTCTCTGACATTCTACTAACATACAAACCACTATGGACATGCAAGATTTGTGTATATATAGTGGAAGTGGAAGGCAATCTCCGAGGGAAGGCACTAACAGTAAGGGAGATTGGGAAAGTGTCTCTAGGTACTGGTAGAAGCATTGGATAAATGCCATTAAGCATTAGATAATCTATAAGAAACATATTAATATAATAGTCATATTAACATATGTTTTTTATTTCATTTCATACTCATTACTACCCAGTGACGTAGGTAGTGACAGTATTATTCTTATTTTGCATATGAGTAAACTAAGGTTCATAAAAGTGAAATGACTTTCCCAAGGTCAGAGGACTAGTCACTGGGTATTTCAAACCCAAGTCTTAGGGCTCCAAATTCTGTGCTTTTATGCTATATCTCAGATGCTTCTGTGATGATATGTTAATATTAATATCATCACTGTTTTATCAGTCATTACACAAGAAAGTTCATGATTTTCCAGAGCTGCTAACTCTGGAGGGTAGTCAATTCATACAAACTTTAATAATCTAAATAATCCATCTTTACTTTCATGATCCAAACACGTGTGGGAAGTTGCTTGCAAACTACACGTGTGCATGCAGGCACACATGCACACACACATACCCATGCAGGCTAAAACCATTTCAGGCCATTAGCTCTTAGTGTAATCTCCTGACTGTCCTTGTCATGTCTAATTAGGGCAAAGAGAGCTATATCAGGGCCAGTCACTTTACTGTGAGGCTAGTTTTATGATCAAGCTCTCCTGCAGGATGAGTTATTTACCCTTGATCCTATCCACCCAAGTGAGGTAATTTTTCTCCTTCCACCAATGTAATGTCTAACTTCTTATCAGAGAGAAGCCAGACCATCCACTCAGTTATTTCATAAATCTGATAAGAAAAATGAAGTCAATTTGCGAGGTTGCCAGCACCCAGAATATTTTATAGCACTAGAGAGAGAGGAGAGGTGGTTCCGGGAACCACTCCCTCTTGGCGGATAAAAAGATCAACATGGAGTGTCTTAAGTTGTGAACAAATTCCCTAAAAGATCTTTTCAGTCATCTGTCTATCTCTGTATTTAAGGAGTATCAGTTGCCTGGTATCCAGGGCTTTGAAAAGGACACTGCTTTAAGCAGTGAACTGTGAAATGGCCAAAGAGGGATATCTTCTTAGAGCCTTCAAGCATCTCTCCTTGGTGGAACTGCTTTGGGGTCAATTTGATTTAATATTTATTGAGCGCCTGCTGAGTTGCAGAGCATCACATGAGATGAGATTTTCTACTTACCTATTCTAGGCTAGGCAGAGATAACTACTTTTCAGCAGCCCTCATGAACTCTTAGATCCTATATAAAAGTGCATGTATTGGTTCATCATTGAATTATTCATTTAAATTTCCATATGGGGGTTTGTAAGATGATTTTGGAGAGGATGGGTGGATTGCTTTGACTTAACTCTCCTTAAAGGAGATGAAAGGTTATTCTTCAGATGAGTGAAGCCAGAAGTCCTCTCTAAGTCCCCAGAGGATAAAGAGGATAATCAGTCTTCTTTGAAGGTGGAGGCATTTAGTTGGACCCAAGAAGGAACTTAAAAGTTTTCTTGGGAGTCAAAATAATGGCATCTTTAAGAATAGAATAGACATCCATCTGTCTGGGACCAATTTAGGTTTAGTCCTGGGGGAAAGACCAGATGTTATCAGATGTTGTTCTTTGCCAAAGGTCTCAATACAAATGTTTGCCCTGTTCAGTCAGTTGGCTCTAGTGACAATTGTGGATTCAGGTTGGCTGTAATGCTGGACCCATTCCATCTCCTGACTCCGCCTTTCTGCTGGCTGTCCCCCATACTTGGAATGCTCTCTCTTACCAACTCTGCTTCCTGGCTTCCCTAAATTCTCTCAGATCAGCTCAAATCCCATCTTCTGCAAGAGGACTTTCCCAGTCTCTTCCCACCTCTGACAGCTTTCCCCTCACTTCCAATGCCTTTCCCCGAGATCACTTCCCACTTATATCATACATATCTTGTTTGTACATTATTGTTCACACGTTGTCTCCCCCGCTTATAATATAAGTTCATTGGAGGCAAGGATTTCATGTTTTTGCTTTTTGTTATTAATATTATTATTAGGTATTCCCAATACTTGGCATGGTGCCAAACACATGATGAGTGCTTTAAAAAAAAAAGTGTATTGCTTGACTGACAAACAGGGCTACAAAAGAGGCCTGAATTTTTGGCTCAAAAAAAAAAAAAAAGAAAGGCATGCTCAACTTCATAGACTTTGCCTCCAGTCTGTTTGGAACTCATATATTATAATATCATAATATATGACTTCCAAGAACTTACCTTTTATTTCCTCACCACAGCTCCTCCTTCTTTTTCCCTATGTTCCAAGTCCCGGCTTTGTTAAAATAGGTTGGTTCACACTGGCAATATAACCAGTGGAGCAGGATTTTGGCATTCCCATTGCCAACCAGCTGAAGCCCTGGTTTATTCTTATCTTCTGTCTTCCAGCCCAAGCAGCTGTTCTGGAATAGTGACTGTACCCGCCGATGCCGCTGTTTCCGGCGGAATCTCATCCAATGTGATCCTCGGCAGTGCAAGTCAGATGAAGAATGTGCCCTTCGGAATGGAGTCCGGGGATGCTTTAGCACAAAGACCTCCTATTGCATTGCTGCAGGTGGTGGTGTCTTTCGCACCTTTGATGGAGCCTTCCTCCGCTTCCCTGCCAACTGTGCCTTTGTCCTCTCTACCATCTGCCAGAAATTACCCGATATCTCATTTCAGCTCATCATCAACTTTGACAAGTGGTCCTCCCCCAACCTCACCATCATTTCTCCTGTCTACTTCTACATTAATGAAGAACAGATCCTCATCAATGACCGGAATACTGTCAAGGTACCATACTGATTGCTAGAGCTTTCATGTGTAAGATCTGCTTTCGCAACCATCACAACTCATAAAAAGATACTTTTTTACAGGATACTTTATCTGACATGACTAAGGAATGGAGCATTTTGATTAATCAGATATTTAAATTAAAAAGGCATTGATACATAGAGGGATGGGTTTCAAATCTTGATTTCATTGATGTAGAGAATTGCAGATACAAAGGTACAAATTAGCAACTCATTCTGACTTACAAGTCTAAGAGAGTGGCTAGATCACTATAAAAGATTTGCCCATGGTCACACGTGCATACACGTATCAAAGACAGGATTTGAACCATACCCTGATCATAAGATCAGTCCTCCTGAGCACCAGTCTTAAATTACTAACTGTTTTAGAAATTTTTCACTGGATGTCCCATAGTTATCCCCAACTCGACATGTACAAAACAGTACTCATGATCTTTCCCCCTAGACTATCCATCTCCCAAGAGTCTCTATTACTGTCAAAGTTACGACCACTTTCCCACTCCCACGGGCTCACAACCTTGTTGTCCACTTTTCCTCCACTTTTACACTTACTCTATCTATCCAATCTGCTGTAGTCACATTTTTTTTTTATCTTTACGACATTTGTCACATACATTTCCTCTCCATTCATGCAGCCTCTGTCCTGATGCAGGCCTTCATCACCTTACTCCTGGTTGGTTTCCCTTCCTCAGGTCTCACTGACCCACTCCAATCCATCATCTATTCAACTATCAGAATGATTTTCCTAAAGTGCAATTCTGACCATGTCACTCTCCTACTCAATAAACTCTAGTGGCTCACTATTATCTCTAGGATAAAATGTAAAATCTGTTCGGCATTTAAAGTCTTTCATCAACTGGCCTTTTCCTAATCTTACTTGTCTTCTTTATACTTCCTTCTTAAATTACAATGGACATAGCTGAGTTTATCTCTGATGTCTGGGAAGGCTCTTAAGGAGCTTATCATACTTCCAGGTAATCCTTATGACCATCAGTTATCATTATATTGTAAAAGTGCCAAGGGCTGGCTAATAGGAAGTTCTAGTTTAAAGAAGAGTAGATAAATCAATCAGTACAGTAGATTTATTTCACAAAATCTTTTAGCCTGTGAACATTTTTATGATTCTTCAAAAATAGCATTGGCCCATGTGTCCCATTGGCTTCCCTTCCTTTTTCTTCTGTCCACCCTGCTTATTCCCCTAAGCAAGAGGATCCATTCAGAAAAAGCATATCTAACTACAAAAACAAAAACCCAAGCAACATCTCAACATCTATCTATCTATCTATCTATCTATCTATCTATCTATCTATCTATCATCCATCTATCTATCTATCTGTCTATCTACCTATACATGAACTGATCCACTACCCCACTACCAGCAATCTCCATAAAAATTAAATCAAATGCACTGAAACAAGAAACAAATCAAAATCAGTGTAGATTTCTTAGACCTTACTGTTTGAATTCGTTGAAGACTTAGTTAGGTCTTTAGGCATGTAAACAAATTTCAATCCTCTAAAGCAAACTGCTTTAGGACTTTGGACTCCCACCAGGTCTAATTCTCAATTAGCTTCAACTGGATGATCCATTTTGCTGAATTATCCCCAGAAACCTAGAGCTTCCCTCAGTCAGATCTTGATAGTCAAGCTGAGCTGGTAGAGGTAGAAAGCTGAGCGAAGAGTAGATTAGAGTGTGTTTGTATGTTCCTGGGTCTACATTTCAAAGTCAAACATAAATGATTTGGGAATTATAGGTTATTATGCATGGCTGCTTTCCTCTATTGGTACAGAGAGTCAGGCGCTGAATGTATCTTGATTTTAAGAATCATCAAATAGCTCACAATCAAACATGAGGCTTTTACAGTGTCAGTGTTTTTCAAACGCCTTATAGGAACAGTCAGGATTTCTGTGTTCGTTTTTAATTTTATTGCAAGTTACAGAGCCTTCTGACAGTCCCCTTTCCTCTGTTCTCGGATCAATGTCAACATAAACACATTGGTCCTGTGTACAAGAGCTAGAGAGGAAAACTGATTATCTAAGAGAACAAAATTGACAATGGTGATTAAATCATATGCTGTGTTGAATAGAACACCCCGAGCCAACCAAAAATGAAAAAAAAGTCATAGTTTTTTTTAAAAAAAATGCTTTTTCTGTTAAGGCTCTAAAGTGTTATGAACAACCAAGGAAAACAATTTATTTTGTAAGGACAGTAAAACCTTGTTATGCTGTTTCCTGAGGACTAAGAAAAGAGAATATTATAAGCAGGAGAACGACGAATGTAGGAAATACAGTGTGGCTCTCTGATCTCTGGGGGAAATTTTAGTTTGAACATTATACACAAGAAAACAATAGATATAGCAATGATACCCAGTTTCATTTTAGTTGTGTTTGACTCTTCCTTAATGTAGAAGTGGAATTTCATTTTTCAGTAATTGACTTTTGCCAATGAAACTAACACAAAATTCAGTTGTTCATTGTGCTTTTCTGTGTACTTTTTCTGTCTCCACTACTATTTACCACCCCATTTCCTGCCACCATTAAGTAATCAGAAACAACAGGAACCAAAAGAGTGATCCCCTTCCCCATACCCCACCCCTAGTTCTCAGTGAGTTTCTTTCTTGTTTTTTCCTTCCCAATTAGGTGAATGGGACCCAGGTGAATGTGCCATTTATAACAGGATTGGCGACCAAAATTTACAGCAGTGAGGGCTTCCTGGTGATTGACACTAGCCCAGACATCCAGATTTATTATAATGGTTTCAATGTCATTAAGATCAGCATCAGTGAAAGACTACAGAACAAAGTATGTGGTCTCTGCGGCAATTTCAATGGGGACCTGACTGATGACTACGTGACCCTGCGGGGAAAGCCAGTGGTGAGCAGTGTGGTGTTGGCCCAAAGCTGGAAAACCAATGGTATGCAGAAGAGGTGAGGGCAACCTGGAAGGATCCCACATCCAGACAGTGACAGCCTATCCTGTCACGTGAACAAGGGATGCTTTAATGGAGGATGCTCAGTGCATTGGGCCTAGGCCAATAATATGGCCTAGAAGAAGGAATATTCCATTCAATCCAACATTTATAAAGGCACTTTTGATGTTCATGAGGCTGTACAGCTAGTGGCTCAGTGGATGGAGTCAGGGAGACCCGAGTTCAAAGCCAGCCTCAGACACTTACTAGCCATATGACCCTGGGCAAATCATTTAACCTCTGTTTGCCTCAGTTTCCTCATCTATAAAATGGAGATAATTATAGCATCTGCCTCCCAAGGTTAATAACTGTAAAACACTTAGCACAGTCCCTGGCACATACATAGTAAGGCTAGATAAATGTTATTTATTTTTATTATTATTAGCTAGGTCCTGAAGACACAAAGGAAAAAATGAAATATACCCTGGCCTCAAGACACTGATATTACATTGTTCTATAACTTCCAAGGTATATTATTGTCCTACCAAGAGCTGATCCAGATTGCTCTAGTTTTGCTAGTTTGTTTGTTTTAATGAGTCAATGGGGACACTGGATTTTGAGTCAGAAAGACCTAGATTTGGATCCTGAGTCTGACATTTGCTAGCTGTGACCTTCTGCAGGGCTCATATCCTCTCTAAGCTTCAGCTTCTACATCTGCACATACAAGATAATGTTGTTTATAATACTTGCCTTAGAATTGTGAGATCGGATGAGATAATGTATATAAAATGCTCTGAAAACATAGAAGTGCTATATAAATGTCAGTTATAACAACTATTGCTTTTGATGTCCTGGATGGACAAGGCAGAGGCTCTTGGAATTGCCCACATGAGGGAGAAGCTGGCAGGCACCCAATAGAGGTTTGTTGGATTGAGTTGGTATGTTTCTGCTCTGTAGCACCAAGTCAGAAAAGAGGGCCCTTTCAGGTAGGGGGTAATTCTGGTTCTGGCTAAATGAAAAATGAGCAATATGTCTCTTACTGCAAAAAATCTTTTCAGTCGGGACGCTGTCTAGGCAGCTAAAATCACTATCTCCTCTTGTATTTCAATACCTAAGCTTCCCATTCTTAATATTTATTTAGTCTTACAGCTGTATCTTGAGCACCTCAATCATTCTTCCTTATCCTCTAATATGTCAGTAATCAGACACTGAATTGTCTCTGGGTCTTCCATATCCCTAGATGAACCAGATCTGTAGAGCAGACTTTCTCATGAATCACAGAGGCATGGAATTCAGGAGTAAAGAAAGACCTTTGAGATCATCTAGTGTGACTGCCTCAGTTTACCAGTAAGGAATCTGAGGACAAAACAAGATTAGTGACTTGCCCAGAGCCACACTACTAGTCTAGCTATTGGAGAGACAGCAACCTATAGTAAAAAGAGCCCTGGGTGAGAATCTGAAGAATTGCAGTCTAGTTCCTTCTTTACTATTTGTACCCATGTGATACTAGTTAAGTAACTTAACCTCCCTGTGCCCATTTCCTCATATGTAAAGTGAGGCAAATAATACCTTCCCAGCTTACAGGGTTACAGAGAGTATCAAATGGGATGATGTGTGTAAGACCACTATAGAAATGTAAGTGATGGGAAGTGGAAGGGAGATGGATCTAAAGCTCCTGAGGCTTGCTTTGGGGCCTCTGATTCTACCAGTGGGGAGGCAGGAAGCATAGTGCCATGGAGAGAATTCTCCATCTGGAATTAGAGGACCTGAAGTCAAATCCACTTCTGCCATTTACTACCTGTGTAAGCTTGTTCAAGTTACCTAATGACTTGGGTACCACTTTCTTCCACTGTACTGTCCTCTACAGTCCCTTCCAGCTCAAAATCTATGATAATTAGCATCTCAAAATGATAATAATACCTTTCCTTGATATGACACTTATTGTCAACTCTGTTATTTCACCTTTATCTCAAAATATTCCAGGGAGGGAGGGAAGAATAGAAAATATCCCATCTTGCTGATGAAGAAAGTCAAAGCTCAAAGAGATTGTGACTTGGTCAAGGACACCCAGCTAGTTGGTGGGAAAATGACCTATCTGTACTAGTTACCTTATAGTGACAAACAGATCCAAGATATGTAGTCTTTGTCTTTCATTGAAGGAACTGAATTTAAACTGGTTTCCCAGTGTCCCTACATCTTTTCTTCTGTATTGATTAAACTGTCCAAATCTCTTTGCCTTGCAGCTGTAATGAGCTTCAATACTCCCAGTATGCATCCACCTGTGACAACGTGCATATCCAGAAGATGCAAGGTGATGGCTACTGCCTAAAACTCACGGACATGAAGGGATTTTTCCAGCCCTGCTATGGGCTACTGGACCCCCTTCCCTTCTATGAGTCCTGCTTCCTAGATGGCTGCTATAACCACAAAAAGTTCCAGCTGTGCGGCTCCCTGGCTGCCTATGGAGAGGCCTGCCGCTCTTTTGGCATCCTGAGCACTGAGTGGATTGAGAAGGAGAATTGCTGTAAGAGTCCTTTTTATCTCTGTCTCCTGAGGCTTTCTGAGTTAAATGAATGGGATTTAAGAGATGTGGCATTGCCTAGGATGGACAGTGCCCTCCATCTCCGGTAACAAACCTTACTCACAGGGTCACTTGCCCATGGATGGCGGCAGAGACTTGAGGGGAAAGGCATCAGTGAAATTTCACTCACACATAGCTCGAGTCCAGAGAAAGTAATTGGAAAGCAACCTTTGGAAGGTGAGGTTCTCCAGCTCAGAGCAGACAGTTTGGCAGCTGATAAAATTGAAAAGTCCAGGGTAATGATGCTGATGGATTTTAGCTGAAGACCTGAGTTGTGAATATCCTCTATACTGGGAAAAGCTTCTGGGCAGAGATCAGAAGGGAAAGTGGATATAGAGAGTGACAAGTAGATCACTCAAAGACATAGCTAGACATGTCCTGCCTGAGGAGCTGACAGGAGACATAAGTTTATAGGAGCCTGTTAGGTTACAGTTGGATTCATGAAAGTAAGTTAGGAGAAAGACACACACACAGACTCAGACACAGAGAAACACAAGACAGAGACACAGAGACACAAAGAGAGGAAGAGAGAGAGGGGAGGAGAAAGAGAGACAGAGACAGAGAGAGGGAGAGAGAGGGAGAAAGAGAGGGAGGGAGAAATCGATCTCTAAATATATAGATATAGAGAAGAGAGCACTGTGTTCTTTTATATATAGTAGTATAGTAAAAATGACGAGTGAATTCTATGTGAGCATTTGGTCATATTTTCACTTAGTGTAAGTCAAATGTCATATAAGATAAGTATGTGTATGAATATATATATGTGCTTGCATGTACATATATGTAGAGTGGGCCTGGCCTTCTGCATGCATGTACCCAGCACCACATATACCATGTTTGCAATCTGGCCCATTTGGAGAATGACAGATCTGAAAATTAGCAATCATGTCACATGCAAGAATAACTATGACTTGGGGCTCAGAAAACAATGAAGTTAATGAAGAATGTGCCTTCAATGAGTTCAAAAACAGTCTATAAACAAGTTAATAAGTCCAGTTCTCTCTGTTGTTGGAATTTAGTGAAAGCATTTAGTTTCTTAGCTTCAATTTTTGTGACTCACTGTGCTAAGTCAATAGAAATGGCTTTTAAAATTTTACTTGTTTTATACTCAGTGAGCTTGTGTTGCATGTTTGCTTTGTTTTGAATGAATCTTGTTGCTTTTTACATCCAAGTCAAGCTTCCCTCTGCACATGGGCAAATTTGCCAACTGGCAGATGAACCAACTCATTTCTAAATAGGCTGTTTTTCTACGTGCACTGCTGAGTATACACTTTATATCTATTATGCCCTTTGATCGGTCATTCTCACACTGTATAAATCAGTCAACATATATTTACTAAATGCCTGTTCTGTACTCAACATTTGCCTGAGTGGTGCCACATTGGGCATATGCATAAAAGACTGACACATGCATAAAGAGGATCAAAGGAAAAGATAAACTGAGCTGTCTAGGTCTAGACTGAGTGAGGTGTATGTATCATCATAGGTCTGGGGGTTCTTTTCTCCATGGTCTTATACACCAAGGCTCTCTATTCTATCTTCTAAAACAGACACTTGATCCCTCTTCTGGAAAGATGCTCTTCCAGTTTCCAGGAAGGGACTCTCTGTGATGAGATTTATATTAACTGGATGCTTATTTGGACAGGGACACAGAAAGAAGTCACAATTTTCAGTGTCTATTGCCTGTAAATCCAGCACTCACAGGGAAACTCCTGGGCAGTATCTGCAATTACTCTTTGACTATCTCCCTACTAGTGTGTGTGTGTGTGTGTGTGTGTGTGTGTGTGTGTGTGTGTGTAGCCATTTAACCTGTAGTCCCTTAAATCTAATAGTAAGCTCTGTCTACCTCCTGGCCCTCCTGGGACAATCTTCTTCCTGATCTCATCCAGTACACAATGGAAATCATCTTCCAGGCCCCTTTCTTGCCCGAATCCATTTTCTTCTCTTCCCAAGAAAACAAAATGGAGGAAAATGAGTATGAGGAGTGGGGTGAGGTTAAAGACCTTTCAAAAAAAAGACAAGGAATGGTCAGAATAGTAAGAGAACTATAAATGTCATAGATGCCAACAGAGGCAAAGTTGACCAAAAAAAAGGAGGGAGTGATCGATGGTGTCAGATGCCACAGAAAGGATACAAACCACAGGGTCAAATGCAGAAATTTTATTTTTGCTCAACTGTATATGTTTCTTATAGGTTTTGTTTTTCTTGCTTTCTCATAGTTGTGAGGAGGAAGGAAGGGGGGAGGGAAAGAAGCTAGACCTGAAAATAAAAATAAAATTGAATTAAAAACAAAACAAAAAAGTCATTGGATTTGGCACTAAAAAGATCATTCGTGACCTTGGAGAAAGCTGTTTTAGTTAGAGTAGTTGAGACAGAAGTCGGTCTCTAAGGAGTTGAGGAGAATGTTTCAATAATAGTACATGTAGACTACTCTTTCTAGAAGTTTGGTAGTGGAAGGGAATAAAGACAAGATGATAATTTGAGGGACTAGCGACATCCTGGGAAGGTTATTTTTATTATAAGGGAGGATCAGACGTTCTCCTCCCTGTGATCAGGAGCCTACAATTGGCATGTGACTGACTGGCAGCAGAGGTAGAATCCATGATGGTGACAAAGCAAAAGCTTCCCCTCTCCAACTGGTTCATAGTGGGATGGAATCAGTTATTGTAGGCACTTTAACAGCAGGCTCTAATCATCATATGCCAAATCATATTTATTGATCAAGGAATCACAGATTATCAGTGCTAAATGTCCGTGCCAGCTGCTACATGTTGGGAAGGCGTATACCATGAGACATTGTAGAGAGCCTGCTCTAGAGGTCTTTGAAAACAGGAAACATTCTTATCAGCTAAGTGAAGCTCCATTTGCAGGTAGAGTGAATTTAATTCAGGAGGTGCTCCAAGTGGGCTGTGGGATGATGCCTTGAAGCAGCAATGCTTATAGTGTGACCAAAATTCAATAGTTTGGATTCTTGCATAGACTGATGATTTACTGACAGCCAGTATCAGTCAATAGGCATTTATTAAGTACCTACTCTGTGCCAGTCACTGTGGTAAGCACTGGAGATACCAAGAAAGGTGAAAGATAGTCCCTGCCCGTGAGGAGCTCACAATCTAACAGTCTCTCTTATTAATGAAATGGCATCATTGGTTTAATAAATTCAAGTAAGCATTTGCTATTTGTTTGGTTGCACTTTTAGACAATGGAAAGAGGTAGAGGAGGAGGCCTCCAAATCTTGATGACCGATCTCCATGATCCTATCATCCCTGTGGTTCTAACTGTCCTTTGAGAGCCAAATGGTCATCTCTGCCTTCAGTGAGATCCCACCTTCAGATCCTGATGGGAGTGACTAGGCATCTGGTTTCCTCAATTGCTGCCAGTCAATTGACTCACTGTTATTTATTAAATTAGAATCTTTACCTTTCCAAAAAGCATAGGAACAGTAGATTCCAAGTCCAATTAGGAGTCAACAATAACTGTTATTCGGTGTGAAAATAAAGTTCTGTGTGTTCTTGTTTTGTTTTCCCTTTTAGCAGGAGTGGTTGAAGATCCCTGTGTGGGAGCCGACTGTCCCAACCGTAGCTGTGAGCTGGACAATGGTGGAGAACTGTGTGGTTGCATTGAACCCCCACCTTATGGAAACAGTGAGTGACAAATTCAATCAATCATCCCACCCAGAAAACAGCAACATGAAATGATCATAATAGTAATGTAAGGAAAGAAACCTTCCAGAGGCAGGATGGCTTTGTGGCCAAAGTGCTGGTCTTGGAGTTGGGAAGTCCTGTGTACAAATACCACTTTTGGCACTTAATACCTTTGCGATTTAGAGATGTCACCCTCTCTGAGCCTTTTCTTACCTGCAATATGTAAATTAGAAATAATAACAATAACACTCAATACCTATCTTACAGAGTTGACATGAAGGTAGAATGAGATTTACAAACTTTAAAGTACTGTATACATGCCAGTTACTATAGATAAGATTCTATAATCAAAAGTCAACTTACCGAGCCATTACCATCATTTAGGCAGAGCATGGAGGGTGTCAAATCACTTTAGAAGAGGTTCACATTCATCTCCACACATCCAACTTCTTCTCTTGGCTAAATTATAACAGGTTAGATAAATCTGTGCATGCAAAGAATCAACTAATTCCAACTAGGGCTATTTTCAACCGGAAAGACATCAGAATCTATCTAAATTTCACTTCACGGCAAAGTAAAGATGTTTCAAAAACTAACAGGCAAAAAGAAGTTAGTAGACAGGAGTTTCCAGTGTATTCATTAGACTTGTTTGAGCTTAGAGATTTTTATCTCCCATTCCGAGCTCTGTAGCCCTGAAGACCCAACAGAAATTTCTGAAACCAACAACAAATATCTGAGACCATATAGGTATGTTCATACTTGTATTTCCCTTAAGGGAGAAAAGAAATGGTTTGCTGTCTGGACTCTCTCCAGCAGTCATAGACTTGTGGTGGGCTCTCTCTGCTTCTATTTTCCGTTGCTTCTCAGCACCACAAACTTTTCTGCAGGGAAAATATGAAGAGAAGCAGAATCTAGTGATCTGCAGGTTGGCCTTTGCTTTCTGACTGGACTAAAAAAATGTGCTTAATTTAGCAACATTAGAGGATGGAAACCTAATTGACTCAAAAGAGCCATGGGAAGGGATGATAGAGGCAGTTCCAGAGCTGGGTCCTTGCTGACAGAGACCTCTCTGTCTTTTTCTATGATGCCCATTAATATAGGTTTGTGTACTTGGATAAAATGTCAACTGGTACAATGATATGTTTTATTACCAATTCACAAAACAAGTGAAATTTCTCACACACATACACATACTTACCAGGTGATCCAGGGTTTGGGGTTTGGGTTTCTTGGCTTGGTTTTGTTTGTTTTTATTTGGGGGGGGTCCTGCCAACCAGGCTCTTCTCAGACTGGAAGTTTGAATGAGCTCATGTTACCACTGCCAACAAAGCAACCAGTTAGTGTGGTAATAGTCGCAGTAAGCAGGGCGTGATACACAGTGCCCCCAAAGGCAGCCTGCCCTAAGGAGGAAGGCTGTCGGAGATGTTTATCAGAAAGAGAAAAACAGGAAGGTTGCCAGTTTTTCACTTCTTAAAGGCATTGCCATTTGTTCTTTCAAGGCGTAGGTGTCTGTGCATCTTAACATTGCTTTTGAATAAATTAGAGAGTGCATTCAGACCAAAAAACAGCTAGAGACACACTAAGCTTTGAATGAATGCCATGAGCCTCTGGAAGATCCAAGTTCCCGGCTGTCTTCTTTACCTCTGTCTCTCTCTCCTCATCATCCTCTCTCCCCACACAGCAGAACTCATTCCTTTTCTTTCCATAACCCTTGTTTCCCATAGACTCACACGATATCATCGATGCTGAGGTAACATGCAAGGCTGCTCAGATGGAGGTCTCCATATCCAAGTGCAAACTCTTTCAGCTTGGCTTTGAGAGAGAAGGGGTGAGGATCAATGACCGGCATTGCTCCGGCATCGAGGGCGAAGATTTCATCTCCTTTCAGATCAACAACACAAAGGGGAACTGTGGGAACATTGTGCAGGTGAGAAAAAGGGACAGGAAGCACCCTGTGTGGGCAGGGAAAGCTCCCATGGTGGTGGCAGGCCCAGGGTCCGCCCAAAGCCAACTTAAGGATGGGTAACTCCTACAAAATATCCTCCTTAGAAAAAAAGCAGGACAGGAAGCAAAGATACAAATGCAATGAAAAGCAGGAAAGGAAATAGTCGTTTCAGGGATACGGACTTTGTGGGCACTGAAATGGCACAGAACTTGACTCGTATTTCTTTCTTTGATTTGTTTTGTCCGCCTTGAATTCTCCATGGACATGTTCTTCTGTCTCTCTGTTTCAGCCTCTTTTCCAACTTTGCCTAAAGGCAGCTTTAAACTTGGGCTTTGGGGGCTGAGCATCTCTCAAATGCCCTGGCCTAGTTCCAGCTCAGCTCTGTTACAGCTCCTAGATTCCCACTGCTCATTCAAACAGACAAAGAATTCATCTTCTCTATTTGTCCCAAACAGGGTTTACCATTAAAAAGGGCTCTGCGGATGAAGGGTGGCAACTGGTAGCTACTCAGGCTACTCACCACCCACTTTATGGATTGGTACGACTCTCATCCATCTTTGGGGTACTTTGGCTCCTTAGCAGAGGGTGAGAAAAGAGAGGAGGAGAAACTCCAGGTTTCTGCTTGTGCTTAATAACATCTCTGGTAGAAAATCTGGTAGTTGAACATTTTGGCTGAAATTATCTCTTGATTTTTATTACCCATGCTCCCTCTCCTTGCCATAGACAATGGAAAGTTAGTCACAGTTGCAATTCAGTGGTGGATGAAAGGATCTCCCAGCCAGTACAAGGCTCGGAGAATGAAGGGTGCTCTCAAAATCTGTTGTGATATATTTTCCAGTAAACGCTTGACATCATTCTGAGACTTGCTCCAGACTGATTTATAATGGCCTCTGAGTTACAGATGGAATGAAGCCATTCTGCCACTTTCAGGGCTGCCAACGTGAAGGGCTCACTCCAGGGATTAATGATTTCTAACCTTCCTCTGCTCCACAGTCAAATGGTACCCATATCATGTACAAAAACACTATCTGGATTGAAAGTGCCAATAACACTGGTAACATCATCACCAGGGATCGCACGATCAATGTGGAGTTCTCTTGTGCTTATGAACTGGACATCAAGATCTCCTTGGATTCTGTCATCAGACCAATGCTAAGGTAGAGGCTCTTGGGTCCCATGCCCCTTCCATCAGGAGTCTGGGGGACATCATTACTTCAGTGGCCTTCTTAAGACTATGAAATCAAGACATCCTCATTACAAGTTCCCTAAGCATTCACCATCCCTTTGCCTTCTCTGTTTTCACCTTGAAAAATGGGTAAGAGCTGGTAATGAATATAGTATTTTTGTGGCTTTCCTTCTCATTAATTGCTTACCTTATAGTGTGATTAACCTGACTGTCCCAACCCAAGAAGGCAGCTTCACCACCAAGATGGCTCTATACAAGAATGCCTCCTACAAGCACCCTTATCGGCAGGGTGAGGTAGTGTTGACCACTCGAGACGTGTTGTATGTGGGAGTCTTCGTTGTTGGGGCAGATTCCACGCACCTGATCCTGACACTGAACAAATGTTATGCAACCCCTTCCCGGGACAGCAACGATAAGCTCAGATACTTCATCATTGAAGGAGGGTGCGTAGTCTTCTTGGTATTCAGGGGTGCTCTTTGAGTCCTTACTGTGTTATTTACCAAGGTCATTTACTAGGTGAGCAAAATAAAAATCCTATACTGCCTAATATAGCAATAATAGTAGTAGCAGTAATAGTAGTGGTGGTAGTGGTAGTAGCAGTGGTGGTGGTGGTAGTAGTAGTAGTAGATGACAACTACAATTTATATAACACTTCAAGATTTGTACAACTATTAATGCATTTTATCTTCACAACAACCCTAGGAAATAGGTGTTGTTGTAATCCCATTTTACAGATGAGGAAACTGAGGTTAAGTGATTTGGTTTCTGCCACTAACAAGAGATATGGGCCTTCTCTAGATAGTCTTGAGAACAACTAAGTCTGAAAAGTGGGACTTACCCTTTTAGTGTAAATGACTTAAGATTGTCCATTTGGCAAGGACTGATCTGAACAAGGAGAAATGAATTGCATCAGCTGGGAAGCAGGTTGGATAACAGGAGTGACACCCACTAGCATGGGTGACTGACCAAGATATAGGAACTTTTTTCTAGAGATCTTTCAGAAGGGGAGAGAGACATTGTTTTTTCCTGGAATGGTTTAACTCTCATCTTTCCTAGATGCAGGAAAGTAAGTTCTGACTCATTTCTCTTTGGTAGCCCTAGGCTTTTGTGACTTGTGGCTGGACTTTCAAGGTAGTTGTTTTCCCTTCCCTCATGTCAACTAAAAATGCATTTCTCAGTATCTTTCTTTCCTTTCCTAAAATATAAGGGCCACAATCTCTGTCTCCACATGAACCCACATGATATTACCTCTGTATCTTTTTTTTTTTGAAGGAAATTGTGGTATTTTGCATTTTGTGCTAGAGTTGAATATTTAAAAAAAAAAGTTCTCCTGCATCTCAACTTACCTCAAGGCTTGAATAAAGTCTCCCAGGTTAGATTTCTATATGGGATTCATTGCATAAAGTAATGAGACTAATTCACATGCTCATTTCAAAAGTCATGATTTCTTCAGCATGGGTATTCCTTCCACCAACTCTGAGCATTTATAGACAGGTTTCACAATAATAGAAATGATCACTGACCTACCCACTGAGTTCTCCTCTCTGTCACTCCAGCTGTAGCTGGAACAGTCTTCAAATGAGAGATAGTGCCACTGGGCTCAGACTCAAAATCTTTCCAGCCAGGTGGAGACCTACAAGACCTTGTACCGTGAAGGCACAGCCTCTGAGAACCCAGAGAGTCACATAAGTCACAACGAGGCTTTGGAGTAGGATTTTCATATGAGTTTCTATGCTAACATCAATTCATTAGCCCTCAGGCACAAGTTAACAGTGAGTGAGATAGTAGCAGCATGGGACCCACCCCATTAACCCACTCTGCTGCTAACACTACAGTTAGATATCACAATCTGTAATAGGATATAACTTTCTTGAAGGCCCAGAAGTCAGTGGACAAGTGGTTCCTCTTCCTTCTGCAGCTAACTAGTGCCAAGGTAACAATGATGGCTGAATGTGTGGGTGTCTCTGTGCCAGGTCAGGAAATGATGTCTCTGGGATGCTCCCTTGGCTTACTCCAAGACAGGCAAACAGAGAACCCTTGTGTACAGAAAATGAGGTGATGGGGAAGTCTCCCCAGGGCCACAATCAGATCGCCACCTCTGAAAAGAGTGCTTTCTCCTGCTCCTGCTGGGAGCCACTATCACCTCCTTCTTCTCCAAGGCCTACACAATATCGCCTCTATACTCCTTGGTTCCTTCTTCCACCCTCATGTGCTCTCCTAAGCACCCTTCTGCTACTGGGGTGCTGAGTTAATTAAAAGCAAATGCTTTCATTCAGTTCAGCAAGTAATCAATAAGTACTGAAGTCTTAGGGTCAGAAAGATCTTAATTCAAAACCTTCCTCATATGCTTTCTAGACCCTCACAATTCCAGGGCCTTCCCTCTCTTAATTATCTCCCATTCATCCTACACATAGTTTTGTATATATTTGTTTGTGTATTGCCTCCCCTTTTAGATTGTGAGCTTCTTGAGGGAAGGGACTGTCTTTTGTCTCTTTTTGTATCCCCAGCATTTAGCACAGTGCCTGGCACATGATAGGTACTTAATAAATATGGATTGATTGATTGTGTGACCCTGGCCAAGTCATTTGGCCTCATTAAGCCTCAGCTTCTCCATCCCTAATATGGGGATAATAGCACTACTTAGGGTTGTTGTGAGCTTCAAATGAAATAATATATTATATATAATATATACATTTTGCATATATGTATATATATATATTTATATAGCACTGTAAACCTTAAAGTTCTATATAAATGCTAGGTATCATCTCTTTTTTTAAGCATTATCATATGCAAAAAACTCTGCTAGACACTTAGAATAGAAAGACAAGTGAAAAAGCAGTCCTTTCCCTCAAGGATTTTCTGTTGTCCTGAGGGATACAGCATGGACATAGATAGGACTGATCAGTGGGAGAATGGGATTCAGCGGGGTGCTTTTAGGTTGATGGACTGGCAGAATTTAATGATGCCTGGACCATCTTTAAACAGTCCAAATGAATGGCAGGAAAAGAAAAAGTAGGGCTTCCAATGTTTGGTCTCCATGTTTTCTAGGGTAATTTTTTTATTTTTCTTTCTCTATAATGAATTTAATAATCATCAACAAAATGACCATTTCAACACACAAAGATAAGAAAGAGAATTCCATATAAAACAGTGAACGTTTCTTATATACATTTTAAGAATACATTACATTTAACATGGTAGTAGCAAAATTGTGCTGTTTGTATCTCCTGGACTTTCCGTTTTTTCTATGCTTTAAAAAAAATTAATTGATAATTCTTCCTTCCCTTCTTTTGAATCTCTATCACTAACTCACCCTCCCCTCCTCCATATAAATAATATCCCCCTGGTAATAATTCAATATAGCAAATGCATTTTCACGTGACCTTTTTCCTGAAAGACAACTTTGGTGTTTCCTAATATGGCTAGAATACTGAGCTGTGAATCAGAGGACCTGTTCAAGTGTTTGCTCTGTTGTGTAAGTTTGAGCAAATGACAACCTATGCATGTCAGTTTCTCCATTTGTCAAATATGAGGATCAGACTAAGTGATGTCTCCCAATTCTAGCACTTCTTGCTTCTAATTACTAAAAAGCAATAAATGTAATAGGTTCTGGAGATAAATTCAGTTCTAATTATCTCTGAACCATAAGTTGGGGGGGGCGAAAACCATAGGGAGGAGAAAATAACTGTCTCCTGTTGATGGAGCATCAGTCCTTCACCCTTGGAAGAACCTCCCTGATGTCATGGCTTCCTGATCAGGCAAGGTAATGGTTGTTTTAAGGGATGCAAATGCCAAGCTTAAGGAATGCTCACTGAAGCCATGCCAGTAGTATAGGCTGTCGTTGATGAGAACCCATGTCATGTCATTTCTGAGATCACCCTTAGCTGTTCCAGAAGGGCTGGATTTGGTGACCTCTAAACTCCCTTCCAGTTATCCATCATTCCATGATCCCTGAATCCCTGCAACAGTGGCCCTATAACATGTGCAAGCCTGGGCAATAAGTCTCATACCAAGAGCTTTCCCATGGCATAATCTTCTGATTTAGATGGATCTGGGATCTCACCAATATGGACATTCCCTCCTCAGAAATGAATCACAAGCTAACCAGTCTTACTCATGCTGTGTGATGCATGGCCTTGTCCTTCCACAGAGGACCAAGGCTACCAAAGCTCTGGTAGCCTTGTTTATAATATTTTGGGAGTGCAAGGATTAGGCTATTGAGCTGTTCACCTTCATTCTTTCTTCATGACTGATCCAAATTCCTTTTCCAGTCATATAGAGTCACTGAATCATAGATTTGAGTTGGAAGGGATTGCAGAAACCATTTTGTCCAAGGCCCTCATCTCAGAGTTGAGGAAATTGAATCCTGGAGAAGGAGTTAATTAAATTGCCTAAGGTCACACAGATAATTCACACCAGAGACAGGAAGGAATTGAATCCAGGTCCTCTAACTAGCCCAGCACTGCTCTGCCCTGCCTCTTTATCATGCCCTCAATGACACCATCTGTCTCATTCCCATGTTCACACATCTTTGACAATATGCTGCAAGCTGCCATCACTCACCAAGTGTGTCTTCCATTGCTGTTTGGGCCACCTCCAATGGGAATTCATCAGAGATCATGGACTTCTGGGAAGTCTCATGGTGACTTGGGAAATGTGAAATTATAGAAGAGTAATTAAATTCCCAGAGTGGGTAGAGAGCTCTCCTCAGGGTAAGGAAGAAATGGGTTCAAATTTTACCTTGGACACATATTGACTGTATGACTTTGGGCAAACCTCACAACTTTTCAGGGTTCTGGTCTACTCTAAACCTATGAGTTGCAGATCTGGGTCTGTCTGCCACCGTTTTCTCACCAGAAGGTCCCTATGCCAATGAAATGACAGGTACAGACCCCCAAAATTTTTAACTGAAGAAATGTATTAAGTAGAGGATCGTCTTCTGTTGATTAAAGATCAATCATGGGAAACTGAGGAAAGAGGGAATTCATTCTCTTTAAATCTTTATTTGCAGTTATTGTGCTAATTAATAATATGTTCTTGATATTCTAACAGAACATACCTATAATAATATATAATAGAGAAGAAGGCTTCCAAACCCTAATAGTCTCAAAGGTATTGGTTCAGTTACAAAGACATTTTTTTTAACAAGGTTGTTTCTGGTAGTTTTTTGGAAGGGATGCAGTTTTAAAGTGAATATCGAAGGAATAAAGTATCAGAAGAGAAAACATGTTCCAGAAGCAAAGATAGCATTTTTGTGTCTGAGCAGGTGTCAGAATATTAAAGATAATACCATCGGCATTGAGGAGAATGGCGTGTCTCTCACCTGTCGCTTCCACGTCACAGTCTTCAAGTTCATCGGGGACTATGATGAAGTTCACCTTCACTGTGCAGTGTCACTGTGCGATTCAGAAAAATATTCCTGCAAAATTGTAAGTGAGCAGTAGAGAAATGAAATTCTTCATCTACTTTCTCCTTGCTGAGCTTTTCTCACATGGTAGGGTATGAGAGGCAAGACACGTGGTCTAGCTAGCTCTCTGTGGCACGTGGCAAAGGCTGCCCTGAGAATCCTCTCCACACCTCTGGGAGGTGAGGAGTCAGCATCAATGGGAAAGGTTTGTTTTTACTGTCTCAACACCCAGTCTATATGTGAACATACTATTACATGGTATCATTCTTGGTCTAAGCCAGGAGTTATGTGCCAAGCACTATCCTAAACTCCAGCTTCTAACCAGACTTTGAAGACTTTAGTTCAATTCAAAAGCATTTCCTAAGTGCCTACTATGTGCAATGTCTGTGGCAGGCCCTGGGTAATAACAGCTGCCATTTATGCCACAATTTACCCTCACAGCAGCCTTGTGAAGCAGATGCTATAAGTACCCCATTATCCCATTTTACAATTGAGGAAAATGAGACTCAGGGAATTTAAGTGATTTGTCCCTGGTCACACAGCTAGTGTCAGAAGCAAAATATTAAACCAGGTTGCCAGTGATTCCAAGTCCAGCTCTCTTTCTCCAAGTCATTTAACCTCTCTGGGACTCAGTTTCCTCATTTGTAAAATGAGGGAATTAGACGATCTCGATTGGGCAGCTCAGGTGACATACTGTATAAAGTGCAGGCTTAGTGATCTGAATTCCAATTTTGCCTCAGATATTGAACTGTGTGATCTGGGCAAGCCACATTTTGCCTCAGTCTCAATTTCCTCATCTATAAAATAATGGTACCTACCTCCCAGGGTAACTGTGAGCATCAAATGAAATAAAATACCTAAAATGCCTCACAAACCTTAAAATTTAAATAAATGCTCACTATGATGAGTATGATGACAATTTCTCACATCTCTCTGAGTTTTAACAAGCTCCGAAACCAGAAGACTGAAGTCTCTTTGGCATCCGTTAGCACACCACACACTCATCTTGTACTTGGGTGGGTAATAGACATGAAGGTGTTTTCTTCTTCTCCTAGGCCAGATAGTTACCTCGCCACCATGCTCGTTAGATCTGACAGAATTTTCACCTGGGAGCTCACCTTCTATGCTTCATCATCAAGTTTGTCATGCAGCTGAACTCTAAGAAGGGATTGATAGGAACCATGCTTCCCTCCAGTTCTGCATACATTAGTGTCTAATGAGATGAACCCAGCCTTCATCATTGGATAGGCATCCCTTTAGAATCTGATCCTGGTGCAGAAAATGTCTCCAGTTCTGTTCAGCACAGAGCATCCATGCCCCCAGTAGGCTCGATGATCAAGAATGCATTGGTTCTAATTAATATAAGCATCAGGCCCACTTGAGGCTGAAGCCATCGACTCTTTTGGAGGTGGGGATATGGGAAAGAATAAATGATCAGCCTGAAATGATGCAATGGGCCCCTTGGTGCTTTCTCTTTCAGAACTGCCCACAGAATTCCAGGATTGCTGCAGATTACACAAAAGAGCCCAAAGAACAGATCATTTCAGTGGGACCTATTAGGAGAAAAAGTATGTACGTTCCCCAAATACCATTAATTATTAAAGCAACACACTTGGAAAGCCCAAGTTAACTGTGTGTGTGCTACTGGCATGTTATGAATCCAGTCAATGAATGTTTTCCTGACAGTGTGCATGTGCGTGTGTGTGTGTGTGTGTGTGTGTGTGTGTGTGTGTGTGTGTAAGGGGGGATCATTCTCAGAAGAGTTGATAACTTCCCTTCAAATAACTACTTTTCTTGTATTGTTTTCAATCACAAAAGCACTTCCTATTTCTTTTTCATCTCCTCCTTTTAAATCATTAAGCTTAAGTTCCAAATGGGATACAGCTCTAGAAGTGATATTTCTGGGTCAAAGGGTATGCACATTTTTGTAGACCTTTGGGCATAGTTCCAAATTGCTATGCAGAATGGTTGGATCAGCTCACAGATCCACCAACAATGAATTAGTGTTCCAACTCTCCCACATCTTCTCCAACATTTATCATCTTCCTGTTTTGTCATGTTGGCCAATCTGATAGGTGTGATGTGGTACTTCAGAGTTGCAAGTCTCTGTGCGCAGTTTGACTCATCGTGCATTGCTAATGCCTTCCTTTTAGGGTTAGACTGGTGTGAAGACAACGGCGGCTGTGAGCAGATTTGTACAAGTAGAGTGGATGGGCCTCTGTGCAGTTGTGTGACAGGCTCCTTGCAGGAAGACGGCAAGAGCTGCAGAGGTACCTGTTAAACCCTCCCTCACAGGGTTCTCTACAGGCCACCTTGGACCCAAAAGAGTCAATCCACTGAGCTTTCTGGCAATCACTTTAGGGACAGGAATGAAAAGTTAAATAAGTGATTTTACCCTTGTTAAAAGTAGCTCCTATTTGAAGTCAGCCAAATCAGTAACATAACTATGACCTTAACTATCCCAGAGATGATGGAGGGAATGTGGAGACGGTTGAGTTTTTTTCTCATCCATTTCTGACTCTGAGTCCCCATTTATTTTTCTGTAAGAGGGACGTGATTCAGTTCAATTTTTTTTGAAGTTCCCACTATGAGCCAAGTACTGAACTTGGCACTAAGAATACAAAGCCAACAGAGAAATGTCCAGTGCCTTCAATGAGTTTATATTCTACAGGACCAAGGAGTAGGAAGCAACAGATACCCACAGATGTAAATGCAAATATATGCATATATATGTGTGTAGATGTATATATATGTACATACATATATACATGTGTGTATATATGTATATGTATGTGTGTATATATTATATATATATATATAAAAAACTTAAATACAAAAGAGTACCACTAGGATGGTAAGCTCCAACACTTGGAGGTGAGGTTTTATAGTAAGGTGTTAGAATTGCTTTGGGGAAACTTCCATGCCTGATGCTGAGAGGTAAAGTCCTATGACCAAACAGCCTTATGCCTACAAAAATAAACTGGAGCAGGTGCTGAAGGAGTGAGCATAGGATGGGGCTGGCCTTGATCTATCAAACTGCTTCCTGGTCAAACTCCAGAAAGCCTGAGAGGCCCTTACGCCGGGCATCACTTGAACTGGTCCTCACTATGAGGGTGGCTCTGAGTCTTCCCTGCCTTGCTTAAGATCAGCTGGTTAAGGAGCGTGGCTCCTGCTGTGAAGTTTTCCGACGTTTGGCAGAGAGCTACTCCTGAGCCCCGGGATCCCTTCCAGACAGTTTTCTCCATCCTGATACTGTGTTTTATGGTAACGATTCTCTCTCTCTTCACAGCCTCTAATTCTTCCATCGAACTCCAAGTTTGGATGGCCCTCCTCATTCTGACCCAGATTTCATTATGGCATTTGGTGTATAAATCAGGCACAACCTCATAATAAACTCAAGGTTTCTATTTAAAGTACTGTAAATTTACTTACTTCAGCTCTTTGTAGGATTAAAAGTGTGTGTCCCTAAGTCAAAACCCATCCAGAAGTATTCAGCCCCTCAAGGCTGATAATGGAACAAAATGGACTGGCTGAAGCTAGGGAAATTCCAGGCTATTTGGATGAGCAAGCACGCCCTGGTGCTACTAAAAGCTAAACGTGGAGAACTTCCATCTTGCCTGAAATTTCAACTTTCTCCAAAAACTTTGACTCCCCCAAAACAAGAAGCGTTGGGGGTGAGGGAGGGGGGAAATGAAAGAAGCAAATGAAAAAAGTGCCGCTGTTTAGAGAGGGGCAGAAACCCATGCAATCACTCAGAACACAGTTTTATGGGCAGAGGGATTAAGACAGTCAGGAGGAAATAGCTGGAGAACTTGCATGGCTCTAAAATCTGTAAGGCGTTTGGAAGTGGTTGGTCTGTGCACCATCAAGGGAAGGTCATGTTCACCTCCTCTCAAGTTCCTCTCCTCCCCTTGCCAGGGCAGCTTTGACCACTGGGCTTAGCTTTTGCAGACCTGGGGATTCCTCCTCCATCACCCCAAACCCACTCTGTCCTCTTTTACAAAGCAACCAAATAATTTAATGTGTTTTATGCTTCAATAAACTTTTGTGTTCAAGTATTCTCACTCCTTGGTGGCTAGACTGTTTCTTACTCACTGATTTGACTCATTCCCTTCAGCAGCATTAGGTACCTCCTATGTGCCAGGTGCAGTGAAAACCAAAGAAAAAGCAAAGTAGGCTCTGCCTTCAAGGAATTACAGCAGGAAAACAGCATAGACAAAGTGAAGGAGATACCACACACACACACACACACATGCTACACATGAAAGAATTTGGAGTGGGGAAAAGCGTTAACATCCAGGGTAGATTTCCTGTAGGAGGTGACACTTGACCTGAGCCTTGAAGGTAGCTAGGAGGCAGAGAAAAGGATGGAAAACATTCCAGGCTTGAGGGACAGACTGCACATGACCCCAAGATGGGACATGGACTGTCACGTTCAGCAACAGAGAATGTGAAGAGTAGAGATGTAAGATGTCATAAGCCTAGAAAGGTAGTCTGGAGTCAGATTGTAAATTCTAATGCCAAACAGAGGCATTTATATTTTATCGTAGAAAGGCAATAGGGAGTCACCGAAGCTTCCTGAGCTGGGGAGTAACAAACTAGCACTTAGCATCATGCGTGGCACATAGTAGATGATTAATAAATATTTATCAACTGACTGATTTTAGAAGTGTCAGCTTGACAGTGTAATGTAGATTGGA
The DNA here is from genome assembly GCA_023548195.1 of Bettongia penicillata ogilbyi. Lineage (NCBI taxonomy): Eukaryota > Metazoa > Chordata > Mammalia > Diprotodontia > Potoroidae > Bettongia > Bettongia penicillata. The sequence continues at coordinate 1,331,470 of JAJHZJ010000311.1, read as the reverse complement.
AAGGGGAAACTGGAGGCAACAAAGTCAACCAGGAAATTTAAATAGTCTGGGTGAGAGGTGGTAAGAACCTGAACAAGTGTGGAGAGCTTATGAGTAAAGAGGAGGGAAGAGGAATGATGTAAGGGTCCCATAGACTGAAACTGACAGATTTGGCAACTGATTAGAAATGGAGTAAGGGAAAGGGAAAAGGATGATTCGAAGATGGATGTAAACTCAAGGGAAATGGAAGGAAGGGGAGAGAGAAGCCCAGCCTACTCTAGCATTTCATTCATTTCCACATTTCATAACATTTGCTAAGTACCTGCTATGTACAAAAGCACTCTGCAATCCAAAGAAGAAACATTCCCTGCCCTTAAAGAAACTTCTGTTTGAATAAGGATGGAGACAGGACAATAAGTATATGCACCAATAAGTCAGTAAAATACATTGCGGGAAAGGAAAGTGTAAGCCGAAGATGCAGGTGATGGCTGATCAGAATTTTCATATACTTTTAATGTGGGCCAGGAAATAACTCAGCTTTGAGAATACTCCCCCAATCAAGAAGCTCCAGGGACTCCCTCTGGGTGGCATTTGAAGCCCTTGCTTAGCCATAATGGGCAGAACTCAGAACAATGATAGAAGTTATAACGAGGTGGATTTAGTCTTGATATCCTCATGATCAGACTTATCCCTGAGTGGGATGGAGGATCCCAAAGAGCACTGGAAGCCCCTCCATGCACCTCCACCCTCCCCACTATCACCTGAGCTTTTCCAGTGAAAGATGAGTAAAAACTTGTCAGGTAATTATGCAGTGGGGATTCTTAGTCCTGTAGAGGTTGGACTTAGCAACCTCTAAGTCCCCTTCCAGCTCTGAGGCACTGCAGTTCTGAATTTCGCTACATTTCTGTTTGCACATCCTCATACATCATTAGCACTTCATTGATGGGTTATATTATGGGTACAATTGCATGGTCTTTTCCCCCAATAAATAGCATTTGTATACATTTGCTGTAGCTGGCAGCTACATGCGGACACTGTTCAACACATGCATGCAGTGCCTCTCCTTTCAAGGTTAAAGACAAGTCAAACTAGCCCCAAGGAAAGCTTTGAAGTAATATCTTCTGCCTTTCAGCTTCTTGGTGCTTTTATCTGTAGCTAGGAGTGCTGAGAAGCTAAGCTCTGCTAAGTTGGGGGTAGGTGTGACCAATAGGGCCTCTCCCACATGTGAAAATCACCAGTCTCACAGCTCAAAGAACATGTTGAGCTGAAAATCTATGTTGTGGGACTGCAGCAAGTAGCTATCTCTCCCCCTGGGTTCTAACTCATTCAATGTTTTTTTTAAACCATCTTATTTAGGCAGAGGGCTTTGCCAATGCCACTACGAAGGCACTGAACCAGAAAATGAGGGGGAAAAGACTCCTACTTTCACTTGGACATTGAAAATCTCATAGGTGTGTGCTGGGAGTTGAAGAAATAATCTTACATTAGATGAGGAATATATTAGGTGGGAGACAGCACACACACCTTCCTGATCTTGAAGGAAACAGCTTCTGTATAGCTAGGTAGAGTAGAAAGAATGACAGATTTAAAGACAGGACCTGAGTCCAAATTCTGTCTCTGCTGCTCACTATTTTTGTGATATTGGATAAGCTACTTAAATTTCCATTAAATCTTCCATTTTGAAAATTTCTATTTAAGTTCCTTAGCACTTTCGGACCTTCCTTACCTATCTCTCCTGATTTATTTTTGTCCCTTTCCTCCCTTTTCCCCCCTCTTTTCTCAGTAGTAATAATTAAGAAAGTAGGGGAAGCACTGAGTGAGTTGAGTGACCAAGTCTTACCTTGGTTTGCAAAGCCTCAATTTGAATGAACTCCCTTCTCCCTCTGGAGCCAAGGGAGACTTCAGATATAGTGTGTGGAACCAGCTTTGGTCCAGAAATGCCTTGCTGGTGTAGTGTGCTTTCTCCTCCAAACTGCCATCTGGTCAGAAAGGGGAGAGATCAGCTTTTAAACTGCATGACAAAAAGCCTTGACTTTGGAGGGGGTCATGCATTGAGTGATACTGCTTCCTAATCTGTAAAATGATGGGGAGTGGTACTAGATGACCCCTGAGGTCCCTTCCAACTCTAGATCTATGATTCCATGACCTGTTTTTGTGGGGGGAGGGTGGATATATATATGTGTGTGTGTGAACTACTGCCACTCTATCTCACACTAAAGGGATGGTAAAAACTAATGTATCATTTCTGTTAATGTAGGTTTCAGAAACTAAGAATTATCAAACTAGCATGTCAATGAACCAGCTGCAAAGGTGACTTCCTTCAATGACTGTTAATTTTTTAACACCAATCTGGCAGGCAGTTTGGCAGAAGGAAGGAAATAGATCCTAAGTATCCTCTCCAGGACATGATTGCTTTGAAACCGCAGGCAGATCACTTAACTCTCTTAGTGCCCCAAGAGGGAGACCCAGGAGGCTTTCTTAGAGAGTCATTTCCACAAGGTTTGGAGATCTTCTTTGGGAGAAGGAGTTCCTCATTCCAGAAATACAAGTCCAGATTCAAGGCTGGAGCAGGACAGCATCTTACCTATAATACTTAAGTTACCTAAATTAGTCATTTAACTTCTCTGGGCCTCAGTTTCTTCATGGGTAAAAAAGGGGGTTTGAATTAGATGGTCTGTAGGGTCCCCTCTAATTCGCGATCTATGATGCTGTGATCTTACTGGTTTTCTTACTTAAAATGATTACTAGACTGCTAGGATTCACTCCACCCCGTTGAAATGTTAGATGAAAACACTAACTAAACATCTAATTTCCTATTAGATGAAATAATAATATCCCTAACTCCAGCCTTTTCACCTCAGTTTATTATCCTTAGCAGCTTGAAATGTTCCTTCATCTTGTATTTAACTCGGATGGGTCAGATCTTTAAATAATTTGAGTTAATTACTCCAACTTGCAATAAGGATAGCTCCATAGTTTTTCCCACTCTCAAGATGAATAGAAGTTAGGAGACCTGTGGAGCCATTCCGAGTTCTTCTACAGACTCATTATTCAGACCATAAATCACTTGCTATATCTACATCTCTATTTCCTCCTCTACAATGTAGGAATAATAAGCTATCTTTTCCAGTCATCTTGTGGAAATGCTTTTGAAAAAGACACCAGTGTTAGAACATGAGCTGTAAGCAAGAAAAGAAGTGACTTGTACGTCACCGATATTAAAAGAGGAATCTAAGGGGAAACCTTGTCAGCCCTTGATCTGTGTCCTACCAAAGGAAGCACTCGGTCCCTCCAGGCCACATCTTTCTTCCAAGAGGGAATTCTGTCTTTACTTGGTTTGTAACTCAATGATGGGGAGGGCTGCAGTCAGTGTTGGAAAATGCTAATAGGAAAACTCAAAAGCACTAATTGTTTTACATTGCTTAATTTCCTAGCTATTTTAAGAATCATTTGACATTTCGGGAAGGCTTGGAATCTAATAAATTTTCTTCCAGTCAAAGGAATTTAAAAATTATTACAAGATGACAATCGTGAAAGCCCATAGTAATAGAAAACGACTTTTTTAATAATTCAGAATTTTTTAAACACCTACTCCATTCTGAACCTGGAGTGGGGGCGGGGAAGGGGGTGGGAAGAGTAAGGTCCTCGCACCCTATTCTTATTCCCATTTGGTTGAGGTTAAAAGAACCCACTGATCATTTGCAATAGTCAGATGCATTACCGAGTGAAAAAGCAGATCAGACAGCGCCCTCTAGTGCCCTATTTCTGTTTTCCAGGGAAATTCAAGTACGCGTTGAAACAAACAAACCAAATCCGATCTTTTTTCCTTTCTCTGAAATCTTAGATGCGGGATGCTGCTTAGAGAGTACACCAAATGCCAAGGACATTTTCTGGAGAGCAGTGCGAGATTTATTTTTATGCAAGTAGTGAGCAGCCTTCCAGGAAAATACCAGCTCTTGGCGCACCCCATGCAAATTTTGCCCTTAAAAATCTCTTTCCCCAGTGTGTTGACAAAAATAGCTGCTGAGAAAAATTAAGTATCTTTTTTAAATGCCGAGAAATAAACAATCTGATGGAGAAAACTACATGCAATATTTAGTGGCCCTTTTTCAAAACAATGTAAATGCTTTCTGTGTTCCTAAGGCACTGCTAGAATACACTCCGTTCTATTAGAAGTCCCTGCTTGAGAGAGTGTAATTCCGCTCCTGAAATATAACTATCATTTAAGATCCTCTCATCATCATAAAGGAACACAGGCAGGAAGAAAACCCCAAAGACTCTCCGTTCCTTGATGAATTTGGCAGTTCAAAAATATTTGAGAGTTTAGGCTCTATGTTTTCCCATAGGATCATGAGCTCCATGTTAGTAAGGGTTTTAGCCTTTAAGTACAAAACAAAGATTGTAAAATCATTTGGGAGCTATGATTTTTTTTCTCCTGTTAGATGAAATAATAATACCTTATGCTAATAGCACACCTTTCATATCAAATGCTTTACAACCTGCATTTAAAAACGTTCAACCCTGAATCATGCTGCTTTTTGACAGAGAAATCAGAAGAGAAGTATTCAAATTTTTATCATGTATGGTACAAATTCTTCCCTACCAAAATCTACAAACCCACCTCTAGGGATATCTTTTTTTCAACTCTATATTTTTAAAGTGATCATTATTAAGAACTCCCTTGAAACAACACATAGGTATGGCTGGGGTCTGCTATTTGAAGCAAAGAATTTGTGACCCTGGGATTAGTTTGCTGAGCAAAAAGACAGGTTCACCCATTTACCCTAGTTTACCAAGCTATAAGGGAAAGGAAATATGACATAGCTGATTGAGGGCTGCCTAGGGAGACCTGGATTCAAATCCTCTCTCTGAGCCATCATATTGGCTATGGGACCAAGGGTGAGTCATTTAACATCTCAATATCTAATTTGCTTTAAATAGTCTATAATTCTTGCCTTGTTGCAAGGAATCATTAGAATGGGGCTTATTTCTCAATGTAAAGCCTTCACGTACAGAGAATTGCTACTGAATGAATTCAAGCTTCTAACATTTACAAGCAGTTGGACAATGGACACTTCTAGGAGTCTAAGTTTCCTCATCTATAAAGGTGGGGGAAGTTAAAAATATCCATAGTACTTACTTACCTGGGTTGTTATGAGAATCAAAGGAGGTAGTATGTCTAAAACACTTGGCAAATCATAAAGAGCTCTAAAAATATTGACTATTATTAAGACTAATAGGCAGCAGCATCCTTGCAATTCCAGGATATTCCCCCTCCCTCATTTCTCTAAATTTAGTTGCTAAACACATCCCTAATACCACAGTCCTGCCTGTTCCTTTGATGTCATTTGCATAACTACCTGGAACATTCAAATCAGAGAGTTACTGACTGTATATTCAATCATACTTTCCGTAAGTCATATTTCATGAGAGCAAAATGCTACTGGGACTATCTGCATCCATGCAGAAGAGGAGGGGTTCTATGCTACTGAAGAACAACATGCAGAAAGCAATTTGGCAAACTAATTTGACACAGGGAAAGCGATTTAATATATAATGTAAAAGCTTCTCCATGTCATATCAGAACACTCAAGGCACTGAGTGGGAAGAACAGTGGAGAGCTCTGAATAATTTCTACCCTAAAAGAACCCCAAACTCAAAGCGCTGATTTTGTAGACCCAAGTTAGAAGAAGAGTAGGCGTAATCTGCATATTCATTCAAGATGAACGGAAATTGGGGTGGGGGTACAGTCTTTGAGAGCTCAGTTGCCATAGTGTAGACTGTATCCAACAACAAGGCTCCCCTCCCTGAACACTTGCTATTTTTAAAAATTGTTTTTTTATAAATGATACTGAACAGTAATGCAATATTAATATTACTTTGCAGCTGTTAACAATTAAAAGAAATTCATCCCATCAAATGTCATAACAATATTATTTTACACTTTCTCCATTGACCACAGGATCTTTGTCTATCCATTCTCATCCATTTTTTTCTCTTTAAATGATCATAGTGCTTATTCTGTCCTCCTGGCTCTGCTTTTTTTCACTCTGCATTATTTAATAGTTTTCCCTTTCATATTTCCTTATATTCCTCAAACTCACCCATCTTAATTACAATATTCTATTACATTAATGTCCCACAATTTGTTTAGCCAATTGCTGGACATTTAGGTAACTAGTTTTTTGCAAAAAGAAATTGCCATTATGAATATCTTTGAAGAAATAACACACACACACACACATATACATACGTATATATATATATACACACACACACACACACACACACACATATATACACAACACTTTCAGGCTATACTATTCCTTAGCTTTTTCTAAAGGATCTTTTGGATCAGGTTAATTTTCATAACAAAATGACTGCCATTAAATAATCTTAAAAGGGCACCTGCAACTAAGCCTGGGGAGGGAGGGAGGGAAAGCACTGCCTGCAAAATCACGAGCTTCCACTCTTACTGCCCAGACCAGGGAAGGGAAAGCCCACTGAATACATTACAAAACCCTGGGACTAGCTGAAGCACTCATTTAGGCAAATTGTTCTGAAATCACGGGTAGTTAGAATCTACTTAAACCAACATTGCATTACTGTGAACAGTCTAGAAACCACTGTTTGCACCTGATATGACACAAGATGACTTTCTTGGGTACAGATTATTAAGGAGTCACCATGCACACATGTCATAGCAATTGTTTGTTCTAACATGATACAAGAATGACTTCTCCTTCAGTCAAAACAGGACACTGGGGAGTTTAGGATTTAGAATTATAAAGGAGATGCAGAGATCATCTATACAAATCCCCTCATATTACATGTGAGACAAGTGAGAACGGGAGAAAGTCTCATAAGTAGTATGTAGCAGAGGCGAGATTTGAACACAATGCCTCTGGCTCCAAAACCAGGACTCATCCTATTACCCCACACTTCAGCACTCATCCTCATTTTCCTCACCCTACATTTAAGTGGAATTTTCCAATATTTTGTTTAGGTGATGAATCCATAGCCCTGCAAAAATTACCAGTATGTCTTTGGGCATAATCAACAAAAACTCTCAAATCCATCTCTTTGGATGCTCCTGTCTTTTATGAAAACAGTGGTTCTTTTTTACATAACTTTGTAAATGCAATTTTTAAAAGTCACCAATACAAAAAAGAACTGGAACTCCATCACCTCTAGGTTTTCCTGCTCCTTGTTGGGGCTCCTTCTAGGTCTATCTTAGTTACTAATGTAGCAGGGGCACACAAGAGAACCCTGATCTGGCAGACTTACCCTGTAGCATGTCCCAAAGGGCTTAGAGTTTAGTATGACACAGCAATGCCTCATTGACTCCCCCATCGCCATAAAGGGGGTGAAGAAAGGACTGGGGAGGTTGTGTCAAAGAGGATTGCCTACAGAGCCAAGAGGGGATGCCCAAAGAGTGACTCTTGTTCTCCTTCCAGCATGTTAGGATTGTCCCTTAAATTTCTAAAACTGAGTAGAGTCTCTCTCTCTCTCTCTCTCTCTTTCCTCCCTCTTCTCCTCCAACAATAGTAACTTATTAACACACGGCAACAAGAACTAGATTTGAGGCCCCTAGGTGCCTCTTCTGATTTGTCTTTCCTTCCATGGTACTAATGACCAGATTAGACTGACTACCAAATTGAAGGTCTACAGAACCATTGTGCTGACCTCATGTTATATGTTTGTGAAACATGGACAGTCTACCAGCGCCATGCCAGGAAACTGAATCGCTTCCATCTGAACTGTCTTAGGATGATTCTGAGGATCACCTGACAGGAAAAGGTACCAGACACTGAAGTCCTTGCTCAAGCTGAACTGCCAAGGATTCAAATGATGTTTCAGAGAACACAACTCCGATGGACTGGCCACGTTGTTCAAATGCGAAATGCATGCTTGCCAAAAAGATTTTTATGGAGAACTTGCACGGGACAGGTGGCCTGAAGAAATGATACAAGGACACTTGCAAGGTCTCTCTCAAGGACTTTGGATTTGACTGTGCAACATGGAAGTCACTGGCGCAGGACTGCTCATTATGGCATGCCCACATCAGAAAAGGTGCTGTGCTCTTTGAGCAAAGCAGAATTGAGACAGCACAAAGTAAACGCAGGATGTGCAAATTTGGGATATCCACCCAAAATATTCATATGGACTCTCTGTGCCCAACCTGTGGTAGAGCATTCCAAGCTCATATTGGTCTGATCAGCCACAGTCGGACACTGAAATTTCGCTTTACAATGGTGATGTCATTTGGGTCCTCTTTGAAGATGAAGGACAACAACCAACCAACCCACTAATGACCAAACAGCGATACTGAAATGTTGAGGTCTGGAGTTCCTGGGTATAGGTACTGGTTGCCCAGCAGGAAGTGATCTTTGCAACAACTTTTTAAAATATTTATTCATTTTAAACTTAAATACAAAAGAAGAAAAAAACATTGCCATGTGCACAGCAGAATATGAGGACTCAAAATATACAGTAATAAATTTCCATTTCAGGAAAGCCTATATAAACAATACTACACATTGTGTACAGAGCTGTCCATCTCTGCTTCCTTCTCTGCTGTGCACTTTTTACTTTGTTCTTTTTTTCCCCTTCCTCGTCCCACAAGAAGGCTATGATTAAGCATGGATATATATGTATATGTGTATATGTAAATACACATATATACACATGTATATACATGTCCATACATATACTTAGATATCTATAATCATACTTACATATAGGCTATACATTCATATGCATCTATGTAAGACCATACTATACTTGTCTGTCCTCTGCTTCTCTGAAGGTGGTTTGCAACAACTTTCTGAAGAAAAAGATGACAACTTCCAGGAGGATACTGTATATGAAAGGACTAAAAAAGCTTAAGCCTCAACAAGAAATTTGAAATTGTGAGTTACTCAGACCAAGGCAGTGGAGAAAGTGAAATATCTCTTCATCAAGATCATAAACTTCTGGGAAAGTATAATAAGAATGGTAGGATCACTCTTTCATGTTCTGAGTATTTTGTCAACATGCATTCTGTGTACTTTATAAATATTATATTATGGTGGAAGAAAAAAATAGCTGTCCTATACTTGGTATCTACTACTTTATATGTTGAGTAACTTTCCAAGAAAAACTCTGTTCATCCTATTTAGGGGAGAATCTAGAAAGGAACCATCTCTAAACTTTGTTTAGACATTTCCTCCAGAGTTCCACTCTGAAGTGGGAGTCATAAAGAGCTAGAAGAATGAGCAAAGACTGGTTCCAACTCTTTTAGAGGTCGAACTTTCCCAGGACTTAACCAGATTCACTTGGGCTCATAGGGCTCCTCTCCAGCCCCCATCCTGAAGTTTTGTGCAAAGATCATTAAATATATAAGCTTATTAAACCAATTCTCACATTAACCACTCTTCCATCCCATTCCTATTATTTCTGTCTTACCCCTACCCCTAGATCAATAGAAGAGAGAAGAGCAAAAGAGAAAAAAAGAAGGGGAGAATGTTGGAAGTTTTAGCTCTGTTGAGTCAAGATAAGAGTCTTTTCCTGGCAACCTATAGATGAGGTAAAAGAAGGGGTAAGGGTGATGTTTATTGAAAGGAAAAAGGAAGTACACTTCTTCTGAAGTTCCCAAGGAGACTGTTAAAAGGACAGAGATTCTGATCGAAATATTTATTAAAGGATGTTTAAAAGTGCAGTAACAATAGGACTGTGCTACTAAATGTTTAACAATCAGCTCTCCAAGAAAATAAAATGTTCTTACAACACACTTTGACATTTAATCTCCATTGTTAACATTTTCTGCGGTCCTTTCTTCAGTCTAGGCCAGTGGTATCAAACTCAAGTAGAAATGGATCCTTACAGGCTGCATACTGGTTAGAAAATCACAAATCAACATTCTTTATGTTGTATTAGATTTTTATATATTTTGTTAGATTTTCCCCAACTATATTTTAATCTCATTCTGGCCCCACTGGGACAAAAGACCACGAATTTGACATCTCTGGTCTACACAATCAACAAAACAATAAATCTAAACCTTAATTTTGCATCATTTCCTGACTTCTAAAGTATAAATGCTTGCAATGAAAATCTAACAATCCATCTCTCCAACCTGTGTAAGCTAAGTCTGTCTGGAGTATTTGAAATTTATGAAATGACTTTCCCACATTTGCACAGCCTTAAAAGAGGCAGGACTTGTACCTAGTTTTTCCTGACTTTCAGGACAGTTCTGGACCCCCTCTGCCATGTTGTATCCCCTCTTATCTGATCGGCCCCCATTTTCATGTCAATGTTATCTTTTCATACAAAACTGGTCTAATCATCTTTAACACTCAATAGATAAATATTAAAGTCAAACCCTAAAGGTAAAAATAATTCTTATGTAACCTGTTGTAAAGCTATGCCAACTATTTCCCCAGAAACTTCCAGACAGGAATATTTGCCCTCTTGTACTTTCCTTGACTTTTGATCACTGGCAGCTAAGTGTTGATTCCATTTCGGGGCTGTGGGTATCCACATCGGACAAGTCAGAGGCCCCAGCATAAGCTGAAGTGAAGCAATGTTATTTGGGTGAAGCTTGACACTTGCAGTGATGGAGGCTGCAAATTGCTTTCCTTTTCTAAAGGAGGGTTTGTTCAGTGAAGTTCGATTTAATTTCCTCCTAAGTAAGAGGCACTGGCACTCCCCAAAATTCCTGTACAAAAGTCATCCTTCTACAATTATTAGGTCTTTCTGGTCTAAAAGATCTTCCATGTCTTCCTTTGCCAGCCTATCTTCGCCGGAGATTCCAAATTTCATGTGAAAGAAATATGGCCCCCACAAACTGATCTAGAAGAAAAATGGGGCCCCAGACTTTCACTAAAGCCCATGAAATGGAGCACTTGGCAAACACTCCTGGATAACAAAGCCCTCTGAGGCAAAAAAAGTGAAGAAATTCATATCCCTGAAAATCAGTGTTTGTTTTTTTCCTTTTTTGTTCCAGGCAGAATCAATGAAATGAATCAACTTCCTTTAAAAACTAATTTTAAAAGGAGCACGCACAGGGCTGTGTTTTCCCAGCACAGAGGCAAGAGACATGCCTCTGAGATGCAAGCCTAGCAGGCAAACACAGTTTTCAAAGGTGGAGAGCCCATGGCCATTACAGGGGCATGATATAGAACCAACAGAAAGAGAAAGTTCACTTTAGACCCTCATTTCCTAGGCCTTCCTGCCTTCCCAAGGATCTCTACGGTCCCCACGGCCCCATTTGCAAACATAGCCCTCCTGCTGGTTTTCCTCCCTCTCTCTGCAAGTGCTCAACAATCCAGCCCTTCCATCCTGCCAGCCTTGTAGGCATAATGGAACAAACCCGAAAAGGAAGCAGCTGGTACCAGATAAGCTTTCAATCAAGTAATCGATAGGGATAGCAGTTAAAAGAACCTTTGTAAAGCTTTTCCTGCAACATTTTAGCTCACCAAAATAGCCAACTGAAACAATGGACTCTCTTGGGACACGGTAGGTGAATCGGGGAAACTGCCTAATCAAGTATTCCATTCATAGAGAGTTATCATAGGAATCATTAGTTTGGTTTTTTTTTTCAAAAACTAGGAATATTAAGAAATAACACAAAAATACCCTACTCAAAGTACTTTAATTTTTCTGTTTGAAATTCTTTTCTTTCTTCAAAATTTAACTCAGATGGTATTTCTGTGAAAACTTCCTCCAGTTCAGTTCATTTTACAAAGTGCCAGACACCATGCTAAATATTGGGGACACAAACTCAAAAATAAAAGCAGTCCTTGACCTCAACTAGCTTCCAGTCAATCCTGGGGAATATGCATGAAAAAAAAATGCAAAGTAAACCCAAAGCAGTGGACAGTCTGGGGCAGTGAAGGATAGGGAAGCTGGTGCCAGTGAGTCAGGAAGTCAGGTTCAAGGCCTTCTTTTGCTGAATTCTTAGAATGCCACCTGGGAGAGTAATTTAACCTCTTGGTGCTTTAGTCAACTAAGTTACAGGAGAAGTGATTCTGATTTCCAGTCAGTAAAGATCCTCAATGGGAGTTTCCTGCCTGGATGAAATCACAGGTCCAACAAAACATGCAAAAGGCAGCTGATGGGGAAATGGTAACAAGGGGGAAGGTCAGAAAAGACCTTGAGGAGGAGGAGCTGTCTGAACTGAACCTGGAAAGCCTCTAAGGATGTCTAGAGGCAGAGGTGAGAAGGGAGAGCATCATAGGCAGGGGGGAAGACCTGAACAATATCATGGAAGTGTGAGATGGAACGTCGCTGATTGGAACTAGAAAGTAGGTCAGTTTGATTGGAATATAGAGTGTGATGAAGGGAGTGATGGGAAAAGAGTGTGAAAAATTGATTGGAACCAGAACATGAGTGATTTTATCTGCCAGCTAAGAAGTTTGGATCTTTATCCAGAAGATGATAGAGAGATCCTTTTTAAAGTTTATTAAGCTGGAAGTGACATTTCAGACCTATGCTCTAGAAATACTAATTTTACTGTCGGAGAATTAAAGAGAGATGTCCACAGGGTGACTCATAAGGAGTCTATCTCAACAGTATGGACAGGATGTAAGGGCCTGAATTTGAATGATGGAAGAGATGTTATGGAAATAGGAATTATTGGAAACCAATTGGTTATGGAAGGGGGATGAAGGAAAGGGAAGAATTAAGCATTTCTCTGAGTCTGTGAACCAGATGACTGAAGAAGTTAGGAAGCGGGAGGATGTTCAGGAGGAAAGAGAATGAATTCTGTGCTGGACACATTGAGCTTGAGTTAATGGGACATCCAGGTGGAAATGTCTGCAGTAAGTGATCACTTCTTCCGTTTCTCCCAGAGTGCTTTGTCTGGATCTCATCTTCCCCTCTGTCACACTCTATCCTGTCCTTACCCCTGTTCTTATCACATCCCTCCTATTAGAATACAAGCCCCTTGAAGGCAAAGATTGTTATTTCTCATCTGTGAATCCCCAGGGCCTAGCATGTGGTAAGTGCTTAATAAATAGCGTTATAGATTGAGCCAAAAGGAAACAGAGGCCATCGACCCCAACTCCTTATGAAGCCCAGGATAAATGGATAGGTGACTTGTCCTGGGTTCTCTCTGGCCTGGACTATTACAACAGCCTTCTCACTGGTCTTTCTCTGCCTCTCTCAACTATCTCTTCATTTCAGTCTATCCTCCACTTGGCTGCTGTGGTCAAGGTGATTTCCTAAAGTGTATGTCTGACAGATATAGGAGGTACCCTGTCCAATGACCTGTGCTGACTACCCAGTATCTCCCAAAGTAAATATGAAGTCTTCCCTTTAACATTTAAAGTTCTCCTTAACTTGGTCCCTTCTTACCTCTGCAGGCTTGTGATCTCAACTCCCTTCCACATATTCTCTGATTCAACTTCAGTAGCTTACTCGTTGTTCTAAAACATCTTTTTGCAGCTCCCATTTGTACCTTCATACTGGCTGTCTGTGCTGTACTGGCCTGAAGTGCACAGCCCCCTCAAATCCTCATTCAGTTTCCTTGCCTTCCTTGAAGGCTAAGCGCGCAGCCCACTTTCTGCAGAAGGTCTTTCCAAGATCTCCCAACTACTATGCCTACCCTTCTTAGACTATCTATCTATCTATCTATCTATCTATCTATCTATCTATCTGTCTGTCTGTCTCTCTCTGTCTCTCTCTCTGTCTGTCTATCTTTCTGTCTATCTCTCCACCCATCTAAATATCCATTGGTCTCTTGTGTGTACCTAATGATTTATATGTTGTCTCCACCATTAAAATGTGAGCTCCTCCAAGAAAGGAGAAGCTTTTATTTGTATTCCCAAGGTTTAGCACAATAACTGGTGCATAGAAAACATTTGATAAATATTTACTGACTGACTCACAAGTCCTAAGTGGAAGAGCCAAGATTTGAACCCAGACGCACAAGCTCCAAATACAATACTCTTTCTACTACAGTACTTGCCTCTTGCTATGTTTTTTTTTTAATTGAATCGACTGCTTTATTGAAGACAGACACTTCAGGATCTTACTGTACCTAAAGGTTATTATCCTCCTGACCCTCAGCTGTCATTGTATTGCAGATTTGCAGAAGATGTGAATAACAGAGAATGTGTCAAATGAATGAGATTTTTAAAAACAACAAATTGTATCTTTACTTATTATTATTTCAAATCATTCAATAAGAATAACAATGATTTTCTTCATGTGGAAAAACATCACTTCTCCAGATCAGTGGGAAGGCATGCTATAAATTATTACGGACTGGAACTTTGAGACCAGTTTTACTCATCTCTCATCCCTTAATACTACTTTTCCTGGCGGGTGAGGTGTATAGGTTTTTCTTTCATCAATCCTTCCCTCTGCCACCTGGGGAAGTACCAAATCAGAAAAAAATTATTAATGCCTTAAAAATACAAGACCACTTACCAGGTCTGTAAAAGATTTCCTATGGAAATCTCCAGTGGGAACTTTCTCCAAAGAAGCTTGTCTGAGTTTCTGAGGTCTGATGGACTGTTTGAAAGACAATGAAGCCAGCAGTCTGAGGGAAAAATAAACAGAAATGAAAAGCTATTTAAGAAACCAGTGAAGTAATGCTGAAAAGAAAATTAGGAGCTTTCACTTACTAAATATTGTGTAAACACACTCATTTAGAGGCCATTATTAACATACTTGGTTTTTGCTCAGAGCAATCAACATGCGGAAGAAGAAGATCCAAAATGATTTTCAGCTGCCATTCAGGAGTGCAGCCCTCTTTAGAAAGGTTAATCTTGATAAACACCCTTGTATTTCATGTACTTTTGTGGAACACCTGAAGGCTGGCAAAGCGCTGGCTGGAGAGACAACATTGATTTTACAAATAAGAAAAACCGAAGAAGTCAGGACTCTACGGGGCTAGGGGTCCCAAGGGGAGCTGCGGCAGAATTCATTCTCAGGAATTCTGAACTTAACTAAGGATTTCTAACAATTAAGACATAGTTCCCCATCAGCCTCCAGAATGAACACTTGGGAGTTTCCCTAATTAATTGCAAACTTGTATCTCAAAGTCTCTTTTTTACTACTATGCTAGTAATTACTATACAGTGGATAGAAGATAGATCACTTTCCAAAGCAAAAGTCACATCTAATTCTCCATAAAAGACTTTAATAATCTAGTAGTATTTGTGAGCATAGACAATCTCAGAAATTTTCTGTCAGACTTATCTATGAAAGATAATTAGACTTGAATATCCAGTTGACAGAATCAGTCATTCAATATTTATTAAATGCCTACTAAGGGCCAGTACTGTACTACATATACATATGCATACACACACATATACATATATATATATATATATCCAGACATATATTACATATATATATATGTGCATATGTATATGGGGTGTAGAGTGTGTTCAGGGAGGACCAGTACCTTTGGTGTGATGTCTGCCAAGCCCTATTGGGGTCTCTTTCCACCTTTGGTGTCCACCTGTTCCAACCAGCTTTCCAGCTGTGGCTCCAAGAAAGTGCAGCATGCACAGCAGCCACACCCTGTAAACTGTTTCAGCAGACGGGCCACACCAAGTTGAGGATGACTAACAGGTCACAGACTCATTGGTGAGTTAGGAGGCTGTCTACCCAAGCATGTGAAGACTTCCTCCGGTGGAATGGGCAGATAAGAACCATTTGTTCCAATGGCCATGAAGGCAGCTGAAGCAGGTGATGTGGAGCACTTAGAGCCTGGTTAGACACCAAAGATGCCAAGGTCATCCACTGCATCCTGAGCCATTACCAGCCATCTTGATTCTGTCCTGCCACTGGACTATGATGACTCTGGAGGACAGAGTGAGGCTGACAACTTCGTGCAACTCTGCCTCACTTAAATCCAATTTACACACACACACACACACACACACACACACACACACACACACACACCCCACCTATACCATTTTACTATTATACCTCAAAGTCCAGTGGTGACAGGCCATAGTAGCTGTCTGCATAATTGTAGCTACTGTAACACAGTGATGAAGTAGGAGGTGTGGATACACTGGGAGTTGTAGTCACGACCCTGCACACAGGCAGCCCAGGCCATAGGGTTGTTTCTCACTGGAAGCAGCAGTGGGATTCAGTAGCCCCCTGGGCGTATGAGCAGCCTTTTAAGGATCACAGTGCTCACCTCCTGGCGTGACACACATGGACTATCTGTGCCTGATCTGTGGCAGAGCATTCCAAGCTTGTATTGGTCTGATCAGCCACAGCCATGCACAGTGAAACTTCACTTTATCATGGTGATGTCATCCTGGTCCTCTTAGAGAATGAAGGACAACAACCAACCAACATATACGTATATTAAGGATGAAACAATCCTTGTTCTCCAGGAATTTATATTCTAAAGGAAGAGAGAGCATGTACACCTATAAGCACATACAGAATAAATATAAAGAGAATAAATACAAGGGAGTTACACATAAAGTAGATTTTGCTTTTCTTGCTTTCTCAATTGATGGGGGAGGGGGAACTGGGAGGGAAAGAATTTGCAACTGAAGATAAAATAGATTTTTTTTTAAAATAGAGAAGAATTTGACCTTATCCATGACTGCACCTTGGCTCTGGGTAGGTCTGTCTGATTCAAAAGAAATAGGATAGAAAGTGTTGCATTATAGTAAGAAGTCATGAGGACATCCAGGAGCCAAAGGGAAAGTGAGAAAGTATGACAGAAACATTTGGATGAAGGTCAATGGAAGATGAAACAGAAGTGATTTTAGTAATGGAATATACTACAGATCACCTGGCCAGAAAGAGGAATTAGATGAGGAGACTGGGGAAATGCACAGGGGCATGACATAATGATGATGGGGGTTGGTGTTTCAATAATCCAGACAGCTACTATAACTCTGCCGGAAACAGAATAGCTAATAACTTCCTAACTTATCTTAGAGATAATTACATCCTTCAAAAAACAGAGAAACCACTAAGGAGAAATTCTATCCTGGGTCTCACTAACAGAGAAGAGGTTGCAGGGGCAGAAATGTTGGAAACTCTAGCAGAGAGTGACCAGCTCCTGCCATACCTTGTTATAAAGATAAGAAATCTGGCCAGAGGCTGATGTGCACCCTAGACTTGGAAGAGTAGATCCTCGAGGGTTTTGAGGACAGGTAGGTGGGATCCTATAAGCTAAAGCATTGCAGAGGGATCAGGCTGGGAGTCACACAGAGAAATCAGGCCAGTGAAGAAGAAGAATGGAATCTATCTGAAGAAAGGGATGTTGATCCACAGGAATCCTCTCAGCCAACTCTTTTTAAAAGGAATTGTTTAGAAGATGGAAGCAAGACCAGGTAACAAAAGCCTGTGAAAACATGAGGGGCACTAAAACTCAGGGAATCCTGAGTCTGGGGCTGGGGCTACGGCTGAGGGCAGCTAAGGACAACAAGGACAATGTTTAAAATTATATTGATAAGGGCATCAAAGGAGGGTGGGATGAGGGGAGATGGGATGGAATGGGAGGTTAATAACATAACAGAGAAGGAAAAGATGCTGAGTACTTATTTTACTTCTGGGTTTTGTTTGCATGCCAAGAAGAATAATATTTGTACTGCAATAAGAGAATAAAAATAAGAAGCAAGGAATTAGTTTATACTTAAGTAGAGAAATGAAGTCAATCAATAATCAATAAACATTTTTATTATTATTATTATGTGCCAGGCACTGTGCTAAGCACTAGGGATACAAACACAAATAAAAACAAAGACTTTCTTGACACTCAAGGAGCTTACAGTCTATTGGAGGGAGGGGGAACAAAACACAAAAGGATGATAGAAAGCAGTAGGGGTGGGGGTGGAGAGGCCTCAGCACCACAGCATGCTGGAGAGTTCCAGAGAAGTACGAATGCAATGAAGTTGGGGGGAAATGGGGAGGAAAAACTGTGTCAAACCCCCTTTTAAAAATAGAGGCCGAGTCAAGATGGCGAAGTAGAAAGACTCACGTATGCTAGCACCGAACCCACAGCCCATGGGTTTAATGTAAGAAGAGCTCCCCACAAGTTCTGGACCACTGCAGGGTGTGCAGAAACACAGTGGAAGAGATTTCCATTGCAGAGAGCCCTGGAGAGCAGTCCCCAGGGTCTGTCGCACTCCAGAAAGCGGAGTCCACCCCTGCGCTGCCCTGGCCACGTGGCCGAGAGGAGCAGATCCGAGCAGGCTTCAGGAATGGAATCTCCAGCGGACAGGAAGGTCCTTCTGCCCACAGATGCTGCAGGTCAGTGAGAGAGACGTCTGGGCTGGCCGAGAGGGGAGCGGGGTGTCTCCGTGACTCGGGCCCCCTCGGGAGGAAGCAGTGGAGGCAGAGGCAGGGGCAGCGGCAGAGGCAGCGGCGGCGGCCTGGGACTCCCCGAGCAGCAAGCAGAACTTCAGGTCTCTGCATAAAACCCCTGAGGGAACTGTGCCTAGGAGACGGCCCTGCCCCCACCCACTCCATTACTGAAGGTTTCTGCATAAAGCCCCTGAGGGAACTGAGCCTGGGAGGAGGCCCTGCCCCCACCCCAGCACCAGAACTAAAGCCCACATTGAATAGCAGGTGGGCCTGCCGCGGAAAGTCCATTTGAATCTCAGACCCCAAGCACTAGCTGGGCGGATCTAGGCAGGCATGGAGAGGAATCTCAGAAGTCAAGTAACTGGCTGGGAAAATGCCCAGAAAAGGGAAGAAAAATAAGACTATAGAGAGCTTCTTTGAGCAGGTGCAAATGTTCCCACCTTTCAATTCTGATGACGAGGAACTATTCTTACCATCACGGAAAGACGTGGAGGGCGGGGCCTCTGTATCCCCGACATCCCAGGGGGATGTCAGGTGGGCTCAGGCCTTCGAAGAGCTCAAAAAGGATTTTGAAAAGCAAGTTAGACAGGTGGAGGAAAAACTGGGAAGAGAAATGAGAGAGATGCAAGAAAAGTATGAAAAACAGTCAATACCTTGGTAAAGGAGACCCAAAAAAATGCTGAAGAAAATAACACCTTGAAAAATAGGCTCGGGGCGGAGTCAAGATGGTGGAGTAGAAAGACTCGTGTATGCTAGCTCTGAACCCACAGCCCATGGATTTAATGTAAGAAGAGCTCTCCACAAGTTCTGGATCACTGCAGGGTGCGCAGAAACACAGTGGAAGAGAGTTCCGTTCCAGAGAGCCCTGGAGAGCCATCCCCAGGGTGCGTCGCACCCCGGAAAGTGGACCCCACCCCAGCGCTGCCCTGGCCGGGCAGCCCCAAAGGAGCTGATCCGAGCAGGCTTCCGGGACTGAACCTCCGGTGGCCGGGAAGGTCCCTCCGCCCACAGATGCTACAGGTCAGTGAGAGACACGTCTGGGCTGGCCGAGAGGGGAGTGGGGTGTCTCTGTGACTTGGGCCCCATCGGGAGGAAGCGGTGGAGGCAGAGGCAGGAGCAGGAAGCGGCGGAGGCAGCGGCGGCCCCCGGGACTCCCCAAGCAGCAGGAAGGATCTTCATTACTGAAGGTCTCTGCATAAACCACCTGAAGGAGCTGAGCCTGGGAGGTGGCCCTGCCCCCACCCGCTGCATTCATGAAGGTCTCTGCATAAAGCCCCTGAGGGAACTGAGCCTGGGAGGCGGCCCTGCCCCCACCCCAGCACCAGAACTGAAGCTCACATTGAATAGCAGCCGGGCCTGCTGCGGAAAGCACATTTGAATCTCAGACCCCAAGCACTAGCTGGGCGGATCTAGGCAGGGGTGGAGAGGAATCTCAGAAGTCAAGTAACTGGCTGGGAAAATGCCTAGAAAAGGGAAGAAAAATAAGACTATAGAGAGCTTTTTTGAGCAGGTGCAAATGTTCCCGCCATTCGGTTGTGATGACGAGGAAATATTCTTGCCATCAGGGAAAGACATGGAGGGTGGGGCCTCGGTACCCCAGACATCCCAGGGGCATGTTGGGTGGGCTCAGGCCTTGGAAGAGCTCAAAAAGGATTTTGAAAAGCAAGTTAGACAGGTGGAGGAAAAACTGGGAAGAGAAATGAGAGAGATGCAAGAAAAGTATGAAAAACAGGTCAATACCTTGGTGAAAAATGCTGAAAAAAAATGCTGAAAAAAATAACACCTTGAAAAATAGGCTCACTCAATTGGCAAAAGAGGTTCAAAAAGCCAATGAGGAGAAGAATGCTGTCAAAGGCAGAATTAGCCAAATGGAAAAAGAGGTTCAAAAGCTCACTGAAGAGAATAGTTCTCTCAAAATTAGAATGGAACAGATGGAGTCTAATGACTTTCTGAGAAACCAAGAAATCACCAAACAAAACCAAAAGAATGAAAAAATGGAAGAGAATGTGAAATATCTCATGGGAAAAACAACTGACCTGGAAAATAGATCCAGGAGAGACAATTTAAAAATTATGGGACTACCTGAAAGTCATGATCAAAAAAAGAGCCTAGACATCATCTTCCATGAAATTATTGAGGAAAACTGCCCTGACATTCTAGAACCAGAGGGCCTCCACCGCTTCCTCCCGATGGGGCCCAAGTCACAGAGACACCCCACTCCCCTCTCGGCCAGCCCAGACGTGTCTCTCACTGATAGAATCCATCAATCACCACCTGAAAGAGATCCAAAAAGAGAAACTCCTAGGAACATTGTGGCCAAATTCCAGAACTCCCAGGTCAAGGAGAAAATCTTACAAGCAGCTAGAAAGAAACAATTCCAGTATTGTGGAAATAAAATCAGGATAACTCAAGACCTAGCAGCTTCTACATTAAAGGATTGAAGGGCGTGGAATAGGATATTCCAGAAGTCAAAGGAACTAGGACTCAAACCAAGAATCACCTACCCATCAAAACTGAGTATAATACTTCAGGGGAAAATATGGTCTTTCAATGAAACAGAGGACTTTCAAACATTCTTGATGAAAAGACCAGAGCTGAAAAGAAAATTTGACTTTCAAACACAAGAATGAGAAGAAGCATGAAAAAGTAAACAGCAAAGAGAAGTCTTAAGGGACTTACCATAAGTCAACTGTTTACATTCCTACATGGAAAGACAATATTGGTAACTCTTAAAACTTTTCAGTATCTGGGTAGTTGGTGGGATCACACACACACATACACACACACATGTACACATGTGCATGCACACACACATACACACATGCACACACATACAGAGACAGAGAGCACAGAGTGAATTGAATAGGATGGGACCATATCTTAAAAGAAATTAAGGTAAATGGTGAGAGAGAAAGGTAGGGGGAGGAAAGAGGGTCAAATGGAATGGGGTAAATTATCTCTCATTCAAGAGGCAAGCAGGAGACTTTTTAGTGGAGGGAAAAGAGGAGAGCTGAGGGAAAAAAAAAACCAAGAAGTTTACCCTCATCACATTTGACTAAAGGAAGGAATAAAATGCACACTCATTTTGGTATGAAAACCTATCTTACAGTATAGGAAAGTGGGGGAGAAGGAGATAAGCAAGGGGGGGATGATGTAAGGGAGGGCAAAGGGAGGAGGGAGCAATTTGAAGTCAACACTTGGGGAGGGACAGGATCAAAAGACAGAATGGAAACAATGAAGGGCAGGATAGGATGGAGGGTAATTCAGTTAGTCTTACACAACATGACTATTATGGAAGTCATTTGCAAAACTACACAGATAGGGCCTATATTGAATTGCCTGCCTTCCCAAAGGGAATGGGTGGGGAGGGAGGGATGGGGAGAATTTGGAACTCAAAGTTTTAGGAACAACTGTTTAGTATTGTTGTTGCTACTAGGAAAGAAGACATACAGTTAATGAGGAATAGAAAGTCATCTAGCCCTACAGGACAAAAGAGAAGATGGGGTCAAGAGAAGGGAGGGATGATAGAAGAGAGGGCAGATTGGTGATAGGGAAAATTAGAATCCTCAGTGTATTGGGGTGGGGGGAGGGGATAAAAGGGGAGAAAATTTGGAACCCAAAATTTTGTGAAAATGAATGTAAAAAGTTAAATAAATAAATTTTTATTAAAAAAAATAAAATAAAATAAAAATAGAGGCCATAGAGCCCATGGCCCTACCCTCTAGTAAAGGTCCAATCAGAGGGGCAGAGGGTATAGATGAGATATAAGCACCAGGTAGAATCAGTCTTACAGCACAGTAAAATTTCCCAGTGATGAGTTTCCTAGTGAAAAAAGGCAAGATAGAGCGTATCTAATAATAATAATAAGAGAGTATCTAATTACCTTCAGTGAATTCAAATTCCATGACTATATATATATACATATATAATACACACAGACACATGCATGTGTGTATATATACATATATAGATCTATAGAGAGAGAGAACACAGAACACACACATATGTCTATACATGTGATTGTGGCACCACAGTCAGTGATATCTGAAAGATCATGGAAAATGGCAAGGTACCACAAAACTGGAAAAGGGCAAATGTCCCAGTTTTCAAAAAATAGAATAGAGTTAGAAAACTGTGGGCTTTAACATTTCTTGCATGTGCCCTCTTGTCTCCCTTCCTCTAGCCTTTACAACTCAAACAATGCCTTCATCACCTCCTTACTGAGAGTATCACTATAGCTTCCTCATTGGTCTCCTTATCTCTAGTCCCTCCCCTTCTCCAACCCATCCTCCACACAACTTCCCTAAACTCTGGTTCTGACCATGTAACCTACTCTTTCCCTATACATGTGTGTGCATACGTACTTAAAAATTCTTCCATAGCTCCCTATTGTCCCTCTGATAAAGTATTCAGCCTGAAATTCAAACCACATCATCCCTCCACAACCTAATTTTCACTTACCTTTCCAGTCTTATTTCATTGTACTCCCCTTCATACACTCTCTTTTCCTGTCAAGCTTACCTGATAGCTGTTTCACATAATCTCATTTTCCATTCCCCGCCTTTGCAAAGTCTTCTGCATTGGGAATATTCTCCCTCCTTACCTCTCTCTACCATAAGCACAGCTCTGGTGCCCCTCCCTACACAAAGCTTTTTCATATCTTACTCCCATTGTGATTCAAATTCTTTAATATTTGAAATTAGTTTTACTTTTTTACATACAGTATTTCTTTACATGTACTTACATGAGCATGCTGCATTCCCTAGTAAAGAGGCCAAGTATTCTTTCTAGTTTTTGTCTTGTATTCCCAGTTCTTGGAATACTACATCCCCCATATTGCTTACTTAAGAGACAGCTGATGGATTGAAGTTGATGGATGAATATCAGTGGTGCTGTAGTACAACATTGTCAAACCCCAATAGAAATAGTCCCACTCATATATGTGTGTGTGTGTCTGTGTGTGTATGGATACCATATATAAGAATCCCTACAGTTATGTAATGACTTAGAAAACCACAAATTAACATCTGTTTTGTTATGTTTTTATTTATTTTGTTAAATATTTCTCAATTACATTTGAATCCAATTAGGGCTCCTCCCTACCCATTTTATGCCTTTGCTAGAGAGAGCACACCTGCATTGAGAGGGGAGTTAGACTAGAAGATCTCAGATCCTCTCTAAAGCTAAAAACTCTTTGCTAACTCTGTTGGGAAGAAGCTAGCTGGTGGGTGCACATGTGTATGTCTATGTCATTTATAAGGCAGTGTTTCAGTGTGTGGAAGGTAGAACTGGAAGCAGGTCCTCCCTCCCCCCAATTTCCTCTATCACAGTTCTCAGCAAACTCGTTGTCATAAAGCCTTTCCTCGTCCTTCCAACTATCGCCCTTTTCTCTTTTTTTCTTCAAAAGCTGAAGCTTTCATCTGGCTCCCAGCTTTCTGACCTAAGTCTCAGATCTAGAGCAAATTTGCTCAGGCCTTTCCCTGCCTTCTCATTCCCAGGTTTGGGAGGGAAACAAATAGTTTGGTCTGAGTCATGTTGAGTCTGAAGAGCCAGGGTAACATCCAGGTACAGAGGTCTTCTAGGCCACTGGAGATGTGAGAATGCAGCTCAGAAAAGAGATCAGGTCTGGTCAGAACAGTTTAGAAATCATCTGCATGGATGTGGCAATGGAAGCCATACAAGTGAACAAGATTACCAAGAGAAGGATTGTTGAGGGAGGAGAAGACCCAAGACAGATCCTTGGAAAACACCTTCACGAAGGGGTTGGAAGTGATAAGGACACAGGAGAGGAAAGAAAGGAGAAGCAGAGGAAGCCAAGACAGGAGAAAGTATGAGGCGATTGGGAGGGGGTGGGAATTTCAAGTATTAAAAGCTTCAAAAAAGTCAAGAGCTAGAGGAGGTAATGCATAGTGGAAAGAGTACTGGCTCAAGTCAGAGGCCTACATCCTATATCTGAAACTTATTGCCTACTCAATCTTGGGTAAGCTATTTAAACTCACTAGCCCTCAGTTTCCTTGATAAAATACAGAGGCTGAAAAATATAACTTTTGAGGTCTCTTATAATTGTGTGATCTAATGAGGGATAAAATACACTAAAAGGCTTTTGTTGTTGAATGGTATCCAACTCTTCATGACCCTGTGGATTGTACTGTCCTGGGGGTTTTCTTGACAAAGATACAGGTTTGCCATTTCCTTCTCTGGTGGGTTAAGTGACTTGTTGCCCAAGGTCACAGCTAATAAGTATCTGAGACCAGATTTGAACTCAGGTGTTCCTGAATCTAGGCCCAGAGTTCTATCTTCTCAGCCACCTAGCTCTCCCCTAAAAGGGCCTTTAGATTTGTCAACTTAGATGGTCAATTGTGAACTAAGAGAAGTCTGTTTCAATAGAGTGATGGGAGTAGATGATAGCATGCAATTGAGTTGAGGAGAGAATGGATAATTCAAAAATAGAACAACTTTTTTCAAGAAGTTTAGCTAGGAAGGGGGAGGGAGAAGAGAGATGGAATATGAGTTAGATGGTAATGCTCAAACATGTCATTCCAGAAAACACTGGCCCATACATTTTATTTGCTCCTATCAACTGTTTCAGAAGAAACACAGGAGTTGTTTACTAATAAATGTTATAACCTGAAAGATAGACTAGTCATTCCAATTATGCTTCAAAAGAAATATAAATGGAAACCATTCACCGGACACTTTTCCTATGACTGTTTTTGCTACTCAAGAATAAGAACCAAGAACTCTCCTTTCAGGATCTGAACATATCGGTCTATAAAAAGAATCATGCTTCTATAGTTTGCCAGGAACTTATTTCTATAAGCTGGACTGTGGGGTTTTGTTTTTTTAAGAAAACGTAAATATCTGTTTCCTATTTTTAAAGTTAATTTGTACATACAGGGAAACTGCATCCACAGAAGACAACTGGTACGTTATCTGTATTCATCAGAGCCCCAGACCATCCTGTTGGCTTCTGAAAAGCCCAGTTATTGGAATAGATGAGAAAGCCTAAAATAAACAACTCAAGTTCAGCACTTAAAATGTCCCACTAGTAACCACCATCCACACAGGAATCAGGCATTAATGATAGGACCTGTACTCTAAAAGCATAAATGCATGGAAACAGAAACAAATTTGTTTCTAATAGTGTTTGGGAAGTAAAGATGCACATTGTAAATTATGCTATTTCTGCAGAATGTATAGGGGTACAAAGGCTAGGCTGAAGATGAGATGTTACTGGCCTTTAAGAATACAAAAGGAAGTTACCACAGGAATGCCCTAAAGATTCTTGGTGAAGGCAAGTATTAACCACTTCACCAATAGCATCAGAAATTCCAGGGAGTCATTCATTCCTTCTACAAACAATTATGGAATACCTACTGTGTGTCAAGCTTTGTGCTAGGCACTGGAAGTTTAGATAAGTAAAGTAAAGTAAAGTTTAGATAAGACAAGGTCCTTGTATTCTCTTGGAGTTTGCAACCTAGGGCTGTTACATTGAAGATCATTAATAAAAGTGTTAAATGGAGCCAAGAACTCTCTAGTACAGTTATAGGCATTCAGAAAACTGGGGATCTTAATATGCATAAAAGTCCAATACACTTAGGCCTTCCACATCGTGTGAGTTAGGGGCACAGTGCCCACAGGATCTGGAAAATTTGCATAAAATTTTTTGGCCCTCCCATGGTACAGAGAAGAAGGCTAAATTATTACAACATTAAAAGACAAAATATGTTGATATTATATAACATTATACATAGATTTTATGCATTTCTCAGTTTCCAGATGTTTTCTGTGTCATCTGCTGGCTTTTGTGTGTTATCTGCAGCTTCCACAAAACTCTCCCAAAATGACCACTTAATTTCTTATGCCAGTCCACGATATAAGGAAACCACTATGGAGAAAGTCATGATGTGGAAGGGATAGCTTTATATGATTGGGTTTGCTCTAAGAATAATCTTAGGAAAATCTGAGTTTAAACCTATAAGGACCTTAGATGTCATCTAGTTCAACTATCTACTTTTATAGATAGGGAAACTGAAGCTAATGTGGCTTCTCCAAGGCCACATCAGTGACAGGATTTGAACTTGGATCATCTGAGTCTAAGTCCAGCTCTTTTTCTATTGTACCAAGTTTTGGGGGAAGTAGTGATAGAAATAATTCAAGGAGAAAACTTAGTATGTCTTGTAAGTTGACATTGCAAGGTTAGTTTTCCAACAGAATTCCCCAACCATCCCTCACACAGACATCTAGGCTACCCTTATTCATTTATTATTCATGTCTTTACACAAAATGAGATACTTTTCTTTTTTAATCTTGGAGAGAAACAAGGATATTTCTCTCTGCTTATACTGCATAAACAAATCTTTCTCTGAGCTGATGTTTATATAAGACTTCTTGCAATGCAGATGACTCTCACATACCTAGTACAGTTCACAGTCTTTCAAATCCCCTCATTACTTAACTTACAACCATCTATTATTGTGGGCCACAATTCATGGTCACAATCAAATATTTATCAGAGCTTTTGTGTTTATCTGAATAGACAAGCCTAGAATTTTTGGAGCTAGAAGGGACTTTAGAGAACATCTGGCACAACTTCCTCATTTTACAGATGAGGAAACTGATAATTTAAACAACTCGACAAAGTCACATGTTAGTTGGTGGCAGACCCAAGCCTGGATTACACCGTCTAAGTCCCAGTAGTTCATACCTTATCTATGCAGCCTCCCTCTCTCTTGACATGTAGCACAAATAGCACAAAAAGGAAATATATGCATTTTAGTCTAACCTCAAATGTTAGGAAATTCACTGCCAAATTATCACTGGGTTGATTTACCCAGGGATGCCAGACAGATGTGAGTGACAGCAGACACTGTCATCTTTGTAAAATTCAGAGAAAGCTGGTATCATGACGTTAGAGGTGCTGCCATTTGAGACACAAACATAAAAAGGTGACCTTAGTAAAGTATTTCAAGCCTTGCAAAGCATTTTACATAGATTAACTTGTTTGATCCTCTCAGTAGCTCTGTGAGGGAGGTTTTACCGATGAGGAAATTGAGGCTTAGCATTAATTTAAACAGGGTCACACAATAGTAAGTGAGACAGAATTTGAACCCATCTTCCTAATTTCAAGCCTGACACTCTACCCATTGTACCACACTGCTTCCAAGACAAGAGACTTTGAGTTCATCCATCCAACCATCCACATGTACCATAATGAAATCTCAGGTCTCTCAGCCTTATGCAACAGCTTCAAGTCAGTTGCTGACACCACCCCAATCGATGATCCCTCCTCCATAGTTTGCTGGCATCTCTCACCTGTTTAAGGAATTTTACTCTTAATCACATCCTCTTCTTATCTATGCTGAAAGATTTTACCTGGATCTTTTTCAACCCTACCAACCAATGATCTTCAGAGATACAAGAAGTAGGTTCTTATCATGAAAAAGTTGGGGATCCCCTAAGGTAGGTGGGCTGTAATTACTGAATTTGTTTACATGTCAACTTTGAAGTAAGTCTCCAGTGGAGTACCCCAGGGATATTTATCACTGCCTTGAATAAAAACATATAGCACATATTTATCAACTTCACAGGTGACACAAAGTTAAGACATCATAAACACACTAGATGGCAGAGTCAGAAATCTAAAGAATCATGTCAGGAAAGAAAAACTCAGCTAAATCTAATAAGATGAAATTCAACAGTGACATATACAAAATCCTGTACTTGGGGATGTATGTATATACACATACATACATATGTGTATATATATATACATCACCTTCACACATACAAGAGGTTCAATTAGACATTAGTCTGTCTGAAAGAAAAGAATCATTGTATTTCAGTGAGTCAAATTTTAACTTTAGCAACTTCAGTCTTTAATTTAATATCAAACTTAAGCCCATCAATCAAAAATCAATCTAAATATATTTATTAAGCCCCTTCTATGTCAGACAGTGGGGAGATAAAAACAAAAAATTAACAATATTTTCATTGACTTACATTCTAATTGGGGAAATAAGTATACATAAAGATATTCACAGTATAAATATAAAATAAATTAATACAAATATGGACAAAGTAGTAAAATATAAGGTAGTTTGGGAAAGAGGGCAGTAAGATTGGAGTGGCTCAGAAAAGTCTTCATGTAAAAAGTTCATACTCTAAGTGACCATAAAGTAGAGTAATGAGGGAATGAACTCCAGGCATGGAGATGGGACATGGAGTATCATGTGGAACAAATGGAGAAAAAACCTGTTTGGCTGGATCACAGAGCATGAGCGGGACAGTTATATCCAATGAGACAAGAAATATAGGTTGGGTTCAAATCACGTAGGTTTTTAATTCATATTTGATCCTAAAGATAATGGAAATAATTGGAATTGGTTAAATAAAAGAGTAACATGGTCAAATCTATGCAGCAGTGTATACTGCAATGGGAAGAGACCAATTTAAGAGGCTGTTATAATCATCTAGGAGAGAGCTGATGAGGAAAAGGTATTGGGGATACAAAGACAAAAATAAAACAACCTCAGCCTATAAGAAACTTACACTCTACTGGGGACAACTATATGCATGCAGAAAATTTTACATTCACACACGTGTCTGGTGTGTGTGTGTGTGTGTGTGTGTGTGTGTATCTCCAAAGTAATTTCAGAAAAGGAAAAGAACACCAGTTAATGGAGGTCTCCACATGGGGCACTGAAGTTCAGTGTTGGAATGAGCTTCCAAGAGGAAGAAGTTAGGAGAAAGAGCATTCCAGGCATGGGAAATGTGTAGTACAAAGGCAGAGCAGGGTACAGCAAGTTGGACTATAATGTAGTTGGGGAGGGAGAAAAATAGGAAATAAGTCTAGAAAGATAATTTGAAATTAGATTGTGAAGGCATTTAACTGCCATGAGGAGTTTGCACTTTATCTTAAAGGCAATAGGAAGCCACTGAAAGCTCTTGACCTGTCTAACTTTAGGAATATCAATTTGGTAGCTGTGTGGAGGATGAGTGGGGAGAGGAAACACTGGAGAGAAGTAGACTGATGAGAAGGCTATTGTAGGAGTTCAGAAGGAGTGTGTATATGTAAAATTTTCTACATACATGTAGTGTTCCCCTAGTACAATGTAAGTTTCTCGAAGGCTGGGATTGTTTTATTTTTGTCTTTGTATCCCCAATACCTTTTCCTCATCAGCTCTCTCTTAGATGATTACAAGAGCCTCTTAATTGGTCTCTTACCATTGCAGTATGCACTGCTGCATAGATCTGACCATGTTACTCTTTTACTCAACCAATTCCAGTCATGATAAGGGCTTGAACTAGAGTGGTAATTAGTTGAGTGGAGAGATGGCAGTGCCTGTGAGAGATGTTGATAAGATTTGGCAACTGAATGGATATGGGACATGGGAGCTGAGGACTGAGGAAAAATGACAAATCAATATTGATTTACAAGTTATAGATCTGAGTAACTGAGGATGATGGTGCCCTTGACAAAAAGATATTGGAGAAGTAGGTGGATTTAGCGGAAAAGATAAGGAGTCCGTTTTCTTCATGTTGAATCTCATAGACTACCAACCAAAGAAGTTTGTATTTTATCCTAAAGGCAAGAGAGCTGTTGAAGTTCATTGACTAGAAGAGTGGCATGATCAGTCAGCCCCCTGCTTTAGGAATATCAATTTGGCATCTATTCAGAGGACGGAGTAGAAAGAAGAGAGGCTAAGAATGTTTTACTAGAAAAGTCTTGGGAGAAATAGAATTCCTGTTTTTAATTATGTGAGGAGTTGCCTCATGGAAGAGAGCTCAGAATTACTCTTTTTGACACCAAAAGAACAGAAGCAGGAGCAGTGGATAGCAGGTGAAGAGAGGGAAATGAAAGCTCAATGCAGGAAAACACTTTGTAACAAGGAATGTTATTTAATGGGACAGACTATTCATTTGTGTGAATCCAGGATCTTTTTCTATTCTGAACATACCATTTTAGGAAGAACACTGGTGACTTGGATAGAATCTGGAAGAGGATCACAATGATGGTGAAGGACTTCAAGGTCATGTTGTATGAGGAACTGGGGACACCTAGGCTGCAGACGAAAAGACTTAGTGGAGAAATGAGGTCTACATTCAGGTGTTTGAAGGGCTATCATGCGGAACTGTAACAGTAATTATCATTTCTATAGTGGTTGAAAGTTTGCAAAGAGTTTTCTAGATGGAGTGGGGAGCTCCATCTTCAGAACATGTGTAATGTGTTCCATCTGCTGCCCATCCACGTGAAAGAGATCAGGGAACCCATTTCCAGGAAGGTGTGAAATCATGGAAAGGCCCTACTCCCTGATTTAGACAAGTACAGACATTTTATAACTGGTTCTTGTGTTCTGGCCATGAAAAAGAGATTTTGATTGGCTTCTAAGCCAGCCCTAGGGTTCATTAAAAGGGCTCTATTTAGTCGAGGCATTTTCTCTTTCTTGATAAGCTGCTGTGGGACTCCAGGTGATGGAGCTGCCTTGGGTCCTCTCTTACCTAGGGTCCACATCAAAATAAGTGCATGCCCTGCTGTTGCCTCTGTTTCTGGCATGTCCGTTCTTTCCTGAGTATTGGAGATAGCTATGACTTTGTGCATTTCAAAAGGTCAGGAGAGCAAGCTACCAGAAATCCAAAAACTGTGGCAGACACAGCCCAAAAGCCCTGAAGAGTGGCCTACTTGATGGAGCCTAATGGCAATAGAAATACAGACTGATCCACTTCCTTATGCTGAAGTTGGAAGTGGATTTTATGTGTGGTGGATGCTCTGTAACAGTCATGTTAAGTCTGAACCCTCTCTGCCCAGGGACCAAGGTAGTATAGGGACTGTACCTCCAGATGTTGGGAGAAAATATTTATACTTCAGTCCTTGATTTATCTTTTCAACAAATATCTCTTTGGAGAAGTTAATTCAGGTTAATTCATTAAATAAAACTAGGGTGCTAATCATTGACAGTTAACATTTAGGATAACTTCAGATTGGCGACTTGAACCAGTAACAGTAGAGAAGGATGCACTACTTCCTCAGGAAGTACTCCTAGAGATTGACATAGCCAATCTCATTCTGGGAGAGGGTGGTCAATGTCTTGGTACATGTATACTATCTCCATCTAACCTCACCACAACCCTAGAGGCAAATACTATCCATACTATTATCTTCAACTTACTGCTAAGGAAACAGTAGTCTGGAAAGTTAGACCACATAGGTACCAGTCAGATATCAAATAGAAAATTGCCTCTTCCTAACTCTCTTCCCAGCACTCTATTCACTGCATAACACCATACTGCCTCTCTCATAGAGATTAGAATTTATTCTGGAAGAAGAATTGGATTTATTATGTTTGTAATTAGTGGACAGAATGAGGAGTAAAGGGCGGAAGCTGAAGAGAAGCAGCTTCAGACTTGATATAAGGAAAGCCCTCTAATAACTAAGACCATCCCAAAGGACAGAACCTCTCAGGTGAGAGGCCTCACTGGGGGTTCTAGAGCCAATGCTGAATATCCACTTGCCCAGGATCTTATAAAGGATCTCAAGTACAGGGTAGATTAGTTGACCTCTGAAGTCCTTGCTGACTCTGATATTCTGACGTTAATGCCTAATTCTCCAACTCTCTCTCTATTCACTTCATCATCAGGATGATTGAGCAAGGAGAGACCTACGACATCTGACTTCCTTCATAACATCCGTGTATACTTAATCAAGGGCACTTCTACATCCTGCTTTCCTTCTTGAAGCTCTCCACATGCATGCATGCACACATGCACAGACACACGGAGGAGCATCCTGCTTAGTTCAGCTTTTAGACAACAGTACAAGAAAGCAGTGATCAAGCACCATCCAAAAGGGAGTGAAATTTATATCAGTGAACATCTGTCTCATCTCTCACAAAAGGTGCCCAGCAGATTCCAACACACATAATCTCCACAATGACCAGGAAAAAGTCCTTTCTAAATCGATGCAACTAAGGATTGCATAGATAGACCATAGGTAGATTGGATAGGAGTTTCCCAAAGCGTGGCAAATTTGAAGGGCAGAGGGCAGTTACTCCCATTCTATAACTCAAGGATATAGGAATAAATGTGTATTGATTGATTTGCGGTTGTTGCTCACTCATTCCAGTTGTGTCTGACTCTTCATGACCCCATTCTTGACAAATAAACTGGAGAGAGGGTTCACAGCATTCCACAGTTAATGCCCTTCCCTCATTTCTACCTGTTGAAATTCTAAATTTCTTTCAAGGCTTTGTCCAAATATCATCCACGAAGTTTTCTCTGGGGCCTCAATCAAAAAAAACCCCTCACACTTTTCCCCAAAAAGTTATTAATTTACTTGTTTTCAGTTTTCAACATTTATTTTCACAAGTTTTAAATTTTCACCCCTTCCTCCCCAAGATGGCAATCTTATATGGTTTCTACACATACATTCCCACTAAAAACATTTACACACCAGCCATGTTGCATGGAAGAATCATAATGAATGAGAGAAACCATGAGAAAAAAAAAACAAAAAATAACCCCACAAAGTAACATAACAAAAAAGAAAATAGTCTTCCTCATTCTGCATTTTGACTCCACAGTTCTTTCTCTGAATATGGATGACCTTTTGAATCATGAGTGTTTTGGAAATGTTTTAGGTCCTTGCATTGCTGAGAAGGGCTGAGTCTATCAAAATCAGTCTTCACACACTACGGCTGTTACTGTGTATAATGTTCTCCTGGTTCTGCTCACTTCATTCAGCATCAGTTCATATAAATCTTTCCAGGTTTTCCTGAAGTCTACCTACACATCATTTCTTTATTTATTTATTTAACTTTTTACATTCATTTTCACAAATATTTGGGTTCCAAATTTTCTCCCCTTTTATCCCCTCCCCCACCCCAATACCCCAAGCAATCTAATTTTCCCTATCTCCAATCTGCCCTCTCTTCTATCCCTCCCTTCTCTTGTCTCCATCTTCTCTTTTCTCCTGTAGGGCCGGATGACTTTCTATTCCTCATTAACTGTATGTCTTCTTTCCTAGTAGCAACAACAATACTAAACAGTTGTTCCTAAAACTTTGAGTTCCAAATTCTCCCCATCCTTCCCTCCCCACCCATTCCCTTTGGGAAGGCAGGCAATTGAATATAGGCCATATCTGTGTAGTTTTGCAAATGACCTCCCTGATAGTCGTGTTGTGTAAGACTAACTGAATTACCATCCCTCCTAACCTGCCCCTCATTGTTTCTCTTCTGTCTTTTGATCCTGTCCCTCCACAAGTGTTGACTTCAAATTGCTCCCTCCTCCCTTTGCCCTCCCTTCCATCATCCCCCCTTGCAATATCTCCTTCTCCCCCACTTTCTTATACTGTAAGATAGGTTTTCATACCAAAATGAGTGTGCATTTCACTCCTTCGTTTAGTCAAATGTGATGAGGGTAAACTTCTTGGTTTTTTTTTTCTCAGCTCTCCTCTTTTTCCCTCCACTAAAAAAATCTCCTACCTGCCTCTTAAATGACATATAGTTACCCCCTTCCATTTCCCCCTCTTTCCTCCCACTACATTTCTCTCTCACCATTTAC
Source organism: Bettongia penicillata ogilbyi (assembly GCA_023548195.1). NCBI lineage: Eukaryota > Metazoa > Chordata > Mammalia > Diprotodontia > Potoroidae > Bettongia > Bettongia penicillata. Next base: position 1,297,651 of record JAJHZJ010000311.1, on the reverse strand, counting down.
CTTAATTTCTTTTAAGATATGGTCCCATCCTATTCAGTTCAATTTATGCTCTCTATCTCTGTATGTGTGTGAATGTGTGTATGTGTGTGCATGCGTGTACATGTGTATGTGTGGTCCCACCAACTACCCAGATACTGAAAAGTTTTAAGAGTTACAAATATTGTCTTTCCATGTAGGAATGTAAACAGTTTACTCATGGTAAGTCCCTTAAGACTTCTCTTTGCTGTTTCCTTTTTCATGCTTCTTCTCATTCTTGTGTTTGAAAGTCAAATTTTCTTTTCAGCTCTGGTCTTTTCATTAAGAATGATTGAAAGTCCTCTGTTTCATTGAAAGACCATATTTTCCCCTGAAGTATTATACTCAGTTTAGCTGGGTAGGTGATTCTTGGTTTGAGTCCTAGTTCCTTTGCCTTCTGGAATATCCTATTCCACTCCCTTCAATCCCTTAATGTAGAAGCTGCTAGATCTTGAGTTATCCTGATTGTATTTCCACAGTACTGGAATTGTTTCTTTCTAGCTGCTTGCAAGATTTTCTCCTTGAGCTGGGAGTTCTGGAATTTGGCCACAATGTTCCTAGGAGTTTCTCTTTTTGGATCTCTTTCAGGTGGTGATCGATGGATTCTATCAATACTTATTTTGCCCTCTGGTTGTAGAATGTCAGGGCAGTTTTCCTTGATAATTTCATGGAAGATGAAGTCTAGGCTCTTTTTTTGATCATGAGTTTCAGGTAGACCCATAATTTTTAAATTGTCTCTCCTGGATCTATTTTCCAGGTCAGTTGTTTTTCCCATGAGATATTTCACATTCTCTTCCATTTTTTCGTGCTTTTGGTTTTGTTTGGTGATTTCTTGGTTTCTCGTAAAGTCATTAGACTCCATCTGTTCCATTCTAATTTTGAGAGAACTATTAAATTCAGTGAGCTTTTGAGCCTCTTTTTTCCATTTGGCTCATTCTGCTCTTGAAAGCATTCTTCTCATTGGCTTTTTGAACCTCTTTTGCCAATTGAGTGAGCCTATTTTTCAAGGTGTTAATTTCCTCAGCATTTTTTTGGGTCTCCTTTACCAAGGTATTGACCCGTTTTTCATACTTTTCTTGCATCTCTGTCATTTCTCTTCCCAGTTTTTCCTCCACCTGTCTATCTTGCTTTTCAAAATCCTTTTTGAGCTCTTCCAAGGCCTGAGCCCACCCGCCACCCCCCCTGGGGTGTCTGGGGTACTGAGGCCCCACCCTCCACGTCTTTCCCTGATGGCAAGAATACGTCCTCATCTTCGTCAGATCCAAAGGTCGGGATCATTTGCATTTGTTGGAAAAAACTCTCTATAGTCTTATTTTTCTTCGCTTTTCTAGGCATTTTCCCAGCCAGTTACTTGACTTCTGAGATTTCTTTCCACCCCCGCCTGGATCCGCCCAGCTAGTGCTTGGCCTCTGAGTTTCAAATGGGCTTTCCGCGGCAAGCTTTAGTTCTGGCGCTGGGGTGGGGGCAGGGCCGCCTCCCAGGCTCAGCTCCCTCAGGGGCTTTATGCAGAGACTTTCAGGAATGGAGCGGGTGGGGGCGGGGTGGGGGGCCCGCCTCCTAGGCTCAGTTCCCTCAGGGGCTTTATGCAGAGGCCTTCAGTAATAGAGCGGGGTGGGGGCAGGGCCGTCTCCCAGGCTCAGCCCCCTCAGGCCGTTCATGCAGAGACCTTCCGTAATGAAGATCCTGCCTGCTGCTGGGGGATTCCTGAGTCCTGGGCCGCTGCCGCCTCAGCCGCCACCCACCCCTCTGCCTCCGCCGCTTCCTGCCCTGTCTCTGCCACTGCCGCTTCCTCCCAAGGGGGCCCGAGTCACGGAGATGCTCCACTCCCCTCCTCCAGCCCAGCCTTCTTTCTCACTGACCTGTAGCTTCTGTGGGTGGAGGGACTTTCCCGGCTGCCGGAGCTTCCGTGTCTGAAGCCTGCTCGGGTCAGCTTCTCTGGGGCTGCGGCCAAGGCCGTGCTGGGGTGGGGTCCGCTTTCCGGAGCACGACGGACCCCAGGGATGGCTCTTCAGGGCTCTCTGGCACGGAAATCTCTTCCACTCCGTTTCTGCACACCTTGTATTGACCCAGAAGTTATGGGGGTCTCTTTTTACATTAATTCTATGGGCTTTGGTTTCAGAGCTTGTAAATGTGCGTCCTTCTACTCCGCCATCTTGGCTTTGCCCCCCACATCATTTCTTATAGCACAGTAATATTCCATTATATTCATATACCTCAACTTGTTCAGCCATTCCCCAGTTGATGGGCATCCCCTTGATTTCCAGTTCTTGGCCACCACAAAAAGAACTGCTATAAATATTTTTGTACATGTGGGTGCTTTTCCTATCTTTATGATCTCTTTGGTATACAGTCCTAGAAGTGACATTGCTGGGTCAAAAGGTATATACATTTTTATAGCCCTTTGGGCATTCCAGGATAATTATAGATACAGATGCAATATAATTATTATATTAATAATATTTATTAGATATCTAATAGAGCCCTTTTAATGAACCCTAGGGCTGGCTTAGAAGCCAATCAAAATCTCTCTTTCATGGCCAGAACACAAGAACCAGTTATAGAATGTCTGTACTTGTCTAAATCAGGGAGTAGGGCCTTTCCATGATTTCACACCTTCCTGGAAATGGGTTCCCTGATCTCTTTCACGTGGCTGGGCAGCAGATGGAACACATTACATTACATTATCACCTGAGAGGACCTGCCCTTTGGGATGATCTTAGTTATTACAGGGCTTTCCTTATATCAAGTCTAAAGCTGCTTCTCTTCGACTTCCACTCATTACTCCTCATTCTGTCCGCTAATTACAAACATAATAAATCCAATTCCTCTTCCAGAATAAATTCTACTCTCTATGACAGAGGAAGTGTGGTGTTATGCAGTGGATAGAGTGCTGGGCAGAGAGTTAGGAAGATGCAGTTTTCTATTTGGTATCCAACTAATTGATAACAATTAATTACAATATAATAATACAATACAATTTAAGATCTGGTAGGATATAATAGAATCTCTCCAGAATGGTTGGATCAGCTCATAGGTCCACCAATAATGAATTAGCGTTCCAACTTTCCCACATCTTTTCCAACATTTATCATCTTCCTGTTTTGTCATGTTAGCCAGTCTTATAGGTGTGATGTGGTACCTCAGAATTGTTTTGATTTGCATCTCTCTAATCAATTGTGATTTACAGCATTTTTTCACATGACTATAGATAGCTTTCATTTCTTCCTCTGAAAACTGCTTGTTCATATTCTTTGACCATTTATCAATTGGGGAATGACTTTTCTTCTTGTACATTTACCTTGGTTCCCTATATATTTTAGAAATAAGGCCTTTGTCAGAGACATTAGTTGTAAAAGGTCTTTCCCAGTTTTCTGCTTCCCTCCTAATCTTGGTTGCATTGATTTAGTGCAAAAAATTTCAATTTAATATACTCAGAATTATCCATTTTACATTTCATAATGTTCTTTATTTCTTGTTTGGTCACAAATTTCTCCACTCCCCATAAATTTGACAGATAAATTATTCCTTGTTCCCCTTATTCATTTATAGTATCAACCTTTATACCTAGGTCATGTATCCATTTGGACTTTATCCTGGTATACAGTGTCAAATGTTGGTCTATACTTAGTTTCTGCAATATTATTTTCCAGTTTTCCCAGCAGTTTTTGTCTGACAGTGAGTTTTTATCCCAGAAACTGGGGTCCTTGGGTTGATCAAACAGTAGTAGATCGCTATAATCATTGACTATTGTGTCTTGTGTACCTAACATACTCCACGGATCTTTCCCTCTATTTCTTAGCCAGTACCAAGTGGTTTTGATGATAGCTGCTTTATAATGCAATTTAAGATCTGGTAGGGTTAGACCACCTTCCCTAGCATTTCTTTTCATTAAGTCCCTTGATATTCTGCAACTTTTATTCTTCCAGATGAATTTTGATATTATTTTTTCTACCTCTATAAAATAATTTTTAGTAGTTTGATTGATATAGCACTGAATAAGTAAATTAATTTAGGTAGAATTGTCATTTTTATTATATTAGCTTGACACTACCTATGAGCAATTGATGTTTTTCCAATTATTTAGATATGACTTTATTTGTGTGAAAAGTATTTTGTAATTGTATCCATATAGTCCCTGGGTTTGTTTTGACAGGTAGACTCCCAGATATTTTATAGTATCTACTGTAGCCTTTCATGGGATTTCTTTCTATCTCTTGCTATTGGGCTTTGTTAGTAATATATAGAAATGCAGATGATTTATGTGGATTTATTTTATATCCGCAACTTTGCTAAAATTGTTTATTATTTCAAGTAGTTTTTTATTTTATTCTCTAGGATTCCCTAAATATATCTTCATATCATCTGCAAAGGGTAATAACTTGGTTTCTTTTTAATTTTATTTTTTAAATTATTTTGTTTTCAGTGTTCTACAATCATTTCCATATATCTTAGATTTTTTCCCCTCCTTCCCTCTCCTTACCTCCTCCCTAGTCCCTCCCTCCCCAAGATGGCATGCAATCTTATATAGGTTCTACATGTACATTCTTATTAAACACATTTTCACCTTAGTCATGTTGCATAGAAGAATTAAAATGAAAGGGAGAAATGATAAAACAAAACAAAAGAAAACATAACAAAAGAGAAAATTGCCTGATTTATTCTGCAATCCAATTCCACAGTTCTTTCTCTGCATGTGGAAGGCATTTTGCCTCAAGAGTCCATTGGGAATTTTTAGGTCCTTGTATTGCTGTGAAGGACTAAGTCTACCAGAAAAATTCCTTGCACACTGGTTGTTGCTGTGTACAAAGTTCTCCTGGTTCTGCTCCTTTCACTTAGCATCAGTTCATAAAAGTCCTTCTAGGCCTCTCTGAAGTCTTCCTGTTTATCATTTTTTATAGCACAATAGTATTCCATTACATTCATATACCACAACTTGTTCAGGCATTCCGCAATTTATGGGCATCCCCTTGATTTCCAGTTTTTGGTCACCACAAAAAGAGCTGCTATAAATATTTTTTGTACATGTGGAACCATTTCCCATTTTTATGGTTTCTTTGGGATACAGTCCCAAAAACAATATTGCTGGGTCAAAGGGTATGCACATTTTTGTAGCCCTTTGAACACAGTTCCAAATTGCTCTCCAGAATGACTGGATCAGCTCGCAGCTCCACCAACAACGAATTAGTGTTCCAATTCTCCCACATCTTTTCCAACATTTGTCATCTTCCTGTTTTGTCATGTTAGCCAATCTGATAGGTGTAATGTGGTACCCCAGAGATGTTTTCCTTTGTATCTTTCTAATCAATTGTGATTTAGAGCATTTTTTTCATATGACTATAGATAGTTTTAATTTCTTCCTCTGAAAACTGCCTCTTCATATCCTTCGGTCATTTATCAGACTAGTATTCTTGTACATTTGTGTTGGTTCTCTATATATTTTAGAAATGAGGCCTTTATCACAAATACTAGTTTCAATCCCAGTTTCTACTTCCCTCCTAATCTTGGCTGCATTGGCTTTATTTGTGCAAAAACTTTTCAATTTAATGTAATCAAAATTATCCATTTTGCACTTCATAATGTTCTCCATCGCTTGTTTAGTTTAAAACTGTTCTGTTTAGTTTAAAAATTTCTCCATAAATCCAACAAATACACTATTCCTTGCTCCCCTAATTTGTTTATAGTGTCAGTCTTTATACCTAGATCATGTATCCATTTGGACTTTATTCTTGTGTATGGTATGAGACATTGGTCTATGCCCAGTTTCCACCACACTGTTATCCAGTTTTCCCAGAAATTTTTGTCCCACAGTGAGTCCTTATCCCAGAAGCTGGGGTCCTTGGGTTTAATCAAGCAGTAGACTGCTATATTCATTGACTGCTGTGTCTTGAGTACCTAACAGATTCCACTGGTCTACCCCTCTATTTAGTTTTCAACATTCACTTCCATAAGATTTTGAGATCCAAATTTTCTCCCTATCTCTTTCCTGCACCCACTCCAAGACATGGTGCATTCTGATTTCCCCTTCCTCCAATCTGCCATCCCTTCTATCACATCCCTTCCTTTCTTTATTCTCATCCCCTCTATTTCCTTGTAGGGTAAGATAGATTTTTATACCCCATTGCCTGTATATTTTATTTCCCAGTTGCATGTAAAAACAATTTTTAACTTTCATTTTTAAAACTTAGAGTTCCAATTTCTCTCCTTTTCTCCCTCCCCACCCATCCCTACTGAGAAGGCAAGCAATTCAATATATATTATACTTGTGTAGTTATGCAAAACACTTCCATACAAGTCATGTTGGGAAAGACTAGCTCTATTTCCCTCCATTCTATCCTGCCCCACCCCATTTATTCTATTCTCTCTTTGGCCCTATCCCTCCTCAAAAGTGTTTACGTTTAATTACCCCCTCCTCCCATCCCTTCTGCCATTCCCCCCATACTTTCTTTACTCCTTTCCCCCCTACTTTCCTATAGTGTGAGATAGATTTTCTTAGCAAATTGAGTGTGCATGCTATTCCTTCCTTAAGCCTTAAGTGAAGAGAGTGAGCTTTAATTTTTCCCTCTCACATCCTCCCTTTTCTACTCCATTGAAAAAGCTTTTTCTTGCCTCCTTTATGAGTGATAACTTGGCCCATTTCATTTCTCCTTTTCTCCTCACAATATATTCCTCTCTCACCCCTTAATTTTATATTTTTAGATATCATCCCTTCTTATTCAACTAACCTTGTGTTCTCTGTCTATATGTATGTATATAGATATAGATGTGTTTGTGTGAATATAATCCCTCCAACTACTCAAATAGTGAGAAAAGTCTCAAGAGTTACAAATATTATCTTTCCATGCAGGAATGTAAACAGTTCAACTTTAGAAAGTCCGTTATGATTTTGCTTTCCTGTTTACCTTTTCATGCTTCTCTTCATTCTTGTGTTTGAAAGTCAAATTTTCTACTCAGTTCTGGTGTTTTCATCAAGAATGCTTGAAACTCTTCTATTTCATTGAATGACCACTTTTTCCCCTGAAGTATTATACTCAGTTTGGCTGGGTAGGTGATTCGTGGTTTTAATCCCAGTTCCTTTGACTTCTGGAATGTCATATACCAAGCCCTTTGATATTTAATGTAGAAGCTGCCAGATCCTGTGCTATCCTGATTGTAATTCCATAATACTAGAATTGTTTCTTTCTGGCTGCTTGCAATATTTTCTCCTTGAACTGGGAACTCTGAAATTTGGCTATAATACTCCTAGGAGTTTCTCTTTTTGGATCTCTTTCAGGAAGTGATTGGTGGATTCTTTCCATATTTATTTTGCCCTCTAGTTCTAGAATATCAGGGCAGTTTTCCTTGATGATTTCATGAAAGATTATGTCTAGGCTCTTTTTTTGATCACGGCCTTCAGGTAGTCCTATAATTTTTAAATTGTCTCTCCTGGATTTATTTTCCAGGTCAGTTGTTTTTCCAGTGAGATATTTCACATTTTCTTCCATTTTTTTCATCCTTTTGGCTTTGTTTTGTAATTTCTTGGTTTCTTATAAAGTCATTAGCTTCCATCTGCTCCGTTCTAATTTTTAATGAACTATTTTCTTCATTGAGCTTTTGAACCTCCTATTTCATTTCACTAATTCTGCTTTTTACAGCATTCTTCTTTTCATTGGCTTTTTGAAACTCTTTTGCTGGTTGAGTTAGTCTATTTTTAAAGGTGTTATTTTCCTCAGCATTTTTTTGGGTCTCCTTTAGTAAGTTGTTGACTTGCTTTTCATGATTTTCTCTCTCATTTCTCTTCCCAATTTTTTTTCCACTTCTCTTACTTGATTTTCAAAATCCTTTTTGAGCTCTTCCATGACCTGAGACCATTGCATATTTATTTTGGAGGGCTGTGATGGTAAGCATTGTTCTTCCTCATCTGAAAGGATGAAAGAAAATACCTGTTCCCCCCAAAAATAACTTTCTATGGTCTTATTTTTTCCCCCTTTATTGGGCCTTTTCCAAGCCAGTTACTTGACTTTTGAGTCCTTTGTCAAGAGCAGGGTATACTCTGGGGAACCTGTAAGTTCTTAGTTCCTCCAAGGTGATTCAATCAAGGGAGAGGAGTTCACTCCTCTCCTGGCCTGCACTCTGGTCTGGAAGCTACCAAAGATTTTCTGCCTAGGATCTGCAAGTAGAATTCCTTTTCCAGGGCCTCCACCAGCACACCATCCAGCACTCTTCCTCATCCCCAGACCACCACTGAGGACTGAGACCCAGATCAGTGACTCAATTCCCCCAGGGGTTTTAGGTTAAGGGCTCCAAAAATGGACACTGCTGCTGCTGCTGCCTCAGCCACTGCCTGGGGCTGGGGCTAGGGGAAGACCCTGCTCCCTTCTCACCCAGGAGGCAAAGCTTTTTCACTGACCTTTGAAGTGTCTTTGGCATTTGTGGGTAAAGGGATCTGAGAACTGCTGCTGATGTTGAAGATTCTGCCCCAGAGGCCTGTTCCAGTACTGTCCCTGCTGTGCTATGCAGCCAAGGCTGGGCTGTGCTCCATGGGCAGCACTCCACTCCACTCTTTGTGCAATAGACCTTTCCTGTCGGCTTTCCAGGCTACCTTGGACTGGAAATCTCTTTCACTCTGTCATTTTGTGGCTTCTGCTGCTCTAGAATTTGTTTACAGTAATTTTATACAGGTATTTTATGGGCTGTGCGGGAAGAGCTAGAGTATGTGCATCTTTCTACTCCACCATCTTGGCTCTGCCCCCCTGGATTCTTTCCATATCTATTTTACCCTTTAGTTATAGAATAACAGGACAGTTTTCCTTGATAATTTCTTGAAAGATGATGTCTAGGCTCTTTTTTTATCATGGGTTTCAGGTAGTCCAATAATTTTTAAATTGTCTCTCCTGGATCTATTTTCCAGGTCAGTTGTTTTTGCAATGAGATATTTCATATTGTCTGCTATTTTTTCATTCCCTTGGTTTTATTTTATAATTTATTGATTTTTCATAAAGTCATTAGCTTCCATTTGCTCTATTCTAATCCTTAAGGAATTATTTTCTTCAGTGAGCTTTTGGACCTCCTTTTCTATCTGGCCATTTCTGCTTTTTAGAGCATTCTTCTCCTCATTGGCTTTTTGGATCTCTTTTGTCATTTGGGTTAATATATTTTTTAATGTATTATTTTCCTCAGCATTTTTTGGGTCTCCTTTAGCAAGCAGTTGATTTATTTTTCATGATTTTCTTGCATTACTTTCATTTCTCTTCCCATTTTTTCCTCCACCTGTCTAACTTGATTTTCAGAATCCTTTTTGAGCTCTTCCATGGCTTGAGACCAATTCATATTTTCTTGGAGACTTTGGATGTGGGAGTTTTGACTTTGTTATCTTCTCTTTGCGTATTTTAGTCTTTAGATACTTTACTCACCAAAGTTTGATTCTATAGTCTGATTCTTTTTCCGACTTTTGCTCATTTCCTCAGCCATTTACTTGGCTTTTGAGTTCTTTGTCAAGGTAGTTCACTGCTTCCAGGGGAAGTGGGGGATGTACTGTCAGCCACTCAGTCCACCCATAATCTGTTGACCTAGAGCTCCAGAAACAGTGGCTGCAGCTGACCCTGCTTCTGCTATGGCTGCTGTAGGTTCCTCTGCCCCCTGCCCCCTCTGCCATCCTGGGGCTTGGGCCTGACCACTGTACTCTCTCACACAGGGCCCACTATCTGATTTTTTCCACTGATCTCCCAATTTGTCCTCAGTGTATTGGGGTTGTGGAGTCTGAAAACCACCACAGGTGTGAAGAAAGATTCAGTCCCCATAGACCCACTCAGATCTTATCTGTGCTGTTGTAGCCCATGCTGGACTGTGCTCTGCTCCCAGCACAGTGTGATAAACGCTTCCCATAGACCTTCCAAGCTGTCTCAGGCTGAAGAGTTGATTCACTCCATCATTCTGTGAATTCTGAGACTCCAAAATTTGTTTAGAATAATTTTTTACAGGTATTTGGTTGGGTTTGTTGGAAGAGCTCTAGAAAGTCCATGCTGTTGCTCCACCATCTTAGCTCTGCCCCCAATAATTTAGTTTTTCTTTGCCTATTCTGATTCCTTTCATTTCTTTTTCTTCTTTGATTGCTAAAGCTAACATTTCTAGCACCATATTGAATAACAGTGGATGATAGTGGATATCCTTGTTTCACCCCTGACCTTATTGGAAATGCAGCTAGCTTATCCCTATTACATATAATGCTTGCTGATGGTTTTAGGTAGATGTTACTTGTCATTTTAAGGAAAGTTCCATTTATTCCTAAACACTTCAGTGTTCTCAGTAGGACTGAGTATTGTACTTTGTCAAAAGCTTTTTCTTCATCTATTGAGTTAATCATAAGTTTTCTGTTACTTTTATTGTTGATATGATCAATTATGCTGATAGTTTTCATAATATTGAACCAGCCCTGCATTCCTGGTATAAATCCTACCTGATCCAAGTGTATTATTCTGTTTGCTGTAATCTCTTCACTAATAGCATATTTAAATTTTTGCATGTATATTCATTAGGGAAATTGGTCTCTGTTTTGACTCTTCACAGTTTAGATATCATTGCCATATTTGTTTTCTAAAAAGAATTTGGTAGGACTCTTTCTTCACCTATCTTCCCAAATAGTCTATATATTATTAGAAATAATTATTCTTTAACTATTTGATTGAATTGACTTGCAAATCCATCTGGCCCTGGAGATTTCCTCCTAGGGAGTTCATTGATGGCTTGTTCAATTTCCTCACATTTTTTATAGTAGAAGTGTTAACCTGCTTTGGAGGAGGGAGTGTTCTCACCAGAGAATTCCCAACATCAATAATATCACAATTTCAGTCCCTGTCACTATTGAAACACAGGGAATAAGGGAAAGGGAAAAGGAAAAGGCAGAAGCAGATAGATATATATATATATATAGACATATACACATATACATATACACACATATATGTGTGTGTATATATATGTATATATATAAAGGGTGGAGGTGACGGGATAGTCAAATAGAGTATTTAGTAATATAAGTACAGGAGTAAAATTAGTGTGGCTAGGCCCCTTCTAAAATGGTTGCACAGACTATAAATGTGTATTTATATGGCACTCCCTCACAACAATCCTGAAAGCAGGAAATGCAAAAATTAATAATTTCCATGTTACAGATGAAGAAATGGAGGCTCTGATGATGTGACCTGCCCATGATCACACACCCAGTAAGTGTCCAAAGTCAGATTTCCACCCCAATCTTCTGCTTCCAAGGCCAATATTTTATCTACAATGTCACACAGATCACTCCACTATGAAGTCTCAAAACACTTTGTCTTAGTATGCTCTACTATGCATTATATTTGTCCACATGTCTTATCTTCCCTACTAAATTCTCAGCAGGAAATAAGCCATCAGCTTTTTAAAAAATCATCCTCAGGGGCTACCACAATGGCCTGCAAATAGAAGGGGTTCAGTCAATGCTTGCTGAATAAATAAACACATACTACTTGGGTTTCTAACCTCAGGCAATTGCTAACAACGCAAGTTGCTCCCAAAGCTGTTTTTTTCCCCTTTTACTATCTGTTTCAATGGAATTCCTACCTTCCAACCTCTTAGTACCATGGTGAGGGTGAATGAGCTAATGGACCAAAATGCTTTGATCATTTACATTGAGTCTGGCTGACTCCAATGTAAGCAGGGCTTACACTGGACTATTGATACTCCCTCCCTCTAGGGTACTAAGCCAGCTTTTTTATTTTATAGATAAATTTGCTCACAATACAGGCCAAATAGCTATAGCCACGGCAGTTAGCCAGGCTTATTTGCATCAGGATTCACTGCAGGATGCAATGAAAATGCTGCCTTGCAGATCCTGAAGCATTGATTGTTGGGTACAGATGGCTCTGCACCCCAAAGCCATTGGCAAGGCAAAATGCTAATGTGGCTTAGTCAGAGGTATGGGTGAGATGTGCCTTGTCTATATTATGGACATAATAATAACAACAACATTCATATGTGCCAGGAACTGTGCTAAGCACTTTGCAAATATTATCTCATTTTAACCTCACAATCACCGTGAAAGGGAGATGCTATTATTATCCCCATTTTACAGATGTGGAATCTGAGGCAGAGATGAAGTAGATTGTCTAGGGTTGCACAGATAGGAAGGTCTGAGACCAGTTTTGAATTCCTGTCCTTCTGACAGCCCAGTGCTTTATCCACTGTGCCACCAACTCCCCAGCTATATATATATATACATGATTTGGTCTTTATATACAGAGAAGTCAGTCTTTTCCTATCAGCAATATTATCTTGAAATGTATTAACTGAGGAAGTATAATGGACATTTGTTTAAATTTTAAATTTTATATTATAACTTGGGTGGTGATTCATTGGGGTTGGGAATTCTACGTGTAGAAATGCCCTCTACAATGAAGATCAATACATATCAATGTAGAACAACTCAGCTTCAGCTTGATGTCTTGGAGCATTACTTAGGGAATTTGGAAGATAGCTGACTTGCCCATCATTGTTAGACAGCCAATGCCCCCAAGTTCCAGGTTTACATGGTCATGGTCCAGCCTTAGAAGCAAGCAAAGAGAAAAACATTGATTAAGTTCCTAGTATATGCCAGGTGCTTCGTAGATTATTACTTTCTTTGATCTTCTAAACAGTTCTGAAAGATAAATGCTATTATTATCCCCATTTTACAGCTGAGGAAACATAGATGGAGGTTAAGTGATTTGCCCAGAGTCACACTACTACTAAAGTGTCTGAGGCTGGATTTGAACTCACATCATCCTGACCCACACCCTTTTTGGTTCATCTTCCCACACACTGAATTTACTGTGAAGGATTACTAAACATAACTGGGTCCTCACATATTTGGGTTAAAGGGGTCGACAGTTTTCTTACAAGGACTCAAGTAATAAATGCAAATATGGGGGACAAGACTGTCTTTATTCAGAAGTCACAAAAAGTATGGGAACCTGTAAACAAATGAAGAAAATTTATCAAGGGACTTATAAGTAATTAGTATGATTCTCCTCCCTCTCTGAAGGGTCTCAATTTTTCATGGGGTCCTGTATACTCTGTCTCCACACTCAAAGTACCACCCTATGATTTAGACTCCTGCAGGAAGGAAATATACTTTAAACTGTTAGACAAGCAATCTCCTTCCCCTCAGATATGCAATATCCAAACCACTCATAGTAATAGCAAAGAGCAAAGTCCTGTTCTTTTGGTTCTCCATGTTGTGGCTTTAATCCCTTTATTGTTCATCCAGCTGGCGAGTTGGGGAGGAGAGGCATAGGTAATCCATTCTCTTTCTTCTAAGAGGCATGCTGCTCAGGAAATTACCTTTTTTTGAATAGAAAGTCAAATTTCTGATTCCTAATATTCTTACAAAGCAACCCCTGAGTCTGGTGCTATCTAGCTCTTTTCTAGATAGAAGGCTAGATTCCAGAATCATGACACCTACGGAATCTGTTTCACTCAAAAGAATATCAGATTCCCAAAGTCTTGAAATTGAAGTTTCTTACAAAGCAATCATAAAGTGAGCATTGTCTAGGAATTGCTCTCCCTGACTATGTGGGCAAGGACATGCTTGTCATGTGTTTTTGCTACAAGGTACTTAGCAGCTCCTGAAACACCATCCCCTTCATGCTGACCCAGGAGTCATAGCACTCTCATGGTCACTCTAGAAAAGGGTAGAAGGAATAATATGGAGAAAAAAACTATCCCAAGTCCTCAATGAAGAGGGTCCATCCTTCCAAGAATCTGAACCAATTAATTTATCTTGGGTTAAGCCCCTATCAGTGAAGACCATCCTTCAGGAGGTACCAAGGGTGACCTTAAAGTAACCAGTTCAACCTGAGTACAATTCCAGATCAGGATATGTCTTTAAAGAAATGCCAGTGGGAATGTCCACCCTTTAAAGGGAAAAATAATCAAAAGTATTTCTCTGCTTCTGATAGACTCTTCAAATCCCCAGAAAGACTCTCTTTGTTATGAGCCCATTGAGTTCTGGGGGATCTAGAGGGTGAAGTGTTTCTCTAATCAACTGCCTAGTATATGTCAGAGGCAAGCCTGGGACATGGGTCTTCCTAATTCTAAGACTGGTTCACAAGACATTATACCATGCTGCCTCTTAGCTATGGAAATGAAACTAAATAAATCTTTCCTCACACAAAACAGATACCAATTTCAAATTCAAATTAGACTTAATATCTCTTGATCTAGTGCTCCTGCTCTGTTCAATGAACTTTGATCCTGGAGAAGAACAGATTTAGATTAGTGCAAGTATCTTCAACAAACAGAAAATTCCAGCTCCTTTTGTTGTCTTCTAATATCTTCACCCTTAAAATTATATCCTTTATACAAGTATCTTCAACTGCTCTTCAACCTACTTCTTCCTTTCTGCTTTCAAACAAATACTCTTAATTTTGACCAAAAAAACCCTGAATTTGATCGTGTTTCCCCCTTAACATACTATTTAATTCCTCTCTTTTTTCTACCAATATTTCCAAATGAATGGTATATACCTACCACTTCCATTGTTCCATCACACATTTTGATCCTCAACTCAACAAACTCATATTAAACACTTTTCAGTCACCACTTAGGAACCACGCCACCTGAACTCCAGTTATCATCCTCATCCCCAACCCACAACTCAGAATTCTGGATAGCTCCTATGACACTGGACCCTGATTAGTGAGCTTTCCTCCTATCTTGCCCCAAACCAGGACTCTATGGTACTCCCCAGCCACCATTTCCAAACCATTCAGCCCCTTGCTACCTTCCTCTTCTGTTTTCCTTTATGTATTATCTTCCTTTAGTAGAATGTAAGTTTCTTGAAGGCAGGGGCGATCTTGGTTGCTTATATCTGTGTCTTCATTTATCTGTAAGTTATGTATATCCATATGGCTTGTCTACGGGCTGCTCATGGGTGGCTTGGATAACTATCTCTGTAATCTGGTCCACCCCTCTTCAAGGGAGACTTCTGCTTTGGGGGAAGAGAAGAAGAGTTGTGACTATCTAAGCCCCCTCCTTCCCATATCTCTGGTCTAGGAGCACAAATCTGATTCAGATCTTCCTTGATCACTCTTAAGGGACAGGGTAGCATCAAGCTTACACCTACTCGCATGATCTGTTCTCACCAAACACTGGTTACACACATACACACACATCACAAATGAAGAATGGCATGAAGTACAGAGTTAAGGGACCATTCATTCAAAGGCTCATAGACAGGAGGCGGAAGGCATACACAGTGAACAGCTAGCAGGCCAGTTTGACTATTTTAGTCAATTCCAGAGCATGCTTAAGAGAGAGAAATAGGAAATAAGACTGCAAAGGTACTCCCTGGCTTGTATACTAGATTGAAAATAGAATACTTTATCCTAGGGGCAATAACGAGTCACTAAAGAATTTTTTAGTCTGATAGTGACTTATTCATTATAGTGTTTTAGGAATATCAATGTGGCATCTCCGTGGAGAGAGCATTTGAATGGGGCAAGATTAGAAGCAAAGAGATTAGTTAGGAGGAAAGAAAGAAAGAGAAAGGAAGTAAAGAAAAAATAAGGAAGAAAGAGAAAGAAAGAAAGAAAAAATTTCTCAATTGAATAGAACACAACTCATTTGATACTTAATTATATCCTTCCCTGTGACATTTCTCATTTCTCCTGTTTCTTTCTCATTTTCCAGACTAGACTGTGAGCTCCCCAAAGACATAGTCTTCTGTATGTGTATGATTCTCTGTAAGAAAAGAAAGGAAGGAAGGAAGGAAGGAGGGAGGGAGGGAGGGAAGAAAGAAAGAAAGAAAGAAAGAAAGAGAGAGAGAGAGAGAGAAAGAAAGAAAGAAAGAAAGAAAGAAAGAAAGAAAGAAAGAAAGAAAGAAAGAAAGAAAGAAAGAAAGAAAGAAAGAAAGAAAGAGAGAGAGAGAGAGAGAGAAAGAGAAAGAAAAAGAAAGAAAGAATTTCTGCTCTTAGGGAACTTACATTCTGTAGTGGGACAAAGCGTGAAGGAGAAAATATGTGCACAGGATAAAGCCCATATTCTTATTCCGGCAGACACGACCCTCCAAAATCTTGTCTCAAGTTTCCGTTCTAACAATGTCCCTACTAATCCCCTAGATTAATTTATTGTTCTAACCTTCTAGTCAGACTAGCCTAATTACTGTCTTCTGAAAAGAGCAAACACATTCTCATTTTATTACTACTATTTCTCAACATTTGAAAGCTTTATTATCCCCATGCTTCCCTATCCAAATTGTATCTATCCTTCAAGGTGCCCAGGCCCAAGTCCCATCTCTTCCATGAAGATTTTTGTGACCATTTCCACTCACAGTGGTCTCTGTCTCCTCTGAGCTACTAGGGATTACTATGCATATTACCCCAGTCTATATTCCAGTTAAACTACACCACTAGCTATCCCCAAATTGAACATACCATCTGCCTCCTCCTTTTGAGAAGGCCATCCCCCTCACCAGTAACACACTCCCTCCTCTCAGAATTCTTCTCTATCTTTAAAGTTCAGCTCAAGTTCCTCCTCCTCCAGGGAACATTCCTTGACTTACCTTCCCCTCTATCCCTCCTCATATTTTCCTAGACCACACTGCCTAGATTTATTCTGTATTCCTATCATACTCTATCTTATATCGTACTTATCTGTGTACATGTCAGGTTACTCCCTGGCAATATACAAACTCCTCTTTCATTTTCATCTATGTATCCACAGTGCCTCCTATAGTGCTTCCACTTACATCAATATGTCAAGGACCCGTGATTTCATCCTTGCTCATAAAAACTGCTTAATCAGTGTTTGCTCAATGGAATAGAACACAACTCATTTGATACTTAATCATATCTTTCCCTGTAACATTCTCGTTTCTCCAGCTTCTTTCTCACTTTCCAGATTAGACTGTGAGCTCCCCAAAGCCATAAACTTCTGTATGTGTATGTTTCTCTGTATATGGTAAACTACTTAACAAAATGCTATGTTGATAGTAGACATGTAGTAAGTATTGAATGAATGAGAGAGTGAAGGAGCCACTAGACTGCCTCACCATTAGTGGTTTATTCATTCAGCACTTAATAGAATGCCTGCTGTGTGCAAGGTTCTATGCTAGGTATTACAGGGAATATAAGAATGAAGAAGATATAATCCTTTGCTTAAGGAGTTTCTCAGTTTGAGCAGACTGTTATCTTTTAGGTGGAGAGACAAAAAAATAACTATAATTCAAGGCAAAAGGTCAAACGTTCAATGATGGGACAAATAGAGGGCTAGATAATCCAGAGAAGGAGAGATTCCCTCCCATTGAGCTCGGAGGAATTATGAGGAATAGTATGAAAGATCCTCAAGGGAGTATGATTTGAGAGGTGAGAAAGACATTCCAAGCAGAAGGAGCAGTTTGAGCAAAAGTAGAAAATCACAAGCTTCATTGTGCAATAAGTTCAATTTTGATGCCTAAATGAATATGAAAAGAGTCTAAAAGAGCCTAGGAAAAATAGCCTCCAAGAATCTGCTTCATCCTCTTAATCTTTTGAAGCCTGAGAAAATCATTCAAAGAAAGAAGCTGGCAAAGTAAATTCAGATATAAATAGTAGATTTCTTATTCTAATATTTGATCAACATTTCATTTAATATCTTAAACTAAATCAGAACACAGCAAGGGGTTAAAAAAAAAAAGCCAATTTATAACCACCATGGGGAAGACTCAAGCGTTTGTGAAATTTGAGTGACATCTGGTGGTTCAGTCAGATATTGTGCTCTGAGCTAGTTTAAACTTCCTTGACTGGATAATTAGCCCAGGGACAATTATTTCCCTGAATGGAAAAAGGTAGGTGACCGAGAGACAAGGTGTGACAGGAATGAGAAACTGAGGCTAGAGACGAAATTATCAAAAAGGGAAAATGAAAGTTATTGACTTAATTACTATCTATGAAAATATTCTGCTTACTTCTATGATTACCTTTTTTCATTAGAAATTATTCATTAACATTACATAATTTGAAGGTGGAAAAGACTTTTGGAAAAAATTCTCATCAACCTTCCACAGAGTATAGGAAACCCTTCTATAGTATTCCTGACAGGCATTCATCCACAATTTTTGGCAATGTCTTTATTTTCAAGATAGCTTCACTTAGAGAAAAAGGAGGAAGCTAAATATAGGGAGGCTAAACAGATTGAATAAAGTTGTATTTAGAGCAATTTATGCTGCCCATTAGCAAACATTGTTTTATTTCAATATTTCACACTATAATGTTTTAAATATATTGAGTTAATTTTATAATCTATTTTGTACTTCTCCAAATATAACATCACAAAAAATCTTCCCATTAGTCAGTGTGCTGATGAATATTTTACAACTGGCTCTCTGAGAAGAAAACCAACTATATACAACACACTTTTAAACTTAATTTGCATTATTAACATTTTCTCCATCACTTTCTTAATCTCAGACAATCAACAAAACTATTAATAATTCTTCCCTAATTTGTAGCATTTGCCAGTTTCCAAGGTATAAATACTCACATGAAAATTTAAGCCTCTAACCCACCCCTGCATTTAAGTGATCAAATACACCACAACCAACCAACATTTTCCTGAGTACTTTAAGATAAAGTAATAATGCAACGTCCGTCACAAATGCATATTGTCTTAAGCAAAAAGATCCCTTAGAGATCATTCAGTCAGAGGATCATTATGGGATCACAGATTTTGAAACTGAAGTAGACTTAGAGATCATCAGGTCCAACTCCCTCATTTTACAGATAAGGAAACTGAGGCCCAGAGAGGAAGTGACTTGCCCAAAGTTATAAAAGTAATTGGTGTCAGACTGGAATTCAATTCTAAATCCAGTGCCACACCTACTCTATCACTCTGCCTCTTGGCATCCCTGCACAGCAGAGAGGCAATGTCAGAAGACCTAAAGGCATTTGTTGTTTTCAGTCTTTTCAGTCATGTCCTTCTCTTTGTGACGCCATTTTGAGTTTTCTTGGCAGAGATACTGGTGTGGTTTGTATTTCCTTCTCCAGCTCATTTTACAGATGAGGAAACTGAGGCAAACAGGATTAAGTGACTTGCCCAGGGTCACACAATTAGTAAATGTCTGAAGCCACATGTGAACTCAAGATGAGGCTCCTGATCCTGGACCCAGCCCTCTGTGCACTATGGCACCACCTAGCCTTTCTTTTTATGTGCTAGATCATGCTATGTTTGCTAAAACTAGATAGGCTAGATTTGATTGTGCTTACTAGCTGTGCAACTCAGGGCAAATCACTTAACTGATGTTTATTTATATTTTCTCATCTGTAAAATGGGGACAATAATAGCACCTACCTCCCTGGGTTGTTGTGAGGATCAGACAAGACATTTGTAAGTTGTTTAATAGAGTGTCTGACATACATTAGGTCTACATAATGCCATCTTCCTCCTTATCATCATCATTACTCTCATTATTATCAGGCATCATCACAATAGTACAGACTTTTCCTTAAGCCTCCCAGAGCACAGTAGGGTTAGTGCAAAGAGGACCGTGAAGGGCTGAAGTTAGAGTAGGGGAGGGAGTTTAGCAGTGTAATAGGGTAGATGTTGCCTCCTTTTTTATTATTTTTTTCAATTAACAAGCTTTTTCTCCTCTTTCAGCTTCTCCCCAGATACAGGAAAAAGTGGGGAGGGGGAAGAGCCTTGTGATAAATAGGAATAATCAAGCAAAACAGATTCCCACATTGTCTCCAAAAGCTGATGCCTCATTGTGTGTATGGAATCCAAGTCTCTCCATCCAGAGGGAAGAGGGCAACATGCTTCCTCATTGGTGCTCTGGAAGTTTAGTTGGCCATTCCATTGGCCAGAGTTCTTAAATCTTTCACAGTTGTTTGTTTTTACGTTGTCATTATATAAATTATTCTCCTGGTTCAGCTCACTTCACTCTGTACCAGTCCATTCAAGTCTTCCTGGGGCTTTTAAAATTTGTCTTTGTTATCATTTCTTATGGCATAACAGTATTTAATTATATTCATGAACCATAAGTTGTTCACTCAAAATGCTGGATACTTCCTTAGTTTCCTGTTCTTTGCTAGGACAAAAAGAAGTGCTAGAAATATTGTTGTATAGAAGGGTCGGGGTCACATTCCGGGTACAGCCCAATTTCTAGTTATTTTCCTTATCTACCCCTTAGGTCTTCACATTTTTTTTTGCTCATCAGAACAAGTAAGCTAATTAATTGATTGACAAAGACTTATGATGTGCTTACTAGGTCTTAAGCCCTGGATATATGAAGTCAAAAGCAAAACATGCTCTGACCTGGAGGAGTTTACATTGTGACTGAAGAAAGAAGTGTACAAGTATAAATATATATATATATATTTATATTTATATACAAAATGAATATGCTGTAGTCTGAAGAAGGACAATACATGCAGCTGGGGATTCAGGAAAGTCTTCTTACAGATGGCACTTGAACTGAATCTTGAAAAACAAATAGGGGTTACAAAACAATAGAGGTGAGGAGGTAATGCATTCTAGACAATGCAAAGACATAGTGATGGGAAATGAAATAACATGTGGGTGGAACAAGTAGGCAAGGATGACTGAATTAGAGTGCATGGAGGGGAGTAACATGTAAGAGCAGGAGGAGGATAAGAAATAGTCTAGGTGGTGAAAAATGTTGTTTATGTTCAGTGTTTCCTCTTTTCCCATTCTCATCTAAAATATCACTCAATTCAAAATATTCTCTTCAAAGTCATCAAATGATCTTCTACTTGCCACATTTAATGTTGTCAATCCTTATCCTTCTTTGACCTTTGAAGCATTGACCCTGTTTTTGGGTGTTCTCCAAAATGAGTTTTTCTGACACTGCTCTTTCCCGGTTTTCCTCCTATGTAACTGCTCCTCCTCAGTTTTCTTTGTTGAACTATCATTCGTTCCATTTTTCATTCACTATGAATATATTCTAAGGCTCTGTCCTGGGTCTTCTCTTTTCTCTCTATAATGTCTCACTTGGTGACTTCACTATCTCCCCTAATTTCAATTATTATTCCTATCTAGACTACTCCCAGGATCCCTATATCTACCATGGTTTCTTTCCTCACCATGGAATGAGTACTGACTTTGGATTCAGAAGACCTGTGTTCAAATTCAGCATGTCCCCCTCCCCAATGCTTATTGCTTATGTGACTATGAGTGAATCACTTAACTTCACTGGTCGCCATTTTCTTAATCATTGGTTTAGATGATATCTGAGGTCTCTTCATTTCTAGATCCATTTTCATGTGTGTCATAGTGAACATTTTAATAAGAGTGACCTGTAGGCATCTCACACTTAACACATTCAAAAGAGAACTCATCATTCTCTCAAACCCACCTGTCTTCTGAAGTACTCTATCACTGTCAAAGTCACCACTATCCTTTCAGTCATCCAGGTTTGAAACCTGCATCAATTGTGGCTCTTCATTCTTACATCACATATCCAATCCACTGCCAAGACTGACTTGTCATTTCTAGCTCTACAACATCTCTCACAAATTCTACCTCTACAACATCTCACTCACATAGCTACCACCCCGGTTCAGGTCCTTATCACCTTTATTATTATATTATTATCATTAATTACCCTCCTTGCCTCTAGTTTCTCTTCATGCTAATCTATCCTCTAGACATTTGCCAGAATGAATTTCCTACAGTATAGGTCTGACCATGTTATCTTAGCCTCCAGCGGCTCTCTGTTTCTGCTAGGATCAAATATAAACTCGTTTGTCGTTCAGAACCCTGCACAACCTGACTCCTTCTTTTGTTGTTTGTTGTTCAGTCACGTCTGACTCTTCAAGATCTCATTTGGGATTTTCAAAATATTCTCTTCAAAGTTACCAAATGATCTCCTACTTGCCACATTTAATGTTGTCAATCCTTATCCTTCTTTGACCTTTGCAGCATTTGACCCTGTTGTTAGCCCTCTCTTTCTGGATGCTCTCCAAAATGAATTTTTCTGAGAATATTTTGAATTGAGTGATATTATAAAAGAGAGTGAGAAAAGAGGAAGCACTGAATGTAAAAACTTTTTTCAAGGAATTTGGCTGAGAAAAGGAAATAGAAGTATAGGATAACAGCCAGCAGAGATGGTAGGATCAAATGAGGGTTTTTTGAAGGGTAGGAGTGACTTGAGCATATCTGTAGGCAGCAGGGAAGCAGCCAACAGACGGGGAAAAATTGAAACAGTTGTGTTGTGGGGAGTGTGGGTAGCTTGGGACAATAATGGAGGCAATCTTCTGGAGGAAGAATAAAGAGTATATAAAAGGGCTGCCATTGGCAAGGAAAAGGGCCACCTGTTCATCAGAGATTAGAGAAGGAAAGAGGTAGGGATGACTTTAAGGGGATATGAGAAAAGAAAAAAATGAAAGAAAAAGTTTCTGGGGAATGGCCTTGATTTTCTTGGAAAAGTAGAAGATAAGATCCTCAGCTGAAAAGATGGGAGACAAAATGGTGAGGGATATTTGAGGAAGGAGTGGAAGTTTTAGAACAGACATTTTTGTAGTAGAATAGAAAAATAATTAGGGAAGAATTTACTTCTGAGCCTTTACTGCAGTAAAGACTCAATGGAGCTTAGATGACAAATTTGTAGTGGATCCAATCCACTTTCTTGAGCTCTGTTCAGCAATGTATGAGTACAAGTGGAAGAGAAGGATAGTGAGAGTAATCTAGAGCTGGGGTTGGGTAAGACTTGAAGTGCCAGCTGGACAACAGACAAAAGGATTTGAAAGTAGAAGATAGTATGGAGTTGAGTGGTCTACTAAGAGATTAAAATTAGGAAGGGAGGAGAGTGTATTCAGAACAGGGGTAATGGTCTTTCACAGTAAGAGGTATTTCAGGTTACGGGGAGGATAAAGAATAAAGTTAGAAGGGGTAAAACATAGGGAGATGAAATAACAGATTATGATCAAGGAAAGGAATTTCGGTACTCTTGATCTCAGAAGCAGAACACCTATGGGTAAAGGCTTCCTTTTACGGTCATAATAGAGATATGACCAGCTCTGAGTATAGCTGAGGTTAAGTAATGGATCAAGAAAGTTGAATAGATTGAGGAATAGGGAAGTAAGGGTATTAGAAGGATCATCAACTTCTATGTTGAAGTTCCCTAGTATGAAAGCAAAAGTTGAGGTGGACAGACCCTAAGCCAGGAACTAAACTCATTGAGAAAGGAGGAAGAATATCCTGAGGATCAGGAAAGAATGGCCATCTGGATCTTAATTAGAAGATTAAAAGGAGAGGTTGCTAAGAGACTACACACTAGAGGCAGTTAGGAAGTAGTAGTGGAGAACATGGAGTTTTCTTACTGTATCAATGAGTCAGAGAGGAGAGGAGTGAAAGGTAGTAGAAAGGACAGCCTTGGACACGGGAGGAGTGAGATCTCGATGAGAATCATAAGATGTAGGGGGCTCATGCTTATTTAGAGGTTTAAAATAGGGGAAGATTGTTTATTACAGAGAGAGAATTCTTGATTTTCATAAAGCAAAAGAGATGCTTTCAGTAAATACCTCAAAAACAACTTCAAGTGACGTAGTATAGCTTTGAACTCCTGGGAAGGCTGCTGGGGAAGCGGAGATAAGATGGCAAAGATAATGGGCAGACCGTGTGGCAAAAACCCTGTAAAGGGGGTCACATCTGTATAATCAAGAATAGCTCGATGGCAGGTGTGGTGTGATAAATATACACCAACAAAAGTAAATGCACCATCCTATTGCATGGTCGTTAGATAAATTCTTTAAAAAACACTTTACCCTAAATATGATTTTGGCCAAGGGAGGACCAAGTATTCCATATTGTTTCTTTCTGGCAGTTATCTGGCATTGGCTCCAGCAATTAGTTTTCTTCTGCATTTCACAACACTAATTATCAGCAGAAGAAAATTTTCAAATTAAATTCATTCTTGAGCTCTTCAAGAAAAACTTGTTCTGCCCTGGTCCTAAAAGCAGCAGTAAAAGTCAAGAGCCAGGTGAGTTTGGCAAGGGAAAAGTGCTGGTAAACTCGTGGCTCTATACAAGGTGGAGAATGAGCTTTGGGGAATTAGCAACTGTGTCTAGGTGAGTGATCTGCCTATGGTCCAGCATACTTAATAAATACTTAATCAATACTAGGAATTGATCAACACAGCCAGGTGGTACAGTAAATAAAACATAAAAGCTGCAGATGAGTAGAAGTGAGTTTGAATCCCTCCACACACATTTACAAGCTGCATGACAGGCAGGTCACTTGACCTCAGTGTCAATTTGCTCATCTGTAAAATGTCAAAATGTAAATATAAATATAAAAATGCTAGTTCCGAGGGTGATATACATACAGCACTTTGCAAACCTTTAAGTGTTAGCTACTATTATTATTTAAGTCTTTATCAGGGAAGAGTTAGTAGGCAAAGCAAGTATGATATCTGAATATATCCCCCTTTAGCATACTCACCAGTGGCAGAAGGAGGTGGTACCTCTTTTAGCCTTTGTTAATTCAGTGATAATTGCAGAACAGAGGTATCACATGTGGCCTACAGTCATATATATTCCACAACACTCCTGAGTATTATCTGAAACAAAATAAACAAAATGTACTTCCTATCTGATTTTAATGCCTTGATGTATTAATTTTATATATACATATGTATATGTACATACATATGTGTGTGTATATATGTATTGTGTGTATGTGAAAAAATGTTTTTCTAAGTTAATATGTGGCCCACAGGGATCTTTTTGTTGGATTAGTGGCCCCCATCTCTATTTGGGTTTGACACCACCGCTGAAGAAAATTCTCAGGTAGGTCCAGGTTGAATTAGATAGGCCCTGAGCACCCTCCCAACTCGGAGATTCAGTGACAAGAGCTGGCATTTGTCTAACACTTCAAGGTTTGCACAGCACTTTGCAAACATATCTCATTTTGTGACTCCATGGTTCTTTGAAGATGGTAACTCTCATACTTCTCTGCATCAATGTGGCAGAGGCCTGTGGTTTTATTCATTTGGGAATTTAAAGTGTGGGGACTTTTTCCACCAAGGGAAGATCACTGTCTATCTCTATAGCATCTTTTTAGAGAAGAGCTTGAGGCTTTCAGGAAGTAGCAGAGGCAAATTTTGAATGCAGGCGTTCCTGACTCGGGCTCTACATTCTATCCGCTGTGCCATTGCTTCCTTGTTAGAATCTGAAAAGATAACATTCTATATATTTCAAAGACTACCAGAGTGTATAAAAAACCCTTATTTTCTGGGCCTCATTTTTCTCCCACAGGTTGTCTCTGCCATCATCATACCCTCTTCTCCTAGCTGCTACCCTTTTCCTCTTCTGAAATCTGCCATGCTGGAAATGTCCAGTGTCCCAGCCAAGAGATGCCACCACAAGAGATGGCCTGTGATGCCAGATGGGCGAATCTAACCAAACTTACTTGATACCCTGTCAAGAAGACCAGGCCTCTTCAGGCTTGGAATGGGGATGGATCCAGGAGGCCCAGCCCTCTGAACCTGGAAAGTGTCAAGAGCTAAGTGTAATAATACATCAAGTTCTAACTGGGGGCAGCTTCTCTGGGCTCCCTCCTCCGCTCACAGTCTGAAGATCCTCTCTGGGTATCACCCCTGGTCTCATCCCTTCCCTGCCTTTGGTTTCCTTCCCTTGTTGCCCCTGCTTCCCCCTCTGCCTACCACCTCTCAGTGACTCAAGATAAGTGGCTTCCCTTATGTGGGAGGAAATATGCTAAATGAAGGGCCCAGGGCTTTAAGCATTGACAGGCTCATCTAACTCTCCTGAAAAGCCCCTTGAAGAACAAACAGAAACGACAAAGAGAGAAATCAATGTGATACAAGTAACTGCCGTGAATTTAAATGCTCCCCCTCAGCCCCAAGGCCACCCCAGATATCATCAGTGCGTCACTGTCACTAAGTGGCCAGTTTACGACTTTGGGTTGAAATTGACTGTCTGTATTTTGCATCTGACCATGAAATGTTACGTGCCAGTGACTGAGTTATGTTCCCAGCTCCACTCCAGCCCCTGAGGGAACCCCTTCCAAAAATCATTTGTCCAGTTTCTCCATAAAACAAGATCAGGGCACTTCCGTCATCTACCCTGGTGTGATAGAAGTTAAAATGATTTGCTGTTTCTGAATTTCAAAACCTATAATAGAGCTTCCAAGTCAGGGTAGACATCCAGAATCATCACCACCATGTGCTTTTATGCCTTTATTTAAGTTAAAACTTTAAAGTTTCTAAAGGATGTCAAGGTATCAACCCTAAATCAGAAATTAACACTTTTAGGGCTCTCCTTAAATTAATAAGCAAGGAGTCATTAACTGATTTTGCCTCTTTATCTCAGATCAACAAATGTGTCATAAAGAGCCCCGAAAAAGACCAGTAGGTACAGTCCAATTTTGACTACCATCCAAGAGGTAAAAAAAGATATAAATTAGGGTGTGAGTGATATAAAACAAGGCACCGAGGTGGAAAAGTGGGTAGAGCACGAGGCCTGGAGTCAGGAAGACCTAAATTTAAATGTGACCTTTCTGTGTGACCCTGGACTTAACCCTGCTTGCCTCACTTTCCTGATCTGTAAAATGAGCTATAGAAGGAAATGGACAACCACTTCATCTTTGCCAAGAAAACTCCAAATGAGGTCACAAAGAACTGGACATGACTGAAACAACTAAAGAACAATATAAACCATCTATATGGTATGCCACATAGCATCCCCATGTAGAATATCCTTTCTCTGGGAAGCGCCTAGTAAGAGCCCAGGCAGCATATACATGCAGCCTCCTCTTTGCTCTGTCCTTGTGATTTATCCATGGTCATACAGCTAGAAAGCGTTAAGAAGGGAGTTATCATTTTTGTTAATTGATATGATATGTGTAATGAACAGACTAATAATTTAGTTTTCTCAAAAGCTGCCTCTCTGGTCCAAGAATCAGAGTTCACAAGGCAGCTTACACTGGTCAGTCAAAACTCTGACAATGCTCACAATCACCGGACCTTAAGTCAAGTGAGTCAAAGATCGTAGAAGTGGGGAGGTGGGAGGTGGTCACAACCCCCCAAAGCCTTGACTCCAGAATTGTTGCATTGTGGGATTTGTGGGTTTATAATCTACCTTCCCCCACTCCTTCCCCGATTGTGATTTAAGTGTATTTAATATTTAGGATATAGCCTGTACTTTTACCTCAGCTAGGAAAACATTCCTCACTCTGAAACTGATTAAACTACTTAATTCCTGGCACTCCTGTCCATAGGTCTGCTTTGTGAGGCTCCAAGCATTCTCAGGTTACAGACTGGCTCAGTAAAAGTCCTGTTCACAGTATCAGAGGAAGGATTGTATTTGAGTATCCTTATGTCCAAAACTAGATTTCTAACCACGAAGTGACACTGCCTCCTATCACTTGACTCAGAATCTGAAAGTCATAAAATATATTCCTTATCAGGGCATGTCTAGCAACCCTGCCTCAGAAAAAAAAAAAAGTTAACTTGAGTTCACATTTAAGTTTTGATCATTTTAACCCACTGTCACCAAGATATCAGATTTATCAATTAAGATTCTCTTTGCTTAATCTAATGGCATCCTTAGTGAACACATAAGCAGGAAGCAGACGCTTTCAGAGATGATTTTCTACAGCAGATCACATCTTTATACTCTAACAAGTGCATGAGATACGTAGTGAGTACAACGTCCTGATGTGCTTATAGTTTATTGATTTTAAGAAAGTATTTTTCTCAGTAAAAACAAAGTATAGCCTTGAAGACTATCCTCAGATAAGGTGGCTCCAACATGTAGGTCATTATATAACACTTCATGACATATATGATAACCTAGACATCTTTGTTAACGGTACACTGATCACTGACAGCAAAGTGTTAAAGACATAATGTAGGTGATCATATCATGGAGGATAATCCTGATCATAGTATAAACAAAAGAAGGAGCTCCTAGCAACACTACTGGACACAGATAACCTCTTGCTATTTTCTGGTTGTTGTCCTTTGTTCTTGAAGAGGACCAACATGACCCCACTATGTTAGAGCCTGGTTACTGCGTGTCCAACTGTGGCTGACCAGACCAATACAAACTTGGAATGCTGTACCACAGGTTGGGCACAAATAGTCCATATGAACATTTGATTCTCTAAATTTGCACAGAAATTCAACAAAGCTTCCTCAGTTAAAGCTATAACAATGCAAAAAAGATTGTTCTAACTATATGCACTAGAAAAATAAAGTGAATGAGAAATATTCAACATACATCACAGACTTTAACAGGCAGCACATTCAATTAGGGCCATGGGATCATTAAATCGCAAATTACTTAGAGCTAGAAAAGAGCTTAATGACCATTTAACTCAACCCTCTGATTTTGCAGATAAGGACAATAATGCAGAGAGGTTAGGGTTAACTCAAAACTTCCCAATTCTACTATCCTGGCCCATAACATCATGGGAGGCAGATAGGTGCTGTCTTTTCTGTATGCTTCGCAGTGGTGGTATCAAAACTCAAATACAAAGGAATACCTCTAAGACAGTGGAGAAAGAGGCAGCAATGTACTTGAGCTCTCCCCAACCCCCCTCCAAATATCTTTAAATAATTCCATAAAACAATATCTGGAGCAGCAGAATCCACAAGATGACAGGGTGAAATAATATTCCAGCCAAAGACAACTTAGAACTTCGGCAGGAAAAATCTGTCACATCTGGGTGAGAGTGGTGCACACACACAGTCCAGCACAGACCTGGCGCCAGCAAATCAGGAGTAAGTCTTGGGAGTCACTGAATCAGCAGTGGCAGTGGGGGCTTCCCACTAGCTAGCATTGAGGCAGGACTCTGTTGCTTGCCTATACTTGAGCAGTAGTGCTGGGTGGCAATCACAGGGTGAGGAGGAGCACTAGCACACCAGACCTTGTGGGCACAGAGGAATGGGGACCTTCATCATGGTACCGGGGCAGAAAAGAGTGCTTGTGGCCACTCACAGACCAGAACACAGGCCAGGAGAGTAGGAGATACATGTCTCCTTAGATTATACCACCTTGGGAGAGCTGAAAACATACAGGTCCCTAGAAGTATCTCTGAAAGTATCTCTGGAAACAGCTACATGAAATCCCTGAAGCTTGGGACACTGTGCCCTCTACCCTGGAAACAGAGTCATACTTTAACAAATAGTTAAAAGTCAAGAAATAAATAGGCTGGGAAAATGATCAAACAACAGAAAAAAATTCTGACCATAGAAAGTTATTATGGTAATAAGGAAGATCATACACACACTCAGAAGATAATAAAGTAAAAGCTTCTACATCCAAAGCCTCCAAGAAAAAATAAGAATTCATCTCAGACCATGAAGAACTCAAAAAGGATTTTGAAAAGGGAGGCAGAGGAAAATTTGGGAAGAGAGATGAGACTGATGCAAGAAAATCATGAAAAAAGAGTCAGTAGCTTGGTAAAGGAGACACAAAAAAATGCTGAAGATAATAACACTTTAAAAAACAGACTATGCCAAATGGTAAAAGAGGAACAAAAATTCACTGAAGAAAAAAAATTCCTTAAAAACTAGAATTGACCAAATGGAAAAAAGAATACGAAAGGTCACTGAAGAAAATAAATCCTTACAAATTAGAAACAAGCAAATGGAAGTTAATGGCTTTACAAAAATATCAAGGAGCAAAACAAAAAATCAAGAAACAAAACCAAGAAAAGTAAAACAAAACCAAAGTGATTAAAAAATAGAAAACAATGTGAAATATCTCACTGGGAAAACAACTGACCTGGAAAATAGATCTGGGAGAGGTACTTTAAAAATTACTGGACCACCTGAAAGCCATGATCAAAAAAAAGAGCCAAGGCATTATCTTTCAAGAAATTATTAAGGGAAACTGCCCTGATATTCTAGAACCAGAGGATAAAATAGAAATTGAAAGAATTGACTGATCACCTCTGAAAGAGAAAACTCTCAGGAATAATTTAGCCAAATTCCAGAACTTCCAGGTCAAGGAGAAAATATTGGAAGCAGTCAGAAAGAAACAATTCAAAGTATTGTGGAGCCACAGTCAGGATAACACGAGATTTAACAGCTTCTACATTAAAGGATCAGAGGGCTTGGAATTCCAGAGGGTGAAGAAACTAGGATTACAACCAAGAATCACCCACCAAGCAAAACTGAGTGTAATCATTCAAGGGGGAAAATGAACATTCAATAAAAATAGAGGACTTTCAGGCATTCTTGATGAAAGGACCAGAGCTGAATAGAAAATTTGACTTTCAAAAGCAAGACTAAAGAGGAAATCGTAAGGAACCTTATAAGATTAACTATTTGCATTCCTACATGAGAAGAAGATACTTGTAACTCATAAGACCTTTCTCATTATTAGGGCATTTAGGAGGGGTATATATAGACAGAGGACACATTTGTGAGTCGAATATAAAGGGATAATATTCAAAAAATAAAATTAAGGGGTGAGAGATGGATGTACTAGGAGAAAAGGAAAAGTAGAGGTAGAATGGGGCAAATTCTCTCACATAAAAGAGGCAAAAAAAGTATCCACTGGAGGGGAAGACAGGGGAAGTAAGGGAAAATAAGTGAAATTTACTCTCATCAGAATTGTTACAAAGAGGGAATAACATACACACAACAGAAATCTATTTTACCCTACAGGAAAGCAGGAAGGGAAAGGGAAAAGAGAAGAGAAGGGATGATAGAAGGGAGGGCATGTTGGGGGAGGGGTAATCAGAAGCAAAACACCTTTGAGGAGGAACAGGATGAAAGGAGAGAGAGAACAGAATAAATGGGGAGAGGGGAAGAGTCAGGGAATAGGATGGAGGGAGATACAGTTAGCAATAGTAACTGTGAAAAAATTTTGAAGCAATGTTCTCTGATAAAGGTCTCATTCTCAAACATATAGAAAAATGAGTCAAATTTATAAAAGTAAGAACCTTTCCTCAATTGATAAATGATCAAAAAATATGAAGTTTTCAGATGAAGTAATCAAAGTATCTATAGCCATATTAAAAAAATTGTTCTAACTCACTATGGATTGGAGAAATGCAAATTAAAACCATTCTGAGGTACTACCTCATATCTATTAGATTGACTGATAGGAAAGAAAAAGAAAATGACAAATGTTGGAGGGGATGTGGAAAAAATGAAACACACGTTGGTGGAGTTGTGAAATTATTCAACCATTCTGTAGAGCAATTTGAAACTATGCCCAAAGGGCTGTAAAATCATACGTACACTTTCACCTAGCAATACCACTACTAGGTCTCTATCCTAAAAGAGAGAAAAAACAAAAAGAAAAAAGGACCTATATATACAAAAATACTTATAGCAGCTCTTTTCTGATGGCAAGGAATTGGAAATTGAGGGGATGCAGATCAATTGGGGAATGGCTGGACAAATTGTGGTTGTGTGATTGTGGTGGAATACTATTGTACTATAAGAAATTATGAACAAGATGCTCTCAGAAAAACCTGGAAAGAGTTACATGAACTGATGCAAAGTAAAATATACTATATACAAAGTAACAGCAATATGGCAAGATGATCAGTTGTCAATGACTTGGCTATTCTAAGCAATACAATGATCCAAGACAATTCTGAAGGACATATGATGAAAAATGCTATCCATCCCCAAAGAAAGAACTTATGATGTTTGAATAAAGACTGAAGCATATTTCTTTAACTTTATTTTTCTTGAGGGCTTTCTTTTTTAGTCTATGTTTTCTTTCACAACTTGAGTAATAAGAAAATTTTTTTCATGACTACACATGTATAACCTATATAGAATTACTTACTTTCTCAATGGGGGGTGGAGAGGAAGGAGGAAGGAAGAGAATTTGGAACTCTAAGTTTTAAAAACAAATGTCAAAAATTGTTTTTACATGTAACTAGGAGAAAATAAAATGCTGAATAAATTCAAATACTAAACATACACATGAAAACAAAAGGAATAGATACTGACAAGTAGGGCACCTTATTATGCACTTTAAAAAATTTTTGTAGACCTCTCCGCAGCCTTTGACACTATTGATCAACCTCCTCTCCTATACAGTTTCCTTTCTAGGTTTTCATGACGCAGCTCTCTCCTGGTTCTCCTACCCACATGCCCATTCCTCAGTCTCCTTTGCTAGATTTTCTTCCAGATCATGCCCACTAACTGGGTGTCCCCAAAAGTTCTGTCTGGGGAGCTCTTCTCTACTCCCTCTATACTATTTTGCTTGGTGATCTCATCAATTCCCTTGGGTTCAATTATCATCTCTATGCAAATGAGTCCCAGATCTATTTATCTCTGGTCTCTCCTGAGCTCCAGTCTTACATTACCAACTGCTTTTTGGACTTCTCAAACTATAAGCTCTGTAGGAATCTCTAACTCAACATATCCAAAACAGAACTCATTAATTTTATTCCTCTCTCTCAAATCCTTCCCTCTTCTGAATTTCTCTAATATTGTCAAGAGGATCACCATCCTTAGAGTCACCTCTTTCCCACTCACTCCATATATTCAATCTGTTGTAAAATTCTGTTGTTTCTACCTTCACAAAATTTCTTATATATAATCCTCTTCTCTCCCATCACAGCCACTACTCTGATGTAGACCCTCATCCCCTTTTGCCTGGAATATTACAACAGCCTGCTGGTGGTTCTCCCTGACCCAAGTCTCTTCCCACTCCAATTCACCCTCCATTCCGTTGCCAATGTGATTTCTGTAAGGTAAAGTCTGTTACTCTCTACTCAATGAAACTCCAGGGGCTCCCTATCACTTCCAGAATCAAATATAAACTCTTCTGTCTTTTAAAGTCCTTCAAAAAGTAATCCCTTCCCATCTTTCTAGTTGTCTTAAATTTGATTCCTCTCCCATACTTTATGGTCCACAATACCTTCCTTCTTACTGTTCCTTGTGTACAACATTCAGTCTCTTTCCAAACTCTGTGCCTTTTCAATGGTTGTCCCTTATGCCTAGAATACTTTTTCTCTTCACCATGACTTCCAAGCTTTCTTTTAGACTCAGCACAAATCCTACCTTCTACAGGAAGACTTTTCCCATCTGCTCTTAAAAATCTTCAATGTACAGAGTTGTATATGTGTTATCTCCCCCATTAGAATGTGAATTCCTTAAGGGTAGAGGCCATGCTTTAAGTTTTGGGTTTTTTTTTGTCTCCCCAACACTTAGCACAGTCACATTTAATGCTTCTTTGACTGACTAAATTATCCTTCTCCATTTTTTTTTAAACATGCATGACTGTGTGCTCTCCAGGAGATTTCTCTGAAGAAAAATTTCTCTGGAAAGCAATGTGAAAGAGTATTGGGTGAAAAAGATGTTGATGATTGTCTTCACAAAGGAATGCTTTGTTTCTTTTCATTTTTACTTTATTCTATGTACAAAAACTCTATGTTATAGCATACATAAGTGGTTGAAACTATCTGTGCTATGGTAAGGATCTGAGGCAGTAGAATACTCCTAAAGAATCGGAGCAACAAGTCTGACATATATACATACATATATACATATATATGCATGCTCACATGCATGTACACACATATATGTATACATATACACACATGTCGATGTATATGTGTATATAATTATTACATTTAATATTTTAATATTTGATTAATATTTCCTCTAATATCCTATATTTAACTGAAACTCTTCCACTTCCAGCGATTAAAAAAAGATCACTTCCAAGT
This sequence comes from Bettongia penicillata ogilbyi, assembly GCA_023548195.1. Classification (NCBI taxonomy): domain Eukaryota; kingdom Metazoa; phylum Chordata; class Mammalia; order Diprotodontia; family Potoroidae; genus Bettongia; species Bettongia penicillata. Next base: position 1,263,982 of record JAJHZJ010000311.1, on the reverse strand, counting down.
CAAGCGGACTAACGCATACAGACATATTGGGAGTGGGGACTGTCACCTGAGCTTGTTCCGAGTAGTAAGTCCTGCTAAGAACCGAACAGCCCGAGTGCATGCCTTAACAACCAAAGGAGAGAACCGCCCCACAACTGACTCGAATATTTCTCTTGGAGCTAATGTAAACTCCCTTTGGGCTTATTAACTCAATAACAGCTGTCTTGCTGTACAAATAAATGAGGCAACATGACCAAAGTCATGCTCAAGGAACTGTTTTCAGTGCTAGGTAAAGACAAAAATGAAATAATCCAGTGCTTGTCACCATGTGGTAATTCCTTAATAAATGCTTGACTTGTCTTGTCCTCAAGGAGCTTAAACATTAAAGAAGGAAGACTGCCATCCAGCACTTTGGATTGATACTATATGGAGAATTAGTGATAAAACACAGGTAAAAATTATATGGGCTGAAAATGTGTAGATACAAATTGGTGGAAGGAGTATCAGTAGTGTGTTGGAGTTCACAAGAGTCAATTGTTAAATTCTCAACATAAGCATTTACACCTCTGCAGTCAGCAAAGTTTACAAATCAGGGCTTTTTTTATATTGCTTGAGCTAGACTTAAGAAAGAGATGGAGAAAATGTTAATAGTGCAAATTAAACTTAAAAGTATGTCAAGGGTCCATTTTGGGGGGAAAGGGAAAGAGTTACTTTTTAAACATTTCCTGCCATACTCCTGGCTGAGAATCTACACCAATGAAATTGCAATATCCATCAATATACCCAAAACAGTGAATTATGGCCCCTCTCATGACAACAATGCCCAAAATTTATAATTGGAAGAGAAGAATTCTCAAGATTCCAAATAATTTGAAAGCTGAGCTATGATTTCATGTATTTATATCATATTCCATACTAACAGTCCCCCAATTCTTTGCTAGGAAAGAGGAGGTCTATTTCCTTACCTTTTTTCTAAGACCCTCATTATTCAAGGTTCAACTTCATTTTAGTGACCTCATTTACATTGTTTTTAGTCATAAAGTTTAGGTTTTGTTAGTTCTGTTCATTTTAACTTTAGTAATGTATATAAAGTATTTTCTCAGCCCTAAAACACTATGTAAATGTCAGGAGATATTGTATGTGATCTAATTCTCCATCCTATTATTCTTTTATACTTTGTGTTCTGCAAACTTTTGTGAAGGTAGATAAAATAGTGGGTTTTTACAAATGAATAAGAGTTTGGAGATGTAATTTCATGTTTTATAAGTTCACTGAAAGCATTTTCAGGACAACCCCAGTAGCAGATAGGACAATGGGGATGATAATATGTACCTCATCATGTACCCACACTGTTTTGATTTATTCTGTTAAAGGTCTATATTTTGAAAATGTTTAATTCCACATAGCTTTGAAAATAAGAGAAATCAGCATGATGACGGATATTAAAAGTGTTGTTCTTAAATTTTAATTTTTCAACCACCACTTCCTTATATAATCTGCATTAACCAATAAGTCTGGGCCTCTCTATACCTTTTGGTAGCAGCGACAGTTTTGAATATCTATCATCAAGTTCCCTGTTTCTGTAAACAAATCAGCATAATTTCAGTTGTTTTATTTTTATTTTTTGTCAACTTATTGGTGGTCTATTTAACGTGGCTGTAACCCAGAGAAGGCCATTTGATTTTATTATTTGTCATTATTATCAATATTAATATTCATCTCATTCTACCTTCTTCAATAGATTCAGATAAAATTGGTCCAGGGATAAATCAATATTTTTCTATTATTACTTTATGTTAAATATTCTATGAATTGTTGCACAAGTGGATAAAATAACACCTTTCTTTAATTGAATAAAAGCATTCAGTTGTAAGCTCATCTTCTGTAGGCTTATTATAAGCAATCTTCAAATGTAAAATATTATTAAGCTTATTTTTATCTTTCCTATTGTTATATATTGCTGTTATTGCAATTATCTACCTTCTCATCTTTTTTGATAGGGTTGTCAAAAGTAGATTTTTAAGAATTTCTTGTTGGCAGTTGACATAACTATCTCCATTTTGTTCTATATATGCCGTTTTACTATGTACTGCCTTAGCATATACTACAGGCTGACTTCTTTGAATATCTCCTTTCTGCCTCTAATTGCTATAAAAGGTTTCATTTTGCAAAGAATATCTTTGATAGTTCAAGGAATTCTCTTGTCTGTTGGGTGATATATAGTTTTCTTTGATATGCTGTAAATATCTATGCTAACAAGGACACATTCCTTCTTTTAAAACAAATCACAGGTATCCTCTTCTGTATTAACAAATATTAATTCCCTCTGTACCTGGCCAAAGAACACATCTCCTCTTTGTGTCACTTAAGGAATAGTTAATGAGAGAATGCCAAAAAGAAACAGAAACTCATGTTCATATTATACTGATGGATTATGTCACATTCTGAGTGCATAAACTAAAAGAAGGCAGATAATAATATTTTCCTGTGTCTGTTTCCTGGGCTGGCTTACTGGCAATGGGGTCGATACTCAAAGAGAATTCTCTCAACAGGATTCAGATAGAAATGGTACTGGGACAAGTTGCTATCCTATTTCTTCTATAATCAATGTTCTATGGACTACTGATCCATAGGTGGGATAAAATAATGGCCTTTATTCTAGTTGAACAAAAGTATCAAGATACAAGCTCACACTCTGAAGGTTCACTAAAACCATTTAGGACAACAGGGATGATATATACCTCAACCTGTATAGGCTCACTGCAAGTAGGGATTGCTTCATTTTTAAATTTATTTTTAATTTATGAAATAAAACAAGCATTTCCATATCATATTACAATAAAAAGATAATTACACGTGAAATTGCAGATCTACTATGCACATCCCTTTCAAATACAACAATTTTTTTCTCCTTACCTCTCCCCATCCTAGAAATGGCTACCATTAGACACAAATATGTATCTCTGTGTGTGTGTGTGTGTAATTATTCTATACATACTTCTCTTTACCAGTTCTTTCTCTGGATGCAGACAGCATCTTTCTTCATGTCCTTTATAATTAGTGTGCTTATAACAGTCAAAATAACTTATTCCCTCAAAGTAGTTCTTAAAACAATATTACTGTTACTGTCTTCAGTGTTCTCTTTGTTGTGCCTGTTTTGCTCTTCATTATTTCATGCAAGTTTTTCTATGTTTTTCTAACATCATTGAGTTCATCATTTTTTATAACACAGTAGTATTCCATCACAATATTTAAAAATTAAATGTTATGTTCTTATGGATCTTATGGATCATAATTAACCTTAAAAAACTTTGGCACATCATTATTGCTCTTCAGCCCATATACTGTTCTCTTGCGTTTATTTTTTACTTTTTTTTTTAGTAACACAAGCTATGAATGCTTTGTATAAAGTATACAAACATGGAATTGAGCCATATTTGGAAAAGTCACTGGTGTCATTATCCTTTGTAATAGATATGTTAAGAAAGGCAGGATCTGGATTGTAATGTACCTTCTTTAATCTTTAATCAGTGATATAGTGTTTGAACCAATAAACGGGAATTTTGTCTGGTCCTGCCACTTGCCATTTTCAAAGTTTTAGTCACCTACTTTGACATAGCTTTTGACAAAACATAATTATTTATTAGTGGTCTGCACCCTTTTTGTTTCTCATTTCCATGTAACTTTAACTGTTTACTTTAGAACTCTAAGGAAGTCCAGAATTATTAATATGTTATTTTCCAGACTCTTTTCTACAAGTCTTTTTTCATTAACTTTAATTAGGCCTACACGAGCTATTAGCATACTCTTGCAATGCCTTTCTGTAGATTTCCAATAGCTCTTTCAAATTATTTCTTCTATGATGGTGTTTGACACTGGCCCTTAAGGGTATTTCTTGATAGCTCACCTCTCCTGCCATGGTTCCTTCTCAGAGATCAACTAATTCACATCCTTCCACTCTACAGAGGAGGAAATGGAGAGCTAGAAAAGACCTCATTTACTCAAGGTTACAGATCTCGTAATAATCCAGTGCTCTTTCCACATACCTATGTTTTGTTTCTGTGTTTGTTTCTCAAAACAACTAACTAGAAGAAAAAATAGGTACAAATGACCCCCTTTCTGTTGTGCTCAGAAGCTGTTATTAGAAAGAAAACAGTTCTTTATAACAAAGAGATTGAGGAAGAGTGTTTCAAGATTGAGCTGGATTCAATACAATTCAATCCACATTAAGCACCTACTTTGTAAAGGCCCTATTCTGGATGTTGGTATACAAAGACAAAAAGAAAAATAGTCTCTGTGCTCAAGAGCTTGTGTTTAACTGAGGGTGGGCAGGGAGAGAAAGAATGTATACAAAAATAAATGTGATATAAAACATGTAGCAAAAGGTAAGGAATTCCAATATACCAGTCCTCTTTACTTAATGATAAGCTTTGACTGAAATATAAAGCCTGGAAATATATTTGCCCTCTCCATAGAACCCCCTGTTAATCAGTGACCAGCCATTAAATTTTTCTCCATTTTGTGAAATATGATAATTGGAAATGATTAGAATCAGTTTTAAGATTTGAATTCTAAATTGCAAGAGAGTCAGGAAAACTATCTCCAGTATGCCAGAGGAAAGTGATAAAATGAAAAGGGAGACACTCCAAAACTAAAAATGGTAAAATCAAGGAGGGGGCAAATGACATCATCAAATGACTTCAATCCAAATCAAGAAAAGCCAAAAAAAAAAAACCCAAAACATTTTGACATGAAAACCACAATCAGTCTGTGAGGAACATGGAGCTGTTCAAAAAGAATATGGCAATATTTCTATTACTGAAGAGGATGTCTTCCACTCTCGCTCTACTTAGACTCTTCATAACCTAAGGCAGAAGTAATAGAGGTATATTAACAAAGTTATAGCTAGGAAGAAAAGCTCACCATCTGGTAGCTTCCAATTTTAATTAATTACTCTTGCTAACTAGGAACTAAACTCTATCGTTTTGTAGAAGGATTGCAAGTGTTGTCAGGGTCCTCTAAATTAAGCAGCCTGGGACAAAGCCTAAATGACCCTGTTCTAGTTACAGCTCTGCATACCAGGATATATTCCAAAATGTCAGCTAAATAAAGGTTACACTGTGAAAAGTCACTAGGCATGAAAATAACATTGTGCCAGAAAACTAAGATGCATCTGGAAATCTTGAGGAGAAGGATGAGAAGGAAAGGAACTGGGTTAAATTTAGAGAAGATCAGAAAGAGGGACTGATCTGTGCTCAGGCTTGGGAAAGTACTGAGAAGACGGGGCCAAATGAAGTTTCAACGGTGCTGGGGCAACAAAAGTTCCAAGTCCTAGAAGAGACATAGTCTCCTTTGCCCAAGCAACTCTTTGAATTATCCATAGTATCTTTGAGACAATTAGGTGTTCATCTTCTAAAGTGAAATTTGTCACATTTTTTAATTCAGTTGGAAAGCAAAGGTCAGCCTAAAGATCAGTGGATCTAGCTCCATGCCATATTTTCCCTACAGAGCAGTTTGTGGTTCTAGAAAGCAATGGAAAATAGAAGTAAAAAGGGCCCACCACAAGTCTATGATTGCCTGGGAGAGTTCAGACAGCAAACCATTTCTTTTCTCCCTTAAGGGAAATACAAATATGGACATAACTATATAGTCTCAGATATTTGTTATTGGTTTCAGAAATTTCTGTTGGGTCCTCAGGGCTTCAGAGGTTAGGATGGGAGAATAAAATCTCTAAGCTCAAAGAAGTCTAATGAATGCACTGGGAACTGTTGCCCACTACCTTCTTTTTATCTGTTAGTTTTATTTTTTTTTCCTTTCTCCTCTTAGTCATTCCATTTATTTTATTTTATTTTTTTAATGTTTTACAATCATTTCCTTAAAGTTAAGATTTTATCCCCCCCACCCTTCCCCCAATACCCCGCTCCCTCCCCATGACAGCATACAATTCTGTTTAGGTTCTACATATACTTTCCTATTGAGCACATTTTCACTATATTCATGCTACGTAGTCGAACTAAAATAAATGGAAGAAATCATATAACAAATCAACACATAATACACTGAAACCCACCCACACACAAACATGATCTGCTACATTCTGCAAATGACTTCCACATTTCTTTCTCTGAGTGTGGAAGGCATTTTGCCTTAGAAGACCGACATTAGGATTTTTTTTTTCTCAGTAAGTTCTTGTGTTATTACAAAGTTCCAAGTCTACCAGAAAAAACTCTCGCACACTGTGGTCATTGCTGTGCACAAAGTTCTCCTGGTTCTGCTCCTTTCGCTCAGCATCAGATCATATAAGCTCTTCCAGGCCTCCCTGAAGTCTTCTTGTTCATCATTTCTTATGGCACAATAGTACTCCATTACATTCATATACCATAATTTATTCAGCCATTCCCCAATTGATGGGCATCCCCTTGACTTCCAGTTTTTGGCTACCACAAAGAGTGCTGCTATACATATTTTTGTACACGTGGGACCCTTTCCCGTTTTTATAATCTCTTGGGGATACAATCCTAGTAGCGATATTTCTGGGTCAAAGGGTATGCACATTTTTGTAGCCCTTTGGGCATAGTTCCAAACCATTCTCCAGAAGGGTTGGATGATCTCACAGCTCCACCAACAATGAATTAGTGTTCCAACTCTCCCACATCCTCTCCAGCATTTATCATTTTCTTGTTCTGTCATATTTGCCAATCTTACAGGTGTGATGTGGTACCTCAGAGTTGTTTTGATTTGCATCTCTCTAATCAATAGTGATTTAGAGCACTTTTTCATATGATTATAGATATATTTGATTTCTTCCCCTGAAAATTGCTTGTTCATATCCTTTGACCATTTATCAATTGGGGAATGACTTGGATGGCTATATATTTGAGTCAGTTCTCTATATATTCTAGAAATGAGGCCTTTATCCCCGAGCTTAGCTGTAAAAATTTTTTCCCAGTTTACTACATCCCTCCGAATTTTGGTTGCATTGGGTTTGGTTGTGCAAAAACTTTTCAGTTTAAAGTAATCAAAATTATCCATCTTGCATTTCATAATGCTTTCTATCGTTTCTTTAGAAAAAAATTCTTCCCCTCTCCATAAATCTGATAAATACACTATACCTTGCTTCTCCAGTTTATTCATGGTATCAATCTTTATACCTAAATCATGTACCCATTTGGACTTTATTCTTGTGTACGGTGTCAGGCATGGGTCTATGCCTAATTTCCACCACACAGTTAACCAGTTTTCCCAGCAATTTTTGTCGAACAATGAGTTCTTATCCCAGAAGCTGGGATCTTTGGGTTTATCAAACAGGAGGTTGCTATATTCCTTGCCTACTGTGTCTTGAGTGCCAAGCCTATTCCATTTGTCTACCCCTCTGTTTCTTAGCCAATACCAAGTGGTTTTGATAATTGCTGCTTTATAATACAATTTGAGGTCTGGTAGCGCTAGGCCACCTTCCCAAGCATTTCTTTTCATTAGTCCCTTTGATATTCTGGACCTTTTGTTTTTCCAAATGAATTTTGATATTATTTTAATCAGCTCTAGAAAATAATTATCTGATAGTTTAATTGGTATGGCACTAAATAAGTAGATTAATTTAGGTAGAATTGTCATTTTTATTATATTAGTTCGGCCTACTCATGAACAACTGATGTTTTTCCACTTACTTAAATCTGACTTTATTTGTGCAAAAAGTGTCTTGTAATTGTGTTCATATAATCCCTGGGTTTGTTTTGGCAGGCAAACTCCTAAATATTTTATAGTGTCTACTCTAGCTTTAAATGGGATTTCTCTTTCTATCTCTTGCTGTTGGACTTTGTTGCTAATATATAGGAATGCAGAAGATTTGTGTGGGTTTATTTTGTAACCTGCAAATTTGCCAAAGTTGTTTATTATTTCAAGTAGTTTTTTACTTGAATCTCTGGGATTCTCTAAATATATCATCATATCATCTGCAAAGAGTGATAACTTAGTTTCTTCTTTGGCTATTTTTATTCCTTCAATTTCTTTATCTTGTCTAATTGCTACTGCTAACATTTCTAGTACCATATTGAATAATAATGGTGATAATGGGCATCCTTGTTTCACCCCTGACCTTATTGGAAATGCCTCTAGCTTATCTCCATTGCATATAATGCTTGCTGAAGGTTTTAGGTAGATATTGCTTATTATTTTATGGAAAGTTCCCTTTATTCCTATGTTCTCCAGTGTTTTTAATCGGAATGGGTGTTGTATTTTGTCGAAAGCTTTTTCTGCATCAATTGAGATAATCATGTGGTTTTTGTTGGTTTTGTTGTTGATATGATTAATAATGCTAATAGTTTTCCTAATATTGAACCAGCCCTGCATTCCTGGTATGAAACCTACCTGATCATAATGTATTATTCTCTTGATAAGATGCTGTATTCGTTTTGCTAAAATCTTGTTTAAAATATTTGCATCTATATTCATTAGAGAAATTGGTCTATAATTTTCTTTTTCTGTTTTGTCTCTTCCTGGCTTGGGTATCAAAACCATATTTGTATCATAGAAAGAATTTGGGAGTACTCCTTCTTCCCCAATTTTCCCAAATAGTCTATATAGTATTGGAATTAACTGTTCTTTAAAGGTTTGATAGAATTCACTTGTGAATCCATCTGGTCCTGGAGATTTTTTCCTAGGGAGTTCATTGATGGCTTGTTCAATTTCTTTTTCTGAGATGGGGTTGTTTAAGTATTCAATTTCCTCTTCTGTTAATCTGGGCAATTTGTATTTTTTAAAATATTCATCCATCTCATTTAGATTATCGAATTTGTGGGCATAAAGTTGGGCAAAATAATTTCTAATTATTGTTTTAATTTCCTCCTCATTGGAGGTGAGTTCACCCCTTTCATTTTTAATATTAGCAATATGATTTTCTTCTTTCTTTTTTTTAATCAAATTGACCAAAGGTTTATCAATTTTATTAGTTTTTTTCATAAAACCAACTATTGGTTTTATTTATTAATTCAATAGTTTTCTTAATTTCAATTTTATTAATCTCTCCTTTGGTTTTCAGTATTTCTAATTTGGTATTTTCTTGGGGATTTTCAATTTGTTCTTTTTCTAGCTTTCTCAGCTGCATACCCAAGTCATTGATCTCCTCTTTCTCTATTTTATTTAGGTAGGCATTCAAAGATATAAAACTTCCCCTAAGAACTGCTTTTGCAGTATCCCATAAGATTTGGCAGGTTGTCTCATTATTGTCATTCTCTTGAATGAAGTTGTTGATTGTTTCTATGATTTCTTCTTTAACCCATTCCTTCTTTAGGATTAAATTATTTAGTTTCCAACTGATTTTTGCTTTATCTTTCCATGGCCTTTTATTACATATAATTTTTATTGCATTATGATCTGAGAAGGATGCACTGATTATCTCTGCCTTTCTGCACTGGATTTTGAGATTTTTATGTCCTAGTACATGGTCAATTTTTGTAAATGTTCCATGTACTGCTGAGAAAAAGGTATATTCCTTTCTATTCCCATTCAATTTTCTCCAAAGATCTATCATATCTACCTTATCTAGAGTTTTATTTACCTCCTTAACCTCTTTCTTGTTTATTTTGAGGTTAGATTTATCAAGTTCAGAAAGAGGGAGGTTGAGGTCCCCCACTAGTATAGTTTTGCTGTCAATTTCTTCCTTCAACTCCCTCAATCTCTCCTCTAAGAATCTGGATGCTATACCACTTGGAGCATACATGTTTAGTAATGATATCGCTTCATTGTCTATGGTGCCTTTTAGCAGGATATAGTTTCCATCCTTATCCCTTTTGATTAGATCTATTTCTGCTTTTGCTTTGTCTGAGATTAGGATTGCTACTCCTGCCTTTCTTACATCAGCTGAAGCACAATATATTCTGCTCCATCCTTTAACCTTTATCCTATGTGTATCCCCCCATTTCAAATGTGTTTCTTATAAGCAGCATATTGTTGGATTATGGCTTTTAATCCATTCTGCTATCCATCTCCGTTTTATGGGAGAATTCATTCCATTCACATTCACAGTTATGATTACAATCTGTGTATTTCCCTCCATCTTCTTTCCCACCATTTGTGCTTTTAGCTCTGCTGTCTCCCTTCCCCTCCTCACTAGTATTCACTTTTCACCACCTCCTCTTGCCGCCTTCCCCTCTTTCTTTTAGCCCCGCTCCCTTTAACTCCCCTTTACTCTTATTGCTTCTTCCCTCCCTTTTGTCTCCTTCCCCTTTCTTCCCCCTTCCCCTCCCACTGCTTATAGAGCTAGTTAGGATTTTCTACTTAAGTTTATTGTTCCGTCCTTTAAACAAATCCGATGAGAGTACCTCTCACACAATGCTCATCTCCCTCCCCTCTTTCCCTCTACTATGATTTTGTACTTCTTCTTGTGATGTAATTTGCCATTTTCTGCTTCCTCCTTTTCACACCTCCTATTACACTCCCTTCTCATACTTAAATCACATTTTTTATCATGATATCATTTACTTTATACCCGTTCCCCCTATGCTTATCCCTTTTATATTTCTTAATAGATGCACAGTTCTCAAGATAAACAGATATCATCTTCCCTTATAGGGAGGTGAACAACTTGCCCTCATTGAGTAGCAAGTTGTTCCCCCCCCCACTGTTTACTTTTTTATGATTCTCTTGAGACCTGCATTTGAAGATCGAATTGTCTATTAAGTTCTGGCGTTTTGGTCAGGAAACTCTGGAAATCCCTTACTTCGTTGAATGACTTTCTCCTTGCCTGAAATGTTATGCTGAACTTTGCTGGGTAGTTGATCCTTGGTTGCAGTCCCAGCTCCTTTGCCTTATGGAATATTGGGTTCCAATTCTTTCGATCTTTTAATGTAGAAGCTGCAAGGTCCTGTGTAATCCTGATTGCATCTCCTTGATATTTAAATTGTTTCTTTCTGGCTGCTTGTAATATTTTCTCCTTCACTTGATAGCTCTGGAATTTGGCAACTATATTTCTTGGGGTTTTGAGTTTGGGATCCCTTTCAGGAGGGGAACAGTGGATTCTTTCGATGACTATTTTGCCCTCTGAATCTAGTACTTCTGGGCAGTTTTCCTTGATGATTTCCTGGAAGATATTGTCCAGGCTCTTTTCTCCATCCTGGGTTTCTGGCAGGCCAATAATTCTTAAGTTTTCTCTTCTGGATCTATTTCCCAGGTCAGTTGTTTTTCCAATTAGATATTTTACATTTTTTTCTATCTTTTCATTCTTTAGATTTTGTTTGACTGATTCTTGCTGTCTCATTGAGTTGTTAGTTTCTACTTGCCCAATTCTAATCTTCATCAAATTGTTTTCTTCTGTTAACTTTTGTATCTCTTTTTCCATCTGCCCAATTTTTCCTTTTAAGAAGCTATTTTCTCCAGTTAATTTTTGTACTTCCTTTTCCATTTGGCCTTTCAGGAATTTATTTTCTCCAGTTAATTTTTCAACTTCTTTTTCCATTTGTTCAATTTTCCTTTTCAAGGAGATGTTCTCATCAGTGAATTCTTTCTTAATAATTTTAGAATCATTGGCCAGTTTATCTTCTATTTCCTTCTTCAGCTGTTCCAGGAGAGCTGCTTGTACTTGAGAGTAGTTCATAGTCCCTTCTGAAGTCTCAGATGGAAGTACAGTCTCAGTTGTGACCTCTTTGGAGTTTGTGTTTTGGTCCTTATCCCCATAGAAAGATTCTATGGTTCTTTCGGCCCTCTTCTTTTTCCTGTTCATGATTTTGATTGAGTGTTGTGGCTTCTGGTTCTTTCAGTCAGAAGCTAGAGAATTTTTTGCTGAGCTGATGTGTGAAAAAGCTAAAAGCAGGTTTTTGTTTGGTGTTTCCCTGATCAGCCCTGGGTTTAGCTTGTTAAGTGTGGGGGAGAAGTGGTCTGGTCCCAGGAGATCTCAGCTGAATTGAGGCAAAGGCAAGCTCAGGAGCTGGTAATCCCAACTTCCCTATTGTCTTTCTGATTCCCCTGGACAGCTGAGGCACGCCTAGATGCTAATGCATGTTCCCAACCTTCCTGGGTCTCCTCTCCTGGTGGTGAGGCTTGCCTGGGTCCTAGTGCAAATTTTCTCTGCCTGGGTCCTCTGTCCTTCAGGTTTGCCTCTGCCACCATATGAGGACTCCCCCTTAGCTATTTTCCTTGTCTCAGGTGTTATGAGACTATTGGTCTCCTTCTTCTAATTCTACTGATCTGGGATTTTTCTGGGGAGATATTTTATGGTTCTTTTATGGTCATCAAGGGGGAAGGAGAGAGCACTTACTGGTCACTCCACCATCCTGGCTCCCAGAAGTTCAAGTAAGTGACTTACCAAAGTTTGCTCTTCGGGCTGAAGGTCTCAGGAGGCTGATATCTGGTGCTCCATGGCTCTCACTGACTCGGTTCGGCTTGTCTCCCACCCCAGGTGCCGCTCCTCTGGTTCTGCCTACCACTCAGGTTTCTTGGGTCTCTTCTGCTCCGCTGCACTGGCCGTGCTGCGCTGGCCACGCTGCACTGTGCGCTGTGGGTTCACCCCCGTGGAACAGATCCTTCCCGCGGACCTTCCAGTCCCACCTGAGCTCCGAATCCGTCACCGTCTGTCTCCCACTCGATTCCACACCTCCAAAATTTGGTCAGATTCTCCTTTCAGAGGTATCTGGAGGAGTTTGTCCGAGAGCTTAGGTGAGTCGCTGCTCTCACTCCTCCATCTTGGCTCTGCCCCCCCATCTGTTAGTTTTAAACCTCTTTACTTCCCTGTCAAATGAAATCTTATATTGATTCTGATTTCTCTCATATTGAAGGCAGCACTACATACTTGATGTATGCACAGATTTATCTAATCTGTTATAATTTACCCAAGAGAACAATTCACATGTATGGAGATGAATGTCAACCTCTTCTAAAGTGCTTTGACACCATCTAAGCTCTGCCCAAATGGCTGTGATTTACCCTAGCCCTTTTTTTACACTTTAAAGTTAGGATTTGAATTGGGAAATGTTTATTTCTACCAAGTTGGAAGTAATTCAGATGTGACTCAATATACTATTATGGTCTGAATATGATGCCAAGGTCATCCACTGAATCCTGGGCCATTGTCAATTGTCCTGACTTTTGTCTTGGCACTGGATTTCAATGACTCAAGAAGAGAGAGGCTAACAATTTCAATTCACAGACAAGTCTTCAGCTCCTTGATGTCATTGGCCCTCTTCACAAAAGAAGGATGAGCAACAGTAGCCTCAGAAGGGGAAGTGAGAGATGTCTCCAGAGGAGGATCTCTCAATCACTCAACCAAACTTAACTTCTGCCACAAAGGCCTGATATATCTTCAAAGATCTCTCTGTAATGCCTTCCTCCTCCAATATCACCACTACAAATCTCTCCCTTTGCTCTTACTGACTAAAACCACTTTAAAAGAGAGTCCATGACTGAGGACCAGAAAGAAACCTGGATGATCAATCAGGAGAGATGTGAGTTGGAATCTGGCCTGACTCTTAGTAGCTATGTGACCATGGGCAATTCATTTAAACTCTGAACTTTAGTTTACTAATCAATAGGATATTCATTCCATTATTCCATAATTTATAGGATCTTTGCAAGATCAAATGAGATAAAGTATGTTGTTTACTAACCATAAACTCAAGGGTTTTGGAGTTGTTGACCCAGAGTGTTGATTGTTAAATTTCAATGTGAGCATTAACACCTTGGAAATCAACAAAAGCTACAAATCAGGGTTTGATTTATTGTTTTCTTCATTAGAGTCAAGAAAATAATGGAAAAAATCTTAATAATGCAGATTAAACTTAAAAGAGTCAGAAGTGGGGGCAGAGCCAAGATGGTGGAGTAAAAAAATGCACATACTCTAGCTCTTCCCCCACAGCCCATAAAATACCTGTAAAGAATGACTCTCAACAAATTCTAGAGCAGCAGAAGCCACAGAACAATGGAGTGGAGGAGACTTTCAGCCCAAGGTGACCTGGAAGGCCAAGAGGAAAGGTCTGTGACACAGGACATGGAGTGGAGTATAGCCCAGTCTTGGTCCCGCAGCAACAGGAGGAGCAGGACTGAAGCAGGCCTCAGGGGCAGAATCCCCAGCAGCAGGGCAGTTCTCAGCTCCCTCCAACCACAAACACCAAAGGCAGCTTCAAAGGTCAGTAAGAGGGAAGCAGGGTCCTCCCCTACCCCTGGAGGCAGCAACAGCAGCAGTAGTCAGCATCCATTGTTGGAACCCTCCCCGTAAAGCCCTTGGAGGAATTGAGCTGATCTGAACCTAAGCCCTGGGTGACTGCCCTGCTCTCTCCCTACAGCCCCTGTGGGAATTGAGTAGCTGATCTAAATCTCAGCCTTGATAATGGTCCTGGGGTAAGGAAGAGTGCTGGCCTGGTGGAGTTGGAGGCCATTGAGGAATAAACTCCTCTCCTTATATTGTGCCACCTTGGAGGAACTGAGTTCTTACAGGATCCCAGAGTGTACCCTACTCTTGACAAAGGACCCAAAAGTCAAGTAACTGGTTGGGAAAATGCCCAAAAAAGCGAATAAGACTAGAGAAGGTTACTTTCTTGGTTTTCTTATCCTTTTGGATGAGGAAGAACAATGCTTACCATCAGGGGAAGACATAAAAGTCAAGGCTTCTGCATCCCAAACATCCAAAATAAATATGCAATGGTCTCAGGCCATGGAAGAGTTCTAAAAGAATTTTGAAAATCAAGTAAGAGAGGTGGAGGAAAAATTGGGAGGAGAAAAGAGAGAGATGCAAGAAAATCGTGAAAAGGGAGTCAAGAGCTTGCTAGAGGAGACCCAAAAAAATTCTGAAGAAAATAACACCTTTAAAAATAGGCTAACTCAATTGGAAAAAGAGGTCCAAAAAGCCAATGAAGAGAAGAATGCTTTAAAAAAGCAGAATTAGTTAAACGGAAAAGGAGGTTCAAAAGCTCACTGAAGAAAATAATTCTTTAAAAATTAAAATGGAACAGATGGAAGTTAATGACTTCTTGAGAAACCAAGAAATTACAAAACAAAACCAAAAGAATGAAGAAAAGGAAGATAATGTGAAACATCTCATTGGAAAAACAACTGAACTGGAAAATAGATCCAGGAGAGACAATTTAAAAATTATGGGACTACCTGAAAGCCATGATCAAAAAAAAGAGCCTAGATATCATCTTTCATGAAATTATTAAGGAAAACTGCCCTGATATTCTAGAACCAGAGGGCAAAATAAATATTGAAAGAATCCACTTATCACCTCCTGTAAGAAATCCAAAAAGATAAACTCCTGGGAGTATTGTAGCCAAATTCCAGAGTTCCCAGGTCAAGGAGAAAATATTGCAAGCAACTAGAAAGAAACAATTCAAGTATTGTGGAAATACAATAAGGATAACTCAAGATCTAGCATCTTCTACATTAAGGGATCAAAGGGCATGAAATACATTCCAGAAGTCAAAGGAACTAGGATTAAAACGAAGAATCACCTACCCAGCCAAACTGAGTATAATACTTCAGGGGAAAAAGTGGTCATTCAATGAAATAGAGGACTTTCAAGCATTCTTGATGAAAAGACCAGAACTGAAAAGAAAATATGACTTTTAAATACAAGAATCAAGAGAAGCATGGAAAAGTAAATAGGAAAGAGAAATCACAAGGGACTTACTAAAGTTGAACTGTGTATATTCCTACATGGAAAGATAATGTTTGTAACTCTTGAAACTTTTCTCAGTATCTGGGTAGTTGGTGGGATTATACATACACACACACACACACACACACACACACACAGAGGGCACAGGGTGAGTTGAACAGGAAGGAATCATATCTAAAAAAATAAAATTAATGGGTGAGAGACGAATAGATTGGAAGGAGAAAGGGAGAAGTGGAATGGGGCAAATTATCACTCATAGAAGAAGCAGGAAAAAGCTCTCTCAATGGAGGGGAAAAGGGGGGAGGTGAGAGGGAAAAAGTGAAGCTTACTCTCATCACATTTGGCTCAAGGAAGGAATAACACACACTCAATTTGGTATGAAAATCTATCTTACACTACAGGAAAGAAGGGGAGAAGAGGATAAGGAGGGTGGGGGGATGATGGAAGGGAGGGCAATGGGAGGAGGGAACAATTAGAAGTCAACACTCTTGGGGAGGAACAAGGTCAAAAGAGAGAATAGAAGAAATGGGGGCAGGATAGGATGGAGGGAAATATAGTCTTACACAACATGACTGTTATGGAAGTCATTTGCAAAACTACACATATATAGCCTATATTGAATTGCTTGCCTTCTCAGTGGGGACGGGTGGAGAGGGAGAAAGGAAGAGAAGTTGGAACTCAAAGTTTTAGAAACAAATGTTGAGAATTGTTTTTGCACACAACTGGGAAATAAGAAATATAGGTATGGGGTATAGAAATTTATCTTGCCCTACAGGACAAGAGAGAAGATGGGGATAAGGGAAGAGAGGGGTTTTAGAAGGGAGGGAAGATTGGTGGAAGGGGCAATCAGAATGCACTGTATCTTGGGGCGGGGGTTGGGGAGAGATTGGAAGAAAATTTGGAACTCAAAATGATGTGGAAATGAGTGTTGAAAACTTAAAATAAATAAAATTTTAAAAAATAAATGTTTATGGACTGACAAAAAAAAAGTGTCAGGGGTACATTTTTTGAGAGTTAGTTGTTAACATTTACCAGAATATGCCTGCTTACAACTCACATAAATCTCAGCAATAAGGAGAAAATTTACCTTTCATTCCGTAATAAAATACTTAAATGCAAATGCCTGATTGTAGTTTTATGGATAAAAAATGGTAACTCTTTTTAGGGTGTTGATTAAACATAATTAATCCACAAGTGTAACTGACCACTTGCAGAATGTTAGGGGGAAGGAAACAAACCTTTATAAAGGAACTACTATGTGCCAGGCACTCTACAAATATAGTTTGATCCTTATAACCCTGGGAGGTAAGCACTATTTATGCCTCCACTTTATAATAGAAGAAAGTGGGCCCAGGGTCACACAGCTAGTATCTAACTCCAAGCCCCATACCCTGTCCACTACACCACCTAGTGTCCTTCGGACCTTATTGGGTTCAGTATTAATTTCATAAGTGAATCAAAGAAATTTTATTCATTTCAACATCAAGAGATATCAAAGAAAATGTGAAGGTTATCAGGCACTTAAGTTGGGAAAAATTTGCTACCAAGGGAGGGAAAAGACCTGTGACCCAAATAGTCAGCTTTGAACACCAGAGCTTTCCCTGGAGTTCTCCTGAACACCTTCAGTGGGTCAGAGACAACTAGAAGGGGCATACTGGTGTTATTTTTATCGGACAGCTTCAGATGCAGACAACTCTGCTTAATGGGATTAGTGAAGTTGTCAGGGCTGGGTTTTATTGTTTTTAAAACTCAGATGACCCAGGGGACTTAACAGAAGAGTGTGCTTCACTTCTTCACCATTAGATGGCTGTATTTGATATATCAACGTCCAAGAACTAATTTATATTGGACACCCATACCATCTTGAAAACTTGTAAATCATTGACTCCAGGTCACGGTTCTTTTCTATTTCCAGTTAAAGTCAGATAAGAGCAATTTAAAATGTTAGTCTGTTGTAGACATAAATTTTACAAAACGTCCCTCAACTCAGTTTAAGGGTGGAGACAGAAGTAAACCCTTTTACAATTTGTTTCATTGTTTTTATTCTATCTCTTCATATGGGTTTTTAAAGCTTTCTTGTTTAAATATTGTACTGTAATTTTCTAGCTATTAAGCCATCCTTTTTCGCCTGGAGTAAACCCTATTTGCTCATGATGAATATATTTTTATTTTTTAAAATATATTTCTGCATTCTGTTAACTAATATTTCATTACTAATAACAGCCAGCCTTTATATAGCGTGTTAAGGCTTACAGAGCAAATAACTGTCAAAGGCTATTATCCCCATTTTAGAGGTGAAAAACCTGAGACTGAGGCACTGTTTTGCTCCTAAACGTTCCCTTATGGAAAACGGTCTAAAATTTTTAGTGTTCTTTGCTAGATTAAAAAACCAACAACATAGAAGATATTAATATTCCATATTTTTCTGTATTTATGAATTGGAAAAATGTAACTGTGAATCTGTCTGTGACATCTGTGGTATTTCTTTTGTTATTTTTGATGATCTGCCTTGTTTCTTCTACAATATTGGCCTATTTAAATTACTTTGTGTAGGTTTGAGTCATTTTAGGAAACAAATTTTGTTGCTATCTTTTGCTTTTATATAGCCTTCTAATTGGTCTCTCTGCCTTGGCTCTCCCTACTCCAATCCATCCTATTCCACTCAACTGCCACGGCAATTTTCCTCAAGTATAGCTCAAGTCACTCCCTACGCTGTGTTCCAGTAGCTACCTATTACCTCCAAAATTAAATGTAAATCCTCTGTTTGGCCTATTTTACTTTGTATCAGTTTATATATCTTCCCATGCGTTTCTGTATTCATTATAGTCATCGTTTCTCACAGAACAGTAATACTCTATTAATAATAGATTAATAATTAAATAAGTTTCACAACTTATTTAGCTATTCCCCCATCTGTGGGCATTTGTTTTTGTTTCTTTTAATAATTCTTTGCTACAACAAAAGAAATGCTACTATAAGTATTTTGCTGTGGTGGAATTTGAATTCAGCTCCTGACTCCTGGGCTGGCTCTCTATCCACTACCTGCTCCCCTTTGAGGCTCTACGGTGGTCTATGATGTAAAATGTTGATTTAAATCTAATTTCTGCCAGACAACTTCCAAGAAATTCTTAATAGGGAGTTTGGTTTTTTTTACCAGGTAACATGTTGTGAAGCTTATTAAACACTGAGTTATCAAATTCAATTATACCTGATTCTTAGTTATCTAATGATTTGTATTTTAATACTAATCTGTTTTCTTTAAATTCTCTAATTAGCCTATAATTAATCATGTAGTATTCTCCAACTATATTCATAACTTCTCTTTATTATTCTACATTTCCCATTTATAATTTTGCTGCTGTGCCATTCTCTCTCCTTTTCTACCAATTTTACTGGGGGTTTTTTAAAGAAAATCGCCCACCCCCATTTCGATTCTGTTCACACATGTATAAACAGAACTTTATAACTTTAATAATCCCTACTTTTTTCCTTTTTGTGTAGATTTTTATTCATGTTAAACTTTTAAATTTTAAGTATAAAGTGAGAAAAGAATAAATATTTCCATGTATATAGCAGAACATGAGAGGATTCAACATAATATATTTCCATTTCAAGAAAACCTATGTAATAGATACTACTCATTGTAGTATCTTTTCTTTGCTTCTTCCTAGGTTTTTCTTCCATGCTGTGCACTTATTACTTTTTTTCTCCCTCTCTCTCCTGCTCCCCTAACCCCAAGAAGGTTAAAATTAAATATGTTTTTATATACATTGTGCTCTTCATCCTTTGTTATGGAAGAGAGAACCAAGACCCAGGGAGATGATGACATGACTTGCAGATGACTTTGATTTGAATGAGGGAGGACTGTGCAAGATCACCAGCTTCACTTTCTGCTCCAGTGGCCAGATATTCATCAGGAAGACTGGAGATGGCCCAGCATGCAAGGGGAGACCCTGGTACTTTTAGGTTTAGGGCCTTTTCAGGTTGTCATTTTGAGTGCGGGAACGCCCATTCAGTGAATAGTCCTCTTTTAGTAGTTACTCAAAGGAAGCCCCTTTAATTAAAAAAAAAAAAAATCAACCCTCAGGGTTGCTGGTCATAAGAGAAACAGTTACTACTTACATTCACTCTGAGCCAGGACAGTCCAAAAAGTAGCCATTAAATGATGCTTGGACAGGGAGCTATTGTCCAAACTATGAGCTCCAGAGTGAAATGGGTTTATTGTTTGGTGTCTGAGAAAGAAATCTAGCCAGTAAATCCCAAGTTAACTAGGTCATCAAAATTTACCTTCCTTTGGAGAGGTACAGGCAGACACACACACACACACACACACACCTATAAACATGCATTCATACATATGCACATATACATTCACACATATACATATATGTAAGGCCATACTATACATATTTTTGTCATTTCTTCACAGATCTGAGTTTTAAAGTAACTAACTCAACGTTACTTATATCACAGTAATATTTCAACACAATCATATCCTATCTGAGAAAATGACTATGAAAGTTTTCCCCAAATTTTCTGCTTTCTTTCTATTCTTGGGTACATTGGTTTTAGTCATAGAAGAAATTTTTAATTTAAAATAATCAAAATTATCCATTTCATACTTCATTTTATACTCTTGCCTTCTAGTTTAAGGTCTGGTACTGCTGAATCTCCTTTATTAGAGACAGGCTTGACACTAATGAGGTATCAAGGAAAATTTATTGCAGCAAAGTTCAGAGGAATTGAACTCCTTAGCCAAAGCGGGTTCACACCCCTTTTTAGGAAGGAAGAGTACTGAGTACAGAAGAGAGATGAGATATATACAGTTAATTCAAAACAAATCCTCCCATTAGAGGACAGATTGGTCTGTTCCCCTTTAGGTCACCACCTTCTTTACACACCCATTATATACCTCCTTAATAGTTTCCCCCCCTTTCTCTAACATATGAATTGTGCCTAATTTTGTGCTATCTCTCCCCCTTGGGTAGACTAGTTAATATGCAAGTAGCTTATTAAGCAAGCACAAAGAAGAAGAGCTTTCTCCTGTTTCCTGGTTATATTCCCTTACTGGTTCAGGCCACTTTTAGATTTGGTCCCCTTTATCAAGAAATTTGTGGCTTTCTGAAGGTCATTAACTATCTCTTGATAGTAGTTAATGATAGATAGATGATATATCACCTGCAGTCTGCCCACTTTCCTACTATCTGACTTGCTCTCAATGACTCAGCAACTTAAGGACTCTGGAAACTTAATTCTTTGCTGCTATCTCTCACACCTTCCTCTGCATTTTACCCCCTTAGTTTCTTTTAAATTCTTGACTTTTTTTCCTTCCAATAATCTCTACTTTATAAAATTTCTTTTGTTTCTTTTCTGGTATCTTTTTTCACTGAAAGCCTAATTTTTTTCTTTCATTTTATTAATGTAGCTACTCAGTGTTATAAATTTGTCTCTAAGAAGTGCTTGAGCTAAATCCCATAGATTTTTTTATGTAGTCTTTATGTCACTGGTTAAAATCATGTTTATCATTATTTTTCCAACTTATTTAATCAAAAATAAAGTCTTTTTTGTTTTGTGTTGTTTTAGAACATTTACTCATATTTATTCAAATTTTATTAAAAAAAGCATGTATAATCTCCTGATTTTATGAATTTATGGAGCTTTTCTATGATCTAGTATAATAATAATCAATTTTTGTTAGTGTTACATGTATCCTCAGAAAGAATATCTATTCCCTGCATCTTTCATAAAGCTTCTAATTCCAACCTCTTTAATAAGTAGTTCTGATTTTTTTTATTTATTGTTCATGTTTCATGAATCTAACTTTGGGATCATTGTATGTACATCAATTAAAAGTTGCTGTATAACTAATTTTTCTTTCATTTTCCTTTCACCATTATGAAATGCTAATTTATTTCTCTTTCAGCATTTGCTAGTCTGAACACACCTTGATCAGCAGAGGGTAGAATGATGTAGGTTGATTAATGCCACCACTTAAAAAAAAACACCTTTCAGTTTATATACATAACATAAAATGTTTTAGACCATTGTTTTAATTAGGTCTTGGGTTCCAAAGACTAGAAATAACATTTCACACCCAAGTGTTGTTTCTGTGGAGTTTATGGTTAGTATACAAACCACTAATGTATTCAAAAGGTGTATATGGGTATAAATTTGTATAAAGGGTATACATTTGTATCCCCAACTTTCTGTCATCAACGTCCTTGCTTTGGTCTGGTTTGGGGAAAAGAAGTTTAATGTTTAACTATAATTCAAACAACTGTCTCTATCCATGCAATAAGCAAGTTCTGACTGCAATTTTATACTGAAGTAAACAAAGAGACCTAGAATCTCCTACAAATCCATCAATCAAGGGCACACAAACTCAGATAACTTTGAGTATCATGAGTACATCAGCTAAGACCAAGGAGTGTGAAGTCAATGAAGGCCCTTATGAAATTCATGAGTCATTTTAGTTATATATAAAATATCTACTATCTTCTCTCTCTCTTCACTGCTCTTCCTCTCTTCCTCATCCCCCACCCCACCCCCAAACCCCAGCAAGGATCCTGTCTTACCAGCTTGCATCACTGCGTCCTTTCACATAGAGATGACATAAGGTTGATAGAGACAGAGACTCCTTCTAAATACTATCAATCTGAAACTTTGGTTAAAGGAGGTAAATAGACTAGGTGATATGTAGATTCATATTGTTTATTACCTTAAAGCAAGCAAATACATGCTGCATGGAGTCAAAACATAAGTTCTTACTAACGGTTAAAAGAATGACCAGCCTTAAATATGTTCTAGAACAATCCCAACTCAGGGTCTGTATGTCACTCAAATTTATGATCTCCATTATATGTTTAGTCACATTATGAGAAAGGAATTTTCTTAACTGAATAGGTGGTAAATACAATGAGAGTTGAAAAAGTTTTAATTAAAATTGACCCAGGATTTCTTTACCATTAACATGCCATGACATAGTATATGTCCATAAAAAATATTAAGATATGGAAAAGTCCCATTATTCAAGATAGTGTCTTAGGTTAAGGGTCTCATTCTTACTGATGAGAAAATGCTCTAATTTAGCCCCATCTGGCCCTTTTGGCATAGGAAGAGGTATTCTCTGAGTTTACTCAGAGAACAAAGAAGCTATTAGGTCCACCTTTCAGGCTCTGGACATTATCGAGATTATTAAATGATTATGAATACATTGCAATTTCACAAACTACCCATTCTACTATCAATCATAAATCCATACAAAATAAGAAAGTCTAACAATATCCAAAGCACAGAATATTCTGGAGGCCCTGGTAGTCATCTGTTGGTCATCTTGTGGGAAATACAGGGATGATGGTGGGTGGTGTGATCTGGAAATATTGCTAACAGCAAGAGTTCAAAGCTATTATCTAGTTCAATTAGTACTTAGCCAATTTGGTTGCACATGACTCTCAGTTTCTGCCACAGGTTAAAGAAACTGGCCTATGGCGTCTTCAAGCAGGTAATGATGCAATCCAGAAAGGAGCCACCTCCTGTCTCCAACAGCCACCTCATCAGATAATTGGTTGATGTGCTTTTTTTTTTTTGCAATCTACATTTTGATCATAAATGGGAATTCCACCCTCCTTCTCCCTTTCAATACACAGGACAAAAATAGATAGCAACTATTTAAAATGATATGGTTATCTCCCAGATCATGGAGATAATAAAACTGTTAATCAGATGCCAAACAACCTCATCTCTCCCTGCATTAGGAATCGCAGCTTTGTTGCAACACATTCATCCTTAAGTATCACTTCAGGGGGAGAGCAATCCATTCTTGTTACAAGACCCTACTCCTGTAACATCACTGTCCATGTTTCCTTCTGAATAAAATACTCTGGACTCTGGTGTAGTTGTTGGCCCTCTTCTTGCCTGCATAAAAAGACAATTTGGATCTATTCTAGGCATCCCAGGGAAGAAGTGTCAGGATCCAATAAAATAATCAGGGTGACCATCAAAACCACTACTGAGCTTTCTCTAGACAGGTAAAAGAGACAGTAAATTTGTTAAACATCAGGTCATTTTGTGGAGCAGAGAAAAACTCAATTAGTAGCAAATCACATTGTGGGTCCCACTTCTTTTGTGGGGAGGTGTTTTGTCAGTTCAACATGTAAGATCTTTCTGTCCTGGTAGATCTGTTGTGTCTGCACAAAGAGGGTAGTAACATCCACACTCTATAGACTGTGACTAAACCATTCCTGATGGCCCCCAAGATGTGATTGCATTGTCTGGCAATGACTTAACTAATATGGTCCACCCTGCTGATTGGGAAAAGTTTGAGTAGGCTAAGGTAGCCAGCAGTGTCAAGTGACCACGTGGACAGAATCTTTGGCTTCTTGACTGCATTTCCTACCATAGACTGAGCTTCCCAATTAGGATCCTCCATGTCAGTATTCTTCATCTTGGGTTTGATCCTTCTCCCTATCATATCAAAAAGAAACAAGTTAGTGAGTTCCGGGGGAAAAGCTTCAGGTTTATTATTAGAGTTTCCTATTAAACTCATCCATGTGATTTCAGAAAAGTCTAAGTGGGCTCTACTACTACCACCCAGGGTTGTATTATCATACAAATGGGTCCTCCCCAAAACTTGCAGAATCACCCTACTCTCTCTCTCATAGTTGGGGTCAATGACCTCTCAGAGTAATGATCCCCTGGGGTGCTAGGCCAAGCCTCCTCATAATCTGTAGGCAATATCCTAATGGAATAGTGGCTTCCCAGCCTGTGCCTATTAGAATCTTTTCCTGGTCTTGGCAGTATATTATCCAGCAATCTAATCTTACTGATCCACCACTTTCTAGAGCTCATGGTTTATTCAAAAGGAGATTCTCACTTTGCTTTGAGAAAGGAGGTAAGGGGATTGCCTGAATCTTGTTTCCAGTTCCCTATCACTTCCTTGTCTGCCTCTTCATTCATTCACAAAACAAGCAGGGTAAGTAAGGACTGCTTTAACATCTTGTTCCCTCTTTCTATTAGGTCTACTATTTATGTTTGAAAGGGAGTATATTGTTATCCAACTAATATCCAGGTTCTAGATCCAATCTCAGTACCTGGCTTTGAAAGAAGGTAGGGGAAGGAAGGTATTCCCAGAAGAGAGTAAATTCTCTATAGCACCCCATATAGAAATAATCTATTTTTATCCAAAGCCCTCAATAGTAAATGCTGTCCCACTTAGACAGCATTTAATAAAATCATAAGAATCAATATTACGTGAGAACATACTTCTAGTCACAAGAAGAGGAATGCTTAACATAGATGAAATAGTCACAAAGTGCTGGGGATGCCCCCCAGCCGTGGGATGAATACTCAGCAGTGTATGAGAGGTTGTTGCTGTACATAACACACTGGAACCTTATCCAAATTAGCACTACTCCTTACTTTAGGACTACCAACAGATTCACGACCATTTCTTATATCCACCTAAGGAGTTGCAGGTTTTTCCAGGTCCAAACATAACACTTAAAATACAAAAACAATTACAGATCTGCTAACTCTAAGGACTGTTTATATCAGTTACATTTTTGAGTTTTGTGAGTCAATGTTTTTATGTATTTCTCATTTCCCCAGAATCAACAGTTCATCTTAAAAAGTTGTATTAAAGCTTTCATAACTATACATGGTATCTTGCTATCCTATTTATTCTGGCCTACTTTTGTTTTTTATCTCTGTGCTAATCAGTCAATGAGCTAATTGTACACAAGTGGAGATTAATTTTGAAATAACAAGTTGGTAACCAATTTATTTTTGTTTTTGTCTTTTAACATTTTGTCAGTTTGGGTATTTTTTTATTATGTTGTCTAGTACTTACCAAATCCAATACCTTCCAGTCCTCTTTATGGAACAAAGTGTTAATGATATATAAGTATCTGAATTCTGAGTAGGATAAAAGTCTTTGATTTCTTTCATTTCTCAATCCCAAACCCCATTTTCTGATATAAAAGTGACTAGAAAAGGAATATTTACTTATTTCTTTAACAGCAGCACCTACAACAATATGTAAAAATGAAGCTAAAAAGAGGTGTTCTCTAGATTGAATGATATTCCATCAATTCTCCACCCATCCTTCAACCCTACAAAATAGGAACAGCCCTCTTTTACCATGTAAGAAAAAAAGTAACATCCACTTACTTCTTTAATAGCAATGGCTGACCCATTTCTCAAATACAGAGAGAAAACTGGGTCAAATTTATAATATGAGTCATTCCTCAATTGATAAATGGTCAAAGGACATGAAGAGGCAGTTTTCAGAAGAAATCAAAGTTATGTATGTACATTAAAATTGCTCTAAATCACTATTGATTGGAGAAATACAAATTTAAAAAAACTCTGAAGTCCACTTCACACCTATCAGATTAGCTAAGATGACAGAAATGGAAAATGACAATGTTGGAGGGAATGTGGAAAAAGTGAAACAGTAATGCATGTTTGGTGAAGTTGTGAACTTGAAGAACATTAGTTTTAATGCTGTACCATTTTGTTATTAATATTAATTTGTAATATTTCCTTTTCTGGTTTTAAAATTTCACTTTTTAGCTTATCATACACAGAAAAAATCCTTTTCAGGGTCTGATCTGAATTTTCTGTTTATCCCACAAACAAAAGCTAAACTGAGCTACCAAAAGTGACCAAAATTGTTATTCTTGTGACCTTGTTCCCTTTATTAGAGTTTTGGGTGGCCTGGCTCATGAAGGACAAGACAAAGAGATCCTGATGGGGCATCAGATTGCTAGAAGGGGCTTGAATCTCATGAATAGGCCATACTCTCAGCTGACCTCCCTTTACCCCCCAACAATGAGTAATCTGGAGTTGAGAGCTTTTAGGCTACCTCTTCATTTAATAACCACCAATCCAAGGATACTTTTGTCTTGTCACAGGAGTTTCTTGTAATTTGCTGTCAAGAAGACAGACCTGGCTTTACACTGGTTCAGGACTTTCCCTTAGTGAGAGAAACCACTGACCATCAATTTATTTATTATTGGATGGCCTAATTAATAAATTGATTTTTATACCCTGAAACTTTGTCTCTTGGAATTTTATTTGCAGCAAACTGATGAAATCATTAGCAATTTGGTACCATGCCCAAAGGGCCCTAAAACTATGCATACCTTTGATTCAGCAATGTCCCTATTAGGTTTGTATCCCAAAGAGACTTTTTTAAAAGGGAGGGTGGCTGGGGGCCAGTGCAGGTGAGACTATATGTACTATATGCTCTTTTTGTGGTGGCAAAAAATGGAAATTGAGAGGATACTCATCAACTGGGAAATGGCTGAATCACTTGTGGTTTATGACTTCTAATAGAATACTGCTGATCTATAAGAAATGAGAAACAGGATGGCTTTAGAAAAACCTAGGAACTTATATGAACTGATGCAAAATGAGCAGAACCAAGAAAACACTGTATGCAGTAATAGCAATATTGTAGGATGATAACTGTGAATGACTTACCTATTCTCAGCAATACAAGGATCCAAAACAATTATGAAGGACTTATGATGAAAAATGCTATCCACACCTCCAGAGAAAGAACTGATGGAGCCTGAATGTAAATCAAAGTATACTTTTTTACTTTATTTTTCTTGGGTTTGATTTTTTTTTTAATCTGTAACTTCTTTCACAACATAGCTATTATGGAAATGTTTTGCATGACTGTACATGTATAATCTATATCAAACTGCTTGCCTTCTGAAGAAGGGAAAAGGAGGGAGAGATTTTGAAACTTAGAATTTTAGGAAAATTTTAAAAATTGTTTTTACATGTATTTGAAAAACACCCCAAAACTAAAAAATAGCAATGGCTGAAGCAATATAAAATAGTTTTAAAATGAAGGGGAAAAAAGGAAATTTCTCTCAGGAAGAATTAGGATAACAAATACTCTATTAACTATACCCGAAAAAACTTACTTTAAAAAATAACCCTTAATTTCAATCCTTTTAAAAAGAAATTCAACCCTCCCAATCTAACTATATAATAAAATCTATATATAAAAAGTATGCTTCAAGACATGAAAAAAAAAATCCATCTACTATATTCCCCTCAATTCTCTTTGAATGTCCTTTTTCAATGACTATATGAAAACTGTAAATCACTTTAAAATGTAAATGACTACAAAAATTGTCCCCTCATAAAGTTGTGTAAAATCTTTCACATTTCTTTACCAGTATTTGTCCTTTTCATTCTAATTACATTAATATACCACAAATCGTTTCCCTATTTCCCAATTGCTTGACAGACAGGTTTTTTTCCAATCTCTTGCTGTCATAAACAGCACAAAACATAAACATAAAATGTTGATCAGTCGCTGCAGTTGTGTCTGACTCTTTGTCGGTGGGACTTTCTTGGAAAAGATACTGGAGTGATTTGCCATTTCCTTCTCCAGTTCATTTTACAGATGAGGCAACTAAGGCAAACAGGGTTAAAAGACTTGGACAGGGTCACACATTTCGTAAGTGGCTGAAGTCAAATTTGAATTCAAGAAGAAGAGTCTTCCTGACTTCAGGCTATCAATTAGGACATCCAATTGCCCCATAAACAAGGTCAAAAGGCACAAGAAGTTCGATAACTGATAGTGTATGAGCATATTGCTTTTCAAAAAGATAAGACCAATTCACAACTCCAAAAGCAAAATGAGAGCTCGCCTATAGCCCCATCAAATCCTCTATTATTCTTTCGCCTCCACTGCTGACAATTTGAAGGACAAGAAGTACACTCTAGATCTTTTCCAGTTTGTGCCTCTTCAAGAGAAGTGGGGTAGCAATGGAAAGAGTGCTCAAGTTGGAATCAAAAGATTTGAGTTCAAACCCTGACTCTGCTTATTTGGGCAAGTCATTGTACTTCAATTTCCTTAACATAAAATGACATAGTCTTTGACAGTCCCCTTCTTCTCCAAATCTATGAATTATTAGAAAAACTTACTAACTTTTTAAGTAAAAATTCCCATTTGATTGGCCATTCATATCCTCTAGCAATTCATTCACTGGGAATTACAAATTAGTTTCATTTCATTGCAGAGTCAAAAGCCAACTTTGAAAAGCAATATGAAGAACAAGGAGAATAATATAATAGAACATAAAGAAAACCAGCCTTTAGAAAATCAAGAAAACTAAAGAAAACCAAAACTTTAGATCTGTGATTAATAAAATAATCATAATTCAGAGGACCAAAGATAAAATACACCATCCACTTCCTGCCACAAGGTGATGGGCCACAGAATGCAGAGGGAAACTCACAATGGCCAATAAATGAGTTCATTTTGCTTGTCTATGCATATTGATAATGAGCATTTTACTTTTGTTTTTTTTTTGTTCAACTAGGGGAAAGTGTTGGAGGGGAGAAAATAAATGCTCGCTAACTGAAAAAATTAAAGAGAATTTTTAAAAAAAATTTATCATTTTTACAGACTATGGATATTAGGCTCCATTTGGCAAATACTAATATTTTGGGGTGAGATTAGTGATCTTCCTTTATCCACCTGTACTCTTATCAGTGTAGATCATAATTCACGTGGATTATCCTATGTGGTCTCATAATTCATTTGGTAGACCAAAAGGCAGCAGAAGCATTTTTCCATCAGATATTTACTGAAAAAAAAAGTGGTCAAGTTGCTAATTTTCTTTTAATTATTTTTTGCTGTACAACATACATAACTGAACACACCCCCTTTGTTCCTAATATATTTTTCCATTTGTATGAAACACAAATTTTTCTGCTCCAGTGGTTTTTTGTTTTGGTTTTTTTATAGGTAGCTTAATTGGACTCAAGGGAGCTCTGGGTTCAAATATTATGTCCAATATTAATGGACAATGCTAATTATATTAAATTGAAAGGGCTTTTGCTTAGGAAAAAAAGCAAATGCATTAGAAGGAAAAGAGTTGACTGAGAAAAAAATCTTTGCAATGAATTACTCTTATAATGTCCAAGATATATTGGAAATTAATACAAATGTAAAAAAAAAAGTTATTTGCCAATAGATAAATGGCCAGATGATATGAACAGGCAGTTTTCAAAAGAAATGCAAGCTCTCAACAACTATATGAATAAACATATCAAATAATAAGAGAAATACAACTTAAAATATCTCTGAGGTTCCACATTATACGACCAGATTGGCAAAGGTGACCAAAAAAGAAAATAACAATTGTTGGAAAAGCTGAGGAAGGGCAGGCATACTAAAGTCCTGTTGGTATGTTTGTTAAATGGTCTAGCCATTCTAGCAAGCAATTTGGACCCATACCCAAAACTTCGTTGAATTATGCATACTCTTTTATGCAATGATACTACTACTAGTGACATTTTCCCAAGGAATTCAAAG
Organism: Bettongia penicillata ogilbyi; assembly: GCA_023548195.1. Classification (NCBI taxonomy): domain Eukaryota; kingdom Metazoa; phylum Chordata; class Mammalia; order Diprotodontia; family Potoroidae; genus Bettongia; species Bettongia penicillata. Next base: position 1,234,058 of record JAJHZJ010000311.1, on the reverse strand, counting down.
ACAAAATGGAAGGACCCACATACACAAAAATGATTATACCAAAGAAGTGGAAACAAAGTGGATATCCATCAATTACGGAATTGTTCAATAAATTGTGGCATATGTTTATAGTGGAATAAGGAAACCTGAGAAGAATTATACAAATACAGAATTAAATGAAAAGAACCAGGAGAACAATATCTCATCATTGCAATCATGTAAAAGATAACAACTTTGAAAATTTTCAGAATTCTGATCACTGCAAAGACTAACCAGGAATTAGGAAGACTGATGATGAAGCATGCTTCATACCTAATGGGCAGAGAGGGGAAAGATAAGAGATGCAGCAAGGCATTTATATTTATAGACACAGCTATTATGTTTGTTTTGCTTACTGGTTGCAAGGGAGGGCATCTAATAGATGAGGGAAATAAAGGGAGTTGGTGTGGAATGAGAATAATGCAAAAAGAAGAAGAAAGGAAAAATATCAATGAAACACTTATTAAGAAGACAACAAAGAGAGCAGAAGTTCAGAAGGGGATACAAATAAGCAAGACAGTTTCATTACTATCATGTTGAGCTTAATATATTCTTTCCAAAACTACATACAACAGAAGTATATTTACACATATAATCTTCTATTCTTTGCTTATTGAAATGCTGTTTGATGGTATTTACGTTTACAATTTTAAAATGAGTTAATATATTTTTAAATCTCATAATAGTAATGAAGTAAAAATTCAGGTTTTTTATCTTCACCTATAGTTCATTCCCATGCTGTATCTCCAGCCCTGGTGACATCTGCCTGATATTCAGTCTGAGAAGTCTTAACATGCTTTTCAATAAAGCTGGGGATTAAGAATTCTTGCCACTCTTCCAGAAGCCTAGGGGTTAAAACTTCCACTGACTGCCACATGGTTGCCCTTTCAAAACAGAGCTGCTATCTCTGCCATGAGATTTCACCACTATCTTTTCACAACTTGAGCTAGAACCTGGGTTCTAGAATCCTTTATTTTAATACCAACCATTCCCTCCAGATGCTACCATGTCATAACTAAAAAGCTCTGCTACTCCCTCTCCAATGCTTCCTCTCTCTACAACTGTCAACTATCTATGGAAAAAATCAAAGATTCATTCTCCTTCTCTTCTCAGTAACCAAAGTCTACTTTCAGGTCTCTAGTCTTAATTCTCTCCGGATTTCATCAAATAGCTCCATTAAGTCTTTCTGCTTCCTTTATAGACCCAGGACAAGTCAAGCCGCTCTGATTCACAATAGTCTGAGTCATTCAAATCATCCTCGATGCTGAGACTTAATCATTACCTGTGAAACTAAGAACTACTGAGCTGAAGAAATCTGTCAAGATAAACGGAAAGCATAGTTCAACTATTTCCTGAGTTTGTTTTGCTCTCAAATGCCCTTTGATCTTTTGCATTTATTATGCTCTTTGTTGACCAGTTATATTTTCACATGTTATTTTTTATATTCTTTTTCACTATTTACTTCCAAGGGAAAAGTAGTTTCATTCAACTCGTTCTCTAATTCCACCCAAGAACTGGTGTTTTTTTTTCTTTTGACCATAGTCTTGAATTCTTTAATTGCTCTTAGGATTTATTTTTACAGATAAACTAGAATCTTGAGGATGTCTATTATTTAAATTTATTTCTCAATTTTCTAAAGATTTTCCCATTCTCCTATTTTCTTCTGCTATTTCTCCTTCTTCCCCTTGCTCTTGTCAACCTGAAAGTTTGGTTAAAGTAGGCAAACAAGTGATGTGTCAATTCATATTGTTTATTTCCTTAAAGCTAGCTGAAGCTAGTCAACTTGGATGTACAAGGAGTCAGAATTATGTCTGATCAAAGAATGACCAGCCTTAAGTACATTTTAGAATAATCTTTTCTCAGGTAACTATCTCATTCAAATTTATGATCTCCATGTATGTTTAGCCATATTATGAGAAAGGAATTTTCTTAATTGAATAGGTGGTAAATACAGTAAGATGAGAGAGTTGACAAAATGTCAATTGAAATTAAGACCCAGGATATCTGTTTTCTTTACCATTAACATGCCATAGCATAGTATATGTCCATAAAATATTAGGATACAATAAAGTTTCATTATTCAAGATAGTGTCTTAGATTAAGGGTCTCATCCTTAAAGGTCAGAAACAGGAAAAAAAGTGCTCTTAAGTCAGCCCTATCTGGTTTTGTTGATGTAGGAAGAGGTATTCTTTGAGTTTACTTAGAGAAGGAAATATTTCTTAGGCTGAGGTGCTTCTTCTGGTTGATTAGTTCAGACTCTGGCCCTTATTGAGGTTATCATTCTTAAAGCTGTTATTTTTATTAGAACTTTTCTTTAATTTTCTTATTATCTTTGTTTATACCTTCAGAAGGTTTCTTTTTCTTTGTAGTATTTTTGTTAGGGGGTGGGGGTGATGTGAGGAGCCTAACTTCCTTGTGGTTTCTCTACCATCTTTCTTCAGGTCTTTGTATTTTACTTGTTACTTTGATCGGAAATCATTGTGATGAGATCTGGAGAGATAAAGGTACAGGAACTTCAAGACTGTAGCTCCTTGCATTGGCCATTTGGAAAAGAATTCATGGACTCAAGCATTGTTGTGGTCAAAGTGGTAAAGATTTATTATGCTTTTTAGTGGCAGGAGTTCTCAGGGAACCTGCAACCTTAGAGGGGTACGGTTAAAGTTTATATAGGGTATTCTATAGTAAAACATGTGCCAAGTGTGATGACTAGGTGATTCAGGGTGGAACATGCACTTTTAGTATCTACTGTGCAGGTATTTTACCCAGAGTTCATCAGGAAATAGCCCAAGGAAGGGGCTACATGGAGGTGTGATTTTAGGCCTCAAACATCACTAAGTCAACTAAGGGTCAGGACTGACTAAGGAGTCCCAGGCTGCTCTCATCAATGTCTTGTTAGACAAATAAATGTAAGGGAGTACACATAAGCCTAAGATACATATGATTGGTCAGTGAGTAGTAAATGTTGTTACAACCCAGTACACAGTCAAGTCAGCCAGTACACAACTGGTTCAAACTAATAAATTCTATAGCTGCAGCTGACTCCTGTAGCAGGAAGGTAGATAACTCATTTGTTGCTGGGACAGGCTGTGTCCTTGGGCTGGGGAGAAACTGCCTGAAATAGTGTTTTGAGGCTAGGGAGAAATGTAATTTTTAGAGAGAAAGGTGATTTTAGAATTGAGGTCCAAGTACAGGCACCTAAGCACCCCATCAATTGGAATTTAGCTTGCTTTCACCTCCTTCATTTTACTTTTATTTTTATATATTATCTTGGAAACTCTGTACTTATGATTTCAAAAATCCCTGCTTTGCATAATACATATACATTCTCAGAACAGCAATGAGCAAAAATAACAACACACTGATTTGTATCATGAAACATTATGTAATCTGGAGCATTAACAAAAACCAAAACCACATCAGCTCACCTCTGAATAGTGGACAGCATAAGATAAATGAAGCTTTGCTTCAGGGTACTCTCATTCAAAGGAACAATCTATGTAGCTAAGTCTCACCTCACAGTCCTCAGAAGTCTGTGTCATCTGAACTATTACCAAGTTTTCCTGACAGTATTGCCCCTTCCTAACTCACTGGGAAGTGAACCACTAATGGCACTCTTCCAGCATAAATGCATGTGTTCACAAAGCTAAAATATGCTTTGTGCTAATTTAAACTCTTCTTCCCAGATGAAAGAATTTTTTTCTTTGGAGGAAAATAAAGTTTATTCACATATAGGGTCATTGCTTCACTACTGACTGGGTGTTGACAGGGTGGTTCAGTTAAACATGGAATTTTCGAGATTCCCTAGAAGCAGCAGATGGGCAGGTGATGGAGAGGTCCATTAAGTGAAAATCCATCGATGGGTCCATGAAGGCATCGATTAATGCGTTTTGATCATTTCATCTTGCACTCTGTATTGAAGATTATCCATTGTTGCCTCAGTTGGTGGAGAGAGATGTGCAGGCTGTGGAGCTTCTCCTTGCTCGCAGTGGGTTGGGAATTGAAGGGCAGATTGGAAGTTGAATGGGAGTCACAGGGAAGGATTTTGTCTCTCCCTTCAGTTCCTTCTTCTTGCTCATCGTGCCTTGTTGCAGCTCAGCCTGAGTTTGTGCCAACTCCAGCTTCAACTGGGATACTTCCCGGCGGCAATTTTCCTCCTGTGTCAGCAGCCTATGTTTTTCTGCCTGGAGATTCTTAGCCAGCTGTTCCTTGACCTGCAGCTCCTTCTTAAGTTCACTGAGTTCCAACGTGGCAGTTTTGTATTGTAGCTTGTTGTGAACGGCTTTGATTTTACTTGCCTCCACATCAGTTGATGGAGAGAGATGTGCAAGCTGTGGAGTTTCTCTTTGTTGGAAGTGGGCTGGAGATTGAGCAGCTTCTCTAGAAGGAAGGCAGGGACAGGGAGGAGTCACAGGGGTGCCACTGGTCTCTCTCTTCACTTCCTTACTCTTGTTCATCTTGTCTTGCTGCAGCTCAGCCTGAGCTTCTGCCAACTCCAGCTTCAACTAGGACACTTCCTGTCGGGGTTTTCCCTCCTGCATCCTAAGGTGAGCCCTAGCTCACCTGCAGCAATGCTTCTCTGTGCCTCAGTGACAAGTAAGCCTACATGTACATACTTATGTTTAGTAATTAAAATATTCATTAAAATTGTTTTGCTCTCAGTAAAAACCTGTTCTAAAGTCAAAGAACTATCATTGATAGCATGGGAATCAGTTTCAAGACTGTATATGTAGTTCCAGATATGAAGAACTAAAAAGATTAATAAACTCGACTAAGGCTCATTTATTAACATTCTACCCATATAGCCAAAAATGAACCATAGACCACTGACTATTCTCCTACTGATCAATTTCATGCCTGACTAACTAGGCTTAAGAGAGAGAGACCTATAAAACTAGTCTCTAGCTTGAGAAAATGAAATGACTACATGATCAGATTTATGAGTTCCTGTTGCATTTAGAATACTATTTAAAACAAATCAGATACTTCATTCCTTGGATTTTGCATGGTTAGTGAAAATGTTGCCTACTTCACTTTAACACAACAATGATTTTGTCCGTGTGTGAACTTTTTCTGTTGATGCAGATAGTGATCCGTTTACTTAGTAGATGATTTTCACAAAAGGCTTCAGCCCAAATATTCATCATCTGGTGACAGGCTGTTCCTCAGATGACAAACCATATGGAGGGTCTGTACCTTTCACCTTTCCAGCTTAGCAATGTCAATCAATAAGTATTAAGCACTTACTATGTGCTAAGCATTGTACAAAGCTGTAGGGGCACAAACACAAAAATAATGAAAGTCTCTGACCTCAAGGAGGGTACATTCAACAGGAGGATGCAACATGAACACAAGTTATAAACAAATACAGTATAAACAAATAAAGAGGGTAATAAATAGTAAGTTGGGGGCAAAGTCTATAACAGATAAGGGAATCAAGAAAGGCTTGATGTAGAATGTGGTCTTTCATCAGAATTTTGGAAGAAACTTTTAAAAGATGAAGGAAGCTGGATCACTGCAGGGTGTGCAGAAACATAGTGGAAGAGATTTCCGTTCCAGAGAGCCATCCCCAGGGTCTGTTGCACCCCAGAAAGCGGACCCCACCCCAGCGCTGCCCTGGCCACGGCCCCAGAAAAGCTGATCCGATCAGGCTTCAGGGACTGAACCTCCAGCGGCCAGGAAGGTCCCTCCGCCCACAGACTCTACAGGTCAGTGAGAGACATGCCTGGGCTGACCGAGAGGGGAGCGGGGTGTCTCTGTGGCTCGGGCCCCCTCGGGAGGAAGCGGCGGAGGCAGAGGCAGGGGCAGGAAGCGGTGGAGGCAGAGGCAGGGGTGGCAGCAGAGGCAGCTGCAGCGTGGCCACGCGGCCCGGGACTCCCCCAGCAGCAGGCAGGATCTTCATTACTGAAAGTCTCTGCATAAACCACCTGAAGGAGCTGATCCTGGGAGCCGGCCCTGCCCCACCTGCTACATTTCTGAAGGTCTCTGCATAAAGCCCCTGAGGGAACTGAGCCTGGGAGGCGGCCCTGCCCCCACCCCCCGCACCACAACTAAAGCTCACATTGAATAGCAGCCACGCCTGCTGCGGAAAGCCCATTTGAATCTCAGACCCCAAGCACTAGCTAGGCAGATCTAGGCAGGGGTGGACAGGAATCTCAGAAGTCAAGTAACTGGCTGGGAAAATGCCTAGAAAAGGGAAGAAAAATAAGACTATAGAGAGTTTTTTTGAACAGATGTAAATGATCCCGACTTTCAGATCTGATGATGAGGACATATTCTTGCCATCAGGGAAAGATGTGGAGGGCGGGGCCTCAGTACCCCAGACATCCCAGGGGGATGTCAGGTGGGCTCAGGCCTTGGAAGAGCTCAAAAAGGATTTTGAAAAGCAAGTTAGACAGGTGGAGGAAAAACTGGGAAGAGAAATGAGAGAAATGCAAGAAAAGTATGAAAAATGGATAAATACCTTGGTAAAGGAGACCCAAAAAAATGCTGAGGAAAATAACACCTTGAAAAATAGGCTCACTCAATTGGCAAAAGAGGTTCAAAAAGCCAATGAGAAGAATGCTTTCAAAAGCAAAATTAGCCAAATGAAAAAAGAGGTTCAAAAGCTCACTGAAGAGAATAGTTCTCTCAAAATTAGAATGGAACAGATGGAATCTAATGACTTTCTGAGAAACCAAGAACTCACCAAACAAAACCAAAAGAATGAAAAAATGGAAGAGAATGTGAAATATCTCATGGGAAAACAACTGACCTGGAAAATAGATCCAGGAGAGACAATTTAAAAATTATGGGACTACCTGAAAGTCATGATCAAAAAAAGAGCCTAGACATCATCTTCCATGAAATTATTGAGGAAAACTGCCCTGACATTCTAGAACCAGAGGGCAAAATAAGTATTGAAAGAATCCATCGATCACCACCTGAAAGACATCCAAAAAGAGAAACTCCTAGGAACATTGTGGCCAAATTCCAGAATTCCCAGCTCAAGGAGAAAATTTTACAAGCAGTTAGAAAGAAACAATTCCAGTATTGTGGAAATACAATCATGATAACTCAAGATCTAGCAGCTTCTACATTAAGGGATCGAAGGGCATGGAATAGGATATTCCAGAAGTCAAAGGAACTAGGACTCAAACCAAGAATCACCTACCCATCAAAACTGAGTATAATACTTCAGGGGAAAATATGGTCTTTCAATGAAACAGAGGACTTTCAAACATTCTTGATGAAAAGACCAGAGCTGAAAAGAAAATTTGACTTTCAAACACAAGAATGAGAAGAAGCATGAAAAAGTAAACAGGAAAGAGAAGTCTTAAGGGACTTACCATAAGTGAACTGTTTACATTCCTACATGGAAAGACAATATTTGTAACTCTTAAAACTTTTCAGTATCCGGGTAGTTGGTGGGACCACACACACACATGTACATGCATGTATGCACACACACATACACACATGCACACACATACAGAGACAGAGAGCACAGAGTGAATTGAATAGGATGGGACCATATCTTAAAAGAAATTAAGGTAAATGGTGAGAGAGAAATGTAGTGGGAGGAAAGAAGGTGAAATGGAATGGGGTAATTATATGTCATTTAAGAGGCAAGTAGGAGACTTTTTAGTGGAGGGAAAAAGAGGAGAGCTGAGAAAAAAACAAAAACAAGAAGTTTACCCTCATCACATTTGACTAAAGGAAGGAATAAAATGCACACTCATTTTGGTATGAAAATCTATCTTACAGTATAGCAAAGTGAGGGAGAAGGAGATAAGCCAGGGGGGGATGATGGAAGGGAGGGCAAAGGGAGGAGGGAGCAATTTGAAGTCAACACTCGGGGAGGGACAGGATCAAAAGACAGAAGAGAAACAATGAGGGGCAGGATAGGATGGAGGGTAATTCAGTTAGTCTTACACAACACGACTATTATCGAAGTCATTTGCAAAAGCACACAGATATGGCCTATATTGAAATTGCCTGCCTTCCCAAAGGGAATGGGTGGGGAGGGAGGGATGGGGAGAATTTGAAACTGAAAGTTTTAGGAACAACTGTTTAGTATTGTTGTTGCTCTAGGAAAGAAGACATTCAGTTAATGAGGAATAAAAAGTCATCTGGCCCTACAGGAGAAAAGAGAAGATGGGGACAAGAGAAGGGAGGGATGACAGAAGAGAGGGCAGATTGGAGATATGGAAAATTAGATTGCTTGAGGTATTGGGGTGGGGGGAGGGGATAAAAGGGGAAAAAATTTGGAACCCAAAATTTTGTGAAAACGAATGTAAAAAGTTAAATAAATAAATAAATATTTTAATAAAAAAAGATGAAGGAAAGGAGAGAGGACATTATGGGCATAGAGCAGGATTTCTTAAACTTTTTCCACTGGCAACCCCTTTTCCACTTTCAGCAGTGTTGCATTGCCTGAGGGCATGTGCAGTGCAAAGTGTGCATTCTTTGTGTTCAGAACCAAGGCTACAGTGAAGCTGCCCAATGCAATACAAGAAAGCATGACCAGAAACATCTCAGATTCATTACACTTTTGATTTTGAATTAATTTTTGGTTGTGCGTTCAAAAACCTTTTACTGTTGTCAAATATATGGTGTCAAGACCCATAGCTTAAGAAGTGTTGCATAGAGGACAAGTGGTGCAAAGGCATGGAAACTTTCAGAATGTGGCAGGTAGGTGGTTAAGTGGACAGATTGTTGGACTGGGAGTCAGTGTGTGTGTGTGTGTGTGTGTGTGTGTGTGTGTGTTCCTCTTTCGTTGCTGAAGAAGACCATACCATCAGAGAAATGATGACATGACTTGTACTTGACTTTGTTTGTGCAGGTCACCAGTCTCTCTTCTTCTCCAGAGCCATCTGAATCTAGTGACCAGATATTCATCAAGATGACTGGAGACGACCCAGGATGAGGCAATTGGGGTTAAGTGACTTGCCCAAGGTCACACTGCTAGTGTCAAGTGTCTGAGGCGAGATTTGAACTCAGGTTCTCCTGACTCCTGCACTGGTGCTCTATCCACTATACCACCTAGCTGCCTATAGATTAGTAATCTACGAAAACTATGTAGACTAAGTTTAACCATTATGTTCAACAAGGCCTCTCACAAAGCCTCTGGTACTATTGTTGCAGAAATAATGTGGTTAGACAGCAGATAATTAGATGGCCAAATAGACCCAGAGTAGTGATGATCCATTGTCAGTTAAGAAGATCTCCAAATTACCCTATTCCCTTTGAGGGTCTGATCATCCTTCCAGTCACCAAAGTTCCTAGTCTTGGGGTTATCTTTGACTTTCTATCATCCTCACCTAAATCCTATTAGTTGCCAAGGCTTGTAGATTCTAGTAGCACATTACTCACATCCAACCCCTTCTTAACTTAGCCACCACTCTATCTCAAGTCCTCAACAATGCTCACTAGTTATCCTAAAGGAACACAGAAATGGAGGCCTGTGGATACTAAGGCAGAGGCTAGTCAAGAGCACAGCAAATGAAGAGAATTATCACCAGGACATGATGGCACCCGGACTACCCAGAGCCCAGAGGTGGTAAGGAAACTAAATACCAAGACCCCTGTATTAGTACTAGGAGCAAACAAGTGCCATTCAGCAATTCTTTTGCTTATAACCCAGTACCAGATAACAGTTTCAGAGTGAAAAGGTATAGTCACAGTCACGAGGGAGCAGGGTCCACAAGTGTGTAAAGAGCAGAGCATAGGAGGGGGGACAGTGACCACAGACCTCTTCCTGGATCACATTGATGTGGTTTGAGAGGTTCAGGGACCCCTTAGGGACCAAAGTACTGGACAGGGTAGTCTGAAATAAATTCATGGACTCAAGGCGTCTTTAAGTCAAATTGCAAAGATTTATTTTTACACTTTTCAGCAGGCAAAACTTCACAGGAACCTGTGACCTTAGAGAGGTATAGTTAAAGTTTATATAGGATAAGCCATAGGAAAATGTGTGCCAAATATGCTAACTAGATGATGTGGGTCAGAATTAGGATGAATTCTTAAAGGAATGTGCACTCTTTGTATCTACTGCACAGTCATTTTACCCAGAGTTCACCAGGAAAAGCAGAAGGGGGGTGGGGAGGGATGGCCCCACTGGGAGGTGTGGTTTTTAAGTCAACTAGCAGTCAGGGCTGAGTGAGGAATGCCCAGTCTGCCACCCATCACTGTCTGTCTTGACAAGCTAGATAGAGGGAGCATACATATGTCTAAAGCCTAAAGGTATATGGAATGAGGAATCCAAGATGTGTATTGAGTAAGTAGTTGGTATAGATAATCCAGTGGAATCCTTAGAGGTGCAACTTATTACTGCCCCAGGGAGAGAGATAAGTATCTGACTATGGCCCACTCATGAGTAATTGCTAGGCAATGTGTCCCTGGACTGGAGAGAAGCTGCCAAGAAAAAAATGTGATTTTGAAATTGGAGTCCAAGCATAGGCACCCTAGAACGCCATTAATACTACATTGGAAACACCCAAAACCTATAGAGCCCCCAGAACATGCTGTGAAAATACCTATTGTTCAGTCATATCAGACTCTTTGTGACTTCAAGGACCATAGCACATCAATACTCTCCATGAAACTTTCTTGGCAAGATACTGGAGTGGTGTGCCATTTTCTTCTCCAGTGGATTAAAGCAAACAGAGATGGTGTGAGTTGCACAGGGTCAATGTCTGAAACCAGTTTTGAACTCAGGTCTTCCTGACTCCAGGCCCAGAGCTCTATTTACTGAGTCAACTAGCTGCCTTCAGAAGGACAAAAAAGATAGAGACTCAGGTCAGTCATTCTTATTAGAGGTGAACAGAACCCAACTTTAACATAAAACTCAAGAAGTCAAAAAATAAGACTGGGAAAAATGAGCAAACAGCAACAAAAAAGAACCTGATTATGGTAAAAGGAAAACTCAAGACAAACAGAAGAAAACAATGACTTGGAAAAATCTACAACCAAAAGCTCAAAGAGAAATGCAGATTGGGTATATGTCCAATTAAAAAAAAATAACCAGGGAAACTACATTTTGCCCAAAGATACTATAGAAAATCAGTTAATATCAATATTGAACATTTATGCACCAAATGGCATAGCATCCAAATTACTGAAGGAAAAAAATGAATTAGAGGAAGAAATAGACAGTAAAACTGTCATAGTGGGGAATCCTTAATTTATCCCCTATCAGACCTAGGTAAAAATAATCATAAAGTTACAAGTAAATTCTGGCAATTATTTAAAGATCAAAATTAATTAAAAGATTTTAAAAAATAATTTTACACTGAATTTCTTCCATGACACAAATATTGTATTGATATCTAAATAAGGAAGAGCTAAAACCAAAAAAAAAGGAAACTATAGGCCAATTTCCCTACGGAATATTGACGCAAAAATTATAAATATAATACTTACAAGGACAATACAACAACATATCACAAAAATCATATACTATTTCAGGCTGGGTTTATATCAGGAAAGCAAGACTGATTCAATATTAGAAAAACTGTAAGCATACCTGAGCATAACAATGACAAAAACAACAAAAATTACATAACTATTTTATTAGATGCAGAAAAAGCATTTGACAAAACACAATATCCGAAGTTCTTCAGAAAGACTTCGAAAGTGCTCTGTGTTGCTTCTTCTGACCACCATGTGAGTGCCTGCCTTGAGGGAGTTCTCCATAAAATAGTCTTTCAGGTAAACCTACATTTGGCATTTGAACAATGTGGCCAGACCATCCTTTGGTATTGTGATTATATTGGCTACCCATGAGCAATTAACATTTTTACAGTTGTTCGCATCTGACTTCGTGTGGAAAGTGTTCACATAGTTCTTGGGTTTTTTTGGCAGGTAGACACCTCAATAATTTTCTATTGTCTGCAGTTATTTTCATTGGAATTTCTCTCTCTCTCCCTACTGGATTTTGTTGGCAATATATAGAAATTTTGATGCTTTATATGGATTTATTTTATGTCCTGAAACTTTGCTGAAGTTGTTACTTCAACTAGTTTTTAGTTGATTCACTAGGATTTTCTAAATATCCCATCATATTGTCTGCAAAGAGTGATATTTTTGTTTCCTTACTACCTGTTCTAATTCCTTCAACTGTTTTTTTCTTGTCTTACTGCTACAGGTAGCAGTTCTAGGACAATATTGAATAAAAGAGGCAATAATAGGCATTTATATAGGCTTCACCCTTGATCTTGTTGGTGAGAGAAATTATTACTAATAACCAATTACGGGGGAGATTTAGGGGTTTTCCCTGTCCTATTTCATTGTTCAAAACTCAGTCTTTGAAGTACATAACTGACCTCTGCCAAAAATTTACCCCACCTAGACCATCTTATCTAGGTGCATTGATAGACTCCAGCCCATTGTGTTTTACTCTAACAGGTTGGAGGAAAATGTGGATTCTCCCTTTTGTCAGATAGATGATAAGGATCTAGATAATTCTCTTTGATGAAAACTGAGTAATCAAAATCCCATACCCCAGAACCTCATTAGAATGGGTCCACCTCTCATTATAATAATAGTCATTATCTCATTTTGATTTCCACCCTCAGGAACACCCACTCTTTCAAGGGTATTTAAGCTTTGAATGGGTCTCATGAGAGGTATGTGGTCTAAGAGAAATGGCCAAATAATCATTCTTTAATTAATAATATGCTAGTATTATTAATAAAATTATTAATTACTCGAAACTTTGTCCCTCAAACTTTTTATACATGTACAAAGATATTTATAGCAGCTCTTTTCGTGGTGGCCAAGAACTGGAAATTGAGGGGATGCCCATCAACTGGGGAATGGCTGAACACATAGTGGCATATGAATGTAATGGAATACTATTGTTCCATAAGAAATGATGAGCCGGTGGACTTCAGAAAGATTTATACAAATGATACTGTGTGAAGTGAGCAGAAACAGGAGAACATTGTACACAGTAACAGTCACGTTGTGAAGTGGCTGACTTTGATGGACTTACCTCTTCTTAGCAATGCAAGGATCTAAGACAACTCCAAAAGTCTCATGATGGAAAATGCTATCCACATCCAGAAAAGAAACTATGGAGTCTGAATGTAGATCGCGGCATACTGTTTGCCTTTTTTTGTTTGTTTTTTCTTTCTCATAGTTCCTGTCATTCTTCTTTATAGCATGAGCAATGTAAAAAATATGTCTAATGTGAATGTACTGGTAAAGTCTATATCAGATTATAGGTGGAAGGAGGGGAAAGAAGGGGAGAAAATTAGGAACTCAAAATATTACAGAAGTAAATGTTAAAAATTAAATAAAATATAAACAATGAAAAAGAAAATATTGACTGAGGTTAGGCTCCTAAGTAATACAAAAGTGCAATTCTTATATACTTATTTAAATTAAGTTCATTTTTTTACCAACATGCAATAATATCTATAATTAACTAAGGACAAGTCCATCTGAAGGGAAAAAAATAACCTTCTGCCTCAAATGATGGAAACATACCATATAAACTTCTCCCTTCAATAAACAACTGAGTGCCTATTGTGTGCAGGCCCATTAATAGAAGCATAAATAAATATGATTTATGAATTAAAAAAAAGTGACGCAACCTCCCCACAGAGTCACACAATTGCTAACTTGCAGAGACAGGATCCAAGTTAAGATTTTCTGATTCCAAGTTCTGTGCTCTTTCAACTACACCTCAAATGCCCCTCAACTCTCACCACCACCCTCACAACAATAACAAATTGACACTAGGAACCACATTCGGATGAGTACTTTATTTCCCTAACTTTGTTATATTCCAATATACATATATACCTCTATCTTTATCTATATCTAAAATCCTAATAGGTTACCTCCCTACACATATCCAAAATGTGACAAAGAATCTTCCTAGATTAACTGGGTCAGATAACTTTATTGTCAACGCTCCAAAAGAGAACTACTAGCAAAAACAAACACTGAGGATTTCATTTCTAGCAAATATGGAGAGCATATTTTGCAGTAACCTACATAGAATATGCAATTTTATATCTTTGCCTTGGCAGTAGGCTCTCTTCTTAGAAGAGAAGGTAAAGGCCTAAGGAGCAATTTTCCAGCATCCATGTTAGTGGAAAAGTGTAAATTCCTTAAAGAAAAAAAACCAGAATAATAGTTTCAAAAAAAAAAAAAAAAAAAAAAGGAAAAAGGATTTTAAGATGCAAAATTATTTTGGCCTGTGTCAGGGAACTTGAATGCCCTAAATGAAGAGAAAGTTGCTGCTTGTTTTCCAAAGAATGAAGATGTAGATCTAGAAGTGCAACTGTGTAATTAACCAGAGATGTGTGATGGTGATTGCGCAACACCTTCTGAGACATACTCAAGCAGCTATTTATAGACAGCAATATTAAAGAGATCTGTTGTCTTTCTAAGCTATGTTTCTAAGGTGTGGCACATAAATTCTTTTTTTTTTATTTCAATTAATTAATTTATTTTCAGTTTTCAACAATCACTTCCATAGGTCTTAAATTTTCTCCCTCTCATTCTCCCCTCCCTTCCCTAGACGGCATATAATCTTATATGTGTTCTACACATACATTCTTATTAAACACATTTTCACATTAGTCATGTTGCAGAGAAGAATTAAAACAAATGGGAGAAACCATGGGAAAAAACAAACCAAACTAATTAAACCTTGACCAAATGGACAATTGCTACCTACTTATGGTAATTTGTATGTGGAAAAATAATGCTGCTAGCAACAAATCTAAAGCCTGCAAGATCTTCAAATAAAATTGAGGGGACACACAGGTGCTGTTTTTAATGCTGTTGCTCATTAAAGATAAAAGCTTCAGAAAATAAATACAAACTTGAGAGCTGGTTAAAAAGATGGTATCTTAGAATGGTATTTAGATTTCCAGACCATGATTTAAAATACAGGTATAACAGGCACTTGATTAAGGTTGTAAAAATATATTTGTGTGAAGTCTTACAAATTTTACCAAGTTATTTTAACTGAGGAGGAATGGGAATGGAAAAAATTGCCTACACCTATGTCCACCAAGCTAGATATTAGCAACAATTACAATGTAGGAAGAAAAATAACAGCAAAGATGCCTAGAAAACAAATTCCAAGAAAAGAAGGAGCCATGACACCAGCAGATGTCTACAAATGCACCTATGACTAGAATACCATTCTGGAAAGATATATTTTAAAGAAACTAGATAAAAGTGTTTGCTGAGGAAGGAAGTAAATGCGGGGGGGTGTAGAGCAATACTGTACACTGAGACGGTATGCTCACGTGAGGCAATTCCAGAAATAAAGGCAGGAAAACAAGGTAGGAAAATCAGCAGAAATAGAAACCAAAGTCAGAATACACTATAGACCACCTGCACAAAAAAAAAATAAAATAAATAAATAGATCCCAAATCTGGCACAGTGGCCTGCTAGAATAGTATTGGGTATTTCAATTATCTGGACATCTGCTAGAGTGTGCAGAGCAGCTAATAATTTCACATGCTTTATGGTAACTTCATCCTTCAAAGGGTGGAGAAACGAAGAAATTAGTTGCTAGGATGGAAATGATGACAACTGTGAGGGACAGTAACCATTCTACCTTAGATTTTGGGAGGAGAGGAGGGGAGAGCAGGCAAATTTGAAATTGTTCAGAGAATTTCATGTAGGATTGTCAAGGTATTTGGAAAAATTCTCTTTCCCAGAGCTAAGGCCCAGTAAGGAGACTGTGCCCTGAGCTTGGCATAACAACAGTCCTTTGCAATCTGGATTATCCCAGATACGTCAAAATCCCAGCAATAGGTGTTCTCTGAGCTCAGACAAGCACCTGCTATATGCGTGTTCTGGTCCTGAAGCCCTGCTATGAATCAAACCTGTCACATTGTTGCTGTTAACCCTCCTTGTCAGGGTTACAGCTCACTTGGTTGTCACAGGTTTAAGTACTGAGATCTCTCCACACTAAAGCAGGTCCCTCTCACTAGGGACAGAACTCCCGCACATGTATCTTTGCTTGCAAGCTGTTTTCCTCACTTTGAAATGAATTCAACTTCAGTTTACATCCTAACTCTCCTTTCTTTAGCCTGTTCTGCTCAGCTCTGGACATTCCCAGGTTAGAGGCCAGTTCTAGTCCAGTTGATAGGACTCTCATGGTCTAAAATTCTACAGGAGAGGTCTGTCAAATAATAAAATGGATCTGCAATCTCATCTATTCATTTGTTCTCTCAGATGGCAACTATGTTTGTCTGGCCATCTTGTACGACTCTCATTCATGCTCATTGTAATGGTCCTCACAGGATGTCCACCCAACATGGTTAGCATCTTTCTTTGCTCCTTGGCTCTTCCCTCATGCCACTTGAAACCTGATATCAACAGCATACCAGGGATGCACTCTGACCAACAACCTGTCATCTCTTACTCCTTAATGACATTTTTTATTTCTCTTCTTTTTGGTTATAAGTTGCAACCTGCTTATAGTTCTTCAGAAGCAATAATATAGCAAGTTTTGCTGCCACACAGTAACACAGGCATAATGTTTGTTTTGAAAAAGGTTGGCCTCTGCTATTATGGGAAACTTGGGTAAGTCATTCCAAGACAAATCAGAAGCTCTCAGGAATGAAATTCTGAAAACACAAATAGAATCCTGACGGGAATGAAAATGGGGAGTTTTCTAAATAGACTATCGTGAATGATCATGAAACTCATTAACTGACTTATATTTGAAAAAGACATTTGTAGAAGAAGGGCTGACAACAGAGTATGAATACAGAAAAGCATGTCAGAATCCTGTAAAGTTAGTACCAATAGAATTAAAGCATAAAATAAAAAAGCAAAAATATCAAGGAAAGATAAGAATAACAAATTGAGTTTATTGGTTTGCTTTTAGCTACACGAAGCAGGGGAAATAGGATCAAAGGAGGGAAAGAACCACTTCTTTGGCTGGAAAGAACAATAATGACCAATGATGGAGAGAAAATTACGCTGCTCTGCTCTTATTTGACTTCTGTTTTTTTCAGCCAAGGACTAGAAAAAAATGGAAGCTGTGAGATATAAAGATTATGTTTCCACACAGATGAAGGAAAGGGGGTTTTTCTTTCACTCTTCTGTGCAAAAACAATTTTCAGAATAAGAGGAAAAACAGGAAACCAATCAGCAGGAACCAGTCTTAACCAGGTTTGAGATTAGGATAGTGTAACTGGGTAAACCAGGCTTTAAGCCGTGCTTAATTGCTTCATAAATATTAACTTCTCCTCTCTGGGAGGAGCTAAGGTTCATTTTAATGTACATGTGATCTATGTGGATATAGGTGGAGGGGGGAAACATGTTAACATTAAGTAGGTGGACCAGGAAGTTGTATACTTCAAAGTACTCAGACAATGAGGAAATGAGGGAGGGACTTCGTGTTTCAGGACAGATTTAAACAGCTAGTTTCACTTTTCTGTTGTGTTGTTATTCAAGCAGAACACTTACTTCTTCCAAGAAATGAGCTTGCCTCATCTACCTCAGGAGTCTTTTTCATTCCTTTGAGAAATTTTATTCCTAACAAAGGGAATTGCCTCATAGTGAGTTGAAACTCAAGACAGAGACAGGAAGACAAGTCTTACCTTTAATGAGTTCAAGACACAAGATCCAAAAGAACATCTTTGAGAACTTTCAGAAATGGCAGGAATGATTACTGGGACAGCATGTGAGATCTCTGAAAGAGTATGAAGAATTGAAGAGCTACCTGGAGAAGAGCTAGCCTATAGAAGATTAAATGTTGCATATTTTTAAAAAGAAAGCAATAGAAAAGAGGAAATGCATTCTTCAACCTATAGGCCAGACAGTTTGATCTAGCAAAATGCTAGATTGCAAAATTCAAGGAATGGTGTGTAAACAGCTAGAAAAGGACATGCTGGTCACAAGCAAGGGCAGATCATACCAAATGCAAGGACAGGTCATACCAAACTAAACATTATTTTATGAATTTACTCAATTCCAAGGAGATTAGTAATCTACATAGAGGTAGTTTAACCATTATATTCAGCAAGGCATCTCACAAAGCCTCTGGTGCTATTCTTGCAGAAACAATGTAGTTAGACAGCAGATAATTAGATGGCCAAATAGACACAAAGAGTAGTGATGATTCATTGTCAATTAAGAAGGTCTCCAAATTACCTTATTCCCTTTGAGGGTCTGATCATCCTTCCAGTCACCAAAGTTCCTAACCTTGGAGTCATCTTTGACTTTCTATCATCCTCACCTAAATCCTATTAGTTGCCAAGGCTTGTAGCTTCTAGTAGCACATTACTCACATACAACCCCTTCTTAACTTAGCCAACCACCCTATCTCAGGTCCTCAACACTGCTCACTAGTTATAACATCCTAAAAGTTCTCCTAACCTTCAAGTTCTTCCCAAACCAATCCGTCCATCACAAAAAGGCCAAAATAATCTTTACAAGGGAGTAGTTCTCACCATGTAAAAACCTTCAGTGGGCCTTTATCATCCTTTTAAGGGCCTTTACAATCTACCTACAAGCTAACATTCCAGTCTTTTTTTTTTAAACAAAACATTAGTCTCTCTATAATTCAACGAAAATGAACTGGACATGGACATGCCAGCTCCTGCCCTGTATATTCCTGCTGGATGTACCCCATGCCTGAAATGAACATTCTTCTGATCTTTGCTTCTTACAACTGGACTTCCTTCAAAGCTCAACTCAAACAACACCTCTCACATTCTTTGCTTATGCCACTCTAAACTAAAAGTATTAGGCAAGGTCATTCTCACTTGAAATTTTCTTGTTTAAATCTCTTTTGCATCTGTCACTTCCTACACATCTTGTTTTCATATCAGGAGTGCGCAGGGACTTTAAATTTAATCTACTGTTTTCTTTATCACTTTCTTAAGTTTAGACAATCAGTAATAAATAAAGCCCCTATTTGTAGTGTTTGCCCATCTCTGCCCATTCTGTAAGATGCTCCCTCTGAAGAATTCCACCACTGGGCTCCAAGCCCAGATCTAGCTCACGTCTACAAGCTTTCTGAGGACAGGGGCTTGGGAGGCCGCTCGTCTCGGTACCCTCAGCAACTAGCAATCACGAAGTCAAGTGGCATTTACTAAATACCCGCTACGTGCCAAGCACGGCGGTAAGGGCTGAAGCTCCAAAGCAACCTCCGCATTCACAGAGCTCAGTCCAACGCGAGAGCCTTAGCTCTCAAAAACAAATAAACACAACAGGACAGAGCTGGGTAAAAGGGGGTAGTCTCAGGAGGAAGGCTCTGGTACGGAGGAGTGGGCAACGTGCCTCCCGAACCTTGAAGGCAAGCCGGCAAGCCAGAGGGCAGGGATTGCTCGGGAGAGCTCGGGCCTGGCCCAAACGTCCCCGCGAGCCCCGGGAGCGTGGGTCCGGCACCCAGGCCGGAGAGCGCAGGGCTTTAATCGCCACAGCCGCAGGCCTTTCTTCTCGGCAGCCGGGGGAGCCTCGGAACCTCTGGGGCTTACTGCTTGCGGGAGCCGAGGTCGGGACGCGCGCTCCCGCCGATCGCGAGGCCCAGCCGAGCACCGAGGAACTCCGCACTAAGGAGCGGGACTGGGGGCTCCGCGGCTGGAGTTCAGCCCCGCCCCCTCCTCCAGGCAGCCGGGTGAGGGAGGGAGGGGTCTGTCGCGCCCAGCTCTCTCGGGTCAAAGGTGACAAGCTCCCTAGGGGGGTTCCGGCAGCTAGAGGACGGGGAGGACGGGGAAGGCGGAGGCGGTAAGGGACAGACCCCCAGGAGCAGCAAGCGATCCAACCTACGCAGGCACCCGCAGCGAGGCTCCGCCCCTGCCTCCCTCGGCAGCGCCAACGGCCGGAGGGCCCGCCGACGGGTCCCAGGGGGCGGTGTCACATGACGCCAATGGCCTCGCTCCCAGTAGTCGCGCGATTCGCCGTCATATCAGCCTATGCCCCCTTCCGCTGGTTGGCCGGCGCCTCGCTCCCGCCCCCTCCTGTCCCCGCCCCCTCCGTGCCGAGTAAGCCGGGCCGGAGTGCGGCCCAGCAATCGCACACTTGAGCAGGAGGTGCGGTGGCGGCCAGCGGCGCGAGGCGCGGCGCGGAGGCGGCGGCGGCCCGGGCCCCACTCGAGGGGGAAGGTGCAGGTTTCGCGGGGTGCATGAGAGTGAGGGGGATAGTCAGCTGGGGTTTGGGGAGGGTGACCCCCAGAAAATCGGAGCCCGGGGACGGGGAGTCTCTGCGAGCCGGAGGAAGGAGCGGCGCCTCAGGGATGGGTGTTGCCGGGCGGGGGCTCCTCCGGTTTAAAGTGCCCCTGTGGAGCCGGTTGTGGGCGGGGAGCCCCCGCGGCCTGCGCCCTCCGGGACCGATGCTCTGCTGGGGGTGCCGAGCACCGGAGCCGCCCCTGCTGCCCCCGGGCCTGGCTCCCCCGGCAGCCGGCGGACCGACCTGTCGGCGCCGAGGGCCCTGGGGAGATGACAGCCGGATAATCGCGGCGTCGCGGCAGGCACCTGGAGGGCAGGGCCCATTATGAAAGGGTTCCTTAGAAGCCCCGCTCCCGTCAGCTCCATCCACCGCATGTGCCCGGGAAACACGGTCTGGGGAGGGGAGTCTTGTGCGCTGCTTGCTGAGTTTGTGAAAATGACTTAATACTGCAGTTGCATGTTTACAAAAAGATTAAATGCCCCATGTCCATCGTGTGATGTAGCTTAAGTACCACACAGACTGTAGAACACCTACGTATTCGATACCCAAAGCTTAGCACAGTGTTTGGCACATAGAAGGCTTATTATTATATATATATATATATATGTATGTACATTTATACGGCACATAGAAAAAGACCTGGAGCCAGGAAGACACTGGCTTTGGCACCCTGGACAAGTCACTTAACTCCGTTTGCCTCTGTTTCCACATCTGTAAAATGAGCTGGAGACGGAAATGGCAAATCACTGAAGTATCTCTGCCAAGAAAATCCCAAAATGGGGTCTTGAAGAGTCTAAAAGGACGGAACAAGACACTTGCACATTGAGAAAGTCAAATATTGATTTTGTTTTTATACGTTTAGATTCCATTCTGCACTTTATTGTATTCTGTAGCCGCTTGTCCCCCGTTTCTTCCTCTTTAAGTTCAGTTTTCCCTCTCTGCGTTTAAATTCAGTTATGGTATCATAAATCACCTTAACTCAAAGAAATAAGTTATATTTATACAGCTTTGTATACCCGTATGCCTTTTGGGGAAATCTGTTTTCTAACAAGCTTACAGAATGCAGGTGGGTAACAAGAAGTCTATTATCTCTGTTCAATTTAAGAGCAGGACTCTATCAATCAACCTTTCCTGACAGCAGGATGGAAAGAGGGGGTTGTTGCCCAGCCAGTCCTATTGTTTTTACATCTATTCTACTTGAGACTTTGTAACCAGTCATATTATTTTCCACCTGTAATTGTTCTCTTGTGCTTCCCAAAACTGTATTAAGGCTGCTAAGCCCTACCTCATGATCTTTTGGCTAAGGAATCAAGAGACTCCTTTGGTAATTTCTTGTCCCAATAAATTGAATGTACTTGGAACTTTGTGCTTTGGTTTACCTTAACTTTTCAAATGTAACAACATTCATTATTTGGTTTGAGCCTGGCTGGTAATCTCCTGGAAACTTCCAGGTATTATTCCCATTTTACAGGTGAAGACATTTTAAAACTTAAGATAATTTCCTGATTTGAACCTTGAAGGAAGCTGTCCCCCAGATAGCCTTTCCACTTAACCCTTGTTATGCTTCCTCTCTTCCTCCTCAATTTGCATTGTGTTATTATCTGTGTAATAATATACATTATCTAAGTTCCTTGAGGGCAGGGATTCTCTCTTGTGTGTGTGCGCGCGCATGTGTGCGTGTGTGCGTGTCCGTTCCCAGTACTTGATACATTATTTGTAGGGGTTTCACAGGCAAGTCAGAAGATAGGGACAACTCAAGGTTTCAACCCAGGTGAATGACTAGATAGGACAGAAGCTTCATTTGCCTAATAAAAATAACCTGATGAATTTTTTTTTCTTTCTCAGTTGCTTATGTCTCTTCCTGTTTATTCTGTCTTTGATCCCTTGTCCCTCTTTTTGTTTCTTTTCCTTTTTTTACTGTTCTCCTAATAAAATTTTAAAACAAGATCAGTTTATGCTGAAAAGTCATTCAGCTTACACAAAATTCAGCATACACATTTACTATGTGCAAGGCTAAGGGTATACCTTATCAACTCACTGTCCCTCTCTCCATAGTGGTTCTTCTAAACCTTTCCATCCCTCTTGAGTCTTCTCACACCCTCTCAGCTGAGAACTTTGCCTCATTTGTTACTGAAAAAATTGAGGCTATTCTCAGAGAGCTCCTGATTCTTATATCACTTATATGTCTTCTGCTACCACCTCCTCCAACACCCATCTCACCCAGAGAGGTGGCCCTACATTTTTCTGAGGCAAACCCCTCCACCTACACAAACAATCCAATTCCATCCCATCTCCAACAGAGTGTACCCACTGTCATCCCACTCTCTCACTTGTCTTCTATCTCTCTGTTGGCTTCTTTCTTGTTGTCTACTAACATACCCATTTCTCTCTAACCCTTACCTTAACTTGAATGAGCAAAACCAGGAGACCATTGTACACAGTAATAACAACATTTTTCGATGACCAACTTTGATAGATTTACTTAACTCTTCCCAGCTATGCAGGGATCTAAGACAATTTCAAGAGACTCATTGATGCTATCCACAGCAAGAGAAAAAACTGTGGAGTCTGAATGCAGATCAAAACATACTATTTTCTCTTTTTTGTTTGTTTTTTCTTTCTTGTGGTTTTCCCTTTAGTTCTGATTCTTTTACAACATGATTGATGTGGAAATAAGTTTAATATGATTATAAATGTATAGCATATATCAGATTACTTGCCATCTTGGGGGGGAGGAGAAAAAAATTTGGAACTAAAAAGCTTATAAATGTGAATGTTGAAAACTTTCTTTACATTTAATTGGAAATAAATAAAATACTATTAAGTGTGTTAAAAAAAGAAACCTTCCCTTGAGCTTTCCATCCCCGCTCTCATCCTATATCTCTTTGCCTTTTCTGGCGAAAATCCTTTAAAAATTATCTAAAGTAGGTACCTCCATTTCCTCTCACTCTTGACTCCCTATAGTCTAGCTTCTGATCTCTTCATTCAATTGAAACTTCCCTCTCCAAAGTTACCAATGATCAGATCACCTAATTGCTAAAGTAGCCTTTCCTCAGTCTTCTTTTCCTGACCTCTTTGAGAGTGTCAATTATCCTTTCCTCCATGTTATTCTCTCTAGGTTTTTGGGACTGGAATCTGTTCCCCTACTTCTCTGATTATTCTTCTCAGTCTATTTTGTTGGATCCTCATCCAAGTCATGCCTACTTACCATGAGTGTCCCACAGGATTCTTTCCTGTGCCCTCCTCTTTACTACTTCACTTGGTAATGTCATCAGCTCCTATAGATATCTCCATGCTGATGATTCTCTTATCCAGCCCTAACCTCTCTACTCATCTCCAGTTTGACATCTACAACTGCCTTTCAGACGTCTTGAACTGGCTGTCTTAAACTCAACATATCTGAAACCAAACTCTTATCTTGTCCCCTAAACCCTTCTAAACTTCCCTATTACAGTCAAGGACATTACCACCCTCCAGGGTATCTTCCTTAATTCCTCACTATCTCATTCCATTGTCCAGCCTCTTGCCAGTGTATTTTGATTTCACCTTTTCAACATCTCTTGGATACAGTTTTTCTCTTTTGGTACTGCTACCATTCTGGTGCAGGCCCTCATCACCTCTACACCTAAACTATTACAAAAGCCTGCTCCAGTTCATCCTCCATTCAGCTGCCAAAGTGATTTTCTTGAAGTACCAGATGAGTAATGTTACCGCCACACCTCACTCCCAGACTTCAATGGTTTCCAGTCATCTACAGGATCAAATATAAAGCCTTCTCTTTGTCATTCAGTGCCATCATAACCTAGCCCCTTCCCTTCCAGTTTTCTCATACCTTACCCCTCCCCATACCCCTTGTATTCTGATCTAGTGACATTGGTCTTTATGTTTATCAACAGCATATAACATCTCTTGGCTCTGGGCATTTTCTCTGTGTCCCCCATACCTGTCCTCATCTTTGCCTTGTGGCTTCCTTCAAGACCCAGCTAAAATGCCACCTTCTATAGGAAGTCTTTCCCAGTTCCTCTTAATTCTAGTGCTTCCCTCTTAATTTTTTTTCCTCTTTATCCTGTATTTAGCTTGTTTGTACATTTTTGTTTATTAATCTCCTCCATTAGATTGTAAACTTTACATTTCCCACACTTAGCACAGTGCCTGACATATAAATGCTTAATAAACATATTGATTGAATAAGATGAAGTCATATACCATTATATCATATTCTTAACAGTCTACAAGAGGACATAAAACATGTATGCAAATAAGCTATGCTGTAAAGCAGAATATGGTAAGGACAGGGAAGAGTTCCAAATAAGCTATTATAAGAAATGTGAGGGAGAGATCGCTTTCAGCTAGGAGGAATCAGTATCCCAAGAGAGTTAGAACAATTACCTGTCGCTTTAAGGAAGAGAGAAATTTTAATACATCTCTTTGAGTGGGGAAGAGAAATATGTACTCCAGGCAAAAAGGATATTTTCAAGTAGAATCTTAGAATGTCAGGAAAAAAACTGGAAAAAGTATATTGGGCCCAGATTATATAGCAACTTGAATGTAAGAATGGGTTTATATTTTATTCGGTTGGTAGTAAGGGGCTGCTGAAAGTTTCTTGGTGTATGTCCAGTGTAATCAAAGATGTTCATAGAAGGGCTGCATGAAGGATAGTTTGGAAAAAAGAAAGACTGGATCTAGGATTGCCAATTAGGAGACTGCTACAACTTATGTGAAACGTGGTGATGGCCTGAACTTGGTGGTAGCAGGAGGAATGGAAAGAAAGGGAAAGGAAAGATGGAATTATTAGGACTTGGCAGGTGACTGAGAAGCAGAAAGAAAAGTAAAAAATGATAACCAAGGTTTATTATTCAATCTGAAAGCAGAAAGCTATGGATTCTGGATTCTGGCAAAAATCCTCAACCCCCTTTCCCTACTTTTCCTATCTGGTTGCCTGTACCTCCCCTAACACCACTCCCTACTCCAACAGGGACCAGATGCTTCACACCCACCTCCAGCTCTTTAGTGGGAGAAGGGATAGGAATGGGGCAGGGCTTTATTCCCCTCCTCAGGCACCCAGAAGAGCCCCAGGTACTCATGATGGGCCCCACTTCTCCTTTCTGTCTTCTGCCACATTAAAAATCAAACAGGACTAAAACTACAAGTTTATTATGAGGAGAAAAAGGTGGGGAATGGTTAGCTATTTCTTGAGTGACTTGAGCCCAAATGGTAATACAATCAAAAGAAATGTATTCATTAGTGGTAGGGCAGGTTTCATAGAATTAATTTGGGCTGATAAAATTTGGAGTCCCGGCAAGGATATCAGGATTCAACAGGCCATTGGTGATAAAGGACTAGAACTTTGACCAGGACTTGGTGAAAGTACTGAGAGTTGAAAGGAGTGTCTACACACATAACTGAAGCTATAAGAATGGATGAGGTGGGGCAGGGGAGTGGGTTGTATATTTAGAGAAGTAACTAAAGAGCAAACCTGAGAAGATACCCACATTTAAGAAATGGGAGAATGAAACAGCAAAGGAAACCAATCAAAGCATTAAGGAAATAATAGTCCAGTGTCAGTGAAGTCAAAGAAAGGGTTAGGTGTCCACATGTGGCCCACAACATTCCTGAGTGCAGCCCAAGCTAGATTAAAATGTAATTAGGAAATATTTAACAAAATAAAAAAACACAAATAATATTAACATGGTTTTTCAAGTTAATATGCAGATCACAGGGATCCTTATATGTACCATTTAGTGGATCCTCTTTCTGTTTGAGATTGATGCTATTTTTCTACAGTACCAAAAATCGAAGAAAATATATAAGAACATGAGAAATTTTTAAAATGCCATTGAATTCGGTAGTAAAGAGTTCATGTATGATAATTAGGAGTAGATTCAAAAGGAGGTGTTGGGACAGAAACTAGATTGTAAGGTTGTGGAAGCGAGTTGTACAACTTTGGAAGGTTAAGTAATTAAGAGGAGAAAGAAAAGATGAGTTTGGTTGGGAGAGGACAATGTGTGTCAAGGAAAGGTTGCCAACCAGACAAGGAGATATTAAAAGTGCTTGAGAAAGAGAGGATGATTGATGACTAGATGACTAGGTTACTAAGAATTAGAAGGAGAAGCTATCAAAGGTATATGTAGAGAAGTCAGTTTTGGTCAGAACAGGCTGAAATTGAAGGACTGTACATTCAAGAGAAGGGGAAAGGATAAAGGATGGCATGAATTTAAACGTTTAACAGACTTCACATCAGATGGCTCAGTAAAGTAAGATGCAGGGTCATCTGCTGAAAGTGAGTGGGGAAGGTTGAATTTGGGGGCTTGAAAAGATGAGTAGAAAGTTTGCCATGCAGTAACGTGGCCTCAGTTAAGATCTGATATGAATGTATAGTGGATCCAGGCAGCACAGTTATGACTTTCTTCTCTAGGAGCATAAAAAGTAGTAAGAGGTGGTTCCCCAAGATTAAGGATGGAAAGGATGTGACTATAAGACAAGTGAGTAGTGATGGGGGACAATGTATAGTTGAGTTGTTTAGCTATAAAGTCAAGACGAAAAGGAAGGTAAGGTTAGAGCAGGAGAGATGGTCCAAAAGAACAAAGATGGAAGGACTAGAAGTCACAATGAGAAGAGATTTAAAAAGTATAAACAGGAAGATGCAATGAAGATGAGTAAGTGTAAGAGGTGGATCAGGAAACTATGAGCAGATATGAAATATTTGGTTCAAGATTATGAAAGGGAAATAGTTTGGACCAAAGGATGACCCTTGTAGGTAGCTGAAGTGTAGTAGAGTTGTAATTAAAGGAGATTGATAAATAGGACACCATATTATTTAAGTTGATGGTTCCTTGACCAAAGAAATAGGTAAATAATATCAAGTAAATATTTAAGGCCTGAGGACAGGTGATGGGGTATAGAAAAAGACTGTTCAGGTCAAAAACCTCTGACCTTGGCCCAGTGATGACTTATCTGTTAAATCAGCCAAGATAAATTTGGGGAGAATCATTACTAGATTGTTTGCTGGGTGATAAATTTTCTAGCAGCAGCAACTTGCAAAGACTATCTACTAGGACTAGATTATGCAGTCTGTATCAGTTGAAGGAAAAAAATGTATGCTGACAAAATTACAGATCCTTGAAGTACATGTATAAGGCATTGTGCCAGGTGTTTGAGAGATTCCAGGACCAAAATGATAGTCCCTGCCCTTAATTAGTTTATATTCTACCTACAGCACTAGATTTGTACTTAATTAGGACAGCAGCGTGAGAGAGCTTTGAGATAGAGATGCCAGTGGTAGCTATAGTGCAGGCAAAAAGTAATGAGAGTTGAACCATGACTGGGTCAGTAGAGATGGAAAGAAAGATACAGATTAGGAAGACCTTTTACAAATAGAATGAGATGAGACTACTTAGCTGAATAAATTTAAAGGTAAAGGAAAGAAGCAAAAAGAAAACAAGTTTTTGACCCTGGGTAAATGGGAGAACCAGTGGTGTTATCAGTAGAAATGAAGAGGAAGAGGAGTTGGAGCAGGGGGAGAAAGTGATGAATTAAGTTTTAAACATTTCTTTCCCCCCCAAAAAAGAACAACTCACAAAGTAAATACTTCAAGTAAATACTTGTGACTCTCAGATGATTATTTTTTACCAGCTGTTGGACCTTTTGGTCCTCATTAGGAAGCCTTTTTTACTACTGCTTTAAACAAGTGAAACGAGCACTAATGCCCCCGCTTTGCATAGCAATAGGGGTTTACATTTAAATTTAATTTCAATTTAACAGCAATTTTCAGGTCTTGTCAAGATTGATGAAACATAAATTTACTTGCATTTGATTATCCAATTCTGTATGAAGATTACCATTATGTAATATTTGAATGACTTTTATCTATACTGCACTATGTGGAGTTATTTTAAGGCCTCTCAGGTAACTTTGGGTATTTGAAACCATTATGAAGATTTATATTAAAATTGTCATATTTGTGGAAATATGAAGTTACAGACAGCTTTTAAATAGTCCAGCAACCCTTCCCACATTTTGCCATAACAGTTGATGCATATAATGAGCAGGAGAGGAGTGTTTATAGCCTGAAATGCATTAGCAATGCAATAGGATGTATATTCAATTTTGAATAAAATGTATCCTTTCTTAGAGTCTAATTGTATTTTATGCACAGAATCGGCATATTTATTTATATAGGACCAAGTAGAAAGTTCCTGAAGGGCTAAATCAAAACATGTTAGCAGTCACTAGCTTATAAAAAAGTTGTATCCCAAAGTTCTTTTGTATGTTGCATGTTTAGGGCTTAATATGCATTTTCCTATTGTTGTGACTATGGTTAGGTGCCTTCAGTCTGTTGAAGCCTAAAAGCCATTTCCTATAATGACCTGAAAAGTAAATGATGTTATAGAATTTAAACACCATTTGTAACATTAATTTTATTAGAAAACACAGGTGCCCCCCCCCCCTTTCTTCCTACCCTAGTTATGAGAGGTGACTTCCTTGCCCCCTACCTCTTCTGAGTGGCCATACCACTTTTACAGGCTTTGATGGAAGTGGCCCTGTGTTCACCAAAAAGCAGTATTTTCAATACCACAGCCTGTGCTTTCAGAGCTTGTGCTCCTAAAATCAGAGTGCAGCAACGACCACAGTGTGCATGACTTTTTTCTGGTACACATGGATCTTAATAGCAATGCAAGGACATAAAAAAAAAAAAATTCCCAATGCTCTTCTAAAGGCAAAATGCCTTCCATATTCAGAGAAAGAATTATGGAATTCACTTGCAGAATGTAACAGATCATTTTGTATGTGTATGTGTGTGTGTGTCTTATGCTTTGCTTTATTATATGATTTCTTCTATTTTAGTTCTTCTACACAGCATGACTATAGTGCAAATGTATTCAATAGGAATGTATGTGTAGATCCTATATAGAATTGTATGTCATCTTGGGGAGGGAGGCAGGTAGTGGGGAGTAGGTAGGGGGAAAAACATCTAAGTTTTATGGTAGTGATTGTAGAACACTAAAAATAAATAAAATGAATATATTAAAATCAAATCAAATCAAATTAGAGTACCCGCCACCAAACCTGGAGAGCTCACTGCTGGAACTCAGTATGAGGAGTTTGACAGCTTAAGCAGGACGGTCTCAGTGGGAATTTAAATTCAGTTTCTCAGCAGCAAAAGCTCTCTGGTACCAGTTCTGTTTTTTGAGGTGTTTATAAAAGTTATCAAGTATTCTATTGATTCTTGTTGAAGGAAATATAAGCCTTTTTTTATCTTTGTGTCATTCAGGTGTCACGATGGATCTTGTACTGAATTTTGCAGATTATTATTTTTTCACGCCATATGTATATCCAAGTACATGGCCAGAGGATGACATCATCCGACAGTCCCTCAGTCTCCTGGTTGTAACAAATCTGGGTGCTTTCATTTTATATTTCTTTTTTGCAACTCTGAGCTATTATTTTGTCTTTGATCACTCATTGATGAAACATCCACTTTTTTTAGAGGTAAGCATTTCATTTTTCCTGTATGCTATATGTATCAGTTAAAAGTATGGGGATAGAGGTAGGATTATTGACTATTTCTGGGCTATGAATGAATATTCTTTTTTTTTTAACTTAGGCTAAAACTACTAGGCTGACATTGCAGTGGGTATGGTCAAAGAATTCTAAAAGTCTAATTAATAAGCTATAAACAAGTGTAGCTTTCATAGCTAATTATTTTCTTTAGTGTGTATCCTTAAGCAGAACAGTGGAAATAGACTAGTTAGTTTTTATATTATTATTAATAGCCTTCATTTATAAGATGCTTTGACATATACAGTTTACAATTATTACCTCACAATCCTCACAGTAATCTTGGGAGTGAGTAGGTGCTATTATTATCCCCATTTACATGTGAAGGAAATAAGGAAGACAGAGGTTAAGTGACTTGTACTGGGACACACAGCTAGCAAGTGTCTGAGGCAGGATTTGAACTCCAGTCTCCCTGACTGGATCAGCTAGTTGATGGTACTATGGATATTGTGCTGGGGTTGTGTTCAAGAAGACCTGAATTCAAATCCAGTCTTAGCTACTAGCACTGTTACCCTGGGCAAGTCACTTAACCCTGTTTGCCTCAATTTCCTCACCTGCAGAATGAGCTAGAGAAGGAAATGGCAAACTACTCCAGTATCTTTGCCAAAAAAAACCCAAATGGGGTCATGACAGTCAGACTCAACTGAAATGTGACTCTAGATCTGGAACTCTATCTACTCTGCCACCTAGCTGCTTATAGAAGTTAGAATTTTTAGAATTGTTTTTAATCAGTTTCATATTTTAGTCCCCTTTGTTCTCAGTGATCGCAGGGTTAGAATTACAAACATTATAGACTGGTATGGTGAAGCTGGTTGAAGAAGAATTTTGATTGTATTCATTGCACATTTCCTGAAATGACAGTGTGTCCAGTAGGGATTGTTTAAGGAGAAAAGTGTCTCTGCAAAATTAAAATTAGTCATATATGTTAAGGAAATGTCCTTTTCTTTGTATATCTCTCTCTTTTTCTTCCTCTGCCTCTGTTTCTCTGCTCCCCTCTCTTCCTTCTCTTTTTCCCATCTCTTTCTTACTTTCTCTGTCTCTCTGTCTCTCTTGCTTTCTCTCTCTCTCTCTCTTTCTAGCATAATAAGCTTATAATATAAAATTGTTTGGGCTAAAAATAAATAAAATGATACTAATAAAAGGGATCTTTAAACCACAATTAGAAGTAATTACATATTTGAGATTATGTACATTGAAAACAAATAATGGATCCAGTTTTAATACTTAAAATCTGAATTTCAGAACCAAGTTTTTCGAGAGATTAAGTATACTATCAAAGCACTGCCATGGATAAGTATTCCCACAGTTTCATTGTTTCTGGTAGAGGTCAGAGGTTACAGCAAACTGTATGACAACATTGAAGATTCAGCATATGGTGAGTAAACAGTTTGAGTATCAGAAAAGAGAATCTGAAAATAGAGGAATGTCTTTTAAAAGCTAAGTTGCCTTCGTCACAACAATTGTTAATTCCATTGAGGTTATTTTAAGAAAAAAGGTGAAGTCATCAAACCTGAAATAATATAAATGAAAAATATACCTAAGGGCGCTGCAGGCACCATATAGAATTCCTGCTAGATTTTTATTTTCTTTCTGAATATTAATGGTTAAGTTGCATAAAAAGTCCTGACACTTGGGTGAAAGGATCTAAAAAGCACTGCTTTATTGATTAGCTAAATTTGAGAGGCCTAGGTTAATCTAGATAT
The DNA here is from genome assembly GCA_023548195.1 of Bettongia penicillata ogilbyi. Taxonomy (NCBI): domain Eukaryota; kingdom Metazoa; phylum Chordata; class Mammalia; order Diprotodontia; family Potoroidae; genus Bettongia; species Bettongia penicillata. Next base: position 1,202,642 of record JAJHZJ010000311.1, on the reverse strand, counting down.
TTTGCATACAAAATTATGAGAAATAAAAATATTTACACTTTACAGTAGCAGTTGCAAGAAGCAAATTGCATGTGTATGATAACTGTATGAAAAATATTAAGAGGCGGTTTCTGCCCATGAGGATTTTATAATCTATGTAGTTAGTAAGGGGTACTTAAAAGATGTGGCAAAAGTTGATCAAGGCAGTACTTGGTTTAAGTACCAAAGTAGTGATATGTTAGAAAATAGCCCCATTAGGAGTTCAGGAGATGGAGAGATCACAGGTAGGATGGAATGATATCAAAAGCTTTGAGCTATGCTTTGAAAAATGAGTAGGATTTATATGGGTAGAGAAGAGAGGGCTTTTCATACAGATGAAAGAGTATGAGCAAAGGTATGGAGACAGAACTGCGAGCAAACTTGCCAGGCTACAGCAGAGGCTTAGTGCCTAAGGAGATAAAGTTGGAAACATAGAGGCCACTCTGCATTTGTAGAGTGTCATGAATATTAGGCTGAAAAGTTTTATCTATAGAATCTGAGTAGGAACATACCTCCAAAAGTTACCTAATTCAACCCTTTTCTGAATCTTGAATCCCCTGTAGAATATCCTAACAAATGATTGTCCTGCCTTTGCTAGAATACCTCCAGTGATAAAACATAAGTTTCTTGAGGGCAAGTACTATTTCATTCTTATCTTTGCATCCTCAGTGCAAAAGTGCTTAATAAATGCAGTTGGTTGACCGACTGGTAGAGATCTTACTGCTTTGCAAGGCAGTTCAATTCATTTTTGGATAGCCCAGTTGTTCAGAAGTTTTTTATATTGAACTACAATTTGCCTCCCTTGTAGCTTCTACCCTATTAATTAAGGTCTTGTCTTTTGGAACCAAGCAGAACAAGTCTTCTTCCATTTCTTCCACAACACAACCCTGTAAACATTGTAAGACAGTAACTGTGTTCACCCTGATCCTCCTCTTCTTCACACTAGAGTACCGTTGATTACTTTTCTTTGTTCCTCATATGGGCAAAGCTATGTATTTTTTTACAGTCTGGGTCAGCATTCTCTAGATCCCTTCTTTTGTCGGTAGTGCTGTTGAAATGTAGCACCCAGAACTGATACTCCAAATGTGTTCTGATAAGGGATTCTCATTTTGCCTATTTTGGACACACCACTTCTCTTAGGGAAGCCTAAAAATAGATTTACCATTTTGTCTGTCGTATCATAAAGCTGACTTAGATGGAACTTATACTCCATGGAATTCCCCGGGCCTTTTTCATATGAAAAATGGGGAACAAGAAAGGCTCCTGGGCTCCTGACTCTTGGTTTCTGCTGGGCTTCGGCAGCAACATTCACTTCTTGGCTTCTGTGACCTTCTAGGCCTTTTCAGGCCCACTCCAGCACAAGACTTCCTGCCTCTCACACCCCTCTCACCTCTCACACCTTCTTCAGGGCCAGCTCCTTGAAGCTTTATAAGATGCAGCTCTCAGTGGACCTCTCTGCAGTCACGATACTCTGCATGTACTTACTCCTCAGTGGTTCCCATACTTCTGTCCCTTTATATTGTGCACATCTTAGCAATTTTGAACTCCCACCTACTCATGTGCAAACCCCATTTTCTATACCCAACTGTCCACACTGTTAGTCCCATTCACCACAGCCCTACACCTCCAATATCCCCTCCAGTACTCCAGATATGCCCACCCCACTGTATTTCTTGGAACCCTGAGAAGTTTAGCCTATAAAGCTTTTTTTTAATACATACAATTGTGTCATATAAAACATCACACCTTCCAACTTCAGTTTTTCTATAGATTTGATAATTATGTATACCTTCAAGTCTTCATCCAACTCACAGACAAAAATATTTTATGTATCCAAAGCTCTTCAGTAAAGTGGTTTTTAAAATATTAATCTGACAGTATTAGAAGGCAAGATGACTAAGAAGCTATTATGATAATCTAGGCATGAAGTGATAAGCTCATGGAAAGATTTAAAAAGTATTAAAGGATGGCATAAGGTAAGGGGGCACAAGGGAAGTTGGTTATTTATCCAAAAATGGATATCTAACATCTTTGAGTAGATTTGCATTAAAGTGTCATATATTTCAATTCTTCAGAGAAAGAAAATAGAGAAGTAAATGATACTAAAATGGAGGGAATAATCATGAATTTCTAGAAAATTCTAAGGATGCTATTTTATATTATAGTTAGTTACTATATGAGACTTCAAGACTGTATTTTGTTCTTAGAAAAACTCCTGAAAACTCCTGGCTTTTGATCTTGAACTATAAGATTAAGTTTGATTCTGCTACTCTCTTTCGATATTCTAGGTTGGCCTGGAGTCATTTTCAGCATGCTATCCTTCCTCTTCTTCACTGACATGGCAATCTACTGGATTCATCGGGGCCTTCATCATAAGCTTGTATATAAGGTAGAATTATTCTGGGCAAAGCGGAAAAATACTACTACATAAATTCTTTATTATATAAAAATATATACATGATTATTTTCAAAACTTTTTCCTAGATCAGATTCTTTAGTGACCATTTATTTTTTTGTTTGAATGAATCTGTGTGGCACTAGAAAGGGATTTTTTTTTAAAGACTTTTTAAGAGTTTACAAAATTAATTTTGTTCGATAGCAAGAATTTGGATGTTAAATTTTAACAGTGATTTTGAGAGTGATTCTTCAGGTATGCATCATTTTTACCTATACATCTAAATTCATATTATATGAATTTGGGCAAGTCATTTAACTCTGGGTTTCATTTTCTTCATCTGTAAAGTTAAGAGAGTTGAACTAGATGATCCCTGAGGTCCTTTGTATCTATAAATCTGTTCTATATGAAAAATTGCATTTTGCAGAATAAAGTTGTTTTTTGATAATGATTTCCTTTTCCTTCTGTAGCATTTACACAAGCCACATCATATTTGGAAGATTACTACACCATTTGCAAGTCATGCTTTTCACCCAGTGGATGGCTTCCTTCAGAGTCTACCATATCATGTATACCCCTTCATCTTTCCATTACACAAAGTGGTTTATTTAGGCCTGTACATCTTTGTGAATTTCTGGACAATTTCTATCCATGATGGTGACTTCCGAGTTCCAAAATTCTTAGAAGCAGTTATTAATGGTTCAGCCCATCACACAGATCACCACCTCTACTTTGACTATAACTATGGCCAATATTTCACATTGTGGGATAGAATTGGAGGCTCTTTCAAGTATCCTTCTGCTTTTGAAGGCAAGGGACCAATAAATTACATGAAGACAGTAACTGAAGAAAAATTAAATGGCCATGCAGCAAATGGTTGCAAGAATGAACAGTTTTTCAGTGGAGAGAGTTTAAAGACTGAGTAGATTGTTGCCTGATCACTGCTAAATAACAACACCTAGTAAAGAAAAACCTATTCAACAGGTCGCCGAATGATATTATCAAATTCAAGTCTTCTGATGTCACTTAGGAGTCAGTACTATGTGCAACTATGATGTGATTATGGTGATGGATTGCAGCAGGGTGCTGTGAGCACCAGAATCTGGGCCCCACAGCTCCAACACCAGATATTGGACTAAGGTCTATCTTAACTAGTTGTTTCCTGCTGGAAAAGCTGTGGTTCATAAGGCCTCAAAAAATGTACAGAAAGAAAATGAGGAATGGTAGCAGGGTGATTGTATGGAATATACCTTATACTCCTATTCATTGAGGAAGACTAATTTTGTTTAAAAACAAGATTTATTATCATAACAAAGAGCTTTTAATCTGAGGGTAAAAAACCTTATTGTGATAATGTTAATTGGTCTGTTAAAGGTAGGGTGACTACATACAGCACTTTATTTAAATGAGAATGTCTTTGTGAAGTTAGATATTCTGGTGTATAAAATTAGCAGCTAAATAATGTCTGGTGTATAAAATTAGCAGCTAAATAATGTAAGCTAATTAATAGCCAGTGTAACAAGATTTGCCATCCTGCTATACCAACAAGAAAATTCATTTTGGGAACAGTGCCATATGTAAAGTTAATAGACTTATACGGTCGTATGGTAAAGTGAATAAGTAGAATGTTTTTTCCCTAAACTGAAACTACCCTGGTTTTATTTATAATGACTTATCCAGACCTAAGATTACATATGTAAAACTTTCAGGCATTTTTAAAAATTTAAAACAATAATAATCACTTTGGTTTAATGCTTGAATCTGAATGTACTCTAAAAAGTGAAATTTGATATCTGAATAAAAATATAATTGACAGTACTAATTTTATATTAAATTGATGCACTGCACTTTTGATACATGTCAAAGCTACATACCTGCAATTTTCTATAAAGTGGAAAGGATTTCTAGGTAAACAGTTGACATGAAAGATTAGTTTTGCAATTAACTCATTCCACCAAAAAAGATTTAGCTAAATACTGTGCATGGTAAAGTGAATATGGTTTGCAAAAGCATTCTATGCAAGTATTTGTATAAATGTCAATAAATATAAAACATTGTCATCAAACTGATCCAATTAAATTTTCTCACAACATAGCAAGGACGTTAGTGTTCTGTGATGTTGTGTACGTTTGAAGCAGAAGCAGCATGAAATGTTAGAAATGTGCACAGTCGCCAATTGTTAAAAATGGCCTTGATTGTGTTTGTTCAGTATTTACTTGGCTATTGTCTGAGTAATAGAATTTAAGATGAATCATAAAATTTTGTGCTTGGGTATAGAAACTTGGGTTTGTTTTTAATCTTAATGAAATTTACATTACTTTCCTTCAGATTATAGTAGAGAGATGAGTACATTGTAAGAGAACTGAGGTGTAGCTGCTCTGGTTTCTTCAGTATTCTCTGACCAAATGTGAAAAGATCTCTTCACAGTCAAGGAAAGGAAGTCATTTCTGTTTGGTCTGGCATACTCCAAATTAATAAATGGAACAGCATTTTCCCCAGTAAGTTGTGATAGTCCTGTTATATTAGTCAGTAAGCTTAATAGTCCCACCTGTGCATTCAGTAATTTGTGAGAGTTCCAGTGTATGTACACTGCCTTTATTAGACTACATTTTGAGTATGGGTTCAAATCTAGATATCAAGTCTTAAGAACAATGATAAACTAGAGAATGCTCAGAGGCCAACCAGGATGGTGGAGATCATATTCTCTGAGGATTATCAAACATTTATTAAGCATCTACTGTGTACCAGACTAGACAGTTAAAGTGGTGTAGTGGATAGAGTGCCAGGTCCAGAGTCAGGAAGGCTCATCTTCTCACATTCAAATCTGACCTCTGACACTAGCTGTGTGACACATATCTCTGTGTGCGTCATTTTCCTCATCTGTACAATATACTGGGGAAGGAAATTGCAAAAACACTCCAGTATCTTTGCCAAGAAAGCCCCAAATGGAGTCACTGAGAGTCAAACAAAACTGAAATGACTGAATGACAATGTACCAGACATTACACTATATGCTAAAGACAAAAAAAGGAAACGCCATCTACCTTTAAGGACCTCATATTTCTCTAATGGAATGTATGTAAGGATATACAAGATAAAACATAAAGCAAATATTTCTAAAGGGAAGGAAGCTAGGATCTGGGGTGGGGGGGTCCAGGAAAGGCTTTAATGTAAAAAGTGGTATTTGACCTGACCTTTATAGGAAATAGGATTCTAAGAGGTAGTGAGTGAATTTCAAATCTATGGAAAAGGGATTGAACTCAAGAGTACAACTCAGAACAATGTTTTGTTTTTAATGTTGCTGAATCCAGATATCTGTAAGATAAAAAATCTTATGTAAAGATACAATTTATAACAAATTTGGGAGTTAACAGTGGTGTTGGTAGTGGGTTCTCCACATAGGAGGTATTTAAGTCTGAATGATCTCTTGTTAGCTATGTTGTAGAAGGAGTAATTGTTCCGATCTGTGTTGAACTTAGATGGTCTCTGAGGTTCCGTGATTCTGTATGATTTGACCTCCCATCTCCATGAAGGTCTGACAAAGCCTGAAACTTTGGAATACTAGATGAGCTCAGTTTAATTAGCCTTCTCATCCACGGATAATAGATGTATGTGTGCATGTATAGGTATGTATGTATGTATGTGTGTTGTGTTCATCATTTTTGAAGAGGAAAATGACATCAGAGAAGGATGACATGACTTGCACTTGACTTTTGAGGGAGGGAGGCCTGTAAAAAGTTACCAGCCTCACTTTCTCCCCCTGAGCCATCTGGATCCAGTGACCAGGTATTCATCAGGATGACTGGAGATGACCCAGGATGCAATGGGAGACTGGTCTTTTAGGCTACGGCCTTTTCAGATACTCAAAGTGAGGTAATGGCCATTCAGTGAATAGGCCTCTTTAAAAAGTAGTCAGGGGATGGCCCCTTTAAGTAGAAGATAGAGAGAGAGACAGAGTGAGCTGGGAGAGGCAGAAGCCTCTCCCAATAGTTAACTATTGACAATCACTCTAAGCAGGGAGGGTCCAAAAAGGGCTTGTTTAATCTATGGTCTTCAGAGTGCACTGGGTCTAAGGTTTTAGGAAAGACAAGAAAGAAAGGAAGGAAAGAAGGAAGAAAGGAAGAAAAATTTAAAAAGTGAATAAAACAATAACCCTGAGGGTCCTGCCCCTCCCAGTGTGATTTGTTTATACTTTTTACCTACGTTATACCAATCAGATTACCAAGAGAGTACTTTATGTAATTTGATGGAATAATAGCAAAATTCATTTGGAAAAATAAAATATCTAGAATGTGATATTTTGAAGTGATAAAAGGAAATAGGAATGAAGAGGGGACTAGTACTTCCAGACCTTATTATAAAGAAGTAATCATTAAAAATCATCTGATATTGGTTTAAAAAAAATAGAGATCAATGGGACAAAATGGATAAGAGAGAGTCAGAAATAATAAAACTCAATAACCCAGTGCTGGATAAACTGGAAAACAAATTACTTTTTAAAAAAACCCTCCTTATTTGATAAAAACTGCTGGGAAAAGTGGAAAGTCGTGTGGCAGGAATTATACACAACCTTAATAAGATATAAAAAATTAGAGAAACATCTCACAGCTATGGATAGAAAATATATTTTTAATCAAGCAAAAGATAAAGACAATATTCAGTCATTTTTTCAGTTGTGTAGACTCTGACCCCATTTAGGATTTTCTTGGCAAAGATACTGGGGTGATTTGCTGTTTCCTTCTTCAGCTCATTTACAGATGAGGAAACTGAAGCAAACAGTGTTAAGTGACTTGCCCAGGGTCACACAGCTGATAAATGTCTGAGGCTGGATTTGAACTCCTGACTCCACTGCACTATACCATCTAGTTGCCCACAGAGGCAATTACAAAAAATAAAATAACTTTTGATCATTTGTGTAACCCGTGTCCCAGTGCCCACTGATATAGGACCATTATTGGCGAAGATGAGTGCCTGCCATGAGTGAGGGATGGAGTGGAGTTGGCAAGAGCAGGAAAGCTGTGGCTTTGAACTGCTTCAGGTGCTTCTGGCTTCCAGCTTCAAGAGGGAATATTGAAAAGGCCAACTCCACTTAAGATTGTTGGTGGAAAAGACACTGGGAAGATATGAGAAGAACAAGCAACCTCCATCATGTCACTATCCCATTTCCCCTTGGGTTAGATCTAGAACTTTCATTCTGGGTGAGCTGTTTTCTCTCTTCCAATAGGAGAACTTCACTTGGTATTTTTTGGTTATATTTTCCTTTGTATACCTTTTCTGATTTCTGGTTTGCTTTGATTGCGATTATTATTAGTATTTTGCTATTTACTGTGCGTTCATTGTGGAACTGGTGTTACTCTAGAAGGCAACACCATCCTCCCAGTCCCTCAGGCTCCCAACCTAGGCATCATTTTGGATTCCTATCTCTCTCCCCTCCCCCCATATCCAAGTTGTTGCCAAGGCCTGTCCATTTCACATTGCAATATCTCTCAAACATGTCTCCTCCTCCCATCTGACGGTACCATCACTCTGGCACAGACGCTCATCACTTCACACCTGTACTATTGCAAAAGCTGCTGGTGGGGTTGGCCTGCCTTAAATATCTCCCCACTCTAATCCATCCATTCTAATCTATTCAGCGACCAAAAGGGATTGGAACATAAGGGGAACTATTAATATAATTGATTACATCAATAATAGAAGTTAAAACTAATACAGTTATATCAATAGATGCAGAAAAAAACTTGATAAAGTTCAACACTCGATTTCTGCTAAAAACACTTAAAAATATAGATATAAGTAGATTTTTTTCTTAAACCGATAAAAAGTATTTATCTAAAACGATCAGTAAGCATTATTTGCAATGGGGATAAACAAGAATCCTTCCTAGTAAAATCAGGTGTGAAACAAGGATGCCTGCTGTCGCCAATATTATTACAATATTATTACAATAATACAATATTATTCAATATTGTATTAGAAATCTGCTGTCGCCAATATTATTACAATATTATTACAATAATACAATATTATTCAATATTGTATTAGAAATCCTAGCAATAGCAATAGGAGAAGTAAAAAGAAATTGAAGGAATGAGAATAGGGAATGAGGTCATAAATATCTTCTTGTAGATGATATGATAATATTCATGGAATGAATATGATATGATATGATAAATATCTTGTAAATAAATAATGATATGATAAATATCTTGTAGATGATATGATAATATTCATGGAAAATCCCAAAGATTCAACTAAAAAGTTATTTGAAACAATAATTTTAGCAAAGTAGCAGGATATAAAGTACATCCACTAAACCATTAGCATTTATACATCACAGACAAAACTCTGAAAGAAGAGATATTTTAAAAACAATACTCCGTTTAAAATAACTAGACAGGGGGGTGTAGCCAAGATGGCAGAGTAGAAAGATGCACGTTTATGAGCTCCGAACCCACAGCCCATAGAATTAAGGTAAAAAGAGATCCCCATAAGTTCTGAATCACTGCAGGGGGTGCATAAACATAGTGGAAGAGATTTCCGTTCAGAGAGCCCTGGAGAGCCATCCACAGAGTCCATCGCGCCCCGGAAAGCGGACCCCACCCCAGCGCTGCCCTGGCCGGGGCCCCAGAGAAGCTGATCCGAGCAGGCTTCAGGGACAGAAGCTCTGGCGGCCGGGAAAGTCCCTCCGCCCACAGAAGCTATAGGTCAGTGAGAGAGACGGCTGGCTGGAGGAGGGGAGCGGAGTGTCTCCGTGACACGGGCCCCCTCGGGAGGAAGCAGCGGCGGCAGAGGCATGGGTGGCAGCGGAGGCAGCAGCTACGGCGGCGGCCCGGGACTCCCCCAGCAGCAGGCAGGATCTTCATTACTGAAGGTCTCTGCATAAACAAACTGAGGGAGCTGAGCCTGGGAGACGGCCCTGCCCCACACCGCTCCATTACTGACGGCCCCTGCATAAAGCCCCTGAGGGAGCTGAGCCTGGGAGGCGGCCCTGCCCCCACCCCAGAACCACAACTAAAGCTCACATTGATTAGCAGCCGCTTGCCGCTTGCTGCGGAAAGTCCATTTGAACCTCAGACCCCAAGCACTAGCTGGGCGGATCTAGGCGGGGGTGGACAGGAATCTCAGAAGTCAAGTAACTGGCTGGGAAAATGCCTAGAAAAGGGAAGAAAAATAAGACTATAGAGAGTTTTTTCGAACAGATGCAAATGATCCCAACTTCCGGATCTGACGAGGAAATATTCTTGCCATCAGGGAAAGACGTGGAGGGCGGGGCCGCAGTACCCCAGACATCCCAGGGGGATGTCAGATGGGCTCAGGCCTTGGAAGAACTCAAAAAGGATTTTGAAAAGCAAGTTAAATAGGTGGAGGAAAAACTGGGAAGAGAAATGAGAGAGATCCAAGAAAAGTATGAAAAACGGGTCAATACCTTGGTAAAGGAGACCCAAAAAAATGCTGAGGAAAATAACACCTTGAAAAATAGGCTCACTCAATTGGCAAAAGAGGTTCAAAAAGCCAATGAGGAGAAGAATGCTTTCAAAAGCAGAATGAGCCAAATGGAAAAAGAGGTTCAAAAGCTCACTGAAGAGAATAGTTCTCTCAAAATTAGAATGGAACAGATGGAGTCTAATGACTTTCTGAGAAACCAAGAACTCACCAAACAAAACCAAAAGAATGAAAAAATGGAAGAGAATGTGAAATATCTCATGGGAAAAACAAGTGACCTGGAAAATAGATCCAGGAGAGACAATCTAAAAATTATGGGACTACCTGAAAGTCATGATCAAAAAAAGAGCCTAGACATCATCTTCCATGAAATTATCGAAGGAAAACTGCCCTGACATTCTAGAACCAGAGGGCAAAATAAGCATTGAAAGGATCCATCGATCACCACCTGAAAGAGATCCAAAAAGAGAAACTCCTAGGAACATTGTGGCCAAATTCCAGAACTCCCAGGTCAAGGAGAAAATCTTGCAAGCAGCTAGAAAGAAACAATTCCAGTACTGTGGAAATACAATCAGGATAACTCAAGATCTAGCAGCTTCTACATTAAGGGATCGAAGGGTGTGGAATAGGATATTCCAGAAGTGAAAGGAACTAGGACTCAAACCAAGAATCACCTACCCAGCAAAACTGAGTATAATACTTCAGGGGAAAATATGGTCTTTCAATGAAACAGAGGACTTCCAAGCATTCTTGATGAAAAGACCAGAGCTGAAAAGAAAATTTGACTTCCAAACACAAGAATGAGAAGAAGCATGAAAAAGTAAACAGCAAAGAGAAGTCTTAAGGGACTTACCAGAAGTGAACTGTTCACATTCCTACATGGAAAGACAATATTTGTAACTCTTAAAACTTTTCAGTATCTGGGTAGTTTGTGGGTCCATACACACACATGTACATGCATGCACGCGCACACACATACACACATGCACACACATACAGAGACAGAGAGCACAGATTGAACTGAATAGGATGGGACCATACCTTAAAAGAAATTAAGGTAAATGGTGAGAGAGAAATGTAGTGGGAGGAAAGAGGGTGAAATGGAATGGGGTAATTATATGTCATTTAAGAGGCAAGTAGGAGACTTTCTAGTGGAGGGAAAAAGAGGAGAGCTGAGAAAAAAAAAACCAAGAAGTTTACCCTCATCACATTTGACTAAAGGAAGGAATAAAATGCACACTCATTTTGGTATGAAAACCTATCTTACGGTATAAGAAAGTGGGGGAGAAGGAGATAAGCAAGGGGGGGATGATGGAAGGGAGGGCAAAGGGAGGAGGGAGCAATTTGAAGTCAACACTTGGGGAGGGACAGGATCAAAAGACAGAAGAGAAACAATGTGGGGCAGGTTAGGATGGAGGGTAATTCAGTTAGTCTTACACAACACGACTATCAGGGAAGTCATTTGCAAAACTACACAGAAATGGCCTATATGGAATTGCCTGCCTTCCCAAAGGGAATGGGTGGGGAGGGAGGGATGGGTAGAATTTGGAACTCAAAGTTTTAGGAACAACTGTTTAGTATTGTTGTTGCTACTAGGAAAGAAGACATACAGTTAATGAGGAATAGAAAGTCATCTGGCCCTGCAGGAGAAAAGAGAAGATGGAGACAAGAGAAGGGAGGGATGACAGAAGAGAGGGCATATTGGAGATAGGGAAAATTAGATTGCTTGGTGTATTGGGGTGGGGGGAGGGGATAAAAGGGGAAAAAATTTGGAACTCAAAATTTTGTGAAAATGAATGTAAAAAGTTAAATAAATAAAAAAATAAAATAAAATAAAATAACTAGACAGTATAAAATGCGTAAGAGTGTAATTGCCAAGAAAAACCCAGGAAGCATATAAGCAAAATGATAGAAAACTATACAGATAAAATCATATTTCATTAATTAGAGAAATATTAATTGTGTTGGGCATAGTGAGCATGGCCAATATAATAAAGATGATAAACTGACCCAAACTAATTTGTTTATTCAATGTCATCCCAATTAAATTACCAAAAAAAAATTACTGAATTAAAAAAAATAATAACAAAAATTCATTTGGAAAAACAAAAAGCCAAGAATATCAAAGGAAATAATGAAAAAAATGTAAAGGACTGTTTAGCAGTACCAGATGTTAAACGATATTATAAGACAGTAATTATCAAAACTATCTGGTACTGGCTAAAAAAAGGAGAGCAATGGAATAGAGCAGATGTATAATTTATAGCAGCAAATAAACATAATAACCTTGTATTTGACAAGTGTAAAGACTTAAGATTTTGGGGATAAGAAATGATTATTTGGTAAAAATTGTTGGGAAAACTGGAAAGAAATATAACAGAAACTGGGCATGAACCAATATCTCACACCATTTATCAAGATAAGGTCGAAATGGATGCATCACCCAGATATAAAGAGAGATTTTATAAGAAAATTAGAAAAATATGAAACATATCACTTATCAGACTTATAGATAGGTGAACAATTTATGAATAAACAAGAGACAGAGAGCAAAGTTGAGTATAAAATGAATAATTTTGATTACATTAAATTTAAAAAGATTTTGTACAAATAAATGTAGCCAAGATCAGAAGGAAAGCAGAATATTTGGGGGAAAATTTTATAGACAGCTTATCAGATAAAGGTCTCAAATTTAAATATATAAAGAACCTTGTCAAATCTATAAGAACATGAGTCATTCCCCAATTGATAAATGGTCAAAAGATATGAACAATTTTCCAATGAACAAATCAAAGCAACTGATATAAAAAATACTTTGAATCATTGATTAGAGAAATGCAGATTAAAACAACCTTGAGATATCATTTTACATCTACCAGATTGACTAAAATGATATGAGGAAAGTGACAAATATTGAAGAGGATATACAAAAATTGGGACACTAATTCATTGTTGGTGGAATTGTGAACTGATACAACCATCTTGAACAGTAATATGAAATTATGCCCAAACAGCTATTAAACTACCTATACCCTTTCACCCAGAAATACCACTACTTGGTCTGTTTCCAAAGATGATTTGGGAAAAAGGAAAAGAACCTACAATGTTCTAAGATATTTATAACAGCTCTTTTTAGTGGTGCAAAGAACTGGAAATTGCAGGTATGGCCATCAATTGGGGAATGGCTGAAAAAGTTGTAGTATATGATTGTGATGGAATACTGTGCTATAAGAAATTATGAGCTCAGTGATTTAAAAATAATATGGAAAGTCTTGCACTAAATAATGAAGAGTAAATGGAGCAGAAACAAGAGAACATTGTATACAGTAATAGCAATATGTTTTTAAGAATGACATTGAGTAAGTTATTTTGTCACTAATGAATACCCAAGTTAACTATAAAAGACATATGAAGAATGATGCTATCTAAATCCAGAGAAGAAACTGACATAGAAATATGCACAGAATAATTTTACAGATAGATAGATATACCCATTTGTGTCTAACAGTAGCCATCTTTAGGGGATGAGGGAGGGAAGAAAAAAAGGAAAAACATAAATTTACATGATAATTTTGTTGTATATTTGAAAGGAATAGCAAATTGTTCACAGTGGGTTTGCAGTTCCATGGGTAATTTTTTTTTGTATTATGTAATGGAAATGCTTGTTTTAGTCCATAAATTAAAAAATAAAGAGAATATGGGGTCTTCAGGGAGGACTAACTGCTCTGGTGTGAAGGCTTGCTGAGACCTTTTCAGGGATGCTTATACACTTTTGGTGTCCACCTGTCACCTAACTCTCACCTGTGACTCCAAGAAGCTGTTGCATGTAAGTGGCCACCCTTCAGTAAAACTGTCTCAGCAGACAAGCTAAACCAGATTAAGGGTAACCAACAGGTCTGAGGTTTGAGTTAGGAGGATGTCTTCCCCAACCATGTGAAAATTTCCTTCAGTAGAATGGTCAGGTGGGAACACTGTGTTCCAATGGCTGTGAAAGTGGTTGAAGCAGGCAGGCTCTGTGGAGCTGATGATTGTGTGCACCGCTGACTCACTTAAATCCAGTTCTCGAGAAAGTTAAGATGGATGTCGTTGGTCCTCTTCGAAAAGGAAGGACAAACATAAGGTGAGGGGTCCCTCCTCATTTTCCCTATATTTCCAGAGAAGAAGAAAATTTCCTGCCTCTTTCTAGCTGTCAGAGGATTGTTTATAATCAGGAACTTGGAATAGTTTGAAAAAAAGTGTTCTGTAAAACACAGAGCATTGTCATGAAGAATAATTATATAATTATTAGACAATTACACTGATATGAAATCAGTGAATGATCATTTCACAAAGCTAAACAAAATAAACACAATACTTCCCTACTCGGTTATTTCCAAGGTAAATATTTGGGCTTGAACACTTATCAGGTATGACCTATAGGCGGAGCCGTTGAGCTTCGCTAAAAGCCCTTTCATTAAGGCCAGTAGGGAGCACAGTCTTGTCTAGACAGAGGACGTGCATGGAATAGTGAAATCCCCAGACCGGAAGAAGCCTGTAAAGGTCACTTAATTCATCTGCTTATTTCCAGGCAGAATCCACACCTACACTGGTCTAGGTAGATAGCTGCTGCAGATTTCCAGAAAATGCACAACCTTTCTGTTAACTCCGATAAGCCCAGTTTGGAGTTTAACTGACCTTACATCTACTCAATAGCTCTCTCCCTCTTCCACATCATTTGCTTGCAACCAGAGTCAGGGTGGGAGGAGGATATAGGGAGGAGGAGGGAGAAGGGAGAAAGAAAGGAAAGAGAAAGATGGAGAGAGAGGGGGGAAGAGAGGGAAGAAAAAGAAAGGAAGGAGGGGATATGGAGGGAAAGGGAGCAGGGAGGGGAGAGAAGAGGAGGAGACAAGAGTGAGAGGAAAAAGAAGAACCCTAACAATCTTTGTTAACATAAAGTCTCAAAAATAGTTCTCCAAACTCTAATGAGGGAGGGGTAGGGAAGGAGGGAACAGCATTTATCAGACACCTACTATGTGCCAGATACTAAGTTAAGAGTTGACAAGGATTATCTCATTTGATCTAGTAAATGTCATTTTCAGTCCTTATGATTATTATGAAAAATTCTGGCTCAGGCTTCTCCAGGTTATTTCAGATCTTGGTTTGAAGATGAATACATGAATGCTTTTATGAATACGTGAAAGTATTTCACGTTTGGCTGGATATCATGTCAGAATCTGCTCTTCTTTCCTTGCTCACACAGTCTTCAGCAGAAATAATCATTTTTCTCAGTCCTTCGGTCAACTAGCATTTATCAAATGCCTACTATGTGCCAGACACTGTGATAAACATTAGAGGTAAAAGGGGGGGTGTATTCTGAAGGAGTCAACAGTCTAATGAAGGAGACAGTCTGCAAACAACCAGGTACAAACAAGATATATATAAAGAGAGAGAGAGAAAAACTGAGGGCGATGCCACAAGGAACGCACTAAGATTAAGGAGGACTTGGAAAAGTTTCTTGCTGGTGGGCTTTTAGCTGAGACCTGAAGG
Source organism: Bettongia penicillata ogilbyi (assembly GCA_023548195.1). NCBI lineage: Eukaryota > Metazoa > Chordata > Mammalia > Diprotodontia > Potoroidae > Bettongia > Bettongia penicillata. The sequence goes on along the minus strand of JAJHZJ010000311.1, from coordinate 1,187,257 downwards.
GACCCAGGGAAGGCATGAGATAGAAATGAGGAAGGAGGGTTCCAGACATGGGAGACAGGTAGCAGAAAACCCTCAAGAGTCGGAGATGGAGGGTCCTGAGGGAACAGGAAGGAGGCCAATGTCACTGGATCACGTGACATGTGTAGGCAAGGAAGGTGCAGCTCACAAAGAGCTTGAAAAACCAAAGGGAAGATTTTATATTTTATATTTAATCCTGGAGGTTATAGGGAGTCACCAGGGTTTACTGAATAGGAGATGATGTGGTTGGCTCTGCATTAGGAAGATCAACCTGACAGCTGAGCAGAGTCTTCATTCTTTCCTGCTGATTCATCTCCACAGGACTTTGTAGACCATGTCATAGAAACATCTGTCATTATCCATCACCACTCCATCCCTGGACAACTTCTCACATTGGAAGTACTCTCCCCCTTCTGAGACCTTCCTCACCTTCTGCTTGTTTGCTCCTCACTGAGCCTCCTGTTTAGGAAGGAGGTCCAGGCCAAAAATTCCTTTCTTCTTCTCCAGGCAGCAGTTGCAGACTCATTACCATAGGATTTTCTCTACCAAGCCCTGTTGCCCACAGTCCTTCTCTTTCCACTTTTCAACTTTTCTTCACATTAGAATATAAACTCCCTGAGGGAAGAGACTATCTTTCTGTTTATATTTGTGTCCCCAGGGCTTAGCCCAGTATCTGATACATCTGTTGCTGTCCAGTTGATTTTTCATTGTTTTCATTGATTCTCTTTGATCCCATTTGGGGTTTTCTTGGCACTGTTTTTCTTGGACTGGTTTGTCATTTCCTTCTCCAACTCATTTTACAGATGAAGAAATTGAAGCAAACAGGATTAAGTCATTTGATTAGGGTCACACAAGTAATAAGTATCTGAGGCCAGATTTGAATTCAGTAAGATGAGTCTTCCTAACTCTAGGCTCAGTACACTATCCACCATAGCACCTAGTTTTCCCAAGTCTGACACATAGTAAGCACCTAATGCTTGTTGACTGATAATTGACTGATAGGGTGGATTGGAATGGGGAGAGACTTGAGGCAGCTGTTGTACTAGGCTAGGTACAAGGGCCTTCCCAGGACTGGTGGCAGTGTCTGAGGAGAGAATGGAGTATATGTGAGAGATGCTATGAAAGTAGAAATGATAGGATTGGATGCCACTGATTGGATGGGGGTAGGGGAAGAGTTAGGAGTGGTTACTCAACTTTGGGATTCCAACCCTACTAAACCTGCATTAAGACAGTCTGCCACCAGCATCATTGTGATCAGCTTTGATTGACTTAGCTCTTCTCAGCAATACAATGATCCAAGGCAATCCCAAAAGACTTGTGATGCTAACCACATCCAGAAAAAGAACCAGGGAGTCTAAATGTAGATAAAAGCATACTATTTTCCCTTTTTTTGTCTTTTCTTTCTTGTGGCTTTTCCCTTTTGTTCTTATTCTTCTTTCACAACATGACTAATGTGGAAATATGTTTAATATGATTGCATATTATCTATATCAGATTTTTTGCTGTCTTGGGGAAAAAAGGGAGAAAAATTGGGACCTAAAATTTTCACAAAAATAAATGTTGAAAATGAAAAAAATTTTAAAAAAGACAGTTTGCCACATAATTCCCTGGGTTTGACCTGCTTCAGTATCCTCTGAGGTACTAGAAGTCCAGACTTAGCACTTCCATTCCTAAACTTACACCATACCCACTTAGCTAGGTGCCACAGTGGATAGAGCACTGGACCTGGAGTCAGGAAGATCAATCTTCCTGAGTTCAAATCTGGCCTCAGAAACTTACTAGCTGTATGACCCTACATAAGTCACTTAACCCTACTTGCCTCAGTTCCTCATCTGTAAAATGAAGTGGAGAAGGAAGTGACCAACCATTCCAGCGTCTTTGCCAAGAAACCCCAAATAGGGTCACCAATCTGGAGTCTGATGTGACCGTACTACAACAAATCTACTTATGACTATCCATGGTCTCAGCGCTGGAATAGTGTATTTCCTGCTTTTATTTGGGAGAAAAGCAATTTCTGAAAGAGATCTTCTAGATGTATAGCTTTGATGGTGAAGCCAATGAACTCATTTTTCAAAATATCCCAGATGTCCTGGAAACTAAAAGACTGAGGGTTCATGCTTCACTGCTAAATCTCATCTTGGGCAGAGGAATTCTTCACTCTGCGCCTCAGTGTAAACACACACGCACGCACGCACACACACACACACACACACACACACCCTAAACTCCCTCACACCTTGCCCTGACTGCCACAAGCACCCCAACCTTAAATCTCACTTCATGGAGTGACTTACAGGTTTACCCCATTTTTTGGAAAGGGTAAGTTCCTGAAAGGTTACATGTAGAATGAATTTCTGCATCTCTAATTCTATATTTTCATTTCCTCATTATAAAATCGAAAATGTGTTCATCTAAAAAAATAGTTATCTCCAGCAAGTAATAAAAACACTCTTAGAAATACAGTAAACTTAAATATATCTTTGTATGGGTATATATACATGTGTATGTATATATGTATGTATGTATATATGTGTGTATGTATATATTTGTATATTATATATATATATATATATATATATATACATATACCAATGACTTTCTTTTTCTTTTTTTGGGGGGGGGTTTAAATGCTTTTTATTTTAGACAACCTACATGACATGTTTTTAAAAACAATGCCTCCACTCCAAATAAATCAAGGCCAAAAATAAATGAATAAAGCTCAAGATGACATCAGTCCAAGTTTGTCCAAGCCCTGGTGTTGTGTAGATGACAAAAAGCAGCAGCCAGTTATGATGACAGGTGACTCAAAGTAATCAGCTGAATTTGTTAACATTTCTCCATTTCTAAACCATCCTTAAAGAAAATCATATATGGAGTCACACCATCCTCACGGAAGTCCAAGAGAGCCACCATGCCATCTGGACTCATGTTTTCACCTATGAAGAACTGATAGTTTTTAAAATTAGCAAGCATGTGTTTGATGTGTTCTGCAGCTCCGGTCATAAAAGGTTTTACTCTATCTGGCTTGTGTTCTTCAAGCCTGCCCTTGATTGATTTCATGTAGTCTTTGATGTACTTTTTGTAGGACTCTTTTGTGAAACTAGTTTCTTGCAGATGATGGTTTATTACTATGTCAACTCCAGTGATTACAGTGGCATCCGTTCCTTCACCCTCAGGACCTTCGGCAGAGGCATTGCCACCGATGAGAGAGTCATCAATGGTACCCTCTGTCCTACTGACCATCTTCCCCTCCACCTCCAGGCACAGCCCGTTCGCGATCTCCCGGATCTTGTAAATGTCGGAGAACATCTCATCGTGGCTGATGAGGTCCCGGTAGATGATCATGGCGGCAGCGGGAGGGAGGCGGCGGCGGCGGCGCTAGCGCTGCGGGGCCCGGAGCTCGGTGTGAGCGCGATGCAGCCGGAGCGGCGCTTGGGGGGGAGGGGGGCGTGGGCGGAAAAGCCCAATGACTTTCTATTTAAAAATGAATACTACTAAAAACAAGTAGCAAAATATAAATGTAAAACAGTCAATAATTCTAAAGTAGAAATGGAGAACCTGTTGCCTCAAGATCACATGTGGCCCTCTAGGTCCTCAAGCGTGGCCCTCTGTCAAAGGGCCTCACTTGAGGACCTAGATGGCCTTGAAGCCTCAGATTCCACACCCCTAGGACCTAGTGTTTGTAGCTACCCCACCACACCACCCCTTCCAGTTCCCTTTTGCGTGTTGTCTTAGTATAGTGCCTGGCATGTATGTAGTAGGCTCTTAATAAATATTTATGGACTATCTCCTTCCATTAGAATATAACCTCTCTGAGAGGAACTTCACATGTTGCCTGACACACGGTGTCAGTAAGAATAAATGTAAACAATAAATGCTCATTCTATCCAGTTTTATTGTTTTGTTATAATAAAGCATGGCCCTGTGTGAAATGCCTGAAAGGATTTGGAGTAGGGCAAATGATTGCTCTACCTTCACAGTCCTTTGGGTACAGAGGATAGAGGACTGAGCTAGAAATGAGTAGACTTTGGCTCTAGTCCTAACCACTCACTAACTCTGTGACCTTCATCAAGTTACCAAACCTCTGTGATCTCAGTTTCCTCATTTGTAAATCTGGGGATTTTCAGGAAAGATTACAGGTACAGATGAAAGATACAAAGTACACTCAAGTTGGAGAATGGGAGGCAGCATGGTACAGTGGAGAGAGCCCTCGAGTTTTTTTGTTTATTTGTTTTATTGATGCTCTTTTCTAAACTTGCTACTGTTCTCAAGGATTCCCCCTCCATTGGAACCTCTCTTTTAACAAATATGACCAAGCAAAACAAACCAGTGCATTGTGGATGTCTGAAAATGTGTCCTCCTGCCAAGAGGTAGGAGGCAGGCTTCACAACGAGTCCTAAGAAGTCACAGTGATTGAGTTGCCCGAAGCTCCAGTCTTTGTTGTATTCTTTTATATTAGTTTGGTCGTTGGGTAAATTGTTCTCCATCATTTCATTCAAGTCTTCCCAAGTTTCTGAGAATTCTCCATAGCTGTGATTTCTTATAGGTGAAATAACATGCAATCACACTATATATAGTCAGTTTATGTAGCCATTCCCCTATCAATGGGCACCCAATTGCTTCTAATTCTTTGCTACTGCAAAAAAAAATAATGTTGCTATAAATAATATCCTTATATGAGGGAGACTTCTGTCTTTAACATTCTTTGGTTATTTGTCAATGTCATTGTGTCAAAGGTTGTGTAATATTTAAAGTCTTTTAAAAGCATAACTCCAAATTATTTTTTAGAAGGGCTTGATGAATCAGTGTCACCAAAAGTGCATTATCGTGTCTGTTTTTCACACACAATGTATATCACTTCCTCCTTTTGCCATCTTTGCCAATCAGACAGATAGGAATGCTACAGGCATTTTCTCTGGCTAGCTGTCCCACATGCCTGGAATGCTCTCCATCCTTATCTAGTCTCTGGGTTTTTCTGGCTTCCTTCAAGTCCCAACTAAGATCCCACCTTTCCTGATCCCTTTTATTAATTCCAATGCCTTCCCTCTGTTGATTATTTTTTATTCTCTATATGGATTGTTTATAAATATTTGTTTGCGTGTTGCCTTCCCTTATCAGATTGAAAGCCCCTTGAGGTCAGGGACTGTCTTGTGCCTTTCTTTGTATCCTGAGAATTTAGCAGTAGCTGGCAGAGAGTAGGCCCTTAATAAATATTTATTGACTGACTGAAACCTTAGATTTATTTTAAATTTTCACTGAACTGCTCTACGGTTATTGATAGTTTGCATTTCTTTTGTAAACTGCCTGTTCATAACCTTTGATAACTTTTCTACTAGGGAAGGACTTTTGTTACTATATATTTATAAAAGCATTGGACTTGACAGAATTGAAGGAATCATGGAGATGGATGAAATCTCATCTGGCCCAACATCTGAACAAGAACCACCTTGTGTACCCAACAAGTTGGCATCTAGTCTTTGCTTGAAAACCTCTAATAAGGAGAAACCCATTACCTTGCCAAGGCAGCCCATTTTACTTCTGACTGCTACAATTATTAGGAAGTTTTCACTTACACCAATCCCCAAGTCAGCTTCTCTACAAATTCTCTCCATTGTTTCCATAAGCACAACGTTTTATCTATTCCACATGACAGCCTTTCTAATATTTGAAAATAAACATCATGTTCCCCCTTAATCTTTTTCTCTTCATACTAAATTTTTTTAGTTCTTTCAACCAGGCCGCATATGGCATAATTGTGATTTGGACTCAAACTTCTTGTACCTGAAGCCCTTTTTTAGCACTTAGTATCTGATTGGCACATATGGCCCAGGGCACCTAGTCCCACTCACATACACCTGGGCAGATCCCTGGGCCTGGGCTCTACAAGGTCTGCCTGTCTTCAGCTCATTGTCTCTATCCCAGAGTTTTGCTCTGGGTAAATCTCCAAAATAAAGCTTTCATATAAGAGGCCTAAGACAAAAAGGGCACACAGAAGCCCAAGAACAAACATATCAATAGGAACCCTCTTACTAGCCCATGCGGTTTCTCCCAGAGGTAAGCAGACCTTCAGGGGGCTAATTCATCCGGAACCCACACAATCTGAGCTACTCAAAATAGCAGGAGTCGGGTTTGATAAAATGCAGACCCTCACCTCCCTCCACCTCCCCAAGTCCCAACAGCCCCTAGCTGCAGTAGCCACACCGATGATCTGATTCCTTCTCCTAGCAACACCTTGAAAGAAATCACCCTCAGGAAGCCAGGACTTAATCTCTCACATCTGGAAAAAAGAGGGGGCAGATCTTTTTGTTATGTTTATAGGGGTGAAAGCAAGACACGACGAACGCTTACCGGATAGTAGCCAATTCAATTGATGCAATGACAAGAAGAAAGCCTTGGGAGGTGCCCATAGCTCCTCCCATTAGCAACGGGAGACCATTTAAAGGCCTAATTGAGGTGCCTTGGAATTCTACATATGAACGCAGATTTCTGAGGGGAGGGAAAACACTGATATTAAGAGAGAAGGACCTCAGTAAGTAATAGAGTTACATATACATTGTGTATGACTGTGTATGTTCTATCTCAAGCACTTCATTTCATGGTTCATTTACCCTCTTCAGAATGTGGAAGGATAGCACTTGCAAAATTCTGAGAAGCAAACATATCCTTATGGATAGGATAAGAAAAGGTCATAGAAACCACATACTATATGCTATGAAATGGTGTGAACAAGTTCTATAAGAGGAGGCGGTGAAGCTTCCCCCTGGCTCTCTGTCATCAGTCATCTTAGAGGCAGCAACAGCCACTTCCTAAGGAGCCAGATAGCGGAGTTCCTCATTCTCAAAGGATCTCGCCAAGTCTAACTTTCCTACAAAATCTCATCAAGTTAATCAACAGCAGCATCTTATGTGTATGATCTTCCTTCCTTCCTTCCTTCCTTCCTTCCTTCCTTCCTTCCTTCCTTCCTTCCTTCCTTCCTTCCTTCCTTCCTTCCTTCCTTCCTTCCTTCTTTCTTTCCTTCCCTTCCTTCTTTCTTTCTCCTGTTTGGTCTCTGTTTGTACCTTGATTGGCTTAGAATGAATGTAAATAACAATTATTTCTGTTTTGGCCAGAATCTCTGAGGGTCTTCCCCTTCCAGATCTATTTTTTTTTTTTTTAAAGAGGCCATTCTGAATGGGGGCTGCCTCAGGCATACTGAGACCTGTTAAAGAACTGAGACCTGTTAAAGACCTTAGCTTGAAAAGGCCAAAGTCCCCCCAGGGCATCCTGGGCCATCTCCAGTCCTCCTGATCTATATCTTGCCACTGGGTCCATAAAGCTCTGGAGGAGAAAGTGGGTCTGGGTGACTTTGCAGAGCCCTCCCTCACATAAATTCAATTTACTTTAGGTCATGGCATCACCTCCCTGATATAATGGTCCTTTTTGAGAATGAAGGATAAACAGCAATGACCTTGGGAAAGCCATTTTTATTTTTCTCTTGGAGATTTGATAGATTCCTCATCTACAAAATGAAGTTCTTTATCTAAGGTTCCTTTTATTTCTAAGTTCTCTGAATGATGTTAAGGTCCCTTCCATTCCTTAAACTCTAAGATTCTTAATTTTCAAAATCTCTGTTGTACAAGAAGTTGAAAGATTATTTTTTCATGAAATTGTGATAAGGAAAAAACCCAGTATCTCTAGAAATTGATATCCTTGGAGCTATTTAGTCTACTATAATATATGAAGGCAATAAAGCATGAAAATAAGAGGGTTTGTTGTGAAAATTTAGCCAATGAAGACATTACTCTCTTAAAGAAGTTTTATTTTTGTGCTGAACTACCTAAAGTAACTTAAGCTATACATCTTGGTACACCTTAATCCAATAAATATTTTATGACCATGTATAATGGTCAAACAAATCAAAACAATTCACCTTACACATTTGACTTAATTTTTTAAACTAAACAGCTGAATGCACATGTGGTCACTAATTGAAGTATAATTAGATTAAAATCAGATAACTTAATAAATGATACAACTGAGTGATAATTAGCATGAGGTAGCCTAAACCTAATTAGACACTTGTGTTGAACCTTGATAATAAATTAGTGTTTTCACTGATATGAAATTAGATGCCTAAAGATGCTTAAGTGAATACTAAATACCAGTTTAGTCTAGTAGGAATTTACACGGGCAGATTTAAGGAGCTGAGAAGAAATTACAAAACATAATGTAAATCATGACCTAATAGGAACCCTATCTTTTTTGCCCAGGCCTTCTATAACTTGCTATGTACTAGCTATAAGCTTAGAAAAAACTGGGTTTGAATTCTGATTCTGCCACTTTTTATTGATGTGATCTCAACAAGTTATTTTATTTCTCTAGGCCTCAGTTTCTTTCTCAGTAAAAGAGAGAGTTGGCCTGGATGTCTAAGGCCCCTTTCAGTTGTGAATGCTACGAGCCCTTAAAGTGCTAACAGCAGCATAAATTTGCTAGACTTTAAAGGCTCAGACACTGAACTAAGTTCTCAGATTTTTTTTCCTAATGTCGCTAGATCTCTGATCACTCAGAGAAGTCCTTGTTCAATTTTGCTATGTTTTTCAACAATAGGAGAAACTAGTTAGAAAACATAATCTTATTTGTTATAACTCAGCATTTTCTCCATGTCTAACCTAAGTAAAGAGATGAGTGATGGTGTAGCCAAAGGGCAATTTGCTGCCCAGGATACTTCATATAACTCTTCAGCAATCATTAGGATGCTTTTCATTGACCTCAGCATCTCTTAGGCATCTTCATTACTTCACCTGACTTACTTGTTCACTGTCCTCTGGCAAGGGTCTAGACCTGGAGACTGCAGAGTGGAATGGTGGTGGCATTGGTCTTAGATCTAGAAGAGGTGAATTCACAAGCATTGATTCTGACACTGACTAACTGTATGTCCTCAAGAAAATAATTTTTTCTTTCTCAGCCTCAATTTCCCTGCCTGTCAAATAGGGATAATGGTAGTCTACAACCTTCTTGTCAGGAGGGTTACAAAGAAAGACTTTGTGCAATTGAAAATGCTATACAAACATGAGTTCTCAGACAGCAACTTGAAACTGTTAGTTTTGATATGCATCAACGAGAGAATGGCTGAATAAATGATATATTATGTTGTGTTGTGTTCTGTTCTGTTATATGTTATATTACATTAATATAATGGAATAAATTTGCCATAAGAAAACTTTTTAAAATGCACAATGACATTTTAAGAGCAACATTTTTGAATGATTTAAGGACTCTAATCAAGCAGTGATCAAGCAGTATTCATGAGGACTGATGATGAAGCATGTAACCCACCCCCTTACCCCAAAAATGAAACCAGTATGAGAATTCATTTTGCTTGATTGTGCATATTTGTCACAAAGGCTTTGTTTTTATCCCCTCTCCCCATAAGGAGGAGGAGGAGGATGTGGAAAAGAAAGAAATAATTTTTTTTTAATTTTAAAAATTAAAAATCACAATATAGATTAGAAAGAATGCCACCCCCTACATTAGCCTTCACTCACACAAACATGGTCAATATTGAGAACTCAAACTCTTAGATACTTGTCCTCTCCAAAAAGATAGCAATCATCTAATAAGCATTTATTAAAGAACTGCCATATATAGGACACTGTGCCCAATACTGAGGAGTCTATTCTCTCCTTTATGTGACTGTGATATTCTTTCAACCATTTGAAGTCAGTTATATCTCTCCCTGCCTCCCCTTCCTGACATCCTCAGTCCAAGTCTTCTTATCTATAGGCTAAACATCTCCGTTTCCCTTGACTGATTCTTCCTGCTGGCATTAGCTCAAAGCTCTTTAACATCTTGATTGCCCTCTTCTGGGCACTCTTCAGCTTATCCATTTCCTTCCTAAAATGTGGCAATGGAGTCTGAACACAGTACTGCAGATGTAGCATGGCCTAATGGAAAGAGCATTGGCTCTGGAGTTAAGAGACCTTCAAATCCTGTGTTTGATACTACTTACCGTGTGACACTGGACAAGTCCCTTAAGTTCTTTGGCCTTCACTTTCATCATCTATAAAAGGATGAGTGAGATTCAACTAAATGACCTCTTAGGTCTCCCCTAGCTCTAAATCTACGATCCTATGAGTATAACAGGACTTTCCTCTCCCTAATCTTGTACCCCTTGCCTCCATGCTTCAGCCAAAGTTGGCACTGACTTTCTCAGGTGCCATATTTTCCTGTTGCCTATCTCATACTGAGCTTTCGGTTCACTAAAATCTTCACTTTTTTCAGATGAAGTCTCTCATCATATACTTATGCAACTATGCAAAGTATGTGTGATTTATTAAGTGTGCAGAACTTGTGATGTGGCAAATCCCTCTACCAGAACCATGAATCACAACCCGTCTATGATTTAGTAGGTAAGTCTTAGGTAGTGACTGGAGCACAAAATGGTTTGTTGACTTGCCCAGTCATATAGCTAACAGCAAAGGTAAGATTTGAATTTAGCTCTTCCTTACTCCAAGCTCAACATTCTATCTGCCTTTACATACTGCCTCTATCTTATATTTATGAAATTGACTTTTTGGACCCACAAATAAGACTTTGTATTTGTTCCCAATAAATTTCATCTTATTAAATTTGGCCCAATGTTCTACCCTGCCAGGATCTTTTTTTTGAATTCTGCCTTTCATCCAGTTTGCTAGCTAAACCTCCCAGCTTTGAGTCATTTGCAAATTTACCATCTATACTTTTTTCAAGGCAATGATAAAAATGTTAAACAGCATATGGCCATGCACAGATCTCTAGGCTATTTCTTTGAAGAATTTATTCCAGAGGATTAATGGCTTCTGTTTGATTTGGCTAATCAACTAGTTCACAATCCACCTAATTGTACTCAAACTTATGTCATACCTTGCCTTCTTTCTCACACAAATAGCATAAGAGATAATATCAAAAGCTTTGCTAAAATTTAGTATAGTGGGAAGTTGTGCCACTCAGGATAGAGACAAAGAATGCCAGGCTGTTGACAGACTTGGGATGGGAATCTGGAGTAACAGGTTGCACTCTTTCCCTCTGGGGAAAACAATCAGATTTTGTTCACATCTAGAGTTGAAAGGGTGGTGATGTACCAACTGATGGCTGAACTGTTCCAAGGAGATGAGAAATAGACATTGAGATGGTGGAATTGATGCTGGCTGTTTTCCCATTTGTACAACATCCTAGAGAATCACTGAGTTTCCATGTTGTCCCTATAATTATGAGCATGGTTAAACACAAATATGCTGGCTTAGGTGTGAATTTCATTTTTGCTTAGCTCCCAGCAGATCTAGGAGACAGAAGCTGGGAGTCACAGAGAACTGAATTTTTGGATTCTTGCTTCTTGGGGGGGATGAGCAGGAGTTAAATGAAAGTTGCAATCTTGTTAATGCTTGTTAATGCTCTGACACTAATATGATGATTCTTTTATTCCTTTGATTAAATGCTTTATAAAGTTATATAAAATTATGACTTTGATAGAGACAATTTGGCAGAATACTTGCAAGGGACCAGAAAGAATGGAAGCTGTTGAATAGGTAGGGTTATGAACTAAGAAATTTAATTATTGAATGAATGGATACCTGTTGGTGGTGGTAGTTGCTGAATCATGTCCAACTTTTTGTGTTTCCATAAAACATAGCATGTAGGATTCTTCTGTCCTCCATTACCTCTCAAAGTCTGTCCAAGTTCATGTTCATTGTTTCCCTGAGACTATCCATCTCAACCTCTACTATCCCCTTTTTCTTTTTCCTTCAATCTTTCCAACATCTGGATCTTGTCCAACGAGTCCTGTCTTCTCACTATGTGGTCAAACTATTTAAATTGCAGCTTCGGTATTTCATCTTCCAATGAATAGACTGAATTAATTTAAGTATTGACTGATTTGGTTGCCTTTCTATCCAAGGGACTTTCAAAAGTGAAACACAATTCAAAAATATTGACTCTGTGATGCTCAGCTTTCCTTACAATCCAAGCAGCCTGCTCTTCTGGTAATTCTTGGTTCATATATGTTAAAGTCTGGCTTGTAGAATCTTAAGTAGAACCTTGCTGGCATGTGAAATGAGTGCAATTGTTCGGTAATTTGAATATTTTTGGTATTATACTTCCTTAGGATTGGGACATAAACAGATCTTCTCCAATCTAGTGGTCACTATTGAGTTTTCCAAATTTGTTGGCATATTGAGTACAGCACTTTAACAGCATCATTTTTTAGGATTTTAAATAACTTGAGTGTCCACCTTTCACCCAACTGTAACCTATAGCTCCAAGAAGTTGTAGCATGTACAGTGGCCACACCTTGGTAAAAGTATTTCAGCAGATGGGTTAAAAAAGGTTCAAGGTAACTGACAGGCCTCAAACCTGCCAGTGAGTTAGGGGGATGTCTACCCCAAGCATGTGAATACTTTTGCCAGAGGAATGGGCATATGAGAACAATTTGCTCCAATGGTTATGAAGTCAGCTGAAGCAGGCACTGTGGAGTGCTTAGAATTTGGTCAAACATCAAGGATACCAAGGTCATCCACTGCATCCCAGGCCAGTAAAAGTCATCTTGATGTCTTGCCACTGGACTTTGATGACTCTGGAAGAGACAACGAGGCTGACAATTTTGTGCACCTCTGCCTCACTTAAATCCAGTTCGCACTTGAGTCAAGACATCATTCCGTGATGTCACTGGCCCTCTTAAAAATGAAGGACAAAACAATGACAAACAGTTCAGCTGGAGTTCCATTAACTCTACTAACCTGATTATTACCAATGCTTTCTAATGCACAACAACTTCATTCTCCAGGATATTTGGCTCCAGATCAGTAACCACACCAGAGTGGTTATTATGGTTGTTGGCGATGCTAAGATCTTTCTTGTATAGTTCTCATGTGTATTCTTGTGTATTCTACTTCTATTAAGTTCCTACCATTTTAGTCTTTTATTATGCATATTTTTCAGGAAATATTTGTTTGATATCTCTGATTTTCTTGGAGACATCTCATCTTTCCCATTTTATCGTTTCTTCTATTTGTTTGCATTGCTCATTTAAGAAAATCTTATCTCTCCTTGCCATTCTCTGGAATTCTGCATTCAGTTGGATATAGATTTCCCTTTCTCCTTTTCCTTTCCTTCTTTCCTCACTATTTGTAAAGTCTCATCAGATGGCCAGTCAGACATGGCAGAACCACAAATACCCCTACCTTACAAAATAAAACTGGATAAGCCTAGCATGGGAGGCAAAGCTAGTGAGTAAATGATAACTAGTTGCCCTGAGGAATGTGACATGGCAGAGAATAAACAACTTGGCTAAATCCCAGCATTCCGTCTTGTGGCTAAACGAAGTAAAACATAGCTAGCTACAGTATTTCTCTGATTTACCAAATGTTATAAAAGGAAATGTGAATCTAACAAGACCTAATCTTAATGATTTTATGGTAACTCTTTATGATTGTTACTTCCTTAGAAAAAGAACAAAATGTTTTTCCCTTCTGTTTTGAACTTCATCATTGATAAATACAGACATTTCAATATAAAAAAAAAAGAAGAGGAAGAATCAATTTTCTACTAGGTGGAGTTTGTTTTTTAAGCAGTATTTTATGTTGGAATTGTGATTTCATTATATTGAGTACCCCCAAAAAGGTACCCTCTGGTAATATGGACAAACATCTATTCTGCAACTTTTAGTCTTGGCCTGAGAGAGTACAAGTTAAGTGACTGACTTACAGTCACATACATAGCTTGTGTCAGAGGCTTGAATCAGATTTTTCTGACTTCAAGGCCAGGTCTTTATCCAAAAAACAATGCTGCCTCTCCTTTAAGAACTGTGTGTATGCATGTGTTTATACACACATACACATATATCCCTCGTACATATATGTGCATACACATATACACACATATGTACACATAGATTGGTACATATAAATACACAAATATGGACACAAAAGCATATATATGTATATATATATGTGTGTATGTATACATATTATGTATATACATATATATTTTTAAAAGGAGTAATAAAACTATTCTATTTTTATGACTCCTGAATTTTTTCCATGCATTAAAAAATGTTTTATTCTTTGTATAATTTTCACTGCCCACTATCCTATAGTTTCTACCCCCATCCCCAAGTAGAAGCCCTCCTTTGTAATAAATAAATATGCATTTATACATGTATAATATATATATATATATAATAATATATATACATGGGGCAGCTAGGTGGTGGATAGAGAACCAGTGCAGGAGTCAGGAGGACCTGAGTTCAAATCTTACCTAGTCACTAGTTGCGTGACCTTGGGCAAGTCACTTTACCCCAATTGCCTCATCCTGGGTCATCTCCAGTCATCCTGATGAATATCTGGTCACTGGATTCAGATGGCTCTGGAGGAGAAGTGAGGCTGGTGACCTACACAGCCCTCCCTCACTCAAAACAAAGTCAAGTGCAAGTCATGTCATCATTTCTCTGATGGCATGGTCTTCTTCAGCAACGAAGGATGAACACACACACACACACACACAACCACACATATATACATACACATATATTCCAGCAAATTAAGTTAAACCATCAACCATGTCTGCAAATGAATAATTATTAATTAACTAATTAATTGTGCAATTCTAGCCCATTACTTTGTTTACAAATTGTGGGAGCTATGAGTCATCAACCTTCAAAGCCATTATTGTTTGTTGCTTTGGTCCAGGTTCTGAGGACTTTTGGTATTGTTTTCCTTTCTTTCCTTCCTCCTCCCTCCCTCCCTCCCTCTCTCCTTCCTTCCTTCCTTCCTTCCTTCCTTCCTTCCTTCCTTCCTTCCTTCCTTCCTTCCTTCCTCTTTCTTTCTTTCTTTCTTTCTTTCTTTCTTTCTTCTTTCTTTCTTTCTTTCTTTCTTTCTTTCTTCCTCTCTTTCTCTCTCTCTCTTTCTCTCTCTTTTTCTTTCTCTCTTTCTTTCTCTCTTTCTTTCTCTCTCTCTCTTTCTCTCTTTCTTTCTCTCTCTCTTTCTCTCTCTCTCTTTCTTTCTTTCTTTCTTTCTTTCTTTCTTTCTTTCTTTCTTTCTTTCTTTCTTTCTTTCTTTCTTTCTTTCTTTCTGTCTTTCTTTCTGTCTTTCTTTCTGTCTTTCTTTCTTTCCCTTGTGCGTTTCAGTACTTTTTTCGAAAGGTCACTTTCTTAGTACCAGAACATAACGGTACTTTGCTAGGTTACTTCAGCCAATTTAAGTTTGCACTGATGAATTACAAAGGAAACTCTTCAATGACTCAGGTGTTTAGGAG
Organism: Bettongia penicillata ogilbyi; assembly: GCA_023548195.1. Lineage (NCBI taxonomy): Eukaryota > Metazoa > Chordata > Mammalia > Diprotodontia > Potoroidae > Bettongia > Bettongia penicillata. The sequence goes on along the minus strand of JAJHZJ010000311.1, from coordinate 1,171,972 downwards.
TGAGGGAGTAAGTGCATCTGCAAAACGCTTTACAAAATGAAGGGTAAGACATATGACACCTACTATGTGGTTCTTTGGTTTATCTTTAAAGGGAAGTTTTTTTCCCCACAACATTATGTCAAAGGGAAATTTGAACTAGTTATAGCTATTGTGGAAGATGAGCTCTCTATTGCGCTGATTATCTATATGATTTCCTAATCCTGTATATCAATTTTGATTCATTAACCTACAAATAGCCTAAGGGCTCCAACAACCACATATTTAGTCAATTAAATTAGACAACTCGCTTTATTCTCTCTAAGTTGAATTGTTATGGGAGCATTATGACGAATTAGGACAATACCTCATATGTATTTCAGCGTTGTTTTTCTTCACATTATTACTGTCATTATATAAATTGATCTCCTGGTTCTGCTCAATTCACTCTTCATCAGATCATGTGATTTTTTTCCCCATGTTTTTCTGAAGGTATCACATTCATCATTTCTTAGGCACAATAATATTCCATTACATTCATATACCACAGTTTGTTCAGCTATTCCCTAGTCAGTGGGAACCTATTTTCTTTCTTGTTTGCTGTCATTAATTTATTAATCTTTATGTCCAATTCTGATCTTCTTGGAATAGATGGTATCATTGGATCAGAGGGTATGTAAGATTTTGTGACTTGTAGGATAGGATATTTTTCAGAAAGATAGAACTGATTCATAGCTCTACCAGAAGTGGAGAAGTAGTAGTGGTCTGCTCTTCCACAACTCCTCCCAATTGCCTAAATATGAAAGGTTATACATGATAAAAAAAAAATAGAGGAGAAAGGAAGGAGAAAAGGCTAGATAAATTGCAAAAGATAAACTGGGATAATTTCATTATGTAACATTGAGAAGCTTTTGCACAAGCAAAATAAATGTAGCTAGAATTAAAAAAGAAACAATTGGGAAAAAATTTTCACAGCAAATTTATCTACTATACTAAAGTACATAAAGAATTAACACAATTATGTAAGAATCAGTTTTTCTCTAGCAGATAGTCAGAGCACATGAATAGATAGTTCTAAAAAGAAGAAATACAAACTATCAACAACCATATAAAAATCCTCCAAATAAGTAATAATCAAAGAAACACAAATTTCAACAACTGTGAGGTTTCACTACTTCCTTTTCCAGATACTTACTAACCATGCCTTTTTTTCCCTAATGTTCCAGGACTCTAACTTGAGTTCACTGTGTGTGAATCATGTAACCAAGGCTGCTCCAACCTCTGGTCAAAGCCCAGATCAAGTCAAGTGAGGCTGTTTAAATCAAGTACCAGAACCTTGCAGAATTCCCTGGAAAACATATGCAATCACTCAAAGAGTTTTGACCTATTCATCCACACAGGAAATACTAAGTGGATGAAGACTATACTTTGTTCAGATTTTAACAGACATAGAGACTATCCAAGAGTGTATACTTGGGCCACACAATCCAGATAGGTAATAAGTTGGGTCCAGAGTTATATAGGAAGAGGAGAGCAGACTGAATTGCTTTCAGGAAACTGAAAACCTCTTTCATTGAACCCAAACTTCCCATGAAAAGTGAAGACCCATTGTGCTAATATTAATATGTTACTGGTGTGGCTATGTGACAGTTATACATGGACTACAACTGCCTCCAAAGAACTCAAGATGACTGTCATGGAAGGCAATGGAGAAAGGCATGAGTAAGCTGCCGCATATATCCAATGAGGAACACTGAAGTAGAACAGTAAAGAATTTCATCAAGGAATTATGTGATGGGAAGAGATGATGGGCTGTTCATGTGACAAGAGTAAGGTGGAAAACCAGTACCTCTGAGATGCAGGAGAAAGTGAGACAGGCCTCTAGCCATTTGGATGGGACCTGCTGGGTGAACTTTTGGGAGAACCTGAATGAGAATTATGCAAGATGGGCAGGCAAGGATAGGCTGCAATCTGCATCCTTGGAGGGAACTTCTGAATTGGGGAGGTCACAGATTCATCTGAGTATTTGAATTGAGAAATGTAATTTTAGTCTCCAGCCATAAAATAAAGCTTGAGGAATACTTTGGTGACTAAGAGATCAAAGCTGAAAACCCCATGGTCACCTTCATAGTAAAGTCCTAGTCTAAGCTTTTTGTTCTACTTGGCTACCTATCCTGAACTATCCTTGGAGTTTCCCAAATTAAAATTTCTCTCTCTCTCTCTCTCTCTCTCTCTCTCTCTCTCTCTCTCTCTCTCTCTCTCTCTCGTTCTCTCACTCTCTCGCTCTCTCGCTCTCGTTCTCACTCTCGCTCTCTCTCTCTCGCTCCCTGTACCAGTTGATCTACATTTCTGCAGAGATAATGGGATCATGGAAAAGTGAACCATATTGCCTGCTCCATCCCCATTTTGTCCCAAATGGTCTTGGAACCCCACCCTGTCATCCTTGCATGGGGAGGGGCAGAAGAGACTTATCTTATTGGGGGACCACTAAGTTTACTGGTCCTAGAAATGTTGCTCTTCCCTTCAGGACAAGTAATGGTTTTGATTTTTATCAGGTATGAGCCCTGTCCCTATCATTGGTCTCACTACATTTACTTCTTTCTTTGTCCTGCTCTACTAGCTCTCCCTCATCAGAGTTAATACTACTTTTATTCCAGAATATGTATGGATCGAGATTGGATCTGTGATTTTGCTGGCATAAGGAACCCCCAGATGAGGAAATTCCTTCCAGCAAAGAAGACTGGGACCTTCTCTGAAATTTATAGTCTAATTGAGAGGTAAAGTGATCTGCTTAGTGATGCAGCCAGTATGTGACAGTGGCTGGACTTGAATCCAATTCTTCTTGGCTCTAAAGCCAGTTCTTATTTGCTACTCCATAATGCATCTCCCTTCTTTCAATCTATAGAACTGAATAATAAATGCTTTATGAGGAAAGCACTACTATTTTTTAAAAGTCTTTAAACCAGGATTAGTTCTCTCTTGTCTGGTATTGTTTAAGAGTGGTTCTGTTAGGAGTCAAGGGAATTAATAAGATGACCTAGGATTCCAGAATGAATTCAGTTTTTGTTTTTCCATTAAAAATTAAGTGATGTTGATAGGTGGGAAAATTTCAAAATAGTGTCAATTTTTTTTTACAATGTATGACCAGTTTTGTTAAATTTTTGGCCTTTTCTTTTTCTTTTTTTTCCTTTTAAAAAATAAAATTCTTTGTTGTCACTGGGAGAGAGAGAAGTATTAGGGAAAATTTAGATGATATAAAAACCACTTATCAATAAAAATCTATTTAACAAATTTTATTTTAAAAAATGAAGTGTGTTGAAAGAATTATCAAAGGAAATTTTCTTCCTTAAAGGCTTACTGTGCCTGCAGTCTCAGAGATGTGCTCACGTCACGAGGTTGTGCTGCACTTGAGTTACTCTTCTCATAATAATTTCATATTTTCCGCTTCAGTACTCAAATATTCAACCAAGAAAGGCTGGGAGTCACTTCTTTGGGAGGCTATATAGATATAAAGCAATCAAGAGTTTTCTGGGATGATTTTTCAATAGAGCTCTGTTCAAAGACAGGGGTACATATTAGATAGATGACCACTCACATTCTCTCTAACCCTGGAATTTGAGGATTTATGTGCCACTGAAAGTGTCAGACTTTCCTTCCATAAAATGATGTATGGTTATGTCTGAGTCCACCTTTCTTTTCCGTTCTCCCCACCCCCAGCTCCTTTATCTGATTGAAGAGTAAAGATTAAATCAGCAGTTGCTGTGAAGGGGGAAAATGTCACCCCAAATCTTCCTGAGACAACAGGTGATGGGAGCAGACCAAACGGAAAGGGCAATGCCTCAGCCTTGAAGCGTGAGCCACCAACAAATAGTTGGAGGAATTGGGGAAGAGGAAAAGGAGTTAAGTGGGTCATAATGAAATGGGGAGTTGCCAAAGCATCAAACAAGCATTTACGAATTCCTGTAATTGGTCAGGTACTATAAGGAGGATAAAAATGAAATAGTATAGACCCTTGCCATCGAGGGGCTTCTAATTTAATTTGATAGAATCTCACCCCACCCTCCAAAATCTAGCACAAATGAAACAGAGCGATTTCTTTTTAACCATGAAATAAGTAGTAAAATTTGACACAAATGAATTTAAAAGGACAGGAAACAAGAACTTCCTAGGGAAAGGAAGGAAGCACCAGCTAGCGTTTTGCCTCCACATCATTTCTGCTTCATCGGGTCACAGAGCAAATCTACAATTAGACCACGCAAAGGCTAAATATTTGAAGGGGCTAATCTACTCTTCTAATTTGGTTGGTTTTAGGATACAGTGCTAATGAGTACAAGGTCATGGATTCAATTCCCATATGGGCCAATTAGTCTCAGAAGGAAAAAAACAATGTTCAATAAACACTGCTGCAGCTCTAATCCTGGTCAGCCATTTTATAAATATGGCTCACGTCTGAAAAGGGACAAGGGAATGAGGGGATTGAAGATTCAGCTCAATTTCATCAACATTACAGGAAGAAAATTCAATATCCCTTAAAATAAATTAATTATAAAAAAAGAAAATTCAATATTCCCACTCATAAATAAGTCTATGAATCAGCAGTTGTCCTTACTATAAACAGAATTCTAGAATGCTAATGCTTGAAGGAATTTTTGTTTCTAACTTCTCATTAAACACATTTTCTGTTGATCACTACAGTCCAGGGCACAGGGAAACTGAAAAGAACATTGAACTAATCATTCTAGGTTTTAGGAGTCCTAGGCTCTAGCCCCCATCTTGCCATATACTAGCCATGAGAGCTTAGATAAGCCCTTTCACTTATCTGGGCTTCACTTTAGCTATATGTGGAATGGTTGCACAAGATTTCTTCCTGTCAAAGTTCCACAGAGCCTGGACATAAACATGCTTTGGGAGCAGAGGAGGATTTGAAAGGTGTTGTCGAGGATGCAGTTGTCACTGATGTAGTGACACAGAGTTATCATCACTCGTAGCAGTCTAGTGTGAAAGTCCTTCCCAGAGAATAACACAGGAGAATGAATGCAAACAGACATTCAGGGGAAAGCTAGCACATCCCAGACTCTCCAGAGCATCAATTCTGCTGCCATAAGAAGCCTTACCTGGCTCTCTTACTCTCTGCAAGTGCAATCAGCTTCACAATCAATACAAGACACAATTTCAGAACATCAGCCTCTAATGTCCTGATTTTTAGATATTGCCTACGGGCAGCCCAAGGGTAGAAAAGAGTCGTATATTTTTTTCTAGGCTATTGGGAACAGCCACTTTGTTTCTGATCATACAGGTTAACTGCCCTACTATTGTGATACTGTAGCACTTTGGTCCTAATTTTCTAGGATTCTACATGAAGGACAGAGCTTCTTTTCTGCATCTTCATTCCAATTTAATACTTTCAAATAATTAGATTTTTCCTAAGGCTATATCCACTATCATCATATATCCTAAAATGGAACTTTATGACTCCAGGTGATTAACAAATAGAAATGCAAAGGACCATCCCATTATAGAAGCCAGTCTTTAAAACCTGATTTTCTGACTATCCTGGATGATCTATAAATGTCCCCAAGACAACAAGAGCAAACAATAAAAACAAAAGTCAGCACTTAGATAGCATTTTAAGACTTGCAAAGTGATTTATATATGTTTTCTTACTTGATCCTTACAACAACCCTAGGAGGTAGATACTATTACTATCCCCATTTATAGATGAGGAAACTGAGGCTGTCCATGGTTACTAAACTAGTAATCACCTGAGGCAAGATTTGAACTCAGATCTTCCTGACTCTAAGCCCATCTGTGCCCATGGAAAAAGTGATAATACTTGGAAGCAACGACAGAAATGCTAGCCAAACTACTGGAGGTCATGAATCAAGGTTTTCTTTTATACCCCAAGTCATCCCCAGACTTATGTGCTTAATAACTCTGAGTTGATCGTCTCAACTCTAGATAGCCATGTTCCTGAGAACCATACAACATTAAAGCAGGAAGACCAATGCTCTCGTTATACAGAGGAGGCCTAAGGCCCTATAAAGGTGACTTATTCAAAACATTCTACTAGCAGTTGCATTGATTGGACCAGATTTGTGGTGGTAACATTTAGAAGAATGGAAGAACTGGGGCTGGAGAAACCAGAAGAGTGTCATTTAGGGGAAAGTCAGATCAGAAACTTGGGGCATCAGATCTTAGAAACATCAGAAGTCTTGTGACTTGTTTATTCACCCAGTCATGTGAGGGAAGCAACCTATATGAGACAATATGACATAAGTTAGGCTGCTTAAATGTCAAACTCCCAGAAAGGAGCAGGTCCTGAGCATCCAAAAACAAAATTCCCAAGTGCCCACCTGAATCAAATTAAAATATGATTGAAAAATGGTTAGCAAAATAAATAAAAATACAATACAACATAGATAATGTTAATCTGTTGTTTTCTCAGTCAACATGCTGCCCCTCAGGGATCCATTTTTATTTGAGTTTGATACTAGGCTAAAGGATTTTTGAAATCATTTCCAACTCTGGAATATTATGCTTCTAAGGGTTAGTGGGAAGAATGATGGGCTTGGGTCCTGAAGACTTGGGTTCTCTTTTCAATGGGCACAGTGAAGCAGATTGAACATGGGAAATGGGAAAAGAAGCCCTAAATGTGAATTACACTTCTTACTCTTGGTTCCTATGACTCTAGGCAAATCACTTAACCCCTCAGGGTGTCAGCTTCTTCATCTATAAAATGAATGGAAAATTTCATGTTCTGCCTACCTTGAAAGGCTGATTGATCAATGCACTAGCGCATTTAGGGTTGGGGTTAGGGTTACTAAATCAGCCAGTTAATCGACATTTATTAAATGTTTACTATATGTGAAGCCCTTTGTCAAGTACTAGGGTTATGCATAAAGGGAAAAAAATGCTCCAAACCATCAAGGAATTATTTTAACTGGGGAGATAATATACAAACTACAGATACAAGACACATACCACGTAAATGGTAGGCAATCTCAGAGAGAAGGAAAAAGGTTGGATGCAGCCACTGAAAGAGGAATAAGAAAGGCCTCTTGCAGAAGGCAGGATTTGAGCTGAATCTTGAAGGAAGCCAGGGAAGTTAGTAGGAAAGCATTTCAGACATGAGGAGCAGCCAGTGAAAAAACAAAGAGTCAGAGATGCAGTGCTACATGTAAAGCACAGCTAAAAGGTCAGTCAGTGTCTGAATTGTAGAATACATAGAAGGAGGAAGGCATAAGAAGACTGGAAAGGTAGAAGAGTTTCTTTTGCAAATCTTAAGGCACTATATAAATATGAATTATTGGTATCTCATTTCCAGCATATACTGATATGTGACCTTGGGGAAGTCACAACTGCACTGAAGCTCAATTTTTTTCTGTAAAATAGAGATGACACCTGCCCTTGCTTGTCTCCCTGAGCTGTCATGGGGGTCAGATGAGATACTTTTTGTGAAAGTATTTTGTAAACTATGAAGCATAATAAAAACAAAATTCATGGGGTTCAGAACTGGAAGAGATCAAGTTCATTTAGTCTAATCATCTCTTTTTACTGATATGGAAACTGAAGGAAATTAAGTGTCTTTGCCAAAGGTCATCATCACCAGCATAATCACTTAGTATTAATATTAACGATCAACTAACATTTATTATTCATGATATTAACTCAATTTAATTAATATTAATTAAAATATTAACATTTTGACCCAATCTGTGACTTTATCAGTATTGTATGTTTCCAGTAAGGAATTCCTTCTACTATTGTAGATGATACCTTCTTTTTCACTAAGGTTGCTTTTTAGTATTATTTCTTAATCTATTCATATAGAAGCTGCATTAACTTGATCTTTCCATCCCTTTCCTGAAAAAAGGAAGAGAAAAAAACCTATTCGAATGGGGGAGTTGAACCTGATAACCTTTAAGACTACTTCTAGCTATAACATTACAGGATTCTGAATTTTCAAAAGCTTTCTAGGTTTTGGATGCCCCTTCCCTACTCCCCACCCTGCTCCTAACACACTTAAAATGAAAACCAAAGAACAAGCCCTGGCACTCCTCACTATGGGGAGGTGGTTGAAGTTTAAACGGATTCAGAATAATGTCACTTTCTGGTTGGCCAGACACCACAGAAGAGAGAAACAAGTTCAAAAGCATTCCACATGAAAAAGCTTCCATAAACCCCACAGCCACATGGGGGCGATCGATCTCATGGCTCACCTAGATTCTGGGAATTTTTATGCTCAGCTGAATTTAGGGCCAAGCCAGGGAGGAAATAGCAATATTCTAGAACCAAATTACTGAACAACCAAGACCCAAAACTATGGATTAGGACCATGTTAGAGCTGGAAGGGACTTTAGAAATCTAGTAAAGCCCTCATTTATCACACCAAGCGTTTAGCACAGTGCTGACACTTTGTTTAGATGTTTCAGTCATGTCCGACCCTTCATGGCCCCATTGATGATTTTCTTGGCAAAGATAATGGAGTGGTTTGCATTTCCTTTTCCAGCTCATTTTATAGATGAGGAACTGAAACAAACAGGGTTAAGTGCCTTTACACAGTAGGTATCTGAGGCTGATTTTGAACTCAGGTCTTCCAGACTTCAGGCCTAGGGCTATATCCACTGTGCTAACAAATGTTTATGAATTTATTGGAGCCCTGTGGAATAGAAACTGACTGCCAACCTGCTCTGACTGCTGCTTTTAAAAAGATCTCACTGGCACCAGCCAAAGATAAAGGAGCATGGCATAGTAGAGAGGGCATTAGATTTGGAGTCAAAGGACCAAAATTTCACTACTTGATACTTGCATGATCTTGGGCAAGTCACTTAATGTCTTTGAGACTCAGTTTCTTTATCTGTAAAATGAGGGAGTTGGATTAGATGGGGGGGGTCCCTTTCAACTCTCAAGCTATGATTTTATGATTACCCTAGCACCATTCATTTCTGTCTTGGGTTTAAAATTCTCAGAAGGAAAAAAAAATCAGAGGTCAGAGGGTCTCAGGAACAATCTTGCAATGATTCAGCCCTGTGCCTGATGTTGGAACTAGTGTCACTGGACACCAAACATCCATTCTGTCAAAGATGCATCCTGAATTTAGAAGGACTTTGGTAGAGATGAAATGCTAACCTTGCTACCTACATCTGTGGAGCAATTTGAATAGCTTTTGTTTTGTCGTGTGTGTATGTGTGTGTATGTGTGTGTGTGTGTTTGTACACTTGTGTGTGCACTGGGGAAATGGGAATGCTAATGATAAAGAGGTCTGGTTTGCCACCTGTGCTGGATGATAGATTATCATTATCCAGAACTCTTTATTATGGACAATAGCTGTGGCATAATTGATAACTGACCTCCAAAAGTAAAAACAGAAATAGAGATGGGGGTGGGGAGAAGAATAGGAATGTGGATACAAACTCACCAATAAATTGGGCAGGCTTGGCTGTCTACTCAAATCGATCTCATTCCTAGCAATTTCTGAGTCAATCATCCTTTGCTCTTAGCAACACAATCACTTCCTGCCTGACTTAAACCATCTTCTCCAATCACTGTCAACAGTGTCAAGGGAGGAACATCTATCAGACTGCTTACACAGACTGGCTGCTTCCTGAGATCTGCCTTGGACAGGTTATCTCCCCGACTGACAAGATTGTACCTAGCGCGAGGGGAAAATAGCTATGACAGAATTTTAACCCCTCTTTGTCACAGATAGAAATCTCTCAAGGGATTGTGGCAGAGAGAGAAGGCGTGGCAGAGACTCAAGCTGAACTACACATTTTTTTTGTCTACAAAATGGGAATGGTTAGCCTGAAGTGGAAGAAACTGTGGGATGGGGTTGAGGTAAGGAAAGATTATGAGAGCTGTCTTCAAGCAGGTGAAGAGCCATCAAGTGGAAGAATGAGCCTTTTTTTGTTCAGTCACAGAAGGCAGAAACAGAGAATAGACATTTCAGGGAGGCAAATATTCACTGCAAGGCAGGGTGGAATGGGGGAAAGAATCTTAACAATTACTACTGTTCTAAAGTGAAACAAGAGGCCTTCTTGGAACATGGTGAAGTGTTCAAGTGAAGTCTAGAAAACCACCTTTGGGGGGTGTTGAGAAGGGGAGTCTGTCATTCAGGTACTGCTCAGACTGGATGCAGTTCTGAGTGTTTTTGGTGACACAGGCACCTAGCATGGTCCTGTGAATGACAAGACTTTGAGGAAAGCTGGTATAATCAGTGGAGCAAGAGATATGGATTTGAATCCTGGTTCTATCAGTAAGTATCTAACAAATCACTCTTCTTGTCTGAGCTAATTAATGCTTGTTAGTTGAAGGGTGGGGCTTCATTTTCCTCAGCTGTAAAAAGAGAGCTGACCTAGAAGATCTAACTGGTGACTCAGCTTATGGAAAGCAATTTCAAAACTTTCCTTTCCAACCTTTAGTAAACAAACCTCCACAAATCTGAAAACTCTCACTGGGTCTTGATTTCCTTTAACTTTTTCTCCTTAGCCTGTTTTATTCTATAATCACCGTTAGAAAGCTCTGCCTAAAATGTCTTGTAAATGAATGGTTGGCCTAAACATTAAATGGCCCCTGTGGCAGAAAGTCATAGATGTAGATCTAGAATTGGAAGGGACCTCAGTTTAACCCTCTCATATGACAATTGAGGAAACTGAGGCCCAGCTAAGTGTCACAGTAGAGTGCTGGGCCTAGAGTCAGGAAGATTTAGGTTGAAATCCATAATCACTACCTGTGTGACCCAGGCAAGTCACAGCTTCTCTCAGTTTCCCCAACTGTAAAATGGGGATTATAATCTTATCTACCTCCAAGGGTGGCTGTAAGGATCAAATGAAGTGATCTTTCCTCTGTACCATGCAGGACCCTCAGGAAAGTACCAGCCTTAGATAATGCACTGTCTCTGCCCACACCATCATCATCACTAACATTAGAACCTTTCCTATGCTGTCTCGTTTATTTATCACAGCTGAAACCTACTAAGTGCTTAATAAATACTTGCTAACTGGTTAACTTAATAATGACTTCATTTTCCCCACCACTCTTAATAAATGCTTGAAGAATTTAATGGAATGAAATGGCATTCCCAAGATAACATAGCTAGCAAGTACCCAAATAAGATTTGAACCTGTTTGCTTGATAGCATTAATAACTTGATTGTGGATTGCATGCTGAACCCGGAGTCAGAAAAACCTCAGTTCAAATTTGGGCTCAGATACTGGGCAAATCATTTAACCTCTGCTTGCCTCGGTTTCCTCACTTGTAAAAATGATAAGAATAATAGCACCTGACTCTTGGTGTTGTTGTGAGAATAAAATGTATTTGTAAAGCACTTTGCAAAAGCTAAGACACTATACAAATGTCTTGTGTTAGATTGTGAGCTCCTTGAGGGCAGGGAATGATCACCCTTTGCCTCTTTTTGTAACCCCAGTGCTTAATACTGTGCCCAGCACATAGTAGGTGCTTAATAAATGTTTATCAACTGACTTGATTCCTGGCTATTATTTTTATTACTCTTGGTAATAGTAATGCAAAGTCTAGTACCTTATTTATTATTATTACTAGTAGTAGTAACAGTAGTAGTAATGCAAAGACCAGCCCTTATCCACTATACCACAATATTTCTCAAAGAACTTGCAGTGTAGTAGACTTATTAATAGACATTAATATATGCGTGTTATAGACACATGTATCACTTAAAATGTAAAATATACAAGATAGTAAAGATGGCTGCCATTTATATAGTTCTCAAAGGTTTACAAAGCACTTTACATGCATGATTTCATTTGATTCTCATAACAATGCCATGAGATAGGTATTATATATTATTATCAAAAGGAAATACCTAATTCATATATGTGAAATTTTATATATTAACAGTGAATGAGGATAATTTAAAAAATCTCCAGGAAAATTATTCACCTGTTAGATAGGATCATAGAGCTAGAAGAGACCTCAGGATTTAGCTAGTCTATGACCACCATTTTATAGATGAGAAAACTGAAACCCAGAGATGCCGAGTGCTTTGAGCAAGGCCATACAAGCTGTAAATGGCAGAGGCAGGTCCTCTGACTCTACAGCCAATATTTTCCCCACTGTACCATGTAGGCATCATCTAGCACATTTTACAAATGAGATAAATGATACTCAAAGAAATTAAATAACTTGTCCCTGGTCAAATAAGCACTGAATAGAAGAGAGACCTTGATTCAACTCCCAACTGCAATTTCAGCATGTTTTTACAATACCATTGAGGGTAGAAGGAGGAAAGAAATCAGGGCAAGCTTTCTGGAAGAGGTAACATTGGCACTGGGCTTTGAAGAATGGGTAGGAATTCAGTGTATCAAAGGGGTGGGAAAAAAAACTGCAGGGATAGAGAACATCATAAACAAAATACCCAGGGCACGTGTTGTCAATGCTGAATAGCCAGTTAGCCTAGAGCATGGCACATGTGTTGGGTATGTATGAGAGAGCTGGAAAGTAGGAACAATTCTAGATTCTGGAGACCTTTGAATGTGAGGCTAAGGACTTTGATCGATGAAGCTAGAATTTTCTGTTTTACAGTATCGTAGTTGTTTAGGGAATTCTTTTACAAAGCAAGTGTTTTACTGATGACAAAATGGTCTTCAGCTTGTGGTACTTGAAGCCCCACAGCTCTTTTTTATGTCTGTTCACCTATCTCTCATCGGGTGTTTGGGTCAGTGGGTTTGTCTTTCCAAAGTGCTATCCTGTCTGAGTATCATTCTGTTGGTCTCCTGTCTGTGGCTTCACTTTCTCAGAAGAGCATTGAAACAACACATGCAGCCCCAATCAGCCGCAGCCTTGGATTTATAGATCTGCGGGGTTATTATCTCCAGAAAGTAATGAGAACTCATGTCTGCGGGGGCTGGGAAGTCAGGGTAATGATTTCAAAGCTGAGTATCAGCAGAAAAATTAACGAGATGATGTTAAAACTCTTGCTTCTGTGGGTTGGCTGCATGGGAAATTAATGATCCTGTGCTGGCTGAACCACAAACACTCTCTGGGGGCCAAAGTGGAAGTCATTTAAAGGACTGGCAGTTTGTAACCATGTGTCACCCATTAATGTCACCCAGGGAGAGCTCAGATGGATCTTAGAATTGATACTCTCTATCAGCACTCCCCTATATCACTGTAGGGAACTGTTTGGGATTGTTGTAGGGGGAATGTTTGGCACCTCTCAGACCTCACTCTTGGGCTATCACACCTCCTGCATGATTAGACGTTGCCCTTCTCCTCACTCATTTCTTCCCTCTCACTGGATTCTTATAAAGTGTCAGAAGCAACTTTCTGAGCAAAGCAGAGAGGATATTTCTTTAACAACAGCCAACAACTTATATTTTTCTAGTACTTTAAAAACTTGCAAATGACTTTATATAGTGGCTCCTATTTGACTGTCCTGACAACACTTGTGATGTAGCTACTATAGGTGTTATTATCCCCATTTTACAGATGAGAAAATGAAGGCACAGAGATTATAGAACTAGCAAGTTTCAGAGGTGCTATGAAATCTTGGCCAAAGACAATGGAATTCCCTGACTAACCAAGACAGCTCTGTTTACTTGGCCTACAGGATTTGGTAACATCTGTATTTGTTCATGCACGTCTACTCAAAGTCTACTTCAGGCAGAGCACTCACTACCTGAGTTCATTGCTAGGATAGTAAAGCATAGCATAATGGTTAGAATGTTGGACTTGGAGTAAAAATAGACCCAAGTTCAAGTCCTGTCTCAGACACTCCCTTGCTATGTAACCCTAGGCAAGTCACATTAGTACTCTGTGACTCAGTTTTCTCATCTATAAAATGTGTGAGACTCAATGGCCACTATGTTTCTCTATGAGGTAATGAGCCTATGAGAAGCAAGAAAGGTAGAAATATGACTGTCAACCCTGCAGCAAGCATTTATCAAACTGTTTCTATGTATCAGGTACTGAATTAAGCACAGAAATACCAAGAAAAAAGTGTAACAGTTTCTATCCTTAAGTATTTTACAATTTCCTTGTCTCCAGGGTAGACTTTCCAAAGAAAAAACTCTCTACCACCTAGTAGTTTCTAGTATTTTAGGGCAGAGTGGAAACTACTGTGGCCAGAGCGTAAAGGCATGGCATCAGTAGTGGGTAATAACCTAGCCTACTTTGGGGAAGCTGCCCCATAAATTTGCCCCAGCAAAATTCAATAAGAAACAATTCACTTTCCTTCCTAGACTAATGTTATCCAATGCAACCTCCCTGGAGAAGATGGTTAAGGAGGAATCTTCTGAGACAGGTATGCTTCTAAGGAAGATCCAGAACTGAGTTTAGAACAGAAGCAGGGCCACCGGGAGAGAGACACTCCTTCCTTGGAGCCATGATCCTCCCAGAGCATGCTGCAAGCTTTTTCAGAAGTTCTGTTAATGTCGTCAAGAAACCAAACTCTACTCTTTAAGCAGGGAAGAGGCAGTCATTTGAAAGGAAGGAAATCTTTTGACCAGAAGTAAAATCCATCCTACCCCCCTGGCCCCTAGGGTAGAGTAGAAAAGTGAGAAGGAAAGGAATAAAACAAAACAACCCAGTTATTCCTGATTCTGCATTCCACTTTCACCCACAGGCACTTCTGGCTGACCTATCAGTCCAGATGGAAATCTTACCACACACCCAGCAGGCAGAAAGACTACAGAAAGGATGAAGGCATCAGTGCCCTCCCAGCCACCCTCCCACTTGACCCCTAAACCTTGCATAACTCCCTTAGATTGCACTACCAGATCCCAAATGAACGTCACTGTTTACTCCTTATGGGCTGGACTGGAGAAGAAGGGGGACGGAAGAAGGTGGTGGAGGAAGGTATAGGAGAAAGGTTCAGTGTGGACATGGTGGAAAAAGCCCTAGTTCTAGACTCAGAAAACCTGAGTTCAAATCCTGCCTCTGGCACTTACAACATTCTGTAACTTTTTGTAAATCATTTAATTTCTCTGGTTATCTTATCTGGAAAGTGAGGGGGTTAATCTCTAGATGGCTCCTAAAATGTTTTCTAGCTCTAGACTTAGCATCCCTAAAATTCTCATGGGTTCCTAAATTAAAGTCTGTTGAGGTGGCAGGAGCATTGAGTATTAGGGGAGACAGATATATGCATTAAGACGCTGAGCCCAACAGACCAGCCACCCACGCAGAGGGAGGACAGGGGCACTATGGAATGCTCAGATTCCCAGCAACCCAATGGCTTCTACCATCATTCATCAATGTCAGATCACTGGGTAATGTTCTCAGGAATTCAGGCTTCTACTGTTCCCTCTGCTCTTTAACGTTCAGAAAATGCAAGTGATGCCTACACACCATCAGGCATATGCCCAATTATCCTCTGGGGTGCTTTCAAGAAAGACAAAGGCTCAAGCCCAGAGCCAGAGTATACCTCAGAATTGCTCTCTACCCTGGATACTCCCTGTTCCTAGAACATGCATTTCCTTTTGTTCTTATACCATTGCTCATGCTTCTGTCTAGCAAACTCCTGATCTCTGAAATCAACCAGTGGTGATAGAAAAATGAGAGGGACATTAGGAGAAAGTGACTGTGTCAACTTGGAATTCAAAGTAGCAAAGAAAGGGAATATTGGCATCCCCACCAAATGGGTACCATATACTTTAAGAGATAAGGTCCAAGAGAAGAGGGGCATGGTCAGAAAGGTAGTTTGGTGTTAAAGGTAGAACACTGGATTTAGAAAGGAATCCAAGAGAGAAGTTTGTATTCAAATCCTACCCAGACACTAGCTGTGTGACCATGGGTTTACAATGTCTGTAAGCCTAAGCTTCCTTATATGAAATGGGGAATAATAATGCCTATAATGCCTAGTTTATAAAGTGATTGCTAGAATCCATTGAGATACCAGGAAAGTGCTTTAGACTGATGTGGAACTTCATTGTTTATAAGTGTTGTGTACCTTACTCTTGCCCTCTAAGATGGGCAATTTATATTGTCCATATATTATCCCAGTTTTATAGA
Source organism: Bettongia penicillata ogilbyi (assembly GCA_023548195.1). NCBI lineage: Eukaryota > Metazoa > Chordata > Mammalia > Diprotodontia > Potoroidae > Bettongia > Bettongia penicillata. The sequence goes on along the minus strand of JAJHZJ010000311.1, from coordinate 1,156,012 downwards.
CAGAGAGAGACTGAGACTCAGGTAAGAGGTTAAGTAATTCCTCCAAGTTGTTCTTGTCAGTAAGAATTTAAATCCAGGTCCTCTGATGACAAATCCAGGGTTCTGCGCTTTACCTCCTGCGGACACACACACACACACACACACACACACACACACACACACACACTTTTACATGATACTACTTGTCATCTCTTCCATGAGATTATAGTTCCATGGGGGCAAGGCTATGTCTTATTCTTTGTGCTTAGTAGAGAAGTCCACAAGTTGGTGCTCAATAAATGTTTGATGAAGGAGTAAATCACATGTCATATCAAGAAAGAGTTAACTCCAATCAAGTCATCAAGTCAAGGAGCAGCATGGAAAGATGGTCCATGAAGCTTCACTATGAATAATTTTTCTGGAGATAGTTGGCAGTTGAGAGTGAGACTGCATGGAAGAAGTCTTGTAGGAGGTGGGTATTGGCACTTCCAACTATATAAGACATTTTTTTCAGGACAGTGGGGAGTGGGGGAGAGGTTGCACTGTTTGCCAAATGCTTCTGTTCTGCTCCCTAGTCACCCTGGGCTCTGTGCCCATCACTGACTGGTCTCTCAGCAATCCCAGACACCCTCCTCCCTCTCTGCTCTACAGACCAGACACAACATCAATCACCAAATTCAGAAATAGGTCCATTTTAAAACTCAGATGCCCCCTTAAGGAAGGGTTTGTAGGAAAATAATTCTCTTCTTGTTTATCTTTTTCCATAAAGATAGATCTCCTAAGTCCTCAAAGTTCTTATCCCCCACTCTGTGGTAGGAGAGCCAGGGACACAGAACTGATATGCTTCCAAAAGGCAAAGAAAGAAAGCAAAATATTATCAGCACCAATAAATCAATCACAGATGGCCTTCAAAACTTAACTGAAAAGCAAAATGCTCATTTTCAGTGAGAGCCTGGTTTCTTGAAACAATTGGGAAATTTCCCAAGAACAGCCTCCTGTATAGGTGATCTAGGATTCATTGGCTTCAGCTGGAAATTTCATGATTTAAAAAAAAAAAAATCCTTTTTTGTTTCTCTTCTCCCAGGTGGAAGCAGGAAGATAAACAGCTCATTGAGGTATTGAGCATGGCCACATTGAATTAGAAGACCTGTGTCAAAGTTTCACCTCTTACACTGACTAGTTACATGTCCTAGGCAAATCACTTTCCTTCATTGGGCGTCAGTTTCCTCAGACAACAATAAAATGCAACACTGTTGTTCATGTGTTTCATTCAGGTCCGACTATTTATTAGCTGATGTGGGTTTTCTTGGCAAAGATACTGGAATGGTTGGTCATTTTCTTCTCCAGAAAATGCAACCTAGGACAAACGTATTAAACACGGTCAATGTGCATTGTGCTAGGTTCTAGAGGAAGAGATACGAAATTTGGATATGACTTAGTCCCAGTTCCTGCCTTCACAGAACTTGAAGTCTAAAAGGATTGTCTAGATTTACAGCAAGAAGGGACCAGAGAGTCCATCTAGTCCAGTTCTCACATTTAGGAAATTGAGACTTATGGAGTTTAAGTGACTCATTCTAGATCACACAAATGTTAAGTGCCAGAGATGGGATATGAACTCAGTTCTTCTGAATCCTAAGTCAGTGTTATTTCCTCTATACCAAGGCTCAATAGGACAAACACACATTACCACAATGCACACTATTACATGATAGGTGCATTAGGCAAGTACAAAACGAATATCTACAGATCCCTACCAGCTAGAAATCAGGAAAGACTTCCTGGAAGAGATAGCATTTGAGTAGAGATCTATTAAATGAGGAGGTTCAACCAGACCTACAATGACAGGTTGGATGTGGACTTTCTGAGTTCCTTTATGATCTTCTTGACTATGAATGAGCCCTTATGTCCTGGGACTATGAACCCTTATGTCCTGGATCCATGCATTGCAATATGACCTTTTAAAAGTTGTTGACATCTCTAGGAATGAGATGTCAGTCAATACAGTCTGTGTTTGTCCTTCATTTTTGAAGAAGACCATGACATCAGGGAAATGATGACATGACTGGCACTTGATTTTGTTTTGAGTGAGGGAGGATTGTGCAAGGTCACCAGCCTCACTTCTTCTCTGGAGCCATCTGGATACAGTGACCAGATATTCATCAGAATGATTAGAGAAAGCCCAGGATGCACTGGGAGACCTTGGCCTATTCAGGTACTCACTTTCAGTGAGATAATGCCGGGTCAGTGAATAGGCTTCTTTAAGAAGTAAACAGGGAATGGCTCCTTTAATGAGCAAAAGAAAGAAAAAAAATAAGTAAATGTAGCTGGGAGGGAAAGAGCAACAGTTACTCTAGATAATCATTCTGAAGGCAGGAGTGTCCTGAAAAGAGCCCTCAAGGGCTGTTCAAATTCAATGAATTCAACCAGTATTAAGGAAGTGCCTCATCACAGCAAGGTTTTACACCTTAGAGGTCACAGAATGATCCTTTCATTTAACTCCCTTCTTTTGCAAATAAGAAAACTGAGGCCTAGGGAGATAAGGTCTGAGGTGACAAAGATAAAAAATAGCAAAGCATGTATTTGGCCTACCTGATTCCAAATTTAGAGCTCTTCCTGTCTCCTTCACAGACCAGATTCTTATAAAGATTATGTATAGATCACTGAGCTAGTCTGAGGGAAAGATTCGACATGACATGGCCCCTACCTTTAGAAGACTTACCTCTCATGGAGGGATTAACAAGGACAAAGTAGGCCAAGTACTTACAAGAGGCAATGAACTCTTTATTCAAGGTAAAAGGAAGAAAGCATTATTTTTGATCTGGGCGTGTGTGTGTGTGTGTGTGTGTGTGTGTGTGTGTGTGTGTGTGTGTGTGTGGAAAGTCAGTTTTGGTCAAGTATAGTATCAAGAGAAAACTTCAAAGAAAAAGTGATATTTGTCTAGGACATGAAAGATAATAGGATTTCAATTCACAGAGATTGTCCAGAAGGGAAAGTGGTAAAGGCATAGGCGTTGAACAAAGGACCTATTGCTTTCTTAGACCCTAGGTGTGAACACCGCATGGTAACAATTATAGCTAGCTAGGATTTATATAACACTTCAATGTTTGCAAAGCACTTTATGTTTTAATCTCATTTTATCCTTACAACAACCCTGTGTTAAGTTATATAACTCTGTGAGGTATATTATCCCCATTTTGTAGATGAGGGAACTGAGACAGAGATTAAATTACTGGTTCAGGGGCACATTGCTTCAAAGAGTCTAAGGCAGGATATGAAGGCAGGTCTACTTCACTCAAGTCTCAGACTTTACCCACTGTGGCCACCTAGCTTGTCCCTGGACTGCATTCCAAAATGAAACCAGGAGCCTTTCTCCCCTGAAGATTTATTTTCAATTAATAACAGATTGTGTTATTAATTTTGGCTTGTCAGAATTTCATATCAAGCTTTAAAACACCCTACTCCCATTTTCCCTCTCCTGCCAATACTACGAATATCCCCAATCTTGCAGAAATTTTTTGTAAGTCATTTGGCCATAGGTTCTCAGTCAGTAATGTCTGCATTGGTACGACCTCTCCTTGACCCTTTCTGATTTCTATACAAAGCGAGCCCAGTGGGACTGGAAAGGAGAAAGGAAGCCATTGTTTTCTCTGAAGCCCACTTCTTTGGGGTCTTCTAGCTTACATAATCTTTCCCTTACCAGAAAAGCTGCTAAGCCCAGCTTTTGCCCATCCCAACCACTCCAGTCTTCCATCTTTCTCGCCTCTCCCCAACCCCACAGCCATGACATGGTTAAAAATCAAAGTAAATGCTTTATGGAGATAAATATTTCAAAATCTTGCTTTCAGGCCTGCCAGATGGCTGCACTTCACACTCCCAACTGTGTCAGACTCCAAAACTCTCCAAGCCTTCCGTCTTGTAGTCAGGTATGTCATTCTCAAATAAGGTTTTGGGGTGGAAGGTCCAAGTGGATATTTTTCCAAACAATTCCCAAGAGTTAATTGGAACCAGCATAGCTCAGATCATTGTGTCTAGAAATGATGCAGCTGCAAATGTTCTAACTAAACCACACCGTTCTCAGTGATCTCCCCTACACCTTGGCTTTCTCAAATCCTAAATGGAGGAGACCTTCACTCTTGTAATTCGGCACACTTGCAAGGTCCCACTTCTACCCCTCTAAATCCTACTGATCATTTAAAGCCCACCTCAAATATCATCTCCTCTAGAAAGCCATCCTTGATCCTAAAGTCAATAATGACTTGTATCATCAGGATTCACATACCTTTTTGATTACATTTCTCTCATTCTCCTTTGTATCACATTATGTCAGTTATTCTGCATAAATCACAGAGCAAAAGGTTTACAACAGGCCTATTATATTGTAGGGCAGCTAGGTGGTGCAGTGGATAGAGGACTGGCTTCAGAATCAGGAAGATTCATCTTCATGAGCCTAAATCTGGACTCAGACACTTAGTAGCTGTGCGATCCTGGACAAGTCACTTAACCCTGTTTGCCTCAGTTTCCTCTTCTGTAAAATGAGCTGGAGAAGGAGATGGCAAACTGCTCTGGTATCTTTGTCATGGAAACCCTAAAATAGGGTCATGCAGAGTCAGACTTGACTAAACCACAATTTATGTTGTAAACTCTATGAGGGCAGATAACATTTTATCAAAGGCTTTTATCTCTTAACAATTGGCAGATTACTCTCTTCCTGAAGGAGGTGGCCACAATAAAAGAATGCTGATTTGAACTGAACAAAACAGAAGAAGTGGGCCTCTGCCAGCAGTCGGCACATTTCTTCTGTCTTGGAGTGAAGCTGTGGAGAGAAAGTTAAACTTGGGGGCCAGGCCCTCCTGTGTTTGGATCTTAGGTCTGCTACTTGGGACTTGGGGCAAGTCCCTCCTCAGCTAATGTCCTGGGGCTTCTGCTTCTTCATCTGTTAAATTAGGGAGTCGGGCCAGGCGATCTCCAAGATCCCCTTCTAGTTCTAGTTTATGATCCTAAGAGTACCCCAAAGAAGGAAACAATTATTTTTTTAAGTGCCTACTACATGCCAGGTATTGTGCTAGGTGCTTTACAAATGCAGTCTCAAGTGATCCTCATAACAACCTCGGGAGGAAGGTGCAATTATTATCCCTATTTTACAGTTGAGAAAACTGAGGGTTGCATAGCTAGTAAGTGTCTAAGGTCAGATTTGAACTGTGGGCGAGGAAAGCAGCTTACCTGGCAAGGGAAAAATGTTGTAAGCTACTCTTTCTGACCCCTGGTCCAATGCTCTATCTACTATATCACCTAACTACCTCATAACAGATTTATGTCCTTATAAAAAACAAGGTGTGTGTGCGTATGTGTGTGTGTGTGTGTGTGTGTGTGTGTGTGTTTGTAGAGTTTTATTGATTCCTGTTTTCTTGGGCAGGTCATATAAAAGATGCAAAGCATTATATAGTTTTTTCATTTCGATAGGATCTTGCAGAGAATCCAAAGAAACAAGTTGTCTGTATTAAAGATACTTGAATAATGGGCATTTATTTTGAACATTTCTACCTCCTATACTATTATAAAAAAACAAATAAATATGGATACATTAGAAATAAAAACAAGTAGTCTAAAAAATAAAAAAGCAAACAAACTGACCCATTCTTACCACAATGCTTGTTTTCTCAAGTCTCAGGCAAGTTTAGGAATAGGGTGGCAGAATGAGGGAAAGTTACAGGGGTGGCTTTCAGCTCAACCTAAGGAAAATATCCCAATAATTTGTTAATGTTGTTCAGTCGTTTCAGTCATGTCCAACTCTTCCTGACCCCATTTGGAGTTTTCTTGGCAAAGATACTGGAGGGGTTTGCCATTTCCTTCTCCAGTTCATTATATAGATGAGGAAATTGAGGCAAACAGGGTTAAGTGGCTAGCCAAGGGCCACACAGTTGGTAAGTGTCTGAGGCCAGATGTGAACACAGGAAAATGAGTCTTCTGATGCCAGGCTCAGAGCTGTAGTACCACCTAGCAGCCCCATCTTAACAATTAGAATTGTCCAAAAATGGAATAGACTGTCTTACAGCTGATGAGTCTCTCATAACTGCAAATATTTAAACAGAAGTTGAATGACCATTTGTCCAGGAAATTGTTCAGCTCTACAAACCATCTTCCACGCAGCTTCCATATTGATATTCCTAAAACACAAATCTGATCAGGTCATTCTCTGCTCAAAACTTTTCAGTGACTCCTTGTACTCTGGAGGATAAAATATAAGCTCTCCTGTTTATCATTTAAATCTATTAACGATGTAGCCCCAGCCTCCCTTTCTAGACTTGTCACACATTCAGCTCCTTGCATGCTATTGTCCAGCCAAAATGGCCTACTTGGTAGGGCCTTTGAACATGCTTGGAAGGTGTTCCTCCCTCACATCTGCCTCTTAGAACCCCAGCTCCCTTCTGGTCCCTTTCAGCCTTGTATTTATGATCTTAAGCCTGGGTTCATGTTGTCACTGCCTATACCTTCACTGATTGGTCAGTTGGTGCTGCCCATCTTCCTCCCCCCAGTATTCTATGTACTTACTTTGTTCATAGTCCATATTTATTTTTCTGTGTACATATTCTTTCTCCCAAATAGAATGTAAGCTCTGTGGGGGCAGGAATTGTCTCATTTTGTAGCTGTGCACCTTGAGCTTCTGGCACAATTCCTGGTATGTGACAGGTGCTTAATAAATGTTTAGTGAATGAATGAGTGAATATCATAGAGGAACACATGCTTTGGGTAAGAGTTGGATTAATGACTTCCCAGCTTTAAATCTCTGTATGATTCTGTGGGTTTTGGGATCAATATCTGGCCAGTTTCCGATATAAGCAATAGATTTCAAAGGGAAGAAAAGTGAGCCTGTGAGACTATTTACCAAGAGAGAGTGATTAGCGACTGAGATTAGGAACTGATGTTGCATAGAGACTGGGCAGATTGTGGAGACAGATTCCAGGGGAAACCTCCTTATTTTTACCTACTGAGCAGGCAGAAGCACAGACTCAGGAGCTCCATGGATACTCAGCACCTTCCTAATTAGCATGAGAAATGTCACGTCTTTGGCAGGGGCTCCTGCTTCCCTTCAGTGTGGCATGCAGCTAGTTGTTAGAACACTAACAGAGTGGGAGCTCTCTGCCAGCCTTGCCACTGAGCCTCATATGAGACCCAGGAGGGTTTGCCACTATCCTCACACAAGGAGACTGGCAAAGAAGCCACTTTTTGTTACTTCATATACGCAATACATATATGTATACACACACGTACATATTGTTACACACATCACACATACATGTATAAGCATGCATGTGCATGCACACATGTGTGTATTGTGTGCACATACCTTATATACACACATGTATTGTATACCTATATACACATGTATGTGTGTGTACACGCATATACACATATACTTATAAGTCTATATATGCACATATCCCTCCTGTATAACATGCATCCTGGATGGGATCTTAGAGACCATCTTTCTAGTCCAGCCCATCTCTGCATAGGAATTCTTTATCATCCCCAACAGGTGGATAGACAGCCTTTCCTTGAAGATCAAGTGAGATAACTTACGTACAGTGCGTTGCAAGCTTCGGAGCACTATATAAATGCCAGTTGTATTAATAATCCCCAGTGAAGGAGAACCTGTTGCCACTTGAGTCAATCAAAGACTGGAAAACCTCTGCTTAGGGTCCTATATTTTCTTGGGACAGGCTACATTCTTCTTGCTTGGTGCTCTCCTAACCCTCCGTACCTCCCTAAACACACACTTTGGCTTTTCTCTTCCTTGTTTGAGATATCCAGCTTCTGAGTCACTGGTGCCTACCTGCTATGGCACCAGAGGGAATTTAAAAAAAACAAAGAGGTGGAAAACTCATCAGATTTTTCTGTAACCACCATTTCTCCAGGCAGCCCATTCTGTTTTGCTGGATCTCTATTTGTTAGGAAGTTAGTCCTCACATCAAGTCTAAATCAGCATCTTTGGTGCTTCTACCGTTGCTATTGGCTATGCCCTCTGGGACTACGCAGAACAAGTCCAATCCTTCTTCCAGATGACCAGGCACAAGGACTATGTCTGTGCTTCATTTTATTCCAGATGAAGGAAGTCCCTCTGCCGAGGCAGCCCATCATTCTCTGCAACTTAGTCTTAGAGGGTTGCCTAGAACCCTGGGAGGTTAAGGAACTTGCCCAGGGTCACAGAGCCCTGTGGGCTAGAGGCATAGATCTGAATCCTTCAGACTTATGAAGACAGCTGTTGTGTTTGCCTTGATTGCTTTAGGCTAAACATCTTCATAGTCCTCCTGTGAATTGGACTCAAGGCTCTTAGCTATCTTGGTCACCCTCTGCTCCCTGTCTAGTTTGTTAATATCCCCCACCTACAGGGATGCCCAGAATAGAACAGAATACCCCCGATGTAGTCTGCCCAGGGCAGAGCGGAGTGCAGCAATCATCTCCCTGTGCTTGGAAAATCATGCCTTCCTTAAAGCAGCCCAAGGAGGCTTGACTTACTTGACTGCGGTATTTTACGTTGAGGCTCACATTGTTGACCAGCCTTGAGTCTTTGTGCTGGTCAATTATGGAGCATCTCGAGGACACTCTTTACTAGGCTTCCATCATCCACCACTATGCCTGCTTAGTAAACACATGTTTTTACCAGCTAAAGATACAAAGTTGTTCTGTCACTACACCAGGCTCATAGAGCAGGAAACAGAATCTCTACCTGGGATTTTAAGCTGCTTTCTTCAGTGGAATATTAGAAACGTCCTGCTCCTCTCTAAGCACATGGAAAGATCACTGCTCTTGAATTCAGAAGATCTTCTGGGTTCAAACCTGGGGTCTGCCACCAAGTCATTATGAGACCTTTGGTAAGATATTTCAAGTCTCTGAGCCTCAATTTCCTCATCTGCAAAATGGGGGCAAATAATATTTCCCCATCCTACCTTGCCCTACTTTAAAGTATGCCAAGTGCCCTACATACATCATCTCATTTAATCTTTACACAATGCTGTGAGCTATGTTTTAATTATCATTCCAAATCTACAAATAAAACAACTGAGTCTCAGAGGCTTGAGGTGACTTGAATAGCTTCAGAGATGGGACTTGAACCCTGGGAAGCCCTATCCTACAACAGAAAGGACCCTAGCTCTAGAGTGAAGCGACCTGGGTCTGAACCCTAGTTCTGCTACCAACTACCCATGTGATTCTGGGCAAACCATTGAACCTTTCGGGCATTAGCTTCCTTATCTGTAAAATGAGGGGTTGGGACTAGATGAGTTCTAAGGACCCTTCCGGTTCTAGATTTAGGATCTCATACTGTAACTGCCTTATAAAGGAACAGGAAATCAGCCATTTATCACTATGCTCCTTGCAACATGGGACCACTGAGGTTTTTTGAGTGGGGGTACAATGTTCTGTCTTGTTGTTTAGTCATATCAGTTGGCAGCTGTGTGGAAGAAGCATTGGCATTAAGAGGAGCTTGATACAGGAAGACCAAATAAGAGGCTATTGTCATGGTTTGGACAAAAGGTGATGAGAGTTTGAGGTAGGGAGATGCTGTGTGAGTGATGAGGAAAAGACATGTGGACAATACTACAGAGATGGAAAAGACAAGACTTGGAAATCAATTGCTTAGGTAAAGTGAGTGCAAATAAGAAGTCCACCTGGGTAGGAGAGCCAGGAAATAGCAGGGTCATGAAAACTTGGGAAGGAGATGGTATCCAGAAGGGGAGGGCAATCAATGATGCCATGCTACAGAGAGGTCAAGGCGGACTAGGACTGAGGAAAGGTCATTGGAGGAGCAAATAAGAGATCTCTGCTTATCTGAAGAGCAATTCCATTTGAGTGAGAAGTCCCCAGTAAGACTACCTAGTGTCTGAAGAGAATGGCAGGAAAGGAAATGAGATACAGAGTGTAAATGGCTTTTTTTCACAGAGTTTAGTCGAGAAAGAGAGGAGATACATAAGATGATAACTAGAAGAGATGGCTGGATCTACTGAGGGCTGTTTGAGAATGAGAAAACTTGGATGTGTTTGTAGGGAACAGAGGAACCAGTAGATGAGGAGAGATCTGTTGGAGAAGGCAGGGAACGAGATAATGGGTATATGTAAAGGGAGCAAGCCTTATCACCTGTTAGTAATAATGGTAGCTAGCTAACATTTACATAGTAACTACTTTGTGCCAGGCTCCATGCTAAGTATTTTACAAATAGTGCCATGTTTGATCCTCCCAGCAACCTTGGGAGGTAGGTATTATTTTAGCCCCTGTTTTACAGGTGAGAAAAGTGAGGCAAAAACAGATTGAGTGTCACCCATTGTCAAACAGCTGGTAAGTGACCCTGGATTTGAATTTGGATCCATTAATTATAATCTCCTTGAGGGCAACTTTTACCTTTTTTCTTTTTTTGGATATCCTCAATATTTATCACAATGTCTGGCATATGGTAGATACTTAATAAGTTATTAATTATTGATTAGGTCTTTATTATACCAGGTCCAGTACTCTGTGCCACCTAGTCGGCCTCTTCATTATTGAATGAGGTAAAGGAGGAAACAGTGGGGAACGACATCAAGGGATTGTGAGATCTTGGAGTGGTTGTGAGATGAGGAGGAATTATAAAATGGGAGCTCTGGGCAAATGGTCTCAATTTTTTTTTTTTAAGTAAAGTTCAAATCAAGGGCCTCAGCTGCTGGTTAGGGGAAGGGGTGGGATGGCAAGCTTGAAGAAAGAAGATTTGAAATAATTGTGGAAGGCACAATGTAAAATGAATTAGGGAGGAGTAAAAGGACTGCCATGTTATAGTGAGGGCCCAGCTAGTGAACCCAGTGATTTTCTTCAATTTCATTCACATGAGTAGTAAAAGAGTCAGATGGCGCCAGTAATTCAGGACTAAGGCTTTACCAAGGTGAGGGATGGGACAAAGGACAAACCCAATGTACTGTTGATCTGACTCACTTTAAAATTGGGAAAGAGGAGAGGGTAGGCAGAGCAGTGAGGATAGTTTGGCAAATCTCTGAGTGATGGAGTGATTACAGGTCATTCCAGAAATAAAGAATAAGTTTAGGAGTAATAAGGGATAGGGAAGATGGATAGAAGAAGATTATGATCCGATGAAGAAATTTAATTATTCTTGATCATGGAAGTTGAACACTATGAGTAATCTTAAGATCCCTGTCTATGGCTGGGATAGAGTGAGTAGATTGGGGAACTTATGATGTTATATTAAACATTAAATGTAATGTTGAAGTCCCCTCATATGAGGGCAAGAGTTACAGCAGACAGAGTAGCTGAGCACTGAACTCATTAAGAAATATCCACCAGGATCTGAATATATGGATAGAGTAAATTTCAAAATAGGAGAGTTTACTGAGATTTGGTGGGAAAGGGAGGGTCTGCTAGTGGCAATGGGGGCCAAGTAGAGTCTGATTCCTCCATCTTGACCAGTTGGGGGCAGGGGGCAGGGCATATGAGAAAAGCTGCGATCAGCAGTGCGAAAGAAAGCCCATGTTGCCTTATCACTGAAGGTTCAGGGTTCAATGTCTCAGGCAAGATTTGACTCCAGAACTTCCTAACTCCAAGCCTGTCCCTCTCTCCTAGTGGGCAACACCCTCTCTAGCTAGGAACTAAAGGCAACCAAAAAGAGAAAAAGGCTCTAGGCTGAACTCTTCTGGAACTGATCAAAGAACAAGGATGATATGAATCGATGAAATCATCTTAGGCCAGGTACAAGTTAAGCATCTACAGGGATTGCGTCAAAGAGAAAGATTTTTTTAAAACCCTTTTTACTAAATAAAAACACATAGCAAGGATATAAATTGACAGGTGCAGCTTTCCAGGATCCTACCCTTGATGGATAACATCAGCCCTTAGGGGGATAAAGAGTCTGGTAGATTCAATTCTTCCTCAATATTGGTTTAGTCATCAAAAATTAGAATTTGGTCTATTTAACCAATCCCTCTTCTCTGTTTTTGTAACTAGGGGCCATGTATGCTCCATAAATAATCAACAACTGCCTTGTTAGTCCCTTAGGGCTCCAAACCTGAGCAGCATGAGTAAGACAGAAATTGCTGAAAAACAATGTGGGGAAACATTACATGATATTTGTCAATATTTGCATAACCAAATTACAGTTGGCATTGTGTACCAACGAATCTCACTCAAGCTTTACAAATAAACAAGGAAGCAAATACAGATCCAAAGAGCCACTTTCTTGGGTGCACTATGTAAAAAGTACTGCTGTCATGCAAGCCCACCAAAAGTGTTCACTCATCACAAATAGCCCACTCTCTGATCCCCAAAGAATTATAGTTAGTGAAAGCTTTCAGCTCAGAAGAAGAATTGATGATGTGGTTCACATACAGCTGTGCTTTAGTTGGGGGTTTGGGAACTCAGGGAGAATTCAGTTGAGTGGGGGAAGATGGACTTGAGAAAGGCAGCACATATGGGGTGGTTCAGGTTAAAGACTCTGTAGGTAGCTCAGCTTAGATGCATCTATACTAGTGGACAGGGGTGGGTCCAGGGAGAGGGGTACAATAAAAAAGGACCATTGGGGGAGGATGCCTGGGATCAGTTAAGAAGGAAAATATACTTCCTCACAGTAGCCTTTCACCAGCCCCATATCATAACACATGATCACCTCATGTCTCATTGGGTGGCTTGGGGCAAAGTCCTGGTGGCCTCATACTAGTTACATCTCTGAAGTATGGGGAATGCAACAACAGAAATCAGACAAAAAAAATATATATATACACACACACACATCTTAAACTGGTCTTTTCTTGACAGAGACTTACAAACAAACATTTTTACTCTGATTTCAAACTTCGCTGACAGTATGCACAACAAAAATTACCAAGATGGTAGTTATGTACTAAGGGAAGACAACAGACTGAACACAAAGTTTCCTTAGTAAAAGTCTCTCTGGGAATACGCTCTTGAAAAATAAGACCAATTTTCTCTGGGTCTGTCAATATTCAGGTACATGCTTTCCTTGAAAAGCAATAATTTACACAAATCAACCAAAGTTTTGAAAGGCATATTGTTATGGGATGGGATGGATCAAGAAATCTTTTAGGATGTGTGGTCATTCCTGGTAATGGTAGGAAAGGTTTAAGTTTTAGCAGGGTAGCCTCTAAACAGTAGCCTCCTCCTCAAATATGCCATAAAGGCAACTAACTGCTGATGCTACCCAAGATGTAGGCTTCCATCACAATCTGAAACACACAAGTTATCTCCACTTAGAGAACATAAACTCTTTGAAGGCACACCATTTTCCTTTTGTCCTTTGTAGGCTCAGTGCCTGATAAAATGTCTGGCATATATTGGGCACTTAACTAAATTTTTGTTGGTTGACTACCTCTTTTATTTATTTATTTTTTAATGTAAATTTATTTATTTAACTTTTTACATTCATTTTCACAAAATTTTGGGTTCCAAATTTTCTCCCCATTTATCCCCTCCCCCCACCCCAATACACCGAGCATTCTAATTTTCCCTATCACCAATCTGCCCTCTCTTCTATCCTCCCTCCCTTCTCTTGTCCCCATCTTCTCTTTTGTCCTGTAGGGCCAGATGACTTTCTATTCCCCATTAACTGTATTTCTTATTTCCTAGTACCAAGAACAATACTCAACAGTTGTTCCTAAAGCTTTAAGTTCCAAATTCTCCCCATCCCTCCCTCCCCACCCATTCCCTTTGGGAAGGCATGCAATTCAATATGGGCCATATCTGTGTAGTTTTGCAAATGACTTCCATAATAGTCGCGTTGTGTAAGACTATATTTCCCTCCATCCTATCCTGCCCCCCATTGTTTCTATTCTGTCTTTTGATCCTGTCCCTCCCCAAGTGTTGACTTCAAATTGCGCCCTCCTCCCATTGCCCTCCCTTCCATCATCCCCCCCACCCTGCTTATCACCTTCTCCCCCACTTTCCTGTATTGTAAGATAGGTTTTCATAGCAAAATATGTGTGCATTTTATTTCTTCCTTTAGTCAAATGTGATGAGAGTAAACTTCATGGCTTTTTTGCTCAGCTCTCCTCTTTTTCCCTCCACTAAAAAGTCTCCTGCTTGCCTCTTGAATGAGAGATAATTTACCCCATTCCATTTCACCCTCTCTTCTCCCACTACATTTTTCTCTCACTGTTTACCTTAATTTCTTTTAAGATATGATCCCATCTTATTCAATTCACTCTGTGCTCTCTGTCTCTGTGTGTGCATGCATGTGTGTATGTGTGTGTGCACACATGTACATGTATGTGTGTGTGTAGTCCCACCAACTACCCAGATACTGAAAAGTTTTAAGAGTTACAAATATTGTCTTTCCATGTAGGAATGTAAACAGTTCAGCTTTGGTAAGTCCCTTATGACTTCTCTTTGCTGTTTGCTTTTTCGCTTCTTCTCATTCTTGTGTTTGAAGGTCAAATTTTCTTTTCAGCTCTGCTCTTTTCATCAAGCATGCTTGAAAGTCCTCTGTTTCATTGAAAGACCATATTTTCCCCTGAAGTATTATACTCAGTTTAGCTGGGTAGGTGATTCTTGCTTTGAGTCCTAGTTCCTTTGACTTCTGGAATATCCTATTCCATGCCCTTTGATCCCTTAATGTAGAAGCTGCTAGATCTTGGGTTATCCTGATTGTATTTCCACAATACTGGTATTGTTTCTTTCTAGCTGCTTACAATATTTTCTCCTTGACCTGGGAGTTCTGGAATTTGGCCACAATGTTCCTAGGAGTTTCTCTTTTTGGATCTCTTTCAGGCGGTGATCGATGGATTCCTTCAATATTTATTTTGCCCTCTGGTTCTAGAATCTCAGGGCAGTTTTCCTTCATAATTTCATGAAAGATGATGTCTAGGCTCTTCTTTTGATCATGACTTTCAGGTAGTCCCATAATTTTTAAATTGTCTCTCCTGGATCTATTTTCCAGGTCAGTTATTTCTCCAATGAGATATTTCACATTCTCTTCCATTTTTTCATTCTTTTGGTTTTGTTTGGTGATTTCTTGGTTTCTCAGAAAGTCATTAGACTCCATCTGTTCCATTCTAATTTTGAGAGAACTATTTTCTTTTTTTTTTAATTTATTTATTTAACTTTTTACATTCATTTTCACAAAATTTTGGGTTCCAAATTTTCTCCCCTTTTATCCCCTCCCCCACCCCATTACCTCAAGCATCTAATTTTCCCTATCTCCAATCTGCCCTCTCTTCTGTCATCCCTCCCTTCTCTTGTCCCCATCTTCTCTTTTGTCCTGTAGGGGCAGATGACTTTTATTCCCCATTAACTGTATTTCTTATTTCCTAGTAGCAACAGCAATACTAAACAGTTGTTCCTAAAACTTTGAGTTCCAAATTCTACCCATCCCTCCCTCCCCACCCATTCCCTTTGGGAAGGCAGGCAATTCCATATAGGCCATTTCTGTGTAGTTTTGCAAATGACTTCCCTGATAGTCGTGTTGTGTAAGACTAACTAAATTGCCCTCCATCCTACCCTGCCCCTCATTGTTTCTCTTCTGTCTTTTGATCCTGTCCCTCCCCCAGTGTTGACTTCAAATTGCTCCCTCCTCCCTTTGCCCTCCCTTCCATCATCCCCCCCTTGCTTATCTCCTTCTCCCCCACTTTCCTATACTGTAAGATAGATTTTCATACCAAAATGAGTGTGCATTTTATTCCTTCCTTTAGTCAAATGTGATGAGGGTAAACTTCTTGGTTTTTTTTTCTCAGCTCTCCTCTTTTTCCCTCCACTAAAAAGTCTCCTACTTGCCTCTTAAATGACATATAATTACCCGATTCCATTTCACCCTCTTTCCTCCCACTACATTTCTCTCTCACCATTTACCTTAATTTCTTTTAAGATATGGTCCCATCCTATTCAGTTCAATCTGTGCTCTCTGTCTCTGTATGTGTGCATGTGTGTATGTGTGTGTGCGTGCATGCGTGTACATGTGTGTGTATGAACCCACCAACTACCCAGATACTGAAAAGTTTTAAAAGTTACAAATATTGTCTTTCCATGTAGGAATGTAAACAGTTCACTTCTGGTAAGTCCCTTATGACTTCTCTTTGCTGTTTACTTTTTCATGCTTCTTCTCATTGTTGTTGTGTTTGAAAGTCAAATTTTCTTTTCAGCTCTGGTCTTTTCATCAAGAATGATTGTAAGTCCTCTGTTTCATTGAAAGACCATATTTTCCCCTGAAGTATTATACTCAGTTTTGATGGGTAGGTGATTCTTGATTTGAGTCCTAGTTCCTTTGACTTCTGGAATATCCTATTTCACGCCCTTCAATCCCTTAATGTAGAAGCTGCTAGATCTTGAGTTATCCTGATTGTATTTCCACAGTACTGGAATTGTTTCTTTCTAGCTGCTTGTAAGATTTTCTCCTTGACCTGGGAGTTCTGGAATTTGGCCACAATGTTCCTAGGAGTTTCTCTTTTTGGATCTCTTTCAGGTGGTGATCGGTGGATTCTTTCAATACTTATTTTTCCTCTGTTTCTAGAATGTCAGGGCAGTTTTCCTTGATAATTTCATGGAAGATGATGTCTAGGCTCTTTTTTTTTTATCATGACTTTCAGGTAGTCCCATAATTTTTAAATTGTCTCTCCTGGATCTATTTTCCAGGTCAGTTGTTTTTCCCATGAGATATTTCACATTCTCTTCCATTTTTTCATTCTTTTGGTTTTGTTTGGTGATTTCTTGGTTTCTTGTAAAGTCATTAGACTCCATCTTTTCCATTCTAATTTTGAGAGAACTATTCTCTTCAGTGAGCTTTTGAACCTCTTTTTCCATTTGGCTCATTCTGCTTTTGAAAGCATTCTTCTCCTCATTGGCTTTTTGAACCTCTTTTGCCAATTGAGTGAGCCTATTCTTCAAGGTGTTATTTTCTTCAGCATTTTTTTGGGTCTCCTTAACCAAGGTATTGACCTGTTTTTCATACTTTTCTTGCATTTCTCTTCCCAGTTTTTCCTCCACCTGTCTAACTTGCTTTTCAAAATCCTTTTTGAGCTCTTCCAAGGCCTGAGCTCACCTGACATCCCCCTGGGATGTCTGGGGTACTGAGGCCCTGCCCTCCACTTCTTTCCCTGATGGCAAGAAAATGTCCTCGTCATCAGATCCGAATGTCGGGATCATTTGCATTTGTTGGAAAAAACTCTTTATAGTCTTATTTTTCTTCCCTTTTCTAGGCATTTTCCCAGCCAGTTACTTGACTTCTGAGATTCCTGTCCTCCCCTGCCTAGATCCGCCCACCTAGTGCTTGGGCTCTGAGATTCAAATGGGCTTTCTGCGCGCCCGCTAATCAATGTGAGCTTTAGTTCTGGTGCTGGGGTGGGGACAGGGCCGCCTCCCAGGCTCGGCTTCCTCAGGGGCTTTATGCAGAGACCTTCAGGAACGTAGCGGGTGGGGGGGGCTGCCTCCCAGGCTCAGTTCCCTCAAGGGCTTTATGCAGAGGCCTTCTGTAGTGGAGCACGGTGGGGCAGCATCATCCCCCAGGCTCAGCTCCCTCAGGTTGTTTATGCAGAGACTTTCAGTAATGAAGATCCTGCCTGCTGCTGGGGGAGTCCAGCCCGCCACCACTGCTGCCTCCGCTGCCGCCCACGCCTCTGCCTCCGCCGCTTCCTGCCCCCATTTCTGCCGCTGCCGCTTCCTCCCGAGGGGGCCCGAGTCACGGAGACACCCCACTCCCCTCAGCCAGCCAGCCGTCTCTCTCACTGACCTGTAGCTTCTGTGGGTGGAGGGACTTTCCCGGCTGCCGGAGCTTCCGTCCCTGAAGCCTGCTCGGGTCAGCTTCTCTGGGGCCACGGCCAGGGCAGCGCTGGGGTGGGGTTCGCTTTCTGGGGCGTGACTGACCCTGCGGACGGGTCTCCAGGGCTCTCTGGCACAGAAATCTCTTCCACTCCGTTTCTGTACCCCTTTCAGGGGTCCAGAAGTTATGGGGGTCTCTTTTTACATTAATTCTATGGGCTGTGGGTTGGAGCTCGTAAACGTGAGTCCTTCTACTCCGCCATCTTGGCTCCGCCCCGAGAGAACTATTTTCTTCAGTGAGCTTTTGAACCTCTTTTTCCATTTGGCTAATTCTGATTTTGAAAGCATTCTTCTCATCATTGGCTTTTTGAACTTCTTTTGTCAATTGAGTGAGCCTATTTTTCAAGGTGTTATTTTCTTCAGCATTTTTAGGGGTCTCCTTTAGCAAGGTATTGACCCATTTTTCATGCTTTTCTTGCACCTCTCTCATTTCTCTTCCCAGTTTTTCCTCCACCTGTCTAACTTCATTTTCAAAATCCTTTTTGAGCTCTTCCATGGCCTGAGCCCATTGGATATCTATTTCGGATGTTTGGATACAGAGGCCTTGGCTTCTATGTCTTTCCCTGATGGTAAGCATTTTTCTTCCTCATCAGAAAGGAAAGGAGGAAACATCTGTTCACCAAGAAAGTAACCTTCTATGGTCTTATTTTTTTTCCCCTTTTCTGGGCATTTTTCCCAGCCAGTTACTTGACTTCTGAGATTCCTCTTCACCCCTGCCTCACTAGTGCTTGGGGTCTGAGATTCAAATGCTGCTCCCCAGTCTCAGGGCTTTCAGTGGCTGGAGTGGCTGCTATTCAATGTGAGCTTAAGTACTGCTGCTCAGGTCGGGGCAGGGCCGCCTCCTAGGCTCAGCTCCCTGAGGGGGTTTATGCGGAGATCTTCAGTAATGGATCTGAGGTCCTTCCTGCTCTGGGAGCCCCTGGCCACCACTGCCTCTGCCGCTGCCTCCCGAGGGGGCCTGAGTTATGGAGACACCCTGCTCCCCTCTTGGCCAGCCCAGAAGTCTCTTTCACTGACCTGTAGCACCTGTGGGTGGAGGCACCTTCACGACTGCCAGAGTTTCCATCCCTGAAGCCTGCTCAGATCTGGTTCTCTCAGGGCTACTCGGCCAAGGCACGGCTGGGCTCTGCTCCGGGCTTGGTGAGCGATGGACATTTGGGGCCGGTTTTTCAGGGCTCTCTGGAATGGAAATCTCCTCCACTGCATTGCTGCATGGCTTCCACTGCTCCAGAATTTGTGGGAAGTTCTTTTTACAGGAAATTTATGGGTTGTGGGTTTGCAGCTAGCATGTGTGAGTCTTTCTACTCTGTAGCCATCTTGGCTCCTCCCCCCCGTTTTTATTTTTAAATTAAATTGTTGTCCCCATTGTACAGGTGAAAAATGTGAGGAAGAGAAAGCAGAAGAATAACAGTTAACATCTACATAGTACTCTAGAATTTGCAAAGTGATTTATATCTATTGTCTGATTTGATTTTTACATCCAATCTGGGAGGTCAGTGTTATTATGGTCCTCTTTTTACAGATGAGGAAACTGAAGTGGAGTGCTGTAAATGACTTGCCCAGGTTTATACAGAGAGTTGATGTCTGAGGAAGGATTTGAGCTGAGGTCCTGCCAATTCTTAGATCAATGCTTCAGTTGCCACACTACCTCTGGAAATCACTCATCCATGCAAACAGTATGTCTCAGACTTCAGCACATGTCTCTGGTTTCAAGCCAAATTGTCTTCATCTTACAAGGAAAGTGACACCTGACATTTAGCTCAGAATCGTACAACTGAATTAGAGAAAACCATAATATCACAAACCGTATCACAAATGGAGTCTTACATTTAAAACACTACCCGTTAGAGAAGTTTTGACCTTGGCAAGCCTTGCCCATCTGCAATGAGTGGAAAGCGTTGATAAGGATAATGAAAATGAAATATCTACTGTCTCATAAAATCTTTCCTGATCCTCCCCCTAGCTTTCGGAATAAGAGTGGAGAACATTGACAGGGAAAATGAAAATGGCAGTATCTCCATCTTATATCTCATAAAAGCTTTTCTGATCTCTTGAGTTTCTGATGTCCTATTTCTGAAAAATTTAGCTTCTATTTTTTACTTTGTATAAACTTAGTTATATACATGCTATCTCTATTTATTGAGAGCAGGCCATTTTATTTTTGTTCTTTGTATGCTCAGCATACAAAGTGGTAAACTGTCTGGCACATATTAGACATAATAAATTCATGCTGATTGACTATCTCTTTTTATTTTCAAATTAAATTTTATTTTCAGATCCTCATTTTCTCCACCACCACCCCTTTGCCTCAATTGGGAAAGTAATAAAACAAAACAAGACCCCTGTTACAATCATGTAGAATTAATCAGAACAAATTTCCACATTGGCCATGGTCAAAATAACCTTATCTCAATCTGTACTCTGAGTCCACCAGCAGTTGGTAGTATGTTTTTTCTTGAGTCCTCTGGAATTGTGGTTGGTCATTGTGTTGATCAATATATAATAGACTTGAAATATTTTTATATCCTTATTTACACAAATAACTATAACCAGCACTAATAAATCCACAGGCATTTATTAAGCACCTACTATTTGCTGGTGTGGAAACTTCAAATACAAAAATGACAGTCCATGCTCTCAAGGAGCTTACATTTAATCAAGAATAATTTATTCACCAACTACTGTGGAGGAGAAAGTCAGGCTGGTGACTTTGCATAGTCCTCCCTCTCTTAACTCCAATTCACTTGCATGTCATAGCATCACCTCATGATGCCATGGTCCTCTTCAGGAACAAGGGACAAACAGCAATGTTCTAGTCACCGTACATACTAGATTTAGAGCATGCAAAAACAAAAATTGGTGCTGGGGGATACAATGTGTTCACCAGAAAAGAAAATAAGTGATCTATCTATCTGCATATATTGTAATTATACAAGGTGGGAGAGGGGGCCCTAACAACTTCTATAATTCAGAATACTCATATTACAATCAAATGACTGAGCTTCAATAAACATTTATTAAGCCCCTAGTCGTTTAATCAAGAGCTAAAAACAAAACCAAAAAACAAAGAATCCATAACCCATCTCCCTCATCCCCACCATGATACAAATGAAAATGAAGCCAGAAAAAAGGGATTTGCTTGAGTTCATGTAGGGGATAAAGAACAGAGCGAGGATTCAAACTCTTTTCCTCTGACTCCAAATTCAATGCTTTCCCCCACATATCAGAATACTGTAGTGCAATAGAAAGACCTATGTTCAGCTCTGACCTCTGACATGAGCTAGGTATGTGATTTTGGGTAAGTCACTTATCCCTTTTTTGACTTAGTCTCCTCATCTGTAAAATGGGAATTAATGATACTTATTGTGCTCAGCTTGCAGGATTGTTTAGAGGCTCAAATGAGAGAAAGCATTTTGCAAATTTTAGCTAAACATCAAATATTAGCTAAATGTCAGTTATTTTTGTTACTGCCATGTGACCAGGAAGAATCACTTTGGTATAGAAAACTAGCCAGGAAGACCTGGATTCATGTTCTATCTCTGACACATGCTGGCTGTGTGATTGTGAACAAGTCAGTTTTTGTCTTAGTGCTCTAAGGAAGACTCTAAAATGACAAATTGCAGAGAAAGTGCAGATCTCTTAATAGGATGCCCTCTTCGGAGAATTTCCCACTCCAGTGAAATCCTAGGTGTACTTCCTGCCCCGAGTGGTCTGCACTTGGCTATCCACTGTGGGAGAGCAAAAGAGACCATGGGACTTTGGCCTCTAAAAATGGATATGTTAGATATGGAGACAAGATGGATACGCCATGAAACAATGAGACCACACAGTATCAGCCCAGGACTCTTCCTTCTCAACAATGCTCTCCCAAAGCTAGGGATGGAGAGGACATTAGGTTCTGGAAAGGTATGCTGGGAGGGAATAAGCTCTGGCAGGGTTGACTGTCTTAGTAATATATTAGGAAGGTTTGAAAATACCAAAAGGAAACATGGAGCTCACACCAAGACAGCCATGGGAGCCAGTTCTATTGAGGGGAGATAGAAAATGAAACAGTCAGAGAGAATGATGGAATAAGGCCAGAGAGGGAATGGGGTAGCTTCTCTCCAGCTAGTCTAATCTTGAGGGTTTTTACAGAGTTCTTAACTGGCCCAGTAGGATGAAGCACTGGGGGCAGGACAGGAGGAGCTGGAGTATTACCTGCTGATTCATGCTAGCTGGGAGAGGAAAGACTATTGGATTGAAGAGTGACTGATAATCCAAAGGAAAGCTGTTTTGGGATGTTGTTGTTGAGCTGTTTCGATCTTGTCCAACTCCTCGAGGCAGGGGTTATTTTTGGTTTTCATGGCAAAAATACTGAGTGGTTTTTACAGCTCATTTTACAGAGGAAAACAGACAAACAGGGTAAGTGACTTGCCCAGGAGCACGCAGCTAGTAAGTGCCTGAAGCCAGATTTGAACTCAGGAAGATGAGTCTCCATTGTGCCACCTATCTGCACTTTGAACCATAATAGTTGGTCTTACTCTCACAGGGTGGTCTGAATTCTGTCTCAGAAGGTTTTAAACTTTTGCAGTTTTCTTTCTTAAGTGGATTGGGAAGACCACTATATTCCCTACACCAACCTCAAAATTACTTTGTACTTCCTTTGAGTATTTTTTCATTTACTTTTTTTGGTGTACACATAATTTCCTCACAGTAGAATATGTGATCTTTGAAGTCAGAGACTGTTTAGTTTTGGGGTGTTTATATCCTTAAATCCTAGCACAGTATTAGGTACATAGTAGGCCTTAATAAATTTTTTTTTTAATAGAATGAAGGAATGACTAGGGAGAATTCTCTTTTTGACAAATTTGCATTTTAAAAGAAGAGACCCATTGACCCAAATAAATCTTCTAATTCTCCAGTTTCAGGCTGTGAGACCAAAAGAAGTAAAACATTTCAGGCAGGAGAGGAAGACGCTTTGGTGATGGGGGTAGGAGTGCTTTGATTAGTTCCCTTAAATCATGTCACATGTTTTCCATTCACATAGGTGAATTTCTTCCTTCACCTACACAGGATTGGTTTTGCCATATGAAAGTCTAATTAGTAACTGTACTGCTCTTCCATCATACAAAGCAGGGTGCAGTTATCTCTTACACATCATGACTTTGCCCATTGCAAAATTCCTGCATCTCTGGTCGGCATAAAAAATTAAATGGGAAATTTGGGGGAGTTTTGTGGAAGCCACAAATGACACATGAAGGCCAGGAGATGAGACAGAAAAAGCTTAGAAACTCAAAAATGCATAAAATACATGTGTTGTATTGTATAATATCATCATGTCATCTTTTAATAACCTAATAATTCAGACTTCATCTTTGATACAAAGGGAAGACCTTTTTTATTTTATTTTATTACTATTTATTGTTTTATTTTATTATATTATATTATGCAGATTTTTCAGACTGTGGGGGTACAGCACCCCTCACTCCTGAGACGTGGAAGGGATAGCTGTATAATAACCTTTTGAAAAATTGGCAGCAAATTTCCTAGAACTCACAGAACCCAGTCTCGCTTTAGGGATCAACATTTACTCAAGGTCAAAAAGGGGGAAATGTTATATTTTGGGACATTAGTAAATGAGGATATGAAACTTCATGGCTTGGAGAAATTAGAAAATTTCTGAAATTAATTCACCAGTGGTAGAATGTGCAAACCAAAAAATTTACCAAGTACTTCCCAACTACATTACTAGGATTCCCACATAATACTTAACTAAGTACATCAAACCTTATCTAGGTAAGGGACATAGTACAAAATATACATCGTGTGTTAATTTATTCAAAGAAGAAAGGAAAGTCAATAGTTTTTGTTAGATATCAGGAGCAGTGACAAGCACTCAACCAAACAAGATTTCAACATCAAGAAATCATACCTTAGTTCAGAAGCCTTCAATCTTTTCCTGATAGAGAACTGTGGTTGGATTGACCAAAATTTTACCGTATGCCAGCATAGATAAGGAGGAGCAGAAAGAAGATGGTGGTCCACTTCTCTCCCTTGCCTACCTCTTGACAAGGCAGTTTGTGGTTCACTGACTCTCCTAGACTATGTTGGGATGTTCTCTTAATCAGCAACAGGAGGAAAAAGGGGAAGGTAGAAGAATATGAGAAAAGAAAGGAGTAGGAAGAAAAGAGGGGGGCATAGGAAGAAAGGAAAGAGAAGATAGAGGAGGGAGAACATGATTTCCTCTCTCTCTCCTCTTCCCAGTCAATGTGGGAACACTCTTGCCAATGATGAAACAATTCTTTGCCCAGACACAGGTGGAGATATACAGCAATGACCAGGGAGGGCTGTCCCCCAACTTCCAGATAATAAAATCCCACAGATACAAGCAGTATCCCTCCCTCTCTCTTCATGCTGATAAGGATGCACCTCTCTGACATACTAAAGAATGTTTTCGACCTTTGTTCCTCCTCACTTACCAGTGATGAGGAGACCTGATTTGAGCTTTTTACTCCTCTCTACTCCCTAACTCCCATCATGTCAAACTGCAGATTATGACAGCTTAAACAAAATCTACTATTTCAAAATATTTGGAAATCTACACTCTAAGGTTTGGTAATTGATCTATGATTCCATCAGTAGGTTGGGGATATCTATCCTGGGCATACACTAAAAACATGCCCAGAAGGAAGTTTCTCAAGAAGTATTTCAAGGTATTTTGAGAATTTTAATTCTCAGGTGGTTAGGAAGCTGGTCTCATGGTTTAAAGCTTAGGACCCCTGTCTCCCAGCTCCACACCCTCTAGGGGAGTAGGGATTTAAAAATCAAAAGGAAAGGAAATTCCACAATCTCCCTTCTTGGTACATTCTCCTGTTTCAACATGTATACTCCCCAAAAGCTCCCCCTTATGTCTGATTTAAATCTCTCGTTACTACTATTTGACTTCTGTTCCAAATGTCTGCACAAAGCAGATGCAAAGTATAGGTGTTCACCACCATGGATGGACACAGTGCTTGAGTACTGAAGACTGACAGTGGAGGGTAACTACAGCCTTGATTTTAGGTAGAGTCTTCAGTTAAAGTGATTCCTCTCTCCCCAGGGACTGAAGAGCAAAAATGAATAGGTTGTTTCTGTCAAAGGCCATGGATTCAACCCTGGATTTTGCTTGTTCAGTTCACGAGTTTCTTCATTTACAAAAAGGGGACAATCTCAATCTGTTGTTTTGTGGCTAGAAATCCAATGCATTGCTTGTATGTAAAATCTTCTCTCGTGTGAAAGCTTTTGTTGGATCTCAATTCTTCAAGTCTGAAGAGATGAGACCATTTGAAAAAGCAGATTGGTCTTTTTTTTTCCTCCTCAGGAAACCAGGGCATTATAAGTGGCACGAAAGTAATCATTTATTTTCCATAGATCTGTTTCAAGAATCAGTCAATGGACTGAGAAACCGGGCAGAATCGGTCACCTGAGTGTAGGGAGACTCACCTTGAGCGTCCAAGTTCCCAGTGGATTGTTAGTGGTGTGGTCCATTTGGGATGCTACGTGGTCCCTCTTCACGGCCTGAGGGAAGAAAGGTTTCATATCAGGGAAGGTAAATTTGAAATCTATTGGGTAGAATTTCTTACCCCTTCAATTGCTCCCCCATCTCCTTGCACTTTTTACCTATCAGCATCTCTCTCTCTCTAGCTGTTTCCATTAGGATGGCTATGATCCCAATGCTGTCATCTTCAGCAAATTACCAAAATAGGATATATGATTCATTGACCCAAATTACATTCCTACTGGCAGGATCTGTTTAAACTCTGCTCAGCACCAGCACTCTCTTTTCTGCAGAAAGCACACCTCGCCTCCCTAGAATTCTCCAATTCTAACAAGCCCAGCTGAAGGACACATGAAAACTTATCTCCACGGAAGTCCTTGACTAGAGAACATCCCAGACTCGGCAATCCTCTGCATTCTTTTTCAAGCTTTGCAAAGGGAAAGTGATTTGCGTTTTCTGTGGGAGGTGATCAGATTGCTTGTTGCAGTAGAGAAAATTTTAATCTTAGGAAGCCTGGATTTGAGTCCAAACTTTGCCTGGATGATTCCTCTGAGCCATGGTCCTCTTCGAGAATGAAGGACAAGCAGCAGCATTTCCTCATCTATAAAACGGGGATAATTAAGCGTTGACCTGCTTCATTGGGTATCGTGAGGGAAAGCATTTGGTAAACCTTCAAGCAGCATGTGCTGTAAATGTGAGCAGCTGTTAGGATAACTCACTTGGTGAAGGCACAAGAAGGCATATAGGAGATAGCGTTCTTGTAAAAAATGTACCTTTCTTTTCAAAGTCACTGTCGCGAGTAACATTCTTTGCTTTTTGGTGCTGTCAGGGTTACACATCTTTTCTACATCAGGTTCACTGTGATCACCCTGTATACTTGACTCTTTGTTACTGTGAATGGAAACCAGAGTATCACCTGGGCACAGAAGGTGAGGGGATGAACACCAGTGAGCCCAGCCTTTGTGGCTCTCTCTATTTACTTTTCCTCTAAATGCCCTATTATTTTCTTGCCTCAGGATGGAATGAAATCAGAACCTTGAATCAAAGGCATCATTTTTCAGTTCCTGGAAGCAAAGTTATTTGGCCTTTACAAAACAAGAAGGCCTTGTGGTGCAACGGAGCGATCATTGGTTCTGAAACCAGAGGGCTAGATTCAAATCCTGCCTCTCATATTTACTACCTGTGTGACTTTTTCCAAATCACTTAACCTTTGCGGTCTCAGTCTCCTCCTTTGTAAATAGAAAGGGTTGAATTAGAAGGTTTCAGAGGTCCCCTCCAGCTCTGGAATCAATGATGTCATTAGATGAACAGAAAGCCTTATACTGATACAGGTAGTATGAACTATGTAATTGGGTGAAGTGAAAGGAAGGAAAGAAGCCTTTATTAATCACCTACTATGTGCCTGTCACTATGCTAAGCATTTTACAAATATAATCTCATTAGATTTTCATAACAACTTTAAGAAGTAGGTGCTATTATTACCCCATTAGATAGATGAGAAACTGAGGCAGAAAAAGTTAAGTGGCTTGCCCACTTATACAGCTATTAAGTATCTAGGGTCAGATTTAACTAAAATTTTCCTGACTCCAGGTTCAGTGCTCTATTTACTGAGTCATCTAATTGCCTTGATGTAGAGGAACTATCAGTGTTGATAAGGTTTAATCATGAAAGGCTTCCTGGAGAAGGTGTGTTTCAAGTATGGCTCCTTTCCTCAAGCATTATTCTTTAGTTCCTGAGAATACACAACACTAATAAAATTTACTATGGGTTCAATTCCTGCTTCCATAATTATACAGAGGTGGTACACTTTCGATGTGCTGGGAATTGTCCCAAGTAATCAAGACTCCAGTGGCTTGGGGAAGGTTAAATCTCATCCATTTGATCACATCCATTTTCTATGTGATAATTCTGTATACATAACCATTTTGCGTTAATCAAAGCATAATGCAATTTTTTATTGCCCTGAATGATGCAAACCCATTGTTAGAGTCCATACCAATATAATGGATAAGCCCTAACTCTTCCCTTTACTCAGGGTCATTAGAGACTCTTTGGAATCTTTCCATCACCCTTGAGAGTTCTGTACACTAATGAGTGTTCTTGTTAGAGCATGATTTTACTTCAGTATGTGGACCATCCATCATTTATTTCACTGGTGATTCTTCCGTCCAAATGACAAATCTCACAAGCCCCCTATGTCTTAGTAGACATCTCCACAACCACCACAGCAGCAATAATCATGATAATTAATCCCCTGGTGACCAGTCCTGTGATAACAACCTCTCTGAAATTAGTTTGTTAGGTCCTCAGACAACAGTCAGAAAACCCATAATCCAGCAAGTCTTGGAATTCTTTTTCACTTGATAAAGCCTGGCAAAGATGTGTTCTTTTGGAAGATATACCCTTTGGGAACCCAAAGTCATCTCCATTTTGCCATCAGAGGAAGACTTAAGTGGAGGGGGCATTTTGATCAATTACTATCAATTAGGTGCCATTCTTTTAAAAGTTTCCCTCATGCTTTCTGTTTTTCTATTGCATCATTTCTGAATATACCTCTTTTCACTCTCAGCAGTCTACTCTTATAACAAAGAAATAAAAAAAAATAAGCAAAACCAACTGACAATGATTCTGTTATAGTCTATGTGATATTTCTGCACCCACAGTCCCATATCTTTACCACAAAAAGTGGGAGGTACATTTCCTCATCCCTTATCCAACCAAGGTCGTGATTGGTTGTAATTACGCAGCAACTTCATTATAATCATTGAGTCTGGTTCTCAAGAGGCAGCTCAGTGGCACAATGTATAGATTGCTGGGCTTGGAGTCAGGAAGACCTAATTTCAAGTGCAACCTTAGACCCTTGTAAGCTATGAGACCTTGTGCAATTCACTGAAGTTTCGTTTCAATTTCCTAATTTATAAAATGGGAATAATAGTAGTGCCTACCTTTTAGGCACTATTATTTGTTGAGGATAAAATGAGGTAATCTTTTTAGAGCATCTTGTAAACCTTAAAGTGCTTTATAAGTGCTAGTTATTATGATTATCAATTTCACTCTCTATTAGTTAATTCAAATCTTCCTATTTTTTGGCATTCCTCACACTGTTTCTTATGGTGAAATAACATTCCACTACATTTGTATACCACAATTTGTTCATCTGTTCCTTAATCCATGGATATATTCCTAATTGATGGAAAAGGTGAATGTCATTCTTCCCAGTGTTGTATGGCTGCCTCCCAAGGCCATTTTTGGGGACGGAAAACTGGCAGGAAGTAGGGTTGGTTGGCTTAGATGAGCTATGAAGCAGTACGGCACTATTAAATAAGCTGGTAATACCCCTTGGCGATTCTCACCAGCCATTTAAAAATGCCCCAATGTCCCACAGCCAATTATGCTCCTAATAACAATATTCCCCTCACTCCCCTTACTTCCCATGTGTTTTCCTCTAGGGAGAGAGAATATGAGATATAAGGTCTGGAAAATGCTGGGCATGGGACCAACAGATTTGACCAATATTTTCACTTGAATAAACAGATATTTGGGTGCTTTATAGTCCCAAACTAAAGGCTATTTTTCTAGATGCATCACTCAGCTACCATAAACCCCTCAGGATTTATGCTCACATAGCTACTAGATCTCAATTACTTGCACTGATGGAGGGTAGCACAGAAAATCCAGAATGGTGACTAAGCAAAATTTTAAAAATTATTTTACATGGTTTGATTTTATGTTTTTCCCTTCTCCCATCCCACAACAGATTTTCTTTCTTAATCATGCTTTGCAGAGGCCAGTACTAAAAGAACTCTGGGCAGTGGGAAGGGATAGCAGCTCAGAGACATGTGCAGGGATGGTGGGTGGAAAGAAGACAAACAGTGTTCGAATATTTCCTGTGAGTAACCCTATTAAAAAAGAGGTTGTCTGATTTAAATTTGGGAGGTGACCTATGTGTGGAGTTGGACGTTTTGATCTCTGAGGCAGGGAAGATGCCATCATTGTTCTGTATTACTTTGGTTGTATTTTTGTATTTTCCCTTGGTCCATTAAATGAACATTAGTGAGTTCTGTGAAAAAAAAATGAGAATATGAGCAGAACTACCAAAAGCCCATCATGAAGCCAGAAAGTTTCTTGAGTGACTTAGAATGAGACTGGGATTGTAGAATAGTCCAGTGAGCCCGGTACATCACATCATTGTGGACAAATACTAAATTCAGATTGAGGATGTTTTGGGAGGGAAGATATTTGTCTTGTTGGGAAACTATGATATAACTAGAGGAATTTAACCTACAGGGGAGGAAATATGGCATAGTGGAAAGAGTGATGGACTTGGAGTCAGAAGGCCTGGGTTCACGTCCCAGCTTTACCATTTACTATGTATGTAACCCTGGACTTGTTATTTGATTTCTCTGGGCTTCAGTTTTATCATTTATAAAATGAAGTGGGAGAGGTGAAAAATAGATGATTTCTAAAGTTTCTTTCAGCTCCAAATCAAAAATCCTATGGGAGCTCTCTATTCTCATGATAGACATGGAAGTTATTTTGGTGGTCAGTCCCATCTTTTAATTTCTCTTTACACTAAAAAGTTCTTCTTATTTCTAATCCAAATGTTTCTTGCTATAATTAAAGCCCCTAAAGTTCCATCTTACACAGAGATAAAGGATGGATAATAAAAAAATCTTTATTACAATTATATTTAAGACTCCATTTCAACCTTCCCGCACCCCCTAGGCTAAATAAGACCACTTCAGTGACCTTGAGCTGATGATACTTTAGTATTCACTTCTAGAGAAGCATCTGAGACAACAATGCGAAATTGGTAAATATGAGTAGTTCTCTAAGGTCATTGGACTGAGTCAGGGGACCTATTTTTTTCCTTGGCTTTGCTGTTGATGGACTTGGGCAGTTGTCTGCTGGTTGATGTTTAACCACCAGCTCCCTGGGAGAAAAATGTATATAGGACAACCTTTTAAGTTTATACTACATTATTAAGATTTTCTACATCACATTCTTAAATCTAGAAAATCAACAAAACCATAAATCCTGGCCCTGATTTGTAGCATTTACCAACTTCTGAGATGCAAATTCTCATATGTAAAAAATTAACAATTGGCTCCCTTTAGATGATTTGAGCTGGTTCCATCACACCCCTGAGTTTAGGCCTCTCTGCAAGATTGGATTAGATAGCTTGCAATATAGGATCATAGATTAAGAGCTAGGAAAGGGACCCCAAGGACCACCTACTGCCAGGGGTAGGGAACCTGGGGTCTTGAGGCCACATGTGGTCTTCTAGGCCGTACCCAAGGATGCTGCCTTTTGACTAAGTTCAAGTTTTACAGAACAAATCCTTTTAATAAGGGGATTTGTTCTGTGAAGTTCAGTCAAAGGGCCACACCCAAGGACTTAGAAGACCATATGTGTGGCCTTGAGGTTGCAGATCCCCCACCTCTGGTTCAATTCCCTTATTTTCCAAATGAATAAATTGAGTCCCAGAGATATGACAGTGACTTGCCAATGCCATCTTTACGTATTCTATGTATTTCTATGTGTATATAAATATATATCTAAATTCCCTGTATTATATATTACACATTTCATAATATTTTATACTGATACTTTTTAAAATATCAAATAAACTCTGCCCTTATTCCTGGATGGGATATGTCAGACTACCTCTCTGCAGTCTCACTTACCAACCCCATAATTTTCCTGACCCAAGTGCTTCTCTCTATCACTCCCATTTGTGTTTTGTCTTTTCCCTTAGAATGTAAGCTCCTTTAGGGCAAGGATTATCTTGGCTTTTGGTTGTATATCCTCAGTGCTTAGCACAGTGCTTGGCACATAGTAAGGGCTTAATACATGCTTTTTCAGTCATTCAATAATACGCGTTTCTCAACTCTAAGGTACCACATCACACCTATCAGATTGGCTAACATGACAAAACAGGAAGATGATAAATGTTGGAGATATGGGAGAGTTGGAATACTAATTCATTGCTGGTGGAGCTGTGAGTTCATCAAACCATTCTGGAGATCAATTTGGAACTATGCCCAAAGGGCTACAAAAATGTGCATACCCTTTGACCCAGCAATATCACTTCTGGGACTGTATCCCAAAGAGATCATAGAAATGAGAAAGGGCCCCATTTGTACAAAAATATTTATAGCAGCTCTCTTTGTGGTGGCCAAAAAACTGGAAATCAAGGGGATGCCTATCAATTGGGGAATGGCTGAATACATTGTGATATATGAATGTAATGGAATACTATTGTGTTATAAGAAATGATGAACAGGAGGACTTCAGAGAGACCTGGAAAGACTTATATAAACTGATACTGAGTGAAAGGAGCAGAACCAGGAGAACTTTGTACACAGTAACAACCACAGTGTGTGAGGAATTTTTCTGGTAGCCTTAGTCTTTCATAGCAATGCAAGGACCTAAAAAATTCCCAATGGACTCTTGAGGCAAAATGCCTTCCACATTCAGAGAAAGAACTAGGAAATCAGATTGCAGAATGAAGTAGACCATTTTCTTTTGTATTATGTTATGTTTTTTTTTTTTTTGTTCCTCCCATTCATTTTAATTCTTCTATGCAACATGACTGAGGTGAAAATGTATTTAATAGGAATGTATGGGTAGAACCTATATAAAATTGCATACTGTCTTGGGGAGGGAGTGGGGATGGAGTCGGGGAAAGAGGGAGAGGGAGGGGAAAAAAATCTAAGATATATGGAAGTGATTGTAGAACATGAAAATGAATAAAATAATTTAAGATAAAATTTAAAACAAAGAAAAGAAAAGAAAGTCAGGTATAGTGAGGCATGCTTATAATCCCTGCTCCCAGTCTCGTATATCCCAGGCTCAAATATAGTATATCTCATGAGTTCTGAGCTGCAGTTAAGATGATTGATTATCTACACCAAGTTTGGTATCAGTAGGGAAAGATCCTAGAATTGGGCAGCCAAGAAGTTGCCTAAGAAGGGGTAAACCAAGGTTCAAGTTTAAAAAGGAGCAGTTCAAAGCTCATTAGTGGGATTGCTCCCTGTGAATAGCCACTTACTTCTAGCCTATGTGAGATATGGAGCCCCAGTCTTTTATTTTTTAATTAAATTTCATTTTTTCAAATAAAAGAAATAATATGCATTTCTAAACATATTTCTCGCCACATTCCTCTACCCAACCTTCTCATGTAACAATAATTGAATGAAAGAAATGGAAAAAATATTTAATCAAAATCAGATAACACATCAACTATATTTGAAAATATATGCCATATTCTGCACCTACTGTCCCTTCTACCTCTTCATTGGAGGGAAGGAGGTGCCTTTTCCCAATCTGCATCTGTTTATTTGTGAGGATGCCTGTATCTTTTTCATGTACCCACATCTTATGTCTCCCATAGGTTGAGGGGCTCTCTGAAGGCAGGGAGCTACATCTCTTCCTTCCAAAATAGAATATCCCTATATTATCACCTAAAGAGCTCTTCCTATTATGGCATTGAATTCATGACTCCAGAGTAGCTTGATAGGGCTGGGTTACCAATAACTCTCAGATGTAACAGGATGGCATCAGGACAGAATATTTCCTTCAGAATGCAGGCCTTTGCTTGTTCTCACTAACACATCCCTTTTCTCCTTGGGAGTTCTCAGGGCATTCAGAGGGTTGGAAATGTCTGGGTTTGATGACACTATCTGCAAAGTAAAGAGTCTATTTATGAAGATAATAACAATGCCCAGGCCAAGCCTACTGTGAGAGAATCTTGATTCCTAATTAGCAAAAGCAGTGTGTTTTAACAAGGGAGCTCAGCTGACAGTTCGCTCCTGCTCTGAATGCCAAGGAATCTGGGACAGAGAGAGAGCTGGCTGAGAGAACATGCAGCAGGTGAGGAAAACAATGTTGACAAATGCGCTCATCCACTGGAAACATTAAGCCCTGGAATCACTTGATTTGCCATTATCCTGGCTGGTATCCCAAAGTCCCTTTCCTCCTGCGATGAATGGATCTGTGAAGAAAGGCTAGATTTTAGGTTAGCTAGGGTGAGCAGATGCCCCAATTTTGGCAGAATTGGGGTCCTGCTGCTAATGAATGAGGGCAAAGGCCCAATGGGGACGGAACCTTGTGGACTTGTTCCTTTAATGTCACAGAATAAAATCTTGTCCTTGAGGGCAACTAGGAATTTGTCTGTTTGCCAGAAAGGAAAATTTTCCTTTTTTTAATTTGAGGGAGTGGGGAATAGAAAGTGGGAGAACATGGGACTGAACAATGGAGAGGGAAGTAGCAGTTTAAACTCATGTCTGAATGAATGAATGAAAATCATTTATTAAATACTTGCTATGTGTCAAGCACTATGTTAAGATCAAGGGATGCAAGTAAAGCAAGACAGTCTCTGTCCTCAAAGAACTTAAATACAAATACAGGAAGAAGACACATACAGTTCTTTTGGAGAGAAAGTGGTGTTGTGAAAAGGGAAACCAGAGAAATGGTAAATGAAATCATCATGGGAAAGTTTCAGGGCAGCCTTTTAAAAGATGTGCTAGTCTCTCTCTTTTACTCTTCTATCAGTCAACAAAATATTTTCCCAGTGTAGCAAGGACAGAGTGCTGGGCCTGGCTTCAGGAAGATTTGAGTTCAAATCTGCTCTTAGACACTTATTAGTTGTGTGACCCTGGGCAAATCATTTAACCCTGTTTGCCTCCGTTTTCTCATTGTAAAATGAACTGGAGAAGGAAATGGTAAACTATTTCAGTATCTTTGCCAAGAAAACCCCAAATGGGGTCAGGGAGAGCTGGACACAACTGAAAAAAAGGCCTGAACTACAATATCGCCCACATACGCAGCCCAGTGCTAGGCACGGTCGTAATCCAGATCATAGAACAGAATAAAAGGATCACAGGATTTCTGAAATGGAAAGGGCTTCATTCCAACCCTTACTTGAACAGTAATCAGGTCACTGTCCCCAGTCTTTGTATCCCCAGCTGCTAGGAAAAAAACTTTGTACACAGTAAGCACTTTTAAACTGAATTCAATCTCCTTGGTGAGATGAGATATGCATAGAGAAAATTGCCAAAGAAATTTTAATAACAATGGAAAGCAGCTTATGAGAATAATTTACATTTGTGTGTGCCTCATAGTTTACCAATTACAAGAAAATAAAGCTAGCAAGTGGGGGAGTTGGAAATCAAACTAAATTCTTCTAACTTCCAGTCCAAGGCTCAATCTGATACATATACGTTGATTCTCTAAGTGACAACTAAGTGACAAATGAATACAGACAATGGATGTTGTGTGTCCATCCTTCGTTTTCGAAGAGAAATAACATGACCTGCACTTGACTTTGTTTTGAGTGAGGGAGGGCTGGGCAAGGTCACCAGCCTCACTTTCTGCTCCTGAGCCATCTGGGTCTAGTGACCAGATATTCATCAGGATGACTGGAGACAGCTCAAGATGCAATGGGAGACTTTGGACAATTTCACATTTCTTAATTAGCCTATTGATTGCCCTTTGGGTTTCCACAGGATCTACTTCCCAAAGGATTCTAGTTTCACAGCAACTTCCTTTGCCTTTTAAAAATCCCCACCCTGAGGACACTCTGCTACTCCTGTCACCTGAAACAGGTCTCTGCCTTTCTGCTTCATTAACTACCCAACCTCTTTCTCTCTGCAGGTTCATTACTTAGGTCTCTAAAATATTTGGGGATTGCAGCCTGTGAGAAGGGCTAGCCACTAAATGGTGCAATACTGGTTCAAAATAAATACTAATTAGAGACAATCAAAAAAGTAATTTGAAGGCAGAAAGATGACAGAATCCACTTTGGTTCTTTGTTCATGGGGTGTTTGCTTACAGGAATTCAGAGACAAATGATGGAATGGCCTATAGCGTCATATTTGCAACTTGAACTTGGAGAAGTCTGTGCCAGTGACTGATGCTGAATTTGCAAGTTCCTCAGAACTGAGGGAACTCTCCAATCGACTTGACATCTGGACATTTTATTGGGAAGCATTCAAAGGATTTTGAAGACACTGTCACCAAACACAATCCTCTTGTTTCACAGACAGCCCAATGAGAAAAAGATGTGGAAAAGAGTTACTTTGAATTCAAATTTGTTTATAAGCTGATTGCTTACCACTGGGTAAACTTTCTCCCCAGGAAACAAAGCTATCTGGGTGATAAGGTCCATGGTCCAGCTCCCAGAAGGTCATCTAACTCAAAAGGTACAGTATTGTCTGTACTAGTAGAATTATAAAACCTATCACCATGAGAAATAACATTGCTAAGGGAAAATGTATCCATAATCTTAACTTGGAATGATAGAACCATGTCTCCTCTTCACCCTACCAAGTCATTAGTTATGGCTTCTGGGATCTAGGACCAGGATCCTAGAAATAATGGCCTTTTAAGGGTTACAAAACATTTTCCTCATGTAATCCTTCCCAGATCAAGAACAGATGACAAATTCAATTTTGGGCTGTCCTTCAAATCATAATCTCTTTGATCACTTTTTTTCCTTATCAAGTTTTATTGGGCACATCAGGATTCAGTTCATATCTAGGTCTCTGCTAATGTGAATTACAAAGTCTCCAGTTCCTGTGGAATCACTCAGGATAACAATGCATAGCAAAGAATCTGAAAGTTTGAAAGGACTTTAGTCACCATCTGTCCAACCCATACACAAAAGGAATCTCCCTGACACCATGCCCTGTAAGTGGTCACGCAGCTTCTGCTTAAAGATTTCAAAGGAGGGAAACCCACCCGTTCTGTAGGGAGCCCATTGCACTTTGGAGTAACTCTAAGGACCAGGAAGTTTCTTCTGACAACTAACCTAAATTTACCTCTTAGTAAATTGTATCCATTGTTCTGTCCTCTTGCGCCAAGGAGTTTTCCATTAAATCTAGTAGTTTCTTGACTTGTCTTTCAGAATGTCTTCACTATAATCGCATCCTTGCCAGATATATATAAAATATGTTTAATCTCTCTTCCACACGACAGCTCTTCAAATACTTGAAGACAATTATCCCTCCAGAGTTTTCTCTTTTCCAAGCTAAATGTGCATTGTTCCTTTAACCAGTCCTCATATGACATGGACTCAAGGCCCTTCCCAATCCTGGCTGTCCTCCTCTAGAAACTCTCCAGTCTGTAAGTGTGATCCCCCAAACTGGTCACATTCCTTCAGATGTGGTCTGACAAGTGCAGAGTACAGTGGGACCATCACTCTGAAAGCTGTTGGTGTCTGTGCAGCCCAAGATTGCATTAGTATTTTTTGGCTGCCATGGAAACAGTTTAACCAGACTTTTGTCATATTGCTGTCTTATCTAAAGCTTGCATCCCAATAAGACTCCCAAATCTTGTTCAGAACAACTGCTGTATAACCATACCTCCCCAATACTGTCCTTGTGAAGTTTATTTCTATTAAATATGAGTGAAATATTACACTTGTTCCTATTGAATCTCATCTCATTAGATTTAGCCCAGATGCTTTAGCTTGTCAAAGCCTTTTTTGAATTTATCATCCAATGTGTTAGCTATCCTTTCCAGCTTAAAACCATTTGCAAATTGATAAGCATTCCATTTATGAGTTTATCCAGGTCATTGATAAAATGCCAAACATTGAAGGGAAAAGCACAGATTCCTGGGGTGCTCTACTGGAGACTTCCTGCCATGCTGACGTTAAACCATCAACAATTAGTATCTGAGTCCAGCCATACAACCAGTTCTGAATCCAACTAAATGTATTCTCATCTCTACATCATCTTCACAAGAATAGCACAAGAGGCTTTGTTAAATTCTAGTTAAACTATAGTCATTGCATTCCCTTTATCTACTAGTTATTAATCCTTTTTTTAAAAAAAAAGAAATGAGGTTAACCTTGCATTATAATTCTTGATGAAGTCATGAAAGGTCTTTATAACCATCTCTTCAATGAAACATTCTAGAATTTTCCCTGGAATCAAAGTCAAGCTTATAGGTTAACAGTTCACTTTTTTGAAAATGGGGACATTTGCTTTTCTCCAATCATGCGCTTTCTCCACAATGCTCTTAATTTTTTAAATATCACTGACAGTGGCTTAGCCATAACACCTTCCAGGTCTTTCAGTATCTGAGGATATATTTGATCTGCACCAGGTGACTTGAAATTGCCAAGGACACCTGGGTGCTCTCTCTTTACTTGGTATCAAATCCTTATTAGTCATTTTTCTTATGTCATTCCCAATGCAAATGTCAAAGAGGATACAAAAGCAAAGCTATTAACATCCTGTCTACCCAGAACAGAAGTCCTATCCTCCCTTTAGTCTTCCTTTTCTCCCAGTATGACTGAAAACAACGTCTACTATACTCATCTTCCCTTGACACCTTTGACCCATTTCGAGCTTCAGCATGCCTATCAATTTTATAGGACCAAGATGTGGTCTTATATTCATCCTCTGTTTGCTTCTATCTTCCTCCTCTGATTACCTCTGTCTCCTATACATTTATTTTTAAAGTCTAAGTTGATTAGTTGGTTTTCTGTGCATCCACATCAGTCTCTTCAGACAAATCCTATTTTTGTTCCTCATTGGAACTATTTCCTTTTGTGTCTCCTTCTTGAACATCTCCCACTCCTCTCAGGCTGACTTCCCCTGAAGCATTTTTGTCCATAGGATCCTAACTCTTTTTCCTATAAATGCTTTGAAATTGACTTTCTTAAAATCTAAAGTTCATGCTCAACATTGCCTAGACTTCCTCTTCTCAATCAACAACAAACATTTAAGTTCCTACTATGTATCAGACGCTGCCCTAAAATCTAGAGCTATAAAAACAAAGAGTAAGATAATTAACAAACTTACATTCTCTTGATGTAGGATAAGTACATGTACAGCATAGAGAGAAACAAACACGAAATGATGCAAAGTAGTTAAATAGAAGGTTTGGGAAGCAGGGCATTAGCTGTTGGATTAGGAAAGGTTTCATGGAGACTATTGCGGCTTATAGAACATACAGGGACTCTATGAAGGTGATAATAAGGATGGAGTACATTCTGGACATGTGAAACAGCCAGTGCAAAGATGCAGAAGTGGCATGTTGCATGTGAAGAACAGAGAGAAGGCCAGTTTGATTGGATTACAATGTTCAGGAGGAGGATAACAGGATCCAGTGAGTCTGGGAACATAGTTTAGGACCAGACTATAAACGGCTTTAAAAGCTAAGCCCATGAACTTATATTTTATCCTAGAGGCAATAGGAAGACACTGGAGATGATCAAGCCATGCAGTTTGGTCTGAACTTAAGAAAAACTCCTTTGAAAGCAGTGTCTAAAATAGATGGGACTAAGGAGGGACTTGAGACAGGGAGACTAGTCAGGAGGCTGTTGGAATAAACTGGACTGGAGGTTATGAGCAGAGGTGGTATCTGTGCAAGAAGAGAAAAGGAGATAGACATGAAAGTCTGAATGACAAGATCTGGCAACTGACTGGATATGTGAAGTGAAGAAAAGTGAGAAGTCAAAGGCAATGCTGAGATCAGGCACATGAAAGGCTGGTACATGATAACAATTTAATGAGAAATGCAATTTAATGAGAAATAGGAAAGTTTGGAAGAAGAGAAAATTTGAGGTGCAAAATAATTAGGACTTGTTGGACATACTGAGTTTGAGATGTCTCTGGGACATCCAGTTGGTAATGTCTAATTGGAGATGTGGGTCAGAAGAGACTGGGCATGTGTGCATATGAATGTGCGTATATATACACATATGTGTATACACACATACGCACATAGACACCTTGGTGGTATTTCCATGTTCTGATGAATAAAATTGTCACTAAGAAAAATCACCAAGTTATTAGTTGATCTGCTTGTGATAGAGAGGAAACTCTAACAGAAGTCTGGATAAACCAAGTCTCGTAATGCTACAATAATATTTCTCTCTGATTTTGTAATCTCTTCCTCAAATTCCTCATCCATTTTTTCTTTCTGGCTAGGTAGTCTACGGTATATATGAACTATAAAAAAATAAAATTTCTCCTTCCATTGATTTTTAGCAAATACTTTTCTTCATACTCCTCCATTTTGGTTTCTGGATTTCTTTACATTACTATACCTTCTTAATGTACAATGCTTAGCCTACCTTTCAACCCACTTTTGCCTATCCTTTTAAATATGGTATATACATGCACAGCTATGGCTAATAATAGGTTTTACCCCACCAAATCTCAAAAATATCAATGTGGTCAATTTTTTTTTCACATTTGGACCTATAGATACTATTATTTGTTACCTAAACTTTGGCATTTGTGTATACACATTAGAAGCATGGATTGTGTTTTGATGCTGGTTTTTTTTTTTTTTTACTGGTTTCTTTGTTGAATTTTATCTACCATAAATTTCTTAGTGTCTTAACCTCTGTTCTGTTTTTGTAGAAACTCTTTATAAGAGGTATCTAACTTGGGAAACAGATGTAGGCAGTCTTGTCCCTCCTCTATTCTTTTTAGTCTAAACCCCTTTAGATTAGATTTGCAAGACACTAGGCAAATATTCTTACCAGTCTGTCTTTGGTTACATCATTGGTCAGAAGTCTGTCCTCTATATTTTAAGCTATGGTCCAGAAGTCCAAATTCCATTCTCAGATACCACCTTCATAACCAACTGTTCACTTTCCAAATTAATTTTTCTTTTCTGCATCTTCTTCAATCAATGGGCAACAGTGAGGAAAAATACAGCTTGTACCCCTATGGTCTTCGATTGAATGTCCAAGCCTTCATAATCATTGGCAATACTTTTTTTTGGGATCCTTCTGTTTGTATTATTTTTGCCCCAGTGAATCACGAGAAACAAGTATCTGGCATCCATTTGGGTAATCTCAGGAGATTTGCATATTTTCCCTAAGACTATAATAGACCTTTCTGTGGTTATTATCAGGTTGACAAATGGTGACTTTAGAATCCCTAAACAGGGAATCACCAACTGCCTCTGCTTATCTTCCTCTGATCCCTACTGGATGAAATCTCATCTGAGAATTTCTGTGGTTCTACTTTGTCATTCTTTGGAGAACAAGAAGTTTCTTCCTCTTCTGAGTATCCTGCTTCCACCTCTTTGGGAAGACCCTCAAAGCTCTTTCGATGCTCTAATTGAGCAACTATCCCTTTCCTTCCCTCTCTCTTTTGTGTGACACTTCTACTACCTTATATTCTGACAAGGTCTAATCTCTCCATTTTAGACCTTCCACCAGCACCATCCCTCCCCCAGTAAAGTCTTGCTTCTCTTTCTTTTAGGAATACTTCTCTTTCCCTAACAACCTGGAGAGTAGAAAGGTGTTTTTTAGCTTTTACTTTCTCTTCCAGGAGAGAAATCAGATTACACTTGGACTACAGGTTACAATGATTCTACTGTGGCAGAAATACAAACATGTCACCTAAAACACAAGCCACTACACAATTTCCCCAACTCTTCAAAGTGATTGAGATTTTCAACCTAATATGAGAAATAGGACAACTTTTATTTCCATTCTCAAATGAATCTGATCTCTTCGATTCAGGAATTCCCTTCGGTGTTGTAGATCCCAACTCATTCATGCCTGCCCATCCCATACAGCTCTTGTCCATGTCCTCCCAAAAGGCCACCAGAGGGACTTCACCCAATGCACTAGCTATCTTTCCCACTTCCTCTCAATATCACAAGGTCACTAGTGGAGCCCTCTCACCATCTATCTGCCGCTCTTTGCTCTTGTCATATGATCAACCCTTCCCTGCTTCCTGTCATATAATTCTTTGATTTTTTTACTCCTATTCTTTGAAATTTTTATTTGCTTTTGTGTTACAGTTTACTCATACCTGCTATAATCCTCTATTACCCTTTATGTAACAAGTCATTTCTAGTTCTTTGGGTGAAGTTTTCATTTATCTTAACAGAAAAATGCAGAGTAGCATACAGGATTCAGGAGCCCATAATGTGATTTTTCTCCCCTTTCTGAGGAGTACCACCCTCCCCCCATTTCAAGGTTCTAAATTGACTTCTAGTCTTTTTTGATCCATCTCAGAAGGGAAATGATACTATAGGGACAACTCCTCACATTCCTGTGAATCTAACTTTCTATCCTTCTATGAAGGGAAATGATACTATAGGGACAACTCCTCACATTCCTGTGAATCTAACTTTCTATCCATGGTTCTATGAAGGCTTCCAGGGCTAATCAAAGGGCTTGAACTCCCCTTGGAAGGAAAATCAATCATTCAATCAATCAATAAACATTTCTTAAGGACCTACTGCGTAGCAGGTTCCATGTTAAGTGAGGGAAATGAGCTTCAGCTTCCTAGAAAGTCAAATTTTGGTGTCTTGCTTTCTATTCCAGACATTCCCATAGGCTTTCAGTCTTATAGTGCTATCCTAAGAGTTAGGACTCTTCTGGAAGCTAATAGATAATGGCTGAAAACCTTTGATCAGGAAAGTGACACTTGGACCTGTATCATAGGAATATTAATATAGAGAATGTATGGAGGATGTAATGGAGAAAAGAGAAACTGAAAGTGGGGAGGTCATTTAGGAAGCTAGAGCAGTGGTCTAGGTGAGGGGTAATTAGGGCTTAAACCAGGGTAATAATCCTTGAGTAGAGAGAAGGAAAGTTACAGAGAGATATTGTATAGGTAGAATTGGCAAGATTTGGCATCTGATCGGGTATGGGGTTAAGAGTGAAAGGGAGAGAGGACAGTCAAGGGTAAACCCAAGTTTGTGGCTATAGGTAACTGGATGAGTAGTATTTTGAACAAAAATAGGAAAGTTTGTAGGAGTGGGGTTGGGAAAGAGAACACTGAATCTGGAATCAGAAAGTGGGTACATTTTAAGTCATTCAATTCAACAAGCATTTACTAAATGCCTACTATGTGTAAGAAAAGCATTGCTCCAGGTACTGTTTGGAATTATATTTCTGACATTTTCTTTAATTGTGGGATCTTGGGGGGTTTAATTTGATTTAACAAGTACTTGTTGAATACCTCCAATATGCTAGGCGCTACGCTAGGTATGAGGGATACAATGCAAAAAGCGAAACAAAAAAAAAATCTGACCGTAAGGAGATGACATTATGTTGCTGTAAAGCTATGTTTACACAGATCATTTTGCCTCTTGGGGATCATTTCTCCCCTTTATCTTCTCTTCTAGTTCCTTTAGTTTTCAAGGAGGTGGATATGGTGCTGTTGTTCAACCCTCATTCTCAATCAGATCAAAGATAAAAAGAAATGTCCCACATAAAGCTAAATATTTGTATCAGCACTTTTTGTAGTAGCAAAGAACTAGAAACAAAGGAGATTGGGGAATAGCTAAACAAATTACAACATGAGAATGTAATGAAATATTATTGTCCTATATGAAATGATAAATGCAAAAACTATAGGGCAATGACAAGGAAACAGTTGGTGTGGATGAAGCATGACTCGGGCTAGATATAGTGGGCCGTGTGAGTTTGTCTTTACCAATCAGGATCAAAGTCCCAAGGTTCTGTATGGATACAATACCTCAGGACACACATAGAGCAATGGTCTAGGTGAGGGGTAATTAGGGTTTAAACTAGGGTAGTAATCCTTGAGTAGAGAGAAGGGAAACTACTGAGAGATATTATATAGGTAGAATTAGCAAGATTTGGCATCAGATGGGTTATGGGGTTGGGAGTGTAAGGGAGAGAGGATGGTCAAGGGTAAACCTAAGTTTGTGACCATAGGTTATTGAAAGAGTAGTATTTTGAACAAAAATAGGAAAGTTTGAAGGAGTGGCAGTGTTTGTTGCTACAGAGTGACTAGTAGTCGGACAGAAGGCAGAAAGATAGGCCAATCCATTTAAGTGTCCAAGTTTGAAACAGTTGTATGACCTGGGATAAGTCACTTAGACTTCTCTACAATCTAGTGTCCTCATCTGTAAAATGAAGGATTTTGGTCTAGATGATTTATCTCTAGGTGTCTTGTAGCCATAACACTTTATGATTCTTTAGATACCATTACAGCTAAGAAGCAATGAATAAATGTCAGAACTAAACACAGGTCTCTTTTAGCCTACGCAGTGTTCTCTCTGATATTATCAGCCTGTTCAATAAGAGCTGGCAAAGGTTTGGGAAGAACAATTCATACCAGTCTAATCTATTTCTTTCTTTGACAGAATTACTAGAATGGTAGATGTAATACTATAGACACAAATTCTATAAGGTTTCAGTGAAGTTTTTGATAGTCTCCTGATGTCTTTGGGAGCAAAATAGAGAGGTGTGATCTGGATGATAATATAGATAAATGGAAGATAATTGAGATATAGCATGACATAATGGAGCCCTAGACTTGGAGTAAGGAAACCTGGGTAAGTATTTCACTTCAGACATTTACAAACTGAGAGGTCATGGGTAAGTCACCCAACCTCTTTCATCCTCAGTTTTCTTATCTGTAAAATGAGAACAAGTATATGCATGGAAACTGCCTCACTAGGTTGTTGTAAGGAGCAAGTAAAAATAGATGCATTTTTCCTTAAAGCACTGCATAAATGTCCATAAATGGAGGTTTCCAGTAGGATATCTCAGAGATCTCATAGGGCCTATTCTGTTATCTATGTGTCTATGCGCGTTTATTTATTTAAATTTAAAAATATCTTGGGGGAACATGGTGGTACATCCCTGTACTCTTTGCTATTGGGAAGACTGAGGCTGGTGGATTGATTGATTTCTAGAATTCTAAGCCACAGTAGGCTAAGTCAAGGCTGCACTAAATCTGGTACAAATATGGCAAACCCCTGGGAAAGGGAGTCCACTAAGTTGCCTAAGGAGGGTTGAGCTGACCAAGTATACAAAAGGTGAAGGTCAAAGCTCCTTTACTGATCAATTATGGATCAGGCCTGTGACTGGGGCAATGCATTCTAATCTGGACAAGAGAGAGAAATGTCTCTAAAAAACAAACACAAACAAAAAAGAAACCAGAGGTTTGACTGAAGGCACAGATGGCACCCTTATCAAATCTGCAATGGATATCAAATTGGAAGGATGAACCAACATGTTAGGTAACATATTTGGGATCCAAAGAGACCTCAATACGTGTGAACTGTGGACTGAATTTTATGTTAACACATCACTTGTGATTTTATCAGTGTGTGGGAACTTATTTCACCTGAATGTCAAAATCAGTCTGTGACTTATAAGATAGTTCTCAAGGAGTTTCTGAGGTACACTGAGATGAAGTGACTTGTCCAGGGTCAGAGTGGCAGACACCTGGATTTGAACCCAGGACTTCTTGTCTTCAGAATGAATGTTTTGTATGCTATCTCATACTGTCTCTATGTATATGAAATATATCAGTATATTTAACATAATATGTGAAATTTAATAAAGATACATGTAATTCTTGAATTAAGAAAGAAATTGAATTTAATTAGGTAAGGAAGTAATCTATAACCTAA
This sequence comes from Bettongia penicillata ogilbyi, assembly GCA_023548195.1. NCBI lineage: Eukaryota > Metazoa > Chordata > Mammalia > Diprotodontia > Potoroidae > Bettongia > Bettongia penicillata. The sequence goes on along the minus strand of JAJHZJ010000311.1, from coordinate 1,111,341 downwards.
GTGCAAGATGGTTCAATGGCAATTCAGGTGAAAAGAGCCTAGTGATTTTCATTGTGCAAATTCAATAGACATCAAAAGCGTGAGTTTGAGGCTAAAAAACTAGTGTAATTAGCTACATTAATAAAAGTATGTTTTAATATTGATATTAAATATTATCCAGATCACTTCTAGAGTACTATTGTTAGTTTTATGAGACACTGATATCCAGAGGAGGAAGAGCAGGATTGTCAGGGAATTATGCCTTATGAAAAGTGGTTGGAGAATATTTAGCCTGGATCAAAGAAGCCAAGTCATTTAACCTCTCTGATCTTCATTTTCTCTATTATAAAAGGAAGGCTTAGACCAGATATTCTCTCTTAAACCACATCCAAATTTTGTGATTTTTGTAATTATAATCCCGTTTAGTGTCCATCCAAACTCAAAGAATTGCTGTTTCACAGAGTAAGTCCAGATCTCTTTGCCTGATTTGGGTCACAGTCATTCATGTTTGATTCCTAGGCACCTAACTGAATCCACTAGTTCCTATCACTTGGAATTTCAAGATTAAGAGATGAAAAATTGTTTGTTGGCATTAGTAACATTTTTTTAGCCTTCAACTATTTCTTTATCCTGAACCATTACACTTAATATCTTCTCTCTGAAGTAGCTGAAATGGACATCCTTGAATGAGATTGGGTTTTGTCACTTGGTCTCCTTGAGGACAGGTACTGTTTTACTTTTGTAAGATATATATGTCTGCATGGGTTATCTAAATGTGCAGAGGCGGCTTGTGTAACATACATATCTTGAGAATCTGACCTATGGATCTCCTAGAGAAACTGTAGTTTGTGCCAGAGAAGCAGGAGAAATGGAGAAATGCAGTGGCTGGGTATTTCTCCCTCTTTTGCCTGTCTCTAAGGGTGGTCCAGGTAGAATTTATATATGTATGTATGTCTCTTTGGTAGTTTGTAAGGGAAATCATAGACCTCAACATAACACTTATCAGCTTAGCTCCTTCCTACCAAAGGATTATACAAAAGACTACCACAAATAACAAGTAAACTTATCCATCCAGAAAGCAGAAGTTGGGAGAGTTATACAGATAACACCGAACCAAGGAATACACAAGATGGAATGAGCTCTTAACTGTGAGCAAAATGAGATCTCCTCATCAAGCCAAGCGAGAAGAACCAACCTCAAAGATGCCCACTTCAGCTGACTAGAGGGATGTAAACTGGAAATCAGGAACACAACGAAGATCTAGCTTCCTCTATATATTTGCTGCTTTACTTTTCCTGTGTCTTTCCCAGAGAATCTTCTGACTCATAGGTATCTCTCACCCATAATCTTTGGCATCAACTATATAAATCCTTCATGCCAGCACATGGCATTCTCATTCTCTGAATTCTGACACCATGTATGGGTAGCAACTGTGTTACATGAGTCCAGCACCTGTCGAGTAGTAGGCATTTACTATGTAACTGAAAGATTAACCTTATCTTTTAAGGACTCCCATGGGGAGACTAGAATCCAAATCTGGTGACCCATTCCCAATACCCCTCAGCTATATTATACCATAGCTCCTGTCACAGAGCTGACCACAAGATGAGAGAAGAAAACATTCCTTCATCGGTATACTCTACTATGCATTTCATGCATTTCAGAGTCACAAAAAAATTACTCCCAGTGCCTCTATCTTTCCATAACTCCAGAGAGAAGAACTTAACACACACTTAATCCTGCATTTTAGAGGTCAACTAGGACTAAGCTGAACAATTAATAGGCTTGATTTCTGAAAGGGTCAACTCTCACAATGTGATACAAAACTGGTCCTACAGGTCCATAATTCTTTTTTGATTCCTCCAGTGCCAAGATTCTTTGGCAAGGAATCAATTATAGTAAGTTACTTTCCACAGACTTTGGAAGGTACCCTCCAAAGAGAATTAGGAAAACCAGCCCAGATTTAAAAGAAGAAGAGTCTAGAAAGGGAAAAGAAAAGTGTTAGAGATGGAATCTATTCAAGAATTGTCCCTATCAGGGCTGACTTCAGTTTGTCTAATGCCAAAAAGTAAAGACTGAAGTTAAATATGTGAAACTTTGAGCTTTTTTATCAAGTGAAATATGGAGTTTGGTCATACTTTAGGCTTACATCTCAAAATTTGTTTAATCTATTTCTGTTCTGGGGTTCTCCCTCCCATGTTACAGATATAAGCCCTTGAATAGATGGGTTCCATTTGGAATGAAATTCTACCTAGAAACCCTGTATCTATATATCAAGTTGCAAAACTTCAGAGAAAAGCACCAATCAATCCATCAGTCTGCAACCAGTGACTGAATGAGTGAACACTGGGTACAGAAACTTATACATGGTATTATGGAAAAATATCAAAGTTGATGAGAACGTGATCCTTTGGGGATTCCATAGACAAGGGAGAAAAACCTAAGAATACTATGTAATCTGTGACCTAAAACTGCCGCTGGAGTATACACAAACTGGATTCAATCTTGTACTTAATCAATGCTCATTGATTGACTTGTCAATTGATTGGAAGTGTCCCTCAAAAATCTTTCTCTTTGGTCGCAAAGTTATCCAATCTGGGTCCTTCACTTTATAGTTGATGAAACCAAGACCTAGAGGTTAAGAGCCTTGCTCAAGTTCCCATAGGTGGTAAGCGACTGATGAAATCAATGCAATGTCAGTCACAAACAGTAGCATCTGGAGGTCTCCTTTGGGTCTCCCCTTTAGAATAGAATCTCCTTGAGGGCAGGGACTATTTTTTTTGCCTTTCTTCTTATCCCCATCTTTGACACTTAATAAATGCTTGTTGGCTGACTGACTGACCCTGCACTGAACCTCCTCCATTCCAGCCTTTTACAAACATGTGTCTGCAGGTTTTATGACTCATCTTTGCTTAATAATCAGAGGTTATATAACTTTGTGTCTATGGTTATATATTTTAAAGTGTTTTGGATAATTCTAATGTATTCATGAGACATACCTTATTGTGATAGTCTTTCAAATGGCATTTTTGTGCTACTAATTAAGTTTCCTGAAAAAAAAATCTATCTCTTTCAAGAGTTTCCCTTGAGAACATAAGAATTTAGCTGGTTTGGCACCTCCCCAGAATATGCCCTGTAAACATCAGAATACCAGTCATGTCTAGTCCTCTGTAAGAAGAGCTGCTCCCCTGCAAACACTCAGGCTAATATTACATAAAATGTAGGACGAAATTTATTCTACCTGTCAGAAAATGCAAACCACAAAGGGCTCACAATCAAGTCCACAAATAACTAAGAAAATTCTCCTGCCTACAGTGAGAATTCCACCTGAGGCATTCCACTTGAGGCATCTACAGTCCTCTAGACTTTTGGTACTATCTTGCAGTTGAGTCACTCCCTCACCTTTCCAAAGTGGATCAATGGCTATGCAGTTTACAAAACTCACAATAGTAGTGATGGGGGTAGGGGGCATTGTCCAAATTTACTTCTTTGTCTTGTGGCTTTGTTCCTTACCGTTCTTCCCTGCCAAATTCTGCTTAGACTTGGAACTCTTCCTCTTGGTCCAGGAACTTGGTGATAGAATCATAGGACAGCTAGGTGGTACAGTGGTTAGAGCCAGAAAGACTCATCTTCCTGAGTTCAAATCTGGCCTCAGACATTCACTAACTATGTGACTCTGGGGAAGTCACTTAACACTATTTGCCTCAGTTTCTCATTTGTAAAAGGAAGTGGAGAAGGATATGGCAAACCACTCTAGTATTTAGCCAAGAAAACCCCAAATGGGGTTATAAAGAGTTGGACATGATTGAAAAAACTGAACAACAAAAATAGGATCTTGGGGTTTGGGGGACAGAGTCAAGATGGCAGAGGGAAAGGATGGACCTGTAGAAGCTCTCTCTCTATAACCTATAAAATACCTGTAAAAAAATGATTCAACAAATTCTAGAACAGCAGAAGCCACAAAATGACAGAGTGAAAGAAATTTCCAGCCGAAGGCAGCCTGGAAGGCTGACAGGAAGGGTCTGTAAAACTGGGCTTGGAGCAGAACACAGCCCATGGAGTACAGCACAACCTTGGCTGCATGCCACAGGAATAGGACTGGAGCAGGCTTCAGGGTGTAGAATCACTGGTAGCAGCTGCAATTCCCAGATTCCTCAACCCACAAATGCCAAAAACAGCTTCAAAAGTCAGTGAGAAAGTTCTTTCATCACAGTAAGAAGAGAGCAGGGTCTATCCTCAGCCACAGCCCCAAGGCAGCAGCAGTCATTGCAGCAGCAGGGCCCTCCACCTAAAGACCCTGTGGGAATTGAGCACAGATATGAATCTCAGCCCTGAGTGATGGCCCTGGGGTGAGAAGGAGTGCTGGTGTGGTGGAGTTTGTGGAGGCTTTAGAGAGGGAATTCTACTCACAGATGCTGGACAGAAAAGCTTGTGGTTGCTTCCAGACCAGAGTGCAGGCCAGGAGAGGAGTAAATTCCTCTCCCTTGATTGTGATACCATGGAGGAACTGAGAACTTATAGGTCCCTGGAGTATACCCATCACTTGGCAAAGAGCTCAAAAGCCAAGTACCTGGCTAGGAAAATGCCCCCAAAAGGGAAAAAAATAAAACTATAGAAAGTTACTTTCTTGGTGAACAAGTATTTTCTTCCATACTTTCAGATGAGGAAGAACAAAGCATACCATCATAAGAAGACATAAAAGACAAGGCTTCTGCATCCAAAACCTCCAAAAATATATATGCAATGGTGTCATGCCATGGAAGAGCTCAAAAAGGATTTTGAAAATCAAGTAAGAGAGGTGGAGGAAAAATTGGGAAGAGAAATGAGAGTGATGCAAGGCAATCATGAAAAGCAAGTCAACAGCTTGCTAAAGGAGACCGCAAAAATGCTAAAGAAAATAACACCTTTAAAATAGACTAACCCAAAGGATAAAATAGGTCCAAAAAGCCAATGAGGAGAAGAATGCTTTAAAAAGCAGAATTGACCAAATAGAAAAGGAGGTTCAAAAGCTCACTGAATTTAATAGTTCTCTCAAAATTAGAATGGAACAGATGGAGTCTAATGACTTTACGAGAAACCAAGAAATCACCAAACAAAACCAAAAGAATGAAGAAATAGAAAACAATGTGAAATATCTCATTGGAAAAACAACTGAACTGGAAAATAGATCCAGGAGAGACAATTTAAAAATTATGGGACTACCTGAAAGTCATGATCAAAAAAAGAGCCTAGACATCATCTTTCATGAAATGATCAAGGAAAACTGCCCTGATGTTCTAGAACCAGAGGGCAAAATAAATATTGAAAGAATCCACTGATCACCTCCTGAAAGATATCCAAAAAGAGAAACTCCTAGGAATATTTTGGCCAAATTCCAGAGTTCCCTGGTCAAGGAGAGAATATTGCAAGTAGCTAGAAACAAACAATTCGAGTATTGTGGAAATACAATCAGGATAACACAAGATCTAGCAGCTTCTACATTAAGGGATCACAGGACTTGGAATATGATATTCCAGAAGTCAAAGGAACTCAGATTAAAACCAGAAATGAGGGTAATACTTCAGGGGAAATATGGTCATTCAATAAAATAGAGGACTTCCAAGCATTCTTGATGAAAAGACCAGAGCTGAATAGAAAATTGACTTTCAAACACAAGAATCAAGAGAAACATGAAAGGGTAAACAGGAAAGAGAAATCATAAGGGACTTAACTAAAGGTGAACTGTTTACATCCCTACATGGAAAGATAATGTTTGTAACTCCTGAAACTTTTCTCAGTATCTGGGTAGTTGGAGGGATTGCACACATGCACACACATACACACACACACACACACACACACACAGAGGGCACAGGGTGAGTTGAGTAGCAAAGGATCATATGTAAAAAAATAAAATTAATGGGTGAGAGAGGAATAAATTGGGAAGAGTAAGAGAGAAATGGGACAAATTATCTCTCATAGAAGAGGCAAGAAAAAACTTTTCCAATTGAGGGAAAAAGGGGGAGATGAGAGGGAAAAAGTGAAACTTACTCTCATCATATTTGGCTCAAGGAAGAAAAAACATGCACACTTAATTTGCTATGAAAATCTATCATACACTACAGGAAAGTAGGGGAGAAAGGGACAAGCAGGGTGGGGGCATTGACGGCAGGGAGGGCAAATGTGAGGAGGGAGCAATTAGAAGTAAACACTCTTGGGCAGGGACAAGATCAAAAGAGAGAACTGAAGAAATGTGGAGCAGGATAGGATGAAGAGAAATATACAACATATAATATAAACCTATATGTTAGTCCTCCACAACTTGACTATTATGGAAGTAATTTGCAAAACTACACATTTATAGCCTATATTGAATTGCTTGCCTTCTCAATGGGGATGGGTGGAGAGAGAAGAAGGAAGAGAAGTTGGAACTCAAAGTTTTAGGAGTTCCTGAGGCCCCTGTGTTAAAGTAGTGACCAGACCTATGGCCTCCAGCATAAGAAGCTTGGGACAGTGCTCCCTGTACACCAGAAGTAGAGCTCAACTGTAAAAGTCATGAAATAGGCTGAGAGATTAGTAAGAAATAGAAGAGTCAAGAACCCAGAAAGCTACTATGGTGGTAGGGACAATCAAAACACAAACTCAGAAGAGGGCAATGTCAAAATACCTACGTATGAAGCCTCAGAGAGGAATATGAATTGATCTTAATCCCAGAAAATCCTCTTGGAAGAGCTCAAAAAGGATTTAAAAAAAAAACAAATAAGAGAAGTAGAAGAAAAATGAGGAAAGAAATGAGAGTTATGTAAGAGAATTATGAAAAAAGAAACAGCTTGGAAAAGAAAGCACAAAATTGACTGAAGAAAACAACTCCTTAAAAAATAGAATTCGCTAAATTAAAAAAAATTCACTGAGAAAAACAACTCCTTTAAAAGTATAGTTGATGAAATGGAAAAGAAGGTATGAAAACTAAATGAAGAAAATAACTCCTTAATTGGGCAAATAGAAGCCAATGACCATGAAATATTACAAATCTGTCAAACAAAATCAAAAGAATAAAAAAAATAGAAGAAAATGTAAAATGCATCACTGGAAAAACAACTGACCTGAAAAATAGATCCAGGAGAGCTAAATATGAATTATTGTACTATCCAGAAGGCAGCAGGAGCTTATATTATAACCCAGAATCAACTATCCAGCAAAACTGAGCATAATCTGTCAGGGGGAAAGATGAACATTCAGTGAAATAGGGGACTTTCAAACTTTCCTGATGAAAAGACCAGAGCTGAACAGAAAATTTGATCTTCAAATACAGGACTCAAGAGAGGTATTAAAAAGGCAAACAGGAAAGAAAAAACATGTTATTCAATAAGGTCAGATTGTTTCCATCCCTACATGGGAAGGTGATACTTATAACTATTGAGAACTGTATTTCTATTAGGGCAGTTAGGAGTATATATAGATGAAGGATATAGATGGAAATTGACTTTGATGTGATGATATAAAAAAATTAAGGGGTGAAGAAAAGGATTATACTGGGAAAAGAGGAAAGGGGAGACAGAATAGGGTAAATTACACCATATGAAGAAGCACAAAAGACCTATTGCAGTAGAGGGAGAGAAGGAAGGGGGTAAGCATTGTTTGAACCTTATTCTCATTAGATTTTGGTGTGCACCTTCACCTAACTCTAACTTATGACTCCAAGAAACTAACTTGCCCAGTGGCCACACCCCATTGAACAATCTGGGCAGAAGGACTAAACCAGGTTGAGGGTAACAGATAGATTTCAAAGCCGTCACTGAGTTAGGAGGATGTCTGCCTCAAGCATATAAGGATTTCTGGATAAATGGGAAGATGAGAACAATTTGTTCCAATGGCCATGAAGGCATCTGAATCAGGCACTCTTAGAACTTGGTCAGGCATCGGAAATGTCAGTGGCATCCACTGCATCCTGGGCCATTGACAGATGTCCTGACTTTTGTCCTGCCACTGGACTTAGATAACTGGAAGACAGGGTGAAGCTGACAACTCTGTGCAACTCTGCCTCACTTAAATCCTATCCACACTCAAGTCAAGACATCTGCCCCATGATGTCATTGGTTCTTTTAGGATAGGGGTGGGGAGCCTGCGGCCTTCCCACCCCGTCTTAGAAAATGAAGGACTAACAAAGCATTGATTGTATCAATTAATCAATCATTCTACCTCACTTGAAGTAACTAACAAAATATTTTAGCCCTGATACCTTTATGAAGTGAGACTATCTCTTTGACATGTTGCATTCATAAGTGGATTTTCACTGTTGTGCTTCCACTCACTGAATATCAGCTCCCTTGTCTGAGCTGCCTATTATGATCCTTGAAGAACACAGCACTCAGCACCTGAGAAAGTAGCAGCAAATTTTTAGCAGGCCCCAAGTGATCTGATTTGGGGCACAGATCCTCCTGGATTTCCAATCATTTTAGACTTTTCCCTGTGGAGTGTCCCAGTGTACAGGTGCTGACCATATCAATTGTCTGGGAGACGCTGTAGATTCAGAGAGAAGGAGTTGTGTTTACTCAGCCCTAATTTGAGTTTAGGAGATGAATCCATAACCTCACAGATAATGCCATATCTGTTAGAATGACAGAGCTACAGGCTCAGCAAAGTGGGAGTCAGCAAAGAGTTAAGTGTCCACAGAGTTACTAGTTGCTGACTAAAACAAGTCAGACAAGGAGGCTAGCATACTGCAGGTGGGCCCAGTCAATCAGGAGATAGTTAGTGACCTTAACAAAACCACAAAGTTCTTGATAAAGGGGACCAAGTCTGAAACTAGCCTAAACCAGTTGGTTTCAATGATTGGAAGAAAGCTTTTCTTTCCTGTGCTTGCTTAATAAACCTTATGTATATTAATTTCTCTACCCGGGGTGGGGCGAGAGAAATAGCACAAAGTTAGGCACAATTCATATGTTAGAAGAGGGGGAAACATATCAAGGAGATATGTAATGGGCATGTAAAGAAGATTGTGACTCAAAGGAGAATGGACCAATCCATCCTCTGATGGGAGGATTGTTCCGAGTTAATAGTACAAATCTGATCATGCTTCTGTATTCATTACTCCCTCCTCAAGAGGAGGTCAGAAATGCTTCTGGTCAGAAATATTCAATTCCTCTGAACTCTGCTTTAATAAATTTTCCTTGATACCTTTAAGTGTCAAGCATATTTCTATCACCTATGTTCCACAGTCTCTGTACTGGTCACTTGGCTACGGGTCAAACTCATGATCCTGGGCTGGAAAAGTGACCCACGGGGGTTTCTCCTTCAATTTCTCAGTCACTGCTCATCTAGTACTCTTTTACATATCCTTGTTAGAGCAGTTGTGGGATTATTGCTGTAATATGGCAGCTTCCTCCTTCCATTTCTGCTGGTCCTGGTCCAGAACCTATAGAATCAAAATGTTTCTGGTACTCCTCCCTAAGAAGTGCTTTTAGAACCAATTTCTTAAGCCCTACTAAGGAAAAATGGCATCACAAGTGATGATCACACTTTCTACATTAACTAAAATGAATGAAGTTTACTATCTTATTCAAAACACCATAATAATTTCTACAAGGAAAATATTTTGGAGATTTCTTCAGTAGGATTATGTCTCTTCATCACTCCCCTGACTCTCTTGGGTCCAAATGATCTGTGACTATGTTAAAAAATGAAACCTTCAAGAGACGAAGAATTGCCATAACAGGGGATATTCAAAAGACCTAGCCATGGGTTTTCATGGCAAATCCTGACATGATTTAAACACAGATGGCATCAGTGGAGTGAATATTTGAGCTCATGAGGTGACTTCTTTGAAGCAGACAGCACTCATCTGGATGTGTGAATTCTAATTTGTATGTCAAAGTATGAAGTCACCCTCATTTCACAGATATAGAAACTGAGGTCTAGAGAGATTGTTACATGTTCAAGATATAATAATAGTGATATCGATGATGATAACCAGAACTTGTGTAGTATCTGCTATATGCCAGGCTAGTAAGTATATAAGGAAGTACTCTAGATCTTCCTGATTCCAGGTTCAGTGCTCTATCCATTACACTATACTGCTTCATTTCCTAATTGATTGATTTTCACAGCATTTAAAGAGAAATACCCAAAGGGTCCAATGTTTAAATAGTTCTGATTCCATTTGGTGTAAACAACTCAGTCCTCTCAGTCAAGAGAACGTGACAAGATATCTAAAGAACCCCAAATCCCTGCTCTCTCAGGAAATTTTATGGATTTTCCTTTAATTATAGGCTCTAATTAAACGCAGGGCTTTTTGGATTAGAAGAAGACGATATCCATGCTTAAGCAGTGTATCACTTGATGCTTTGGAGCATTCTGTCTCCATGAGAAACTGTCACAGTAGGTGTTTTCTTCTGGCAAGCACTGGTTTCTTCCCTGCTGGCACATTTCTTAGAAGGTTGTTTGGCCTGACTCCAACAGATGCTATCTATCTTTCAGCCCTCTGACTGTGTTCCCCACTAGCTAGCACGGTGTTGCTTTCTATCCTTCCATCCTGGTATATTCCAAGGCTATGTGGTTCAAGTGTGGGTTGCTAACTCAACTGACTGAAACCACAAGGAAACAAGAAATGCACTGTGGTTCCCTTTGCTGCCATTTTAGTTGACCAGTTGGTTTTGTGGGTCCACTAATGCATGTGTGTGTGGTCTGTGGGCTATAGGATAGCACTTGAGGAGTCAATCTTCAATTGGTCAAATGAAGTGTCTGCCATCAAATTTCCTAAGGTTTGAGGAACCAAGGGTATTAAAAATGCAGCCTGAGTGCCAGCCCACAACATTAGCCTGCCAAGCACCACTTCCTTCAAGAAAATTGCCAGGGACCAGGAGAAAAGCACTGAATTCTTACCCAATCTTTGCTACCCTGACTTCACCTTCCACACTAAGTTCTAAGTAGATGGCTTCTTGGGCCCTTGCATTTGAATTGGGATTAAAACAAAACAACTTCTTACAGGATTTTCATATTTCTTATTCCATCTGACCAGTAAAGGTCATTTTTGGTTGTATAAAAGGTATTGATGTTTAATAAATACACATGCTTGTGGTTCTTTCTTTTCCTATCACCAGATAGATTTGGTGATAGGAAAAGTTTCCATAAATATTGCACATCAATTCAATTAAATGGAATTTTTATTGTTTCCCTTACCCTGATTTAAATTTCACCATTTATATAATGTATTTTTCCTTTCCTAGACTTGATTCTCTTTCACATGTACAGGCATCAACATGTCTATTATCCCAGGGAGACCTTATCCTAAAAATTATAATTTTGTGTTTTTACAGAATCTCAGAGTAAGGAAGAATCTTAGAAGCCACATAGATTGACCAACACCTAAGAAGGAATCCTGACAAGGAGCTGTTCTTATCTTCTGCTGCTATTCAGAGCTGAGGCCCAACCATACCTAGGTCCTGGGCAAGGAGCATAATGCATGACTTCAGTTGTGTAAGAGGATGGGAGGGTAAGTAGATCTCACTGCACTGTGGGAAAGCTGAAATCCTGGGACATGAGATCATGTCCTTTGTTGGGGAGGTTTAAGGGAAGAAGAAGAAAGGTAAGGTAGTAGAGAAACTCATCTGAGTCTACCCTTAAGTAACTTTCTATTTTAGCTAATTATTTTTTTCTTTCTTTTTGGTTTTAAGGAGGCAATGGGGGTTAAGTGACTTGCCCAGGTTCACACAGCTAGTAAGTGTCTGAAGTCAGATTTGAACTCAGATCCTCATGACTCCATCTTCAATTGTGTCAAATGACCCCATTTGGGATTTTCTTGGTAAAGATACTAGAGTAGTTTGCCATTTTCTTCTCCAGCTCATTCTCCAGCTCTATCCACTGCATCACCTAGCTGCCCCTTAGCTAATTATTCCTACAAACTACTGTTGATATCTTTTCCTGTTGCAAGTGGTGTGGGGTGACAAAGCCTTGGATGACTTGCCCTAATTATTGCTCTAGTTTGACAACTTTTTTTCTCTTAATAACATTCAACAAATTCCCTTTCTGTAACAGTAGCTTGCTTATGCTATTCTATTCCTATAATCTTTTTTTTTGTTTTTTGTTTTTTGCTTTTTTTATTTTATTCATTTATTTATTTATTTATTCATTCATTCATTCATCCATTCATTTATTTATTTATCTATTTATTTATTTATTTATTTGGCTTTTTACATTCATTTTCACAAAATTTTGGGTTCCAAATTTTTTCCCCCTTTTATCCCTTTCCCCCACCCCAATACCCCAAGCAATCTAATTTTCCCTATCTCCAATCTGCCCTCTCTTCCGTCATCCCTCCCTTCTCTTGTCTCCATCTTCTCTTTTCTCCTGTAGGGCCAGATGACTTTCTATTCCTCATTAACTGTATGTCTTCTTTTCTAGCAGCAACACAAAACTAAACAGTTGTTCCTAAAACTTTTAATTCCAAATTCTCCCCATCCCTCCCTCCCCACCCATTCCCTTTGGGAAGGCAGGCAATTCAATATAGGCCCTATCTGTGTAGTTTTGCAAATGACTTCCCTGATAGTCGTGTTGTGTGACTAACTGAATTACCCTCCATCCTAACCTGCCCCTCATTGTTTCTCTTCTGTCTTTTGATCCTGTCCCTCCCCAAGAGTTGACTTCAAATTGCTCCCTCCTCCCTTTGCCCTCCCTTCCCTCATCCCCCACCTTGCTTATCTCCTTCTCCCCCACTTTCCTATACTGTAAGATAGGCTTTCATACCAAAATGAGTGTGCATTTTATTCCTTCCTTTAGTCAAATGTGATGAGGGTAAACTTCTTGGTTTTTTTTTTTTTCTCAGCTCTCCTCTTTTTCCCTCCACTTAAAAGTCTCCTGCTTGCCTCTTAAATGACATGTAATTATCCCATTCCATTTCATCCTCTTTCCTCCCACTACATTTCTCTCTCACCATTTACCTTAATTCCTTTAAGATATGGTCCCATCCTATTCAATTCACTCTGTGCTCTCTGTCTCTGTATGTGAATGCATGTGTGTATGTGTGTGCATGCATGTACATGTGTGTGTGTGATCCCACCAACTACCCAGATACTGAAAAGTTTTAAGAGTTACAAATATTGTCTTTCCATGTGGGAATGTAAACAGTTCACTTCTGGTAAGTCCCTTAAGACTTCTCTTTGCTGTTTACTTTTTCATGCTTCTTCTCATTCCTGTGTTTGAAAGTCAAATTTTCTTTTCAGCTCTGGTCTTTTCATCAAGAATGCTTGAAAGTCCTCTGTTTCATTGAAAGACCATATTTTCCCCTGAAGTATTATACTCAGTTTAGCTGGGTAGGTGATTCTTGGTTTGAGTCCTAGTTCCTTTGACTTCTGGAATATCCTATTCCACGCCTTTCGATCCCTTAATGTAGAAGCTGCTAGATCTTGACTTATCCTGATTGCATTTCCACAGTACTGGAATTGTTTCTTTCTAGCTGCTTGCAAGATTTTCTCTTTGAGCTGGGAGTTCTGGAATTTGGCCACAATGTTCCTAGGAGTTTCTCTTTTTGGATGTCTTTCAGGTGGTGATCGATGGATTCTTTCAATACTTATTTTGCCTTCTGGTTCTAGAATGTCAGGGCAGTTTTCCTTGACAATTTCTTGGAAGATGATGTCTAGGCTCTTTTTTTGATCATGACTTTCAGGTAGTCCCATAATTTTTAAATTGTCTCTCCTGGATCTATTTTCCAGGTCAGTTGTTTTTCCCATGAGATATTTCACATTCTCTTCCATTTTTTCATTCTTTTGGTTTTGTTTGGTGATTTCTTGGTTTCTCATAAAGTCATTAGACTCCATCTGTTCCATTCTAATTTTGAGAGAACTATTCTCTTCAGTGAGCTTTTGAACTTCTTTTTCCATTTGGCTAATTCTGCTTTTGAAAGCATTCTTCTCCTCATTGGCTTTTTGAACCTCTTTTGCCAATTGAGTGAGCCTATTTTTCAAGGTGTTATTTTCCTCAGCATTTTTTTGGGTCTCCTTTACCAAGGTATTGACCCATTTTTCATACTTTTCTTGGATCTCTCTCATTTCTCTTCCCAGTTTTTCCTCCACCTGTTTAACTTGCTTTTCAAAATCCTTTTTGAGTTCTTCCAAGGCCTGAGCCCATCTGACATCCCCCTGGGATGTCTGGGGTACCGCGGCCCTGCCCTCCACGTCTTTCCCTGATGGCAAGAATATTTCCTCGTCAGATCCGGAAGTTGGGATCATTTGCATCTGTTTGAAAAAACTCTCTATAGTCTTATTTTTCTTCCCTTTTCTAGGCATTTTCCCAGCCAGCTACTTGACTTCTGAGATTCCTGTCCACCCCTGCCTAGCTCCGCCCAGCCAGTGCTTGGGGTCTGAGGTTCAAATGGGCTTTCCGCAGCAAGCTTTAGTTCAGGTGCTGGGGTGGGGGCAGGGCCACCTCCCAGGCTCAGCTCCCTCAGGGGCTTTATGCAGAGGCCTTCAGTAATAGAGCGGAGTGGGGCAGGGCCAGTCTCCCAGACTCAGCTCCCTCAGGTTGTTTATGCAGAGACTTTCAGTAATGAAGATCCTGCCTGCTGCTGGGGGAGTCCGGGCAGCCGCCGCCGCTGCCTCCGCTGCTGCACATGCCTCTGCCTCCGCCGCTTCCTGTCCCCCGTCTCTGCCGCCACCGCTTCCTCCCAAGGAGGCCCGAGTCACGGAGACATTCAGCTCCCCCTCTCGTCCAGCCCAGCCTTCTCTCTCACTGACCTGTAGCTTCTGTGGGCAGAGGGACTTTCCCGGCTGCCGGAGCTTCCGTCCCTGAAGCCTGCTCGGATCAGCTTCTTTGGGGCCCCGGCCAGGGCAGCGCTGGGGTGGGGTCCGCTTTCCGGGGCGCGAGGGACTCTGTGGACGGGTCTCCAGGGCTCACTGGAACAGAAATCTCTTCCCCTATGTTTATGCACCCCCTGCAGTGATTTAGAATTTATGGGGATCTCTTTTTACCTTAATTCTATGGGTTGTGGGTTCGGAGCTCGTAAACGTGCATCTTTCTACTCTGCCATCTTGGCTCTGCCCCCCCTATTCCTATAATCTTGACCATATCAGCTTCAGAAATTATTTACTGTCATGCATTGGCTGACTAAGGAGACAATATCATCTCTTTCCTTTTCATACTTTACACCAAAGCAGATGGTGTTTTATATTGATTCGTTTTAACCAATCATTGATTATGTAAAAGATTCTGCATTATTTATCTGATTTGCCCTAGCTCTCCAATCTTTGACATTTGAAATGATTGTTTTCATGTGCTCAAGGCCTTCTGCTGAGGAAGGAAGCTAAAATCCAGAAGGGGGCTAGAAAAACTGTCCTGTGAAGACTGGGGACCTGGGGATTGCTAACCTGGAGAAGAAACAGCTTCCAGTAAGTTTGGAGGTGGAGGCACCCCTTAAAATTATATTCAAATGCCATGGAGGGTAGAATGCAGGATTTGCAATCAAGAAAACCTGAATCCAAATACCTCTGGAACTTACTAGTGCTTAGGATAACAGTGGACAGGTGAGTCAAGTTAAGCCTCCGAACCTGAGTTTTCATATCTGTAAAGTAGCAATTAATCCACAACCATTTATTACATAACTTCTATGCACCAGGCACGGTGCGAGATGCTGGGCACACAAGGACAGATTTGGAAAAGTTCCAGCAATCAAAGAGCATATATTGTATCTGGGAACACAATATGTGCATGTATGATAGAGGGAAACACTAGTGGCTGGGGGACCAGAATGGAAAGGGAAGAAGGATAGGAAGAAGCATTTATGTGGTGCTACCATGCATCAGGCACTGTACTAAGCTCTGTCAATACTATCTTATTTGAGCACTTGTAGAGTATACTAGGTGAAGAGCCCAATACATATACTAACTCTCTCAACAGGGGTGTTGAGAGGTACAATGAGATAATACATGTATAGTGTGTTTTACTAATCGTAAAGCACTAAATAAACACCAGCTGTTATCTTTATATGGGAAAAGTCAAAGACTTGCTTTGTGTAACTCCAAAAAAGCAATGGGTAGAGAATAAAAGAAAGCAGATTTGCCTCAAAATAAAGAGAAAGTTCTGACAACCCGTTGTCTGGTAATGTTAGTTAGGATTGACATAATACTTTAAGGTTTGTGAAGCACTTTGCAAATATTATCTCATCTGACCTTCACAACAATTTTGGGAGATAGATGCTATCTTATCGCCATTTTACAGCTGAGGAAAGTGAGGAAGACAGCAGTGAAATGACTTGCCCAGGGTCAAAAGTATATGAGGTAGGATTTGAATTTGTCCTCCTGACTCTGAGCCTATCACTCTATCCTCTCTGATTGGAGGGTGGAGAATTGAGCTTCTCCCCAAACCTCCATTTCAAGAGGGGCCCCAGCTATCAGCTCTTCATTTCCCACTTGGCACCACTCCTTTGGATTTCTCCACCATGACCCCATGCCAAGTACTTTCCCCCCAACCTTTTTCTTTTTTTTAATATATAATTTATTTTTCAGTTCTTAACATTCACTTCCACAAGAATTTGAATTCAAAATTTTCTCCCCATCTCTTCCCACCCCCCATCCCAAGACAGCATGCACCCTATCCACCCCTTCCTCCAGTCTGTCCTCTCTTCTATTACCAACCTTTATTCCATCCCCCTTCCCCTCTATTTTCCTGTAAGGCAAAATAGATTTCTATACTCCATTGCCTGTGTAGTTTAATTTTCAGTTGCATGCTAAAACAATTTTTAACATTCATTCTTAAAACTTTGAGTTCCATATTCTCTCCTTCCCTCCTCACTCACCCTCATTGAGAAAACAAGCAATTCTATATGTCATACATGTGTAACAATGCAAAGCACTTCCATAACATTTATGTAAGACTAACCACATTTCCCTCTGTCCTATCCTGCCCTTCATTTATTCCATTCTCTCCCATGACCTGTCCTTCCACAATAGTGTTTGCTTCTGATAATCCCTTTCCCCAATTTGCTGTCTCTTCTATTATCTTCCCTCTCCTATCCCCTTCCCCCTTTCCTTCCTGAAAGGTAAAATAGATTTCCATGTCCAATTGAGTGTGTGTTATTCCCTCCTTAAGTCAAATCCCATGAGAGGAAAGTTCAATTTTTTCCCTTCATCTCCCCCTCTTGCCCTCCATTGTAGAAACTCTTTCTTCTCCTTGTATGTAAGATGATTTGCTACATTCTATGACTCCCTTTCTCTTACTCAAAGTACATTCCATTCAACAGTAAATTTTATTTTTTTAGGTATTCTTCCTTCATATTCAGCTCACTCTGTGCCCTTTGTGTGTGTGTGTATATATATATATATATATATATATATATATATACACATACAAACATATATACACACACCTATACACACATGTATATACATGGACATACATATCTTCACATATATAATATACACATATATACATACCTATATATATCTATATATTCCCTCTAACCACCCTAATACTGAAAAAGTTCTCATGAGTTACAAGTAACATCTTTACATGTAGGAATGTAAACAGTTCAACTTTAATGGGGTCCTTAAGGTTTCTCTTTGCTGTTCACCTTTTCATGTTTCTCTTGATTCTTGTATTTGAAAGTCAAATTTTCTATTCACCTCTGATCTTTTTTAAAAAGAATGCTTGGAAGTCTTCTATTTCATTAAAATTCCATTTTCCCATGAAGTATTATACTCAGTTTTGCTGAGTAGGTGCAGATATTTTATGGCCTATGGGGGCAGAGCTTGAGCAGGTTCGTCATTCTATTCTGCCAGCTTGGCCCCGCCCTCCCACCCTCAACGTTTTTCAGACTCCTTTTGTGTACTGTGTTCTTCTATTAGATTATAAACCCTTGGAGTAAAGGGACTGTTTATTTTGTATTTGTGTCCCCAGAGGTTAGTACAATGGCCAATGTTTCATTTGTTTTTCAATTGTGTCAGGCTCGTCATGACCCTATTTTGGATTTTCTTGTTAAAGATACTAGAATATTGTCATTCCTTCTCCAGCTCCTTTTACAAATAAAGAAGCTGAAGCAAACAGGGTTAAGTGACTTACCCAGGGTCACACCACTGGTATGTATCAGAGAGGTCTGATGATCATCTGTCAAGGATACTATACAAAAAATTCCTAGACCAGATAAGGCCAGATGTCTTGGAACTCTATAATTCTGTGATGTCGGAGTGCAAGTTACAAGGTCACTGGGGATCAGGAAAGGTCTAAAGCAGGGAGTCCTGGCCAGGCAAGGCAGGTTTTTGGGGACTGCCAGAGTGGGGATCATGGGCACCCATGGGCAGTATGAGGGTAAGAGGTACCTTACAGGAGAGTGGGAGGAAATGCTGAAAAAACTATTAGAAGGGTAGGTAGAAAGAACATCCAAATCAAGACTCATTTTACTTCACAATTTCCCCTCAGAAAGAAGTACAGTCAATTCTCAACTGCTTATTTAACTTTGGCCACTTCAAGCATGTTTTTATAAGTTACCTCATTTTCACTTTCACATTGACAACTCACACATTCACCATTATTTGCAATAGAGAAAAAAAATGACTATGCCACTCACAGTTTCCAAGCTTAAAAGGTGTCTTGGCATGACTGACCAGCTGGCTAGATACACAGAGGTTGCCAATCCCCTCATTGATCACAGACTCAAAGTTAAATCTCAACTCACCTCTGTTATGTTCCCCTATACCTTATTCCTCTATACCTTAAAGATCTCAAATAGTGCCTGAAGCAGATGATGAGGATAGATTATTTCAAATTGATTTGTCTTTTGTGATATCTGACATTCACTAGCTATGAAAGACAGAATGTCAAAGGTGATGCTAAGACCCCACTAGTCTCCATGTCTTCTGACAGCAATGACTAAAGTCCTAGCAATTTCTCACTTGGTTTTTGGAGGTCAATCAAGGTAGAGAGCTTTACAGCAGTATAGTATACAGTATAATGCCTTACCACCACCATCTAACATAGTATAGAAGGTAAGATTCAGGTTAAAAAATGTTTCAGTTTTAAGAATTTTATTTGCCATACAGTATTTGTAGTACTGTAGATGTCATGTGTAATAAAAAGTGGATATTGTCTGACATTGTTGGGTTTTTTTTTTCAACTGAGATGTTAGCTCAAAAAGTCACAGAATCCTAGGGAATTATTAGAGAGAGAAAATGTTTTGCACATTACCAATTTTATTTTGTGTATTGCATTTTAGGGGCAGCTAGATGTCACAGTGGATAGAGTGCTGGTCCTGAAGACAGGAAGACCCTTCTTCCTGAGTTCAAATTTGACCTCAAGATTCTTACTAAGTCTATGACCCTGGGCAAGTCACTTAACCCTCTTTGTCACAGTTTCCTCATCTGTAAAATGTGCTGGAGAAGGAAATGGCAAATCACTCCAGTATCCTTGCCAAGAAAATCCTAAATGGGATCATAAAGAGTTGTGCATGACTGAATAACAAAAATTGTTAATAGATTGTTAGTAATTAATTAATTAACAATAAAAGGTTCCCATTTTAGGAAAAGAATATTATCAGAATTAATATTTTGTTATAAAGAGTTGTATGAAGAAAAGTGTATTTCCAGCAATCTCTAGAGAAAGACTACAGTTTTTGGTGGCCATGGGAACATAACATAGGCTCAACGTATCACCATTTGAGTTTTGCACCGTTTTCTCAGAATGTTACTGCCATTAAAGTTGAGGATTGACTATATTAGAGGTATGTGGGAAGAATACCTAAAATAAGACTCACTTTGCTTTACAAATTTCCTGAGAAAGTAGTATTAGAGGTAGATATTTTCTTCTGTAATCACTTAGGATGGCCAGATTAAGTTTGCCTTCTGGATGGCAACAGTGGTTCTGTGAGGGTAAAGGAAGAGGGCGATATTCTGTTTCTCATCAGTTTTTTTAAAGTTTCATACTCCTACTCACTAACCACTATTACATTTTAAAATAGGCATGTTTAAATTTAAATAATTTATTTAATTTAATAAATTTAAAAAAATAAAATAATTATCTGTGGCAATTCAGTCATAGGTCTATGGGGGGAAGTAGAACTCTGGTATACCAGCTTGTGGTGGGGAAGAGAGAGCCAAATGGATGGGATACTGGGATTAGGCCTGGAAGAAATGCAACAGAAATGGACATGGAAAGGATTGACTTCACCTGAATTGTAACTATAAGCTGGTAGGGGAAGCATGTAAATTGATATTTATTTTTGCCAACTAGATGCTTAATTATATTATTTATATGCTGAAGAAGTAGAAATGCAGTCAGGGTTCTCTAAGTTTTAGCACACACAGCCAAACCTCTAGGCTCCATTCTAATTATAGGATGAAGGCTAATTGTCCAGAAGTTCCCCTTTGTTCATCTCCATTGAGTGGTCCATTCATTCTCTTGCTTATCTTCAATATGGGGGCCATCTCCAGTCATCCTGACTGGACCCAGATGACTCCAGAGGAGAAGGTGAGACTGATGACTTTGCACAGCCCTCCCTCACTTGCATGTCATTGCTTCACCTCCCTGATGTCATAGCCCTCTTCAAGAATGAAGGTCAAACAACAGCGACAAAAATAACTTCAATCCATTCCCTATGAGTATTGTAACTTTTGTTCCTTGCTAACAAGACTTAGAAATAAGCCCTATTTATGTGCCTTAGATACATGAGTATATTACAACTTGATCTAACCAGCTAAGAGAAGCCTAGTGTTAAATTTTAGGCATTTATAGCTCAGAAATTAGCAAATGCTACAAATAAGACATTGTTTTATTGTCTTGTGGATTGTCCAGATTTAAGGAAGTACCAGAGAAAATATTGATACCGATTGAACTGCCTCATCCATAGAGGGTACATTTGTTTCTGAGGCTATCTGCTTAACATTTATTAGCATAGGCCTATTTAGATGCCATCTAGGCTGCTAGGTGGTGTAGTGGATAGAGTGCTGGACTTGAGTTCAAATCTTCCTCTGACACTTACTGGACAAGTCATTTTGGCCCTAGTTTCCTCATCCATGAAATGGAGATAATGATAGCCCCTCCTTCACAGGGTTGTTGTGAGAATCAAATGAGATTCATGTAAAGTGCTTTACAAATCTTAAAGTGCTATATTAACACTGGCTATTATTTTCATTTATCATTTTGTAAATAGATGTGCGTTAGGTCCAAATATCAGTTAGAAGAGGCTTGCTTGCAAATGAGCCAGACATTTAGGGGAAAGTGTGAAATAAGCTGAATTCAAAATATTGAGAGACTGAAGAAAGGCAGAGAGACAGAGAGGACCTCTACCATTATAGCTTTTATAGTCTGTAGTGCTTACTTATTGTCTTAAGTTGTAAGGTGCCTAAAATAATGTCCTTCCCAATTCCACTCTCAGTGAATCCTAGGGTCAGAGAACAGCAGTTGGAGAGAACCTCTGAGTCCGTCTTGTGTAATTCCCTTGTTCTACAGATGGGAAAACTAAGATTGATCTCACATGATCTCACAGGTAAAAGTGTCAGACAAATTTGAGCCCAGATTCTCTGACTTTAGAGCCTGTGTTCTTTTTATTATATCTGTTATTGTTCAGTCATTTTCTACTTTGGGGTTTTCTTGGCAAAGGTACTGGAGTGGTTTGCCACTTCTTTCTCCAGTTCATTTTACAAACGAGGAAACTGTGGCAAACAAGGTTAAGAAATTTGTCCAAAGTCACACAGCTAGCAAGTACCTGAGGTCAGATTTGAATTGAGGTATTCCTGACTCCAACCCCAGAATTCTATCCACTGTGCCACCTAGTTGCCCTACTATATATTACACTGCCTCAGATAGTTGATGAAATCCTAAAAATTAAAGGTGAGATTAATAAAACTGAATGTAAGAATACCATTGAATTTAAAACAAAACTAGCAGTTGACTTCATGAAAAAAAAACCCAATAAAATAGATAAACTACTGCTTAATGTGATAAGAAATACAGATAATGGGGTATAAAAATTTATCTTGCCCTACAAGAAAAGAGAGAAGATAGGGATAAGGAAAGGGTGGGGTATGATACAAGGCAGAGCACATTGAGGGAAAGGGTAACCAGAATGCAAGGTGTTATGGGGTGGGGGGAGGGGAGAGATGGGGAGAAGAAAATCAATTCACTAGTACCAAAAATAAAAAGGGTGAATATGACACTAGTGAAGATGAAATTGAAGGAATTATTATGAATTATTTTACCCAATTATATACGATAAATTTAACAATTAAAGTAAAATACAAGAATACTTACAAAAACATAGTAATAGAAAAAGAAACAGAATATCTTAAGACCTATTTCAGAAAAAGAAATTGAAGAGGTCATAAATGAGCTTCCTAAGAAAAAAGCATTATGACCAGCTGGATTTACAAATGAATTTGCCAAACATTTAAAGATCAACTAATACCAATATTAAATAAATTATTTGGAAAACAGGCAAAGAAGTTCTATCAAACTCCTTTTATAAAACAAGTATGGTGCTAATACTTAAACCAGGCAGAGCAAAAATAGAGAAAGAAAATTATAGACCAATTTCACTAATGAATATAGATGTAAAAATGCTAAAACAAAACAAAACAAAACAACTAGCTAGGAAACTATAACAATATATCACAAAGAATATACATTGTGACCAAATGAGATTTATACCAGTAATTCAGGAATGGTTTAACATACGGGAAACTATCCACATAATTAAATATATCAATAACAAAAGTAAAAGCAATCATATGATTCTGTCAGTAGATGAAAAAAAGCTTTTGACAAAATGTGACACATTCCTATTAAAAACACTTGAAAGCAATGGTTTTTCCTTAAAATGATAAGCATGTACCTAAAACTGTCAGGAAGCATTATTTGTAACTTGCATAAGCTAGAAAGTTTCCCATTAGGATCAGGAGTGGAACAAGGATGCCCATTACCACCAATATTATTCAATGTTGTATTAGAAATGAAACAGCAACAAGAGAAGAAAAAGAACTTGAAGGAATCAAAATGGGCAATGAGGTAATGAAGCTAACTTTGCTTTGCAGACAATAAGATGATATATTTGCAAAATCCTACAGATTCAACTAAAAAACTACTTGAAACAATGAATAATTTTAGGAAAGTAGCAGGATAACATATCCACCCAGATAAATCATCAATATTTCTCTTTATTACCAAAAAGGAATCCTTTCAAGAAGAGGTTATAAGAGATACTCCATTTAAAATAATCACAGACAACATAAAATTTGTGGAAGTCTACCTGCCAAGATGAACCCAGAAACTACTTGCTCATAATTACAATGCACTTTTTATACAAATAAAGTCAGATTTAAATTTGGACAAATACTAATTTTTCATGGGTGTGCAGAGCCAATATAATAAAAATGACAATTCTACTTAAATTAATCTACTTATTCAGTGTCATCTCATTAACCAAAAAATTATTTTATTGAGCTAGAAAAAATATGACAAAATTCATTTGAAAGAACCAAAGGTCAACAATATCAAAGGAATTAATGGAAAAATGCAAAAAAATCTAGCACCACATCTTAAACTGTATTATAAAGTGGTAATTATCAAAATTATCTACTACTGGCTAAGAAATAGAAATGTGGATCAGTGAAATAGAGTAGACCTACAATATACAATAGTATATGTCTATAGTAACTTTTTGTTTAATAAATATAAAGATTTAAGGTTTTAGGGTAAGAATGCACTAATTGGTAAAAATTGTTGGGAAACTGGAAAGCATTCTGGCAGAAATTGAGGATAGGTCAATATCTCACACCATTTACCAAGATAAGGTTAAATTGGATACATGACCTAGATATAAAGGAAGATATCATAAGTAAATTAGAAGAACAAGGAACATATTACCTATCTGACTTATGGATAGGAGAATAATTTATGAATAAACAAGAGATAGAGAGCATTAAGAAATGTAAAATGAATAATTTTGATTACATTAAATTTAAAAGATTTTCTTCAACTAAAACCAATGTAGCCAAGATTAGAAGGAAAGCAAAAAATTGGAATTTATCCCCACTATTCCTATGAGCCTGTTATCTTCTAAATCTGAAATTGGAAGATTTTTCTTTCTTTTTTAATAATTTTATTTATTTAGTTTTAGATTTTGACATTCATTTCCACAAAATTTTGAGTTCCAATATTTCTCCACATCTCTCCCCTCCCTCCACCCCATAACACCTTGCATTCTGGTTACCACTTCTCTCAATGTGCCCTCCCTTCTATCTCACCTCACCTTTCCCTTATCCCCATCTTCTCTCTTTTCTTGTAAGGCAAGATAAATTTCTATACACCATTACCTATATTTCTTATTTCCCATTATGTGCAATAACATTTCTCAACATTCATTTCTAATACTTTGAATTCCAACTTCTCTTCCTTTCTTCCTCCCCACATATCCCCACTGAGAAGGCAAGCAATTCAATACAGGCTGTACTTGTGTCATTTTGCAAAACACTTCCACAATGCCTGCCATCCTACCTTGTCCCCCATTTTTTTCTATTCTCATTTGACCTTGTCCCTTCCCAAAAGTGTTTACTTGAGTTACTCCCTTGTCCCATTTCCCTTTCCTTCTATCATTCCCCCTCACCCCACTTGTCCCCTTCTCCCCTTCTTTCCTGTAGTGTAAGATAGAATTCCATAGCAAATTTAGTGAGCATGTTATTCCCTCCTTAAACCATATGTGAAGAGAGTAAGCTTCACTTTTCCCCTCACCTCCTCCCTTTTCTCCTCCATTGAAAAAGATTTTTCTTATCTCTTTTATGAGTGATAGTCTGCCCCATTCCATTTCTCCCTTTCTCCTCCTAATATTTTCCTCTCTCATCCATTAATTTTATATTTTTTATGGATAGCATCTTTTCTGATTCAACTCAACTTGTACTCTGTGTGTGTGTGTGTGTGTGTATCCACCTACCCAAATATAGAGAAAATTCTCAAGAGTTACAAATATTTTCTTTCCATGTAGGAATGTAAACAGTTCAGGTTTATAAAGTCCTTTATGATTTTTCTTTCCTGTTTACCTTTTCATGCTTCTCTTGATTCTTGTGTTTGAAAGTCAAATTTTCTATTCAGTTCTGGTCTTTCATCATGAATGCTTGAAAGTTCTCTATATCACTGAATGGCCATTTTTTCCCTTGAAGTAGTATACTCAGTTTTGCTGGGTAGGTGATTCTTGGTTTTAATCCCAGCTCCTTTGACTTCTGGACTATCCTATTCCAAGCCCTTCAGTCTCTTAATATAGAAGCTGCCAGATCCTGTGTTATCCTGATTGTATTTCCACAGTACTTGACTTGTTTGTTTCTAGCTTCCTGCAATATTTTCTCTTTGACCTGGGAACTCTGAAATTTGGCCACAATATTCCCATGAGTTTCTCTTTTCCAGTCTTTTTCAGGTGATGATTGGTGGATTCTTTCAATATTTATTTTACCCCCTAGTTCTAGAATATCAGAGCAGTTTTCCTTGATAATTTCATGAAGGATAATGTGTAGGCTCTTTTTTGATTATGGCTTTCAGGTAGTCCCATAATTTTTAAATTGTCTCTCCTTGATCTATTTTCCAGGTCAGTTGTTTTTCCAATGAGATGTTTCATGTTATCTTCTATTTTTTTCAATCTTTTGGTTTTGTTTTTTAACTTCTTGGTTTATCATACAGTCATTAGCTTCCCTCAGCTCCATTCTCATTTTTAAAGAACAATTTAGTTCAGTGAGCTTTTGAACTTCCTTTTTCATTTGGCTAATTCTTTTTTTAAAGCCTTTTTCTCCTCATTGGCTTTTTGTACCTCTTTTTCCAACTGAGTTAGCCTATTTTTAAAGGTGTTATTTTCCTCAGCATTTTTTTTTTTGGTTCTACTTTAGCAAGCTGCTGACTCACTTTTCAAGCTCTTCTATGGCCTGAGTCCATTTCATATTCATTTTGGAGGTACTGGAGGCAAAAGCTTTGACTTCCTCTAACAATACGCATTGTTCTTCCTCACCTGAAAGTATGGAAGGAGATACCTGTTCACCAAGAAAGTAACTTTCTATGGTCTTATTTTTTTCCCTTTTTTGGGTATTTTCCCAGATAGTTACTTGACTTCTGAATCCTTTGTCAAGAGGAGGGTCCTAGTGCTCCTCCTCCCCCCAGGGTCATGCTCAGGGATGAGATTCATATCAGTTGCTCAATTCCCCCAGGAACTTTGAGTGGGGGCGGGCCACTACTGAGGGCTGAGGTTCAGATCCCCTGGTCAATTCCTCCAGAGACTTTAAGTTGAGCTACTTGAACAATTGACCCAGGCTGCTTCTGTGGCCACTATAGTCACCTGCTGCCTGCTGCTGCCACTGCCTCTGCCACTTCCTGGGGCCAGTGCTGGGAGGACCCTGCTCCCCTCTTGCCCAACTGGGAAAGCCCTCCCACACTGACCTTTGAAGCTTTCTTTGTCACTTGTGGGTTGAGGTATCTGGGACCCTCCCTGCTGGGTATTCTGCCCTGGAGGCCTGTTCTTGTCCTGTTCCTCGTTGTGCTGCATGGTCAGGGCTGGGCTCCACTGCTCAGTATCTCATGGAATAGACCTTTCCTGCTGGCCTTCCAGGTTACCTTTGGTTGGAAATCTCTTTCACTCTGTCGTTCTGTGGCTTCTGCTGCTCTAGAATTTGTTGAGAGTCATGTTTTACAGGTATTTTGTGGAATGTGAGGGAAGCACTAGAATACATGAGTCTTTCTACTCTGCCATCTTGGCTCTGAACCAGGAAGATATTTCCATTGAGATTTTTTCAGATAAAGATCTCATATCTTAAATATATAGAGAACTTTGTCAAATGTATAAGAATATGAATCATCCTCCAAATGATAAATACCCAAAAGATATGAACAGGCAGTTTTCAGGTGAAGAAATTAAAGCTGTCTACAGTCATATATGAAAAAATACTCCAAGTCATTATTGACCAGAAAAATACAAGTTAAAACAACATCTCACACTTATCAGATTGGCAAAAATGATAGAAGGGGAAAATGACAAATATTGATGAGGGTGTGGAAAAATTGGTACACTAATGCACTGTTGGTAGAACTATGAACTGAGTCAACCATTCTGGAGAGCAATCTAGAATTATGCCTAAAGAGTTTTAAAACTGTGTGTACCCTTTGACCCAGCAATACCACTATTAGCTTTGTTTCCCATGATGATGAGAGAAAAGAAAAGAATCTATATGGTCTCTTTTCCCCCACTTAATAGTATTTTATTTTTTCCAATTACATACATAGTTTTCAGCATTCATTTTGTAAGATTTTGAATTACAAATTTTTCTCCCTTACCTCCTCCCTCCTGATATAGATGTACAGTCATGTTAAGCATATTTTCACATTAGTCATGTTGTGAAAGAAGAATCAGAACAAAAGGGGAAAACCATGAGAAAACAAAATACCAAAAAAAAAAAAAAAGGTAAACTAGTATACTTCAATCTGCATTCAGACTCCATAGATGTTTTTCTGGATTTGGACAGCATTTTCCATCATGAGTCTTTTATCTTGCATTGCTAAGAAGAGGCAAGTCTTATCAAAATTAGTTATTGCACAATGTTGCTGTTACCTAGTACAATGTTCTCCCTGATTTTGCTCACTTCATTCAGTATGAATTCATGTAAGTCTTCTGAAATCTGCCTGCTCATCATTTCTTCTGGAACATTTCATTGCATTCATATACTACAACTTGTTTAGTCATTACCCAATTAATGTTCATCCCCATAATTTTCAATTTTTGGCAACATGAAAAGAGCTGCTATAAATATTTTTGTACAGCTGGGTCCTTTTTCTTTTTCTATTTTTTCTTTGAGATACAGACCTAGTAGTGGTATTGCTAGATCAAAACATATGCATAATTTTATAGCCCTTTGGGCATAGTTCCAAATTGTTCTCCAGTATGATTGGATCAGTTTACAACTCCACCAAAAATGTATCAGTGTTCTAATTCTCCCACAACTTCTCCAAAATTTATCATTTTTCTTTTCTGTTATAAAAGTCAATATGATAGGTGTGATGCGGTACCTGAGATTTTTAAAAATTTTTATTTCTCTAATCAATAGTGACTTAGAGCATTTTTGATATGACTATAGATTGCTTTAACTTTCTTCATCTGAAAACTGTCCATTCATATCCTATGACTATTTATCAATTGGGGAATGACTCATATTTTTGTAAATTTGACTAAATTCTCTGCATATTTGAGAAATGAGGCCTTTATCAGACATACTGATGATAAAAATTGTTTCTCAGTTTTCTACTTTTCTTCTAATCTTTATTGAATTGGTTTTGTTTGTGCAAAATCTTTTCTTTTTAACGTATCTATTTATTTTTAGTTTTAAACATTCGTTTCCACAAGTTTTTGAGTTCCAAATTTTCTCCTCATCTCTCTCCTCCCCAACCTTAAGACACCACACATTCTGATTACCCCTTCCCCCAATCTGCCTTTTCTTCTGTCATACCCCTTCCTTCCCTTATCCCTATCTTTTCTCTTTTCTTACAGGGTAATATAGATTTCTATACCCCATTACCTGCATTTCTTATTTCCCAGTTGCATATAAAAGCAGTTTTTAACATTGGTTTTTAAAACTTTGAGTTCCAACTTCTCTCCCTTCCTCCTTCCTCATCCATTCCCACTGAGAAGACAAACAACTCAACATAGGCTACACAAGTGTAGCTATGCAAAAGACGTCCATAAAAGTCATGTCATGAAAGTATATTTCCCTCCATCCTGTCCTGCCCCCCATTTATTCTATTCCTTCTTTTGACCTTGTCCCTCCTCAAAAGTGCTTACTTCTAATTACCCCCTCCTCCCATTTGCCCTCCCTCTATCATCCCCCCACATCCCACTTTTCCCCTTCTCTCCTACTTTGCTGTAGTGTAAGATAGATTTTCATACCAAAATGAGTATGCATGTTACTTCCTCCCTAAGCCAAATGTGGTGATGAGAGTAAGCTTCACTTTTTCTTTCTTACCTCCCCACTTTTCCACCTAAAAAAGCTTTTTCTTGCCTCATTTATGAGAGTTAATTTACTCCATTCTATTTCTTCCTTGCTCCTCTCTATATATTCCTCTCCCACCACTTAATTTTATTTTTTAGATGTCATCCCTTCCTATTCAACTCACCCTGTGCCCTCTGCCTATATGTATATAATCCCTTCAACTACTCAAATACTGAGAAAACTCTCAAGAGTTACAAATATTATCTTTACATGTAGGAATATAAACAGTTCAACTTTAGTAAGTCCCTTATGATTTCTCTTTCCTGTTTACCTTTTCATGCTTCTCTTGATTCTTGTGTTTGAAAGTCAAATTTTCTATTTAGCTCTGGTCTTTTCATCAAGAATGCTTGAAAGTGGGGTGGAGGGTGGGCTCAGGCCCTGGAAGAGCTCAAAAAGGATTTTGAAAAGCAAGTTAGACAGGTGGAGGAAAAACTGGGAAGAGAAATGACAGAGATGAAAGAAAAGCATGAAAAACGGGTCAATACCTTGGTAAAGGAGATCCCAAAAAATGCTGAGGAAAATAACACCTTCAAAAATAGGCTCACTCAATTGGCAAAGGAGGTTCAAAAAGCCAATGAGGAGAAGAATGCTGTCAAAAGCAGAATTAGCCAAATTGAAAAAGAGGCTCAAAAGCTCACTGAATTTAATAGTTCTCTCAAAATTAGAATGGAACAGATGGAGTCTAATGACTTTATGAGAAACCAAGAATCACCAAACAAAACCAAAAGAATGAAAAAATGGAAGAGAATGTGAAATATCTCATGGGAAAAACAACTGACCTGGAAAATAGATCCAGGAGAGACAATTTAAAAATTATGGGACTACCTGAAAGTCATGATCAAAAAAAGAGCCTAGACATCATCTTCCATGAAATTATCAAGGAAAAACTGCCCTGACATTCTACAACCAGAGGGCAAAATAAGCATTGAAAGGATCCATCGATCACCACCTGAAAGAGATCCAAAAAGAGAAACTCCTAGGAACATTGTGTCCAAATTCCAGAACTCCCAGCTCAAGGAAAAAATCTTGCAAGCAGCTAGAAAGAAACAATTCCAGTACTGTGGAAATACAATCAGGATAACCGAAGATCTAGCAGCTTCTACATTAAGGGATCAAAGGGCGTGAAATAGGATATTCCAGAAGTCAAAGGAACTAGGACTCAAACCAAGAATTACCTACCCAGCTAAACTGAGTATAATACTTCAAGGGAAAATATGGTCTTTCAATGAAACAGAGGACTTTCAATCATTCTTAATGAAAAGACCAGAGCTGAAAAGAAAATTTGACTTTCAAACACAAGAATGAGAAGAAGCATGAAAAAGGAAACAGCAAAGAGAAGTCTTAAGGGACTTACCAGAAGTGAACTGTTTACATTCATACAGGGAAAGACAATATTTCTAACTCTTAAAACTTTTCAGTATCTGGGTAGTTGGTGGGACCACACATACACACGTACACGCATGCACACACATACACACATGCACACACATACAGAGATAGAGAGCACAGATTGAACTGAATAGAATGGGCCCATACCTTAAAAGAAATTAAGGTAAATGGTGAGAGAGAAATGTAGCGGGAGGAAAGAGGGGGAAATGGAAGGGGGCAACTATATGTCATTTAAGAGGCAGGTAGGAGTTTTTCTTAGTGGAGGGAAAAAGAGGAGAGCTGAGGAAAAAAAAAAACAAGAAGTTTACCCTCATCACATTTGACTAAACGAAGGAGTGAAATGCACACTCATTTTGGTATGAAAACCTATCTTACAGTATAAGAAAGTGGGGGAGAAGGAGATATTGCAAGGGGGGGGATGATGGAAGGGAGGGCAAAGGGAGGAGGGAGCAATTTGAAGTCAACACTGGGGGAGGGACAGGATCAAAAGACAGAAGAGAAACAATGAGGGGCAGGTTAGGAGGGATGGTAATCCAGTTAGTCTTACACAACACGATTATCAGGGAAGTCATTTGCAAAACTACACAGATAGGGCCTAAATTGAATTGTCTGCCGTCCCAAAGGGAATGGGTGGGCAGGGAGGGATGGGGAGAATTTGGAACTCAAAGTTTTAGGAACAACTGTTTAGTAGTGTTGTTGCAACTAGGAAAGAAGACATACAGTTAATGAGGAATAGAAAGTCATCTGGCCCTACAGGAGAAAAGAGAAGATGGAGACAAGAGAAGGGAGGGATGACAGAAGAGAGGGCAGATTGGAGATAGGGAAAATTAGATTGCTTGGTGTATTGGGGTGGGGGGAGGGGATTAAAGGAGAGAAAATTTGGAACCCAAAAATATGTGAAAATGAATGCAAAAAATTAAATAAATAAATAAAATTTAAAAAAAAAAAAAGAATGCTTGAAAGTCCTATTTCATCAAATGTTAATTTTTTTTGCCTTAAAGTATTATACTCAGTTTTTCTGGGTAGGTGATTCTTGGTTTTAATTCTAGCTCCTTTGATTTCTGGAATATCATATTAAAATGTGATCCCTTAATGTAGAAACTGCTAGATCTTGTATTATCCTGATTTTATTTCCACAATACTTGAATTGTTGCTTTCTGGCTGCTTGCAATATTTTCTCCTTAACCTGGAAACTCTGGAATTTGGCTACAATATTCCTAGGAGTTTTTCTTTTCAGATCTCTTTCAGGTGATCGATGTAGTTTTTCAATATTTATTTTACCCTCTGGTTCTAGAATATCAGGGCAGCTTTCCTTGACAATTTCATGAAAGATGATGTCTAGGCTCTTTTTTGGATCATGGCTTTCAGGTAGTCCCATAATTTTTAAATTGTCTCTCCTGAATCTGCTTTCCAGGTCAGTTGTTTTTCCAATGAGATATTTCACATTATCTGCTATTTTTTTTCATTTGTTTGGTTTTATTTTACAATTTCTTGATTTTTTGTAAAGCCATTAGCTTCTACTTCCTCCATTCTAATCTTTAAGGCATTATTTTCTTCAGTGAGCTTTTGCATCTCCTTTTCCATCTGGCCAATTCTGCTTTTTAGAGCATTCTTCTCTTCATTGGCTTTTTGGATCTCTTTTGCCATTTGACTTAGTTTATTTTTTAAAGTGCTATTTTCTTCAGCTTTGGACTTGTTTTTCATGATTTTCTTGCATCATTCTCATTTCTCTTCCTAATTTTTGCTCTACTTCTCTTACTTGATTTTCAAAATCCTTTATGAGCTCTTCTATGGCCTGAGAACAATTCATATTTTTCTTGGAGGCTTTGGATGGAGGAGCTTTGACTCTGCTTTTTTTTCTGTTTGCATGCTTTGGTCTTCCTTGTCACCAAAGTAAGATTCTATGGTCTTATTCTTTTTCCAGTTTTTGCTCATTTCTCCAACCATTTACTTCACTTTTAAGCTTTGTCAAGGTAGTTCTCTGCTTCCAGTGGGGTTGGGGGTATACTGTCAGCTGCTCAATCCCCCCACAATCTGTGGGCCTAGAACTCTAGAAACAGGGGTTCCAGTCCCCCCTGCTGCTGCTGAGGGTTCCTCTGCCCCCAACCCCCTCAGCTGCCCTGGGGCTGAGGCAGGACCACTCCACTCTCCTGCACTGGTCCCACCAACTTTTCCCATTGACCTTCTAATTTATTCTCAGCATTTTGGGGTCATAAAGTCTGGAAACCACCACAAGTGCAAGAGGTTCAGTATCCCCAAGACCTGCTCAGGTACCCTCTGTGCACTCTTGGCCCACACTATACTGTGCCCTGCCCCCTACATAGCACAATAGACACTTCCTGGCAACCTTTCAGGCTGTATTAGGCTGGAGATTTGCTTCACTCTGTCATTGTGTGGGTACTGCAGCTCCAAAATTTGTTAACACCCATTTTTTACAGGTTTTTGACTGAGCTTGGCAGGAGTGCTCCAGAAAGTCCATGCTGTTACTCCACCATCTTGGCTCTACCCCCGTAAAATCTTTTTAATTTAATGTAACCAAAATTATCCATTTTGTATTGCATAATGTTTTCTATCTCTTGTTTGGTCATAAATTGTTCCATTCTTCATAGATCTGACAGGTAAACTATTCCTTGCTCTCTTAATTTGCTTATGGCATCATCGTTCATATCTAAATCATGTACCCATTTTGAATATGGTTTAAGATGCTGGTCTATGCTTAGTTTCTGCCATACTGTTTTTTAGTTTTCCCAGCAGTTTTTGTCAAATAGTGAGTTCTTATTCCAGAAGCTGGAGTCTTTGGGTTTATCAAATAGTAGGTTAGTCATTTATTATTATATCTTGTGTACCTAACTTATTCTACTGATCCACCACTCTCTTTATTAGTCAGTATCAAGTAGTTTTGATGATT
Source organism: Bettongia penicillata ogilbyi (assembly GCA_023548195.1). NCBI lineage: Eukaryota > Metazoa > Chordata > Mammalia > Diprotodontia > Potoroidae > Bettongia > Bettongia penicillata. Next base: position 1,078,104 of record JAJHZJ010000311.1, on the reverse strand, counting down.
GCTGCTTCAGAATAGTTTTGGATCTGGTATGGCTAGACCATATTCCTTTGCATTTTTTCAGTAATTCCTTTGATATTCTTGACCTTTTGTTCTTCCAGATGAATTTTGTTATTTTTGCTAGCTCTATAAAATAAAGTTTTGATAGTCTGTTGGTGTGATACTGAATAAGTAAATTAATTTATGTGGAATTATTGCTATTATATTAGCTCAGCCTACTCATGAGCAACTGATATTTTTCTAGTTGTTTAGATCTAGCTTCATTTGTGTGAAAAGTGTTTTGTAATTGTGCTCATATAGTTCCTGGATTTGTCTTAGCAGGTAGATGCCCAAATATTTTATACTGCCTGCAATTATTTTACATGAAATTTCTCTTTCTTTTGCTGCTGGGCTTTGTTGGTAATATATAGAAATGCTGATGATTTATGTGGGTTTATTGTACATCCTGAAATTTTGCTAAAGTTGTTCATTGTTTCAAGTACTTTTTTAGTTGTTTCTCTAAATCACCATCGTATCATCTGTGAAGAGTAATAGTTTTGTTTCCTCATTACCTATTGTAATTTCCTCAATGTCTTTCTTTCTCTTATTGCTAAAGCTAACATTTCTAGTGCAATACTGAATAACAGTGGTGATAACAGATATTCGTGTTTCACCTCTCATCTTATTGGAAATATTTCTAACTTATCCCCATTATATATAATGCTCACTGATGTTTTTAGATAGATATTACCATTTTAAGGAAAAGTTCATTATTCCTATTAGCCTATATCTTCTAAAATATTTATAATAGCTTGGATCAGTTAAATGGAGCACTGGGCCTGGAGTCAGGAGAACCTAAGTTCAAATTTGACATCAGACACTAGATGTGACCCTAGACAAGTCATTTAACCCTGTTTGCCTCTCTCTCTCTCTCTCTCGATATATATATATATATATATATATACATACATATATATATGTGTGTATATATATATATATATATATATATATATACATACATACACACACACATAGCAGCTCTCTTTGTGGTGGCAAAGAACTGGAAATTGAGGATGCCTGTCCTTAGTAGCTATGTGATGGCTAAATAAGTTGTGATATATTTATTGTTAGAAATGATGAGCAGATTGATTTTACAAAAACAAGGAAAGACTTGCATGAAATAATGAAGAGTGAAAATAAGCAGAGCCAAGAGAACGTTGTATATAGTAATAGCAATATTATTCAAAGAATAACTGTGAAGGACTAAGTTATTATGAATATTATAAATTCCCAAATCAACTGCAAAAGACCTATGAAGGAAGATACTATTTACTTCCAGAGAAAGAACTGATAAATACTCTCTCTCTCTCTCTCTCTGTCTTTTTGTCAAATGGTGGTGTTCTCTAATGTGAACTGCAGGGGAAGGGATTTATCTATCTATCTATCTATATATGTATATGTGTGTGTATAATTTATATATATTATTTAAATATTTAGATATATATTTACATATGAAATGTAACAAAAAAATTAATAAAATTAAATTTAGAAAACAGTTGTTGATGCTCATTTTCAAGCAATAAAAGTGAGATCAGAAGCCAAAGAATGCTAGGGTGCCTCAGGGGATCTTCTGAGTATTCCCGGGTAGATCCTTTCTAATACAAACTAATGGGGTCAGAGGCTATGGCTTTCCATAAGCCACTTCCTATGAACAGTTTTATTTGTCACTATTCCAGTCATAGTTGTTGTTACAGCCAGAGTATTAAATGTTTCATACGCTGAAGTAATCTTCTAACATATTTATAATGGCCGAACAGTGCCCAACATGTTAGGGCCATAACCCCTCTTGAGCAGTTTCCCATTTTATTTGTTAAGGTGAGAAAATTCCAAAAAGAACAAGTTGAAAAAGTCTTTCATCAGATTAAGAGCCTGATTAGAGCCTATGGATGAACACCTGATGAGGACAGAAGAGAGGAGGGGAGGAAACAGACCCCAATATTCTTGGCAGGGAATGTCTTCTCCTCAGAGGAAGTGGTGACAAATATTCTTTCCATCTGTTGATGTCTTCATGGTCCTTAAACTGAAGAATGCAGGCAACAAACATTTATTATGTACTTACTTTGTTCAAAGCACTGTGCCAAGTTCTAGGGATAAAATACAAGGAGAAAAAAAGACAAGGAGCTTGCTTACATCCTAAGACAGTACATAAAAGACAGCAATGAATGGAGTAAGGGGTGGGGGATGAGGGAGTCGAAGTTCAGAGACTAAGAAACACATTCAGGAAGGTAAATAAGCATGACTGGCATGGCCTATTCCTAAAATGGGGACCTCCCACAAAGGAATTCCAAAATGCCAGCATAGCAGAGGGATGTTCCTGGCTGAGCAGGTGACTGAGTCATGGTGGTGATGAATGAGCTGAGGGACAAGGAAGTAGGGATGGGGGTGGGAGGAACATCTATAGAGAAAGTTTTGAAGTAGTCAGACTTTGTCTCTGGAATTCTCCCATCCACTGTTCATCCTGTATTGCTTTTACTTCACTGGGTAGTGTACCCATGGTCCTTCATCTGGGATCATCAGGAACCTATTTCTGAGGAAAGGGAAAGAATTCTGGTTTTAGACTCAAAGCTCTGATTGTTCATGATCATATGCAATATAGGCATAACCAGGCATAGCACCTTTCCCTTTGATTGACTGGCACTGGTATCAGTCTGTATCTCAATCCCCCCCCCTTCCTCTCTGAAGCTCCTAAATTCCTGGGCTTTTCTCCCATCTGCCACAGCTTCTGTTTCCTACTGGTCCCCCCTTCCAGCTGGGAAAACAATGTTGATCCACTTACTGATATAAATCAATAAATATTTATTAAACACCTACTATGTTCTTGGACAGCTATGTGGTAAAGTGGATAATATGCTGAGCCTGAAGTCAGGAAGACCTGAATACAGATCTGGCTTTCAACACTTAGTAGCTATGTGACCCTGGACAAGTCATGTAACCTTGTCTGCCTCAGTTTCATTATCTGTAAAGTTATCTGGGGAAGGAAATGGCAAAATCACCCCAGTATCTTTGCCAAGAACCTCCAAATGAGGTCATGAAGATTTGGATATGATGTGTTGGATGCTCTATGTGTTGGATGCTCTAGGTGTACTAAAAAAGGTATTGTCCTATTTTAACTCAAAAAAGTTGAGACAAGATTGAACTTCTGGGAGCCAAGATGGTGGAGAGATCAGTAATTGATATCTCCCACCCCTTGTTGAACTTAAAGAGCCCAGAGAATATCTCCCAGGAAAAATACTGGAATAGTGGGAGCAGCAAAAGGGGTAAACAGTCTCTTATCCCATGAGGCTAGGAAAATCGCTAAGGAGGTTCCCTCTTGTTGTGACTGAAGGGGACCAGTGCAGGACCAGAGCTGCCCCAGACAGCACCACATCAGCAAACTGGGAGAAGATCCCAGAGGGCTGAAGTCCATAACTACCAACACCAGGACTCCAGGCATGCCTCAGCACCCCAGGGGAATCAGGAAGACACTAGCACAGATGGAGTCACCAAACACTGAGCTTACCTATGCTCTAGTTCAGCACAGGAGATCTCCTGTGGCCAGACCACCACTCCATCACACTTAACGCAGCTAGCTCCAGGGTAACTCCTGGGAAACTCAAAAAGACCTTCACTGGCCTCTGCTTTCTAATACCAGCCAGCTCAGCACCCGGTAAGCTGTAACATTTTAGCTTCTAGCTGAAAGAACCAGAGGCCACAACACACAAAGTCACAATTTTAGGCACAAGAACTGTGGGACAGAGTCCCCTGTGCCCCAGATGCAGAGATGTACTTTAAAAACTAAGAAAATGGTGATCCTCATGAGTAAGAAGCAAAGCAAAAAAGAAAAGACCATAGAATCTTACTATGGGGACAAAGACCAAAACAGAAATAACAAAGGGGTCAGCATTGAGACTGTACTCCCATCTGAATCTTCCGAAGGGAATATGAACTGGTCTGAAGCACAAAGAGAATTCTTGGAAGAGCTCAAGAAGGATTGAATTTTAAATGTCAAATTAGAGAAATAAGAAAAACTTACCAATGACTTTAAAAATATGAAAAAAGAAAACACAGAAGAATTTAAAAGGAAAATTGGACAAATGGAAAAGGAAGTATGAAACCTAACTGGAAAAAAATAACTCCTTAAAAGGAATAATTGGACAGATAGAAAAGGAGATGCAAAAGTTAACTGAAAAAAACAATTTGATAAAAATTAGAATCAGGCAAGTAGAAGCTAATGACTCTATGAGACATCAAGAATCAGTCAAACAGAATCTAAAGAATGAAAAGATAGAAGAAAATGTAAAATATCTAATTGGAAAAAACAACTGACCTGGAAAATAGATTCACGAGAGAAAAATCTAAGGATTATTGGTCTACCAGAAAGCCATGCTGAAAAAAATAACCTGGACAATATTTTCCAAGAAATCATCAAGGAAAATTATTCAGAAGTCCTAGATCCAGAGGGCAAAATATTCATTGAAAGAATCCACTATTCACCTCCTGAAAGGAATCTCAAACTAAAAACACCAAGGAATATCATTGCCAAATTCCAGAACTATCAAGTGATGGAGAAAATACTGCAGTTAGCCAGAAAGAAACAATTCAAATAACAAGGAGCTACAGTCAGGATCACATAGGATTTTGCAGCTTCTACATTAAAAGATTGGAGGGATTGGAATATGATATTCCATAAGGCCAAGGAGCTGGGACTACAACCAAGGATCAATTACCCAGCAAAGTTGAGCATAATATTCAGGCAGGGAGATGGACATTCAATGAAATAAGGGATTTCCAGACCTTTCTGATGAAAAGACCAGAGCTCAATAGAAAATTTGATCTTCAAACCCAGGTCTCAAGAGAGGGATTAAAAGGTAAACAGGGGGAAAAACTTGTTATTCAATAGGAGCAATCTGTTTACATCCCTATAAGGGAAGAGGATACTTGTTAATCTTGAGAATTGTATATTTATTGTGCTATATAAAAAGGATATACATAGATAGAGGGAGTAATATAAAGTAAATGATGTCATGATGAAAATGTGATTTAAGAGTGTGAAAGGATTGTAATGGGAGATGTTAAAAGGAGGAGGTAGAAAAAGGTAAATTACATCACAGGAAGAGGCACAAATATATACTACAGTAGAGGGAAATAGGGGAGGGAGATGAGCATAGTTTGAGAGTTACTGTCAGGGCAGAGTAAAGATGGTAGAGTAGAAGAACCTGTAGAAGTTCTCCCTCCACAGCCCATAAAGTACCTGTAAAAAATTACTCTAAACAAATTCTAGAGCAACAGAAGTCACAAAATGAAAGAGTGAAAGAGATTTACAGGCCAAGACAGCAAGAAATGCCAACAGGAAAGGTCTATAGTACTGGGCTAAGAGTGGAGCATAGCCCAGCCTTGGCCACACAGTGCAGCAGGGACAGGACTAGAGCAGGATTATGAGTGGCGGATCACAGGTAACAGCTGAGCCTCTGAGATTTCTCACCTCACAAATTCTGAAGACAGCTTCATAGGTCAGTGATAAAGCTCTCTCACCTGGGTAAGAATGGATCAGGATCTGGCCCTAGTGCTGGGCCCAGGGTAACAGCAGAGGCAGTGTCCACTTTTGGAGCCCTCGGTCTAAAGACCTTGGGGGAATAGAGTAGCTGATCTGAGTATCAGCCCTGAGTGGCTGTCCTAGGTTGAAGAGGAGTGCTGACTGGTGGAGCCACTTTGGTGGAACTGAGGATTTACACGTCCCCAGAGTATACCCTCCACTTGACAAAGGACTCAAAAGTCAAGTAACTGACTGGAAAAATGCCCAAAAAAGGGGAACAAAGAGAAGACTACAGAAGGGTTACTTTCTTGGTGAACAAGTATTTTCTTGTATCCTTTCAGATGAGGAAGAACAATACATACCATCAGAGGAAGACATAAAAATCAAAGCATCTGCATCCAAAACCTCCAAAATTAATATACAGTGTTCTCAGACCATGGAAGAGCTCAAAAAGTATTTTGAAAATCAAATAGGAGAGGCAAAGGAAAAATTGGGAAGAGAAATGAGAGTGATGCAAGAAAATCATGAAAAATGAGTCAACAGCTTTCTAAAGAAGACCCAAAAAAATGCTGAAGAAAATAGCACCTTTAAAAATGGACTAACTCAAATGGCAAAAGAAGTCCAAAAAGCCAATGAGGAGAAGAATGCTTTAACTACAGAATTAGCCAAATGGAAAAGGAGATTCAAAAGCTTACTGAACAAAATAGTTCTTTAAAAATTAGAATGGAGCAGTTGGAAGCTAAAGACTTTATGAGAAACCAAGAAATTACAAAAACAAAAGCAAAAGAATGAAAAAACAGAAGACAATGTGAAAAATCTCATTGGAAAAACAACTGACCTGGAAAGCAGATCCAGGAGAGACAATTTAAAAATTATGGGACTACCTGAAAGCCATGATCAAAAAAAGAGCCCAGACATCATCTTTCATGAAATTATCAAGGAAAACTGCCCTGATATTCTAGAACCAGAGGATAAAATAAATATTGAAAGACTTCACTGATCACCTTCTGAAAGACATCTGAAAAAAAAAAAAAAAAAACAACTCCTAGGAATATTGTAGCCAAATTCCAGAGTTCCCAGATCAAGGAGAAAATATTGCAAGCCGCCAGAAAGCAACAATTCAAGTATCATGGAAATAAAATCAGGATAACACAAGATCTAGCAGCTTCTATATTAAGGGATAGAAAGGCATGGAATATGATATTCTAGAAGTCAAAGAAACTAGTATTAAAATCAAGAATCACATACCCTGCAAAACATTCAATGCAATAGAGGACTTTCAAGCATTCTTGATGAAAAGACCAGAATTGAATAGAAAATTTGACTTTCAAATACAAGAATCAAGAGAAGCATGAAAAGGCAAACAGGAAAGAAAAATCATAAGGGAATTACTAAAGTTGAACTGTTACATTCTTACATTGAAAGATATTTGTAACTCTTGAGGCTTTTCTCAAAAAAAGTTAGTGGATAGTGGGAAGGATTATACACATATATAAAGACAGAGGGCAAAGAGTGAGTTGAATAGAAAGGGATGATATCTAATATATATATATATATATATATATATATATAAATTAAGGGATGAGCAAGGAAATATATTGGGAGGAGAAAGGGACAAATAGAATGGGCAAATTATCTCTAATAAAAGAGGCAAGGAAAAGCTTTTTCAATGAAGGGAAAAAAGGGGAGGTGAGAGGGGGAAAAGTGAAGCTTTCTCTCATCACATTTGGCTTAAGGAGGGAATAACATGCACACTCAGTTTGGTTTGAAAATATATTTTACACTACAGGAAAGTAGGGGAGAAGGGTACAACTGGGGTGGGGAGGATGATAGAAGAGAAAGCAAATGGGTGAAGGGAGCAATTAGAAGTAAAAACTCTTGGGAAGGGACAAGGTAAAAGGAGAGAATAGAATAAATGGGAGACAGGATAGGATGGAGAGAAATACAGTTAGTCTTTCACAACACGACTATTATGGAAGTCATTTGCAAAACTACACATATTTAGTCTATATTGAATTGATTGCCTTCTTAGTGGGGATGAGTGGGGAGGGAGAAAGGAAGAGAAGTTGGAACTCCAAGTTTAAGAAATGAATGTTGAGAACTGTTTTTTGCATGCAACTGGGAAATAAGAAATACAGGTACTAGGATATAGAAATCTATCTTGTCATACATGGAAAGTGAGATGGGGATAAGAGAAGGGAGGGGTGTGATAGAAGGGAGGCCAGATTGGGGGAAAGGATATTCTGAATGCACAGTATTTTGGTGTGGGAAAAGGGGAGAGAATTTGAAACTCAAAATCTTGTGGAAATGAATGTTGAAAACTAAAAATAAATAAATAAGTATTTTTAAAAAGAAAAAAACTAAAAACATTTAAAAAAAGAAGAGTTACTCTCATTTGATTGGGTTCAAAGAGGGATCAACAAACTCAGTTAAGTATAGAAATATAACTAGCTCTATAGGCAGTAGGAGGGAAAGGGAGAAAGAAAAGGGCAGGGAGGCCAAAAGGGAAGGAAGAAGTACTAAGGGAAAAGGAAATTAAAAGAGAGGGGGACTAAAAGAAGGAACGGAAGACTGAGGGAGCAGTGGTCAAAAATTAAAACTCTATTGTGGAGGGGAAGGGAGAAGGGAGAACTAAAAGCATAAATGGAGGGGCAAAGGGGATGGAGGGAAAGACACAGATAGTAATCATAACTGTGAATGTGAATGGGATGATCTCTCCCATAAAATGGAGACAGATAGCAGAATGGATTAAAAAACATAATTCAACAATATGTTGTTTACAAGAAACACATTTGAAATGGGGGCATACACACAGGATAAAGGTAAAAGTCTGGAGCAGAATGTATTATGCTTCAGCTGAGATAACAAAAGCAGAAGTAGCAATCCTGATCTCATACAAAGGAAAAGCAGAAATAGATCTAATCAAAAGAGATAAGGAAGAAAACTATGTTCTGCTAAAAAGGCACCATAGACAATGAAGCAATATCATTACTAAACATATATGCTCCAAGTAGTATAGCATCCAAATTCTTAGAAAAGTTAAGGGAGTTACAGGAAGAAATAGACAGCAAAACTATATTAGTGGAGGACCTCAACCTTCCTCTCTCTGACCTTGATAAATTTAACCTCAAAATAAACAAAAGAGAAGTTAATGAGGTGAATAAAACTCTGAATGAGATAGATATGATAGCTCTCTGGAGAAAATTGAATGGGGATATAAAGGAAAGTATCTTTTTCTCAGAAGTACATGGCACATATACAAAAATTGACCATGTACTAAGCCATAAAAGCCTCACAATCTAGTGCAGAAAGGCAGAGCTAGTCAATGCATACTTTTCAGATCATAATGCAATGAAAATTATATGTAATCAAAGGACATGGAAGTATAAACCAAAAATTAATTGGAAACTAAACATTCTAATCCTAAAGAATGAGGGGGTTAAACAACAAATTATAGAAACAATCAACAACTTCATTCAAGAGAATGACAATAATGAGATAACCTACCAAATCTTATGGGATACTGTAAAAGCAATTCTTAGGGGAAGTTTTATATCTTTGAATGGCTACATGAATAAAGTAGAGAAAGAGAAGATCAATGAATTGACCATGTCACTGAAAAAGCTAGAAAAAGAACGAAATGAAAATTCCCAAGTAAATACCAAATTAGAAATACTGAAAACCCAAGGAGAGATTAATAAAATTGAAATTAATAAAACTATTGGACTAATAAATAAAATTAAGTTAGTTTTATGAAAAAAATAACAAAATTGATAAACCTTTGGTCAATTTGATTTAAAAAGAATAAGAAAACCAAATTACCAATATAAAAATTGAGAAGAGTGAACTAACCTCCAATGAGGAGGAAATTAAAACAATACTTAGAAATTGCTTTGCCCAACTGTATGCCATAAAATTGACAATCTGAATGAGATGGATGATTATTTTAAAAAACATAAATTTCCAAGATTAACGGAAGAGGAATTTGAATGCTTAAATAACCCCACCTCAGAAAAAGAAATTGAACAAGCCATCTATGAACTCCCTAGGAAAAAATCTCCAGGGTCAGATGGATTTGCAAGTGAATTCTATCAAACATTTAAAGAACAGTTAATTCCAATACTATATAGACTATTTGTGAAAATTGTTGAAGAAAGAATACTACCAATTCATTTTGTGATACAAATATAGTTCTGATACCTAAATCAGGAAAAGCCAAAACACAGAAGGAAATTTACAGACCCATTTTTCTAATGAATATAGATACAAAAACTTTAATAAGATATTAGCAAAAAGAATACAGCAACTTATCATAAGAATAACACATTATTATCAGATAGGATTTATACTAGGAATGTAGGGTTGGTTCAATATTAGGAAAACTATTAGTATTATTGATCATATCAACAACAAAACTAACAGAAACCACATGATTATCTCAAGAGATGCAGAAAAAGCTTTTGACAAAATACAATACCCATTCCTATTGAAAACACTGGAAAGCAAAGGAATAAATGGAACTTTCCATTAAATAATAAGCAGTATCTACCTAAAACCATCAGCAAGCATTATGCAAAGGGGATAAGCTAGATACATTTCCAATAAGATCAGGGATGAAACAAGGATGTCCATTATCACCACTGTTATTCAATATGGTTTTAGAAATGCTAACTGTAGCAATAAGAGAAGAAAAAGAAATTGAAGGAATTAGAATAGGCAAAGAAGAAACTAAATTATCACTCTTGACAGATGATATGATGATATTTTAGAGAATCCCAGAGAATCAAGTAAAAAACTACTTGAAATAATAAACAACTTTGGCAAAGTTTCAGGTTACAAAATAAATCCAGATAAATTATCTTCATTTCTATATATTACTAACAAAACCCAACAGCAAGAGATAGAAAGAGAAATTCCATTTAAAGCTATGGTAGACACTCTTAAATATCTGGGAGTCTACTTGCCAAAACAAACCCAGGGACTATATGAACACAATTACAAAACACTTTTCACACAAATGAAGTCATATCTAAGTAAGTGGAAAAACATCAGTTGCTTGTGGGTGGGCCGAGCTCATATAATAATGACAATTCTACCTAAATTAATTTACTTATTCAGTGCCATATCAATCAAACTACCAGATAATTATTTTCTAGAGCTAGAAAAAATAATATCAAAATTCATCTGGAAGAACAAAAGGTCCAGAATATCAAGGGAACTAATGAAAAGAAATGCTAGGGAAAGTAGGCTAACCCTACCAGGTCTCAAATTGTATTATAAAGCAGCAATCCTAAAAGCCACTTGGTACTTGCTAAGAAACCGAGGGGTAGACCAGTGGAATCTGTGAGGTACTCAAGACACAGTAGTCAATGAATATAGCAATCTACTGTTTCATAAACCCAAGCACCCCAGCTTCTGGGATAAGAACTCACTGTTTGACAAAAAATGCTGGGAAAACTGTATAATAGTGTGGCAGAAACTGGTCATAGACCAATGCCTGACACTGTACACAAGAACAAATTCCAGATGGACACATGATCTAGGTATAAAGATTGATACTATAAATATATTAGGGGAACAAGGATTAGTGTATTTGTCAGATTTATGGAGAACGAAGAAATTTTTGGTCAAATGAGATAGAGAACATTATGAAATACAAAATGGATAATTTTAATTACATTAAATTGAAAAGTTTTTGCACAAGCAAACCTAATGCAACCAACATTTGGAGGGAAGCAGAAAATTGGGAAAGAAGTTTTGCAACTAGTGTCTGTGATAAAGGCCTCATTTCTAAAATATATAGAGAACTAAGTCAAATGTACAAGAATACAAGTCTTTCCTCAATTGATAAATTGTCAAAGGATATGAACAGGAAGTTTTCAGAGGAAGAAATTAAAGCTATCTATAATTATATAAAAAATGTTCTAAATCACAATTGATTAAAGAGAGGCAAATCAAAACAACTCTGAGGTACCACATCACACCTATCAGATTGGCTAACATGTATACCCTTTGACGCAGTCATATCTCTTCTGGGATACTAATCCCAAGAGATCATAGAAATGGGAAAGGGTCCCACATGTACAAAAACATTTATAGGGGATGCCCATCAATTGGGGAGTGGCTGAACAAATTGTGATATATAAATGTAATAGAATTGTGCTATAAATAAATGATGAAAAAGAAGACTTCAAAGAGACCTAGAAAGACTTACATGAACTGATGCTGAGTGAAAGGAGCAGAATCAGGAGAACTTTGTACATAGCAACAACCACAGTGTGCAAGGAATTTTTCTGGTAGACTTAGTACTGCATTGCAATGTAAGGACTTAAAAAATTTCCAATGGACCCTTGAGGCAAACTGCCTTCCACATCCAGAGAAATAACTATGGAATTAGATTGCAGAAAGAAGCGGACTGTTTTCTTTTGTATTATGTTTTGTTTTGTTTTATGATTTCTCCCATTCATTTTAATTCTTCTATGCAACATGTATTTAATAGAAATGTACTTATAGAACCTATATAAGATTTTATGCTATCTCAGGGAGGGAGTGGATAGGGAGGGGAAGGAAGGGAAGGGAGGGGAAAAAATCTAAGATATATGTAAGTGATTGTCAAACACTGAAAACAAAACAATTTAATATTTTTAAGAAGGAGAGACAAAAGCCTTAAGACAAAACACCAGGGGTAGGATTATGGATAAGAGGGGCAATAAGGGAAAAAGGATATAGGGCAAAGAATTTAATTGGGTCTTAACATTAAGAAAATGTACAGAAAGCTGGATCTCAGTCACTGAAATGGGAGTGGATAGATGCATATGGTCTCACTTGTCAGAGAGTCTGAGAGAAAAAGCCCCTAAAGGGATAGTTCAGGCCACAACAGGAGAAAGGGGGTCAGGACAGTCTTTTGTATACATCACCCTTGGACTTGTCTCTTCTAGTTCTGTCAAACTCTGACATTCCTCTCCATTGGTGCATAGATTCCTGGCTTACAATCATCACCTTTGTACCAAGGAATTTTCCTGAGGGAGGAAAAGGTCATGAGCTTCATAGGGAGGATAGCATGCTTTCATTTAGGTGTGCCTGGTTGGTTTTTCATCTCCAATTGTCATAGACAGGACATACTAGATATTGACTGGTAAGCTCAATATGGAATACCAGCAAGGAGCTCTCTTACTATCTCCTCACTTATGAACAACAATTCAATTCAGCAAGTATTTCTTAAATGCCTAATACATACCAGGCAATGTGCTGGGTATTGAATATACAAAGTAAAAAAAAAGGAAATAATCCCTTTCCCTTAAGAACTGCATTCCAGAGTAAGTCAGGAACTCTCCTGAACCCTCCCAAATTCACCTCTAAACAATTATAAAATAACTCCTCAAAATGAATTCTGGAGCAGCAGAACCAATGAAAGCATGAGGTGAAACAATTGTCTGATCCAAAACAGCTTAAAGTGTTGGCAGGAAAGATCTGTCACACTGAGACAAAGGGGCAGCATAGTTTGACAGACAGTGTCCAGGCAAGCTAGCAGCAAAGCCCCGCTCTCCCAGTATAAGAATCTTAGGACAGTTACCCCTCCATCACAAGAGGAAAGTTCAACTTTTATATAAAGTTAAAAGTAATACAATAGGCTGAAAAATGAACACACACACCCCAAGAAACAAACAAATGGTTCCTGACCATAGAAAGTTACTATGGTGAGAAGGAAGAACAAAATACAAACTCAGAAGAGGACAATGATGTCAAAATGGTTGCATGTGAAGCTTCAAAAAAAAAAAAGTGAATTGGTCTCAGGCCCAAAAAGAACTCCCAGAAGAGCTCAAAAATTTTAAAAAAAGGCAAAGGACCTATTTGTACAAAAATATTTATAGCTGCTCTTTTAGTGGTGACAAAGAATTGGAAATTGAGGCAATGTCCAACAATTAAGGATTGGCTGAACAAGTTGGGGTATATGATTATAATGGAATACTACTGTGCCATAAGAAATGACAAGAAGACAGATTTCAGAAAAACATGGAAATACTTACAAGAACTGATACAAAGTAAAATTAGCAGGACCAGGAGTGTACAGAGTAACTGCAGTACTATGTGATGATCAACTGTGAATGACTTGGCTAGTCTCAGCAACATGATGATCCAAGATCATCCAGCCCAGTTCCAAAGGACTTACAGTGAAAAACACCATCTACCTCCCGAGAAAGAACTGATGGAGTCTGATTGCAAAACAAAGAATAATGTTTTTTCTTTCTTTCTTTCTTTCTTTCTTTCTTTCTTTCTTTCTTTCTTTCTTTCTTTCTTTCTTTCTTTCTTTCTTTCTTTCTTTCTTCCTTCCTTCCTTCCTTTCTTCCTTCCTTCCTTCCTTCCTTCCTTCCTTCCTTCCTTCCTTCCTTCCTTCCTTCCTTCCTTCTTTTCTTCCTTCCTTCCTGCCTTCCTTTCTTTCTTCCTTTCTTTCTTTTTCTTTCTTCCTTCTTTCCTCTGTCTTTTTTGTCTTTATTTTCTTTCACAACATTATTGATATGGAAATAAGTTTGACATGATTGTACATATATAACCTATATCAAATTGCTTACTATCTTGAGGGGGGGAGGCAGAGTAGGAGGGAGAGAATTTGGAATTCACTATATTTTTAAAAAACATGTTAAAAGTTGTTTTTACATGTAAGTGGGAATAAAATATTTAAAAAAGAAGTGGAGCAGAACCAGGAGAACATTATACACAGTAACAGCCACAATGTGCAAGGACTATTTTTGATAGACTTAGGCCTTCACAGCCATGCAAAGAGCTAAAACATTTCCAAAGAACTCTTGATGCAAAATGCCATCCAGATCCAGAGAAAGAACTATAGAGTTGGAACGAAGAATGAAGCAGATTATTTTCTCTTTGTTGTTTTGTTTTATTTTGTTTTGTTTTTTTCATGGTTTCTCCTATTCATTATAATTCTTCTATGCAACATGACTAATGTGAAAATGTGTTTAATAAGCATGTATGTATAGAACCCATATAAAATTGCATGTTGTCTTAGGGAAGAAGGGAAGGAAAAGGCAGAAAATTTGGAACTTAGAGAAGTGAATGCTGATAACTGAAAACAAATGAATTAATACATTTTTTGTGGGGGGAAAAGACATGCATTATAGACAGGAGAGCTATCTAGTTCAAATGCATATGGATAGAAAAATCTGTATGGGTTAAAGGAATAGGGAAAAAGCCAGTTTGACTTGATGGTAGATTTCAGGATAAAGGAAGGAAAAAAAATGAGTGTTCATTAAGTACCTATTCTGTGCCAGGCCCTATATTAAATGCTTTACCAATATTATCTCACTTGATTCTCACAACAATCCTGAGAGGTAGATGCTATTATTATCTCTATTTCATAGTTAAGTAAGGCAGACAGAGGTTAAATGACTTGCCCAGGGTCACACAGCTAGTAAGTGTCTGAGGCTGAATTTGAACTCAGATTTTCCTGACTCCAGGCCCAACACTCTGTCCACTAGCTGCCCCTTAAGACAGAGAACAGTGTCCAACAAGGCTAGTAAGATAGATTTAGACTGAGTTGTAAATGACTTTAAAAATTAAACAGTTTATGTATTATCCTAGAGGCAAGAGGGTTATTTGAGTTTATTGAAGAGGGGATTGTTTCCCTCTTCAATAATTACTTTACATCTGTATTTATCTTGTATGTGCTCATTTTATATTTGTGTCCCACATGAGAATGTGAATTCTCTAAAATCAAGGTCTCTATTTGCTTCTTTTTGTATACCTGGTGCATATCACAATGCCTGAACATAGCAAGCAATTAATAAATGCATTCTTGGGGAAGGAGCCAAGATGGTGGAGTAGAAAGACATACACTAGCTCCCAAACCCATAGCCTATAAAATACCTGTAAGGAGGAACTCCCAACAAGTTCGGGAGCAGAGGAAGCCATGGAACGATGGAGTGGAGGAGATTTCTGTTCCAGAGAGAGACCAGAAAAACCGACACCGGGTCCGTGGCACACCAGACCTGGAGTGGAGCAGAGCCCAACCCTGCCCTGGCCACATGGCCCTGGGAGGAGCTAGCTTCAGGGACGGAATCTTCAGTGGCCACGTGGTTCCCTCCACCCACGGGCGCAAAGGTCAGTGACAGGGCCTATTTGGCTAGCTGAGAAGGGAGTGAAGTGTCTTCATAACTCAGGCCCCCTTGGGAAGCAGCAGCTTACAGGAGCTCCCAAAGCAGACAGGAGCTCTGGTCCATTGTTGAAGGTCTCCGTGTAAACCCCTTGATGAACTGAGTCCTGTCAGGCAGCCCTGCCCCCTCCAGAGCACCAGAATTTAATCTTACATTGAATAGCAACCCTGCCCCTTCTGAAAGCCCTGAGGCTGGGAAGCAGTATTTGAATCTCAGACCCCAAGCACTAGCTGGGCAGATCTGGAGGGTGAGGCGGGTGTGGAAAGGAATCTCAGAAGTCGAGTAACTGGCTGGGAAAATGCCCAGAAAAAGGGAAAAAAGTAAGACCATAGAAGGTTACTTTCTTGGTGAATAGATATTTCCTCCTTTCCTTTCTGATGAGGAAGAACAATGCTTACCATCAGGGAAAGATATAGAAGTCAAGGATTCTGAATCCCAAACATCCAAAATAAATATTCAATGGGCTCAGGCCATGGAAGAGCTCAAAAAGGATTTTGAAAAGCAAGCTAGACAAGTGGAGGAAAAACTGGGAAGACAAATGAGAGAGATGCAAGAAAAGCATGAAAAATGGGTCAATGCCTTGGTAAAGGAGACCCAAAAAAATGCTGAAGAAAATAACATCTTGAAAAATAGGCTAACTCAATTGGCAAAAGAGGTTCAAAAAGCCAATGAGGAGAAGAATGCTTTAAAAAGCAGAATTAGCCTAATGGAAAAGGAGGTTCAAAAGCTCACTGAAGAAAACAGTTCTTTCAAAATTAGAATGGAATAGATGGAGGCTAATGACTTTCTGAGAAACCAAGAAATCACAAAACAAAACCAAAAGAATGAAAAAATGGAAGAGAATGTGAAATATCTCATTGGAAAAACAACTGACCTGGAAAATAGATCCAGGAGAAACAATTTAAAAATTATGGGACTACCTGAAAGCCATGATCAAAAAAAGAGCCTAGACATCATCTTCCATGAAATTATCAAGGAAAACTGCCCTGATATTCTAGAACCAGAGGGCAAAATAAGTATTCAAGGAATCCACCAATCACCACCTGAAAGAGACCCAAAAAGAGAAACTCTTAGGAACATTGTGGTCAAATTCCAGAATTCCCAGGTCAAGGAGAAAATATTGCAAGCAGCTAGAAAGAAACAATTCCAGTATTGTGGAAATACAATCAGGATAACACAAGATCTAGCAGCTTCTACATTAAGGGATAGAATGGAGTGGAATATGATATTCTAGAAGTCAAAGGAACTAGAACTAAAACCAAGAATCACCTACCCAGCAAAACTGAGTATAATACTTCAGGGGAAAAAATGGTCTTTCAATGAAACAGAGGACTTTCAAGCATTCTTGATGAAAAGAGCAGAGCTGAAGAGAAAATTTGACTTTCAAACACAAGAATGAGGAGAAGCATGAAAAAGCAAACAGCAAAGAGAAGTCATAAGGGACTTACTGAAGTTGAACTGTTTGCATCCCTACATGGAAAGACAATATTTGTAACTCTTGAAACTTTTTTCAGTATCTGGGTAGTTGGTGGGATTGCACACACACACACACACACACACACACGCACATACACACGCACGCACATATATGCACACAGAGAGACAGAGAGCACAGGGTGAATTGAATAGGATGGGATCAGATCTTAAAATAGTGAAGGTACATGGTGAGAGAGAAATGTATTGGGAAAAAAGAGGGAGAAATGGAATGGGGCTAATTATCTCTCATAGAAGAGGAAGGCAGGAGACTTTAGTGGAGGGAAAGAGAGGGGAGCTGAGAGAAAAACTCATCACATTCGACTAAAGGAACAAATAAAATGCATACTCATTTTGGTATGAAAACCTATCTTACAATACAGCAAAGTGTGGGAGAAGGGGATAATTAGGGTGGGGGGGATGATGGAAAGGAGGGCAGTGGGAGGAGGGAGCAATTTGATATCAACACTCTTGGGGCGGGACAGGATCAAAAGAGAGAATAGAAGCAATGGGGGGCAGGATAGGATGAAGGGAAATATAGTTAGTCTTATGCAACACGACAATTATCAAAGTAATTTGCAAAACTACACAGATATGGCCTATATTGAATTGCCTGCCTTCCCAAAGGGAATGGGTGGGGAGTGAGGGATGGGGAGAAGTTGAAATTCAAAGTTTTAAGAACAACTGTTGAGTATTGTTCTTGCTACTAGGAAATAAGAAATACAGGCAATGGGGAATAGAAAGTTTTCTGGCCCTACAGGACAAAAGAGAAGATGGGGACAAGGGAAGGGAGGGATGGTAGAAGAGAGGGCATATTGGTGATAGGGGAAATTAGAATGCTTGGTGTATTGGGGTGGGGGGAGGGGACAAATGGGGAGAAAATTTGGAACCCAAAATTTTGTGAAAATGAATGTAAAAAGTTAAATAAATAAATTTATTAATAATAATAAATGCATTCTGACTTAGTGAATTACAGAGTCAGATTTGGCTTTAAAGAAAGTCACTCTAGAAGCAGTATGGAAGATGGATTGCAGCAGAGAGAACACTAAAAAAGGGAAATAAATTAGGAGGCCATAATAATCTATGTGAGAAGTAATGAGGTCCTGATCCGATGTAGTGGTTTTCTGACTAGGGAGAAAGAATCAGATAAAAGAGATATGAGGACAAAAATGGCAAGATTTGGCAACTGATGGACTCTATGAAGTGAGAAAGAGTGAGAAGTCATGGATAAGGCCATGGTGATGAACTCAGGAGAGTACTTTAAATACAGTGCCCGGGGAAGGTGTACAGGAGCCAGATGGAACCAGCTCACTCACTGATTGTTCAATTTTCAGCATAAGCATTTACAACGTGGAAATCCACAAAAGCTACAAGTCAGGGCTTGATTTATGATTTTGTTGATTATCTAGACTTAAGAAAGTGATGAATAAAATGTTAATGATATAGATTAAACTGAAAAGTGTTTTGCTAAATAATTGCCAGCACCCTAGACATGGAGCACTTTTTTATTAATCTCCCTGTGGAAGAAGTGCTTAGAATTGACCACTCCTGTCTCTACCCATTGAGGCTGGCCCAGGGCAAGATCTTCTCTTGAAAGTCTCTACTTATCCTGCTTCTCTCTTACTTGGAGTAGTAGAGAAAAACCCAGAAGCCCTTGGTATAAAGCAACTGGTCTGACTGAAGATAATGAAATCAGCACATGAAGATTTTAATCTAGTACAAAAATCCCAGTTCAATATGGCTTTTTTTTTGCAAAGTTTTTATTTTTAAGTTTAAAAATACAGACTCTTCTCTTCCAGAGCTGAGAAGAAATATGGCCTCATCACAAAGCATGCATTCCAAGCTGTGTCAGAATGACTGTTACAAATGGAAAGTGTAGAAAAAGGGTGACTTTGGGGGTGGGGAGAGATAATGAATATTGTTTTTTTCATGTGGAATTTGAGATGTCCTATCCAATAGGTAACTAGTGATGTAAGACTAAAGTTAAGGAGATAGACTGAGGCTGGACATAAAGATCTGTGGATCATTTGCATAGAGATGATAATTAAATCCGTGGAACTTATGAGATCACAAAGAAAGAAGGCCCTGAAAAAGCCTCAGGGAACACCTACAGTTAGGGGATATGATATGAATAATGGGCTGAAAAGGAGGCTGAGAAAGAGCCGTTAGACAGATAGGAGAACTAAGGGAGAGTAGTGTCAGAAAAACCAAGAGAGAAAAGAGTATCCAAAAGGAGAAGGTTACCAACAATATCAAATATAATAGTTTGAAAAGGATGAGAACTGTGAAAAGGGTATCCAACTGGCAATTAAGAGATCACTGGTGACATTGGAGAAAGTAATCTTACTTCAGTGATTAGGTTGGAAGCCAGATTACAAAAGGTTGAGGAGTGATTAAGGAGAGGATGTAAAGTTACTGAATGTAGATGGCTATTTCTGGGAGGTTACCTAAGAAAAGGAGGAGAGAGATGAAATTATGGTTTAAGGGAGGTAGGCTTTTTAATGAATGAGAAGAGAGACATGTTTGAAGGTAGTTCTCTGCTACCAGTAGAGAAACCAGTAAATAGGGAGAGATTGAAGATTTGAGAGGGGGGATGGATGATTGACATTGCATTCTGCTGGAGAAGATAGAAGGCAATGGTATCAATGTAGAGGAGGTTGGTCCTGGCAAGGAGAAGGACAACATCATTATCAGAGACTGAAGAAAGGAAGAGAAAATTGAGGGAGAGGTGATGGGAAATAGTATTGAGATGAAGGGAAGGTGAGAGAAGAGGCAACTCACATCAAATGACCTCAATTTTCTCAGTGAAATAAGGGACAAGGCTCCTTTTCAATGGGAAAATCATACTCCTTGATACAGAAGAGGGACAAAGTAGGAAATGAAAGGTTTGTTCATTATCCTTATCCACACTAAAGCAGTAGACTTCTTTTTCCCCCTCTTCTTTTTCTTACTCTCAACATAATTAAAAGACACACACACACACACACACACACACACACACCACCTTCTCTGTTATCCTTTGCATTCTTTTCATCTCACTCTGCGCTTTAGCCTTTTTGATTTTATTCTTATGAGTCCATGACACATGTATACATTTATTCTTGCTTACCTTCTCCTTTGTCCCAATCTGTCAATAGCACTCTGGAGACTTAAATGAGATTTCACAAAAGAATCATAACCCAGTAAATGATTACATCAGTAGGCTTTTGTTATGGTACATTTCAACTTGTATAAAGGAAAGCTTAGGTTTGAGTTTTAGAAAGCACTCAAGGCTGGGGAATGAGAAGGAAAGGAGGCCACCAGCATGACAACCAAACTCCTCTACCTCAGGACTTGAAAACAGATGAAGGTCATGAGATCATACTTATGTTATTTTTTTTTAACTTTTTGAAATCTACTTTCAAAAAAAATGTAAAGTGCCTATCAGAGTCTGCCTTATCTTTAACTTTACTATTCTTTACTAAGCTTTGCTCTTCAAGTTTATGAATTTTCACATATATTTAAGTCTTCTTGACTTAAAGGGATATCAATCAAATAACAAGCATTTATTAGAAGTTTATTAGGTGGGATGGCTGCCAACATTTGACAGCACTTCCCATTTTAAAAACAGAAGTGGGAATACACATTAACCTGGCATAAAAGGATGCTTAGGAGGAGTATGTGAACTGTCATTCAGCTGTCAGACTGGCTAAGAAATTCTTTAGTTTTTCCTTAGCTTTCTTGGAGGGGCCATCTCCAGTCATCCTGATCTATATCTTGTCACTGGACACAGATGGCTCCAGAGGAGAGAATGAGGTTGGTGACCTTGCATAGCCCTCCCTCACTTAAATCCAATTCATTTGCATATCATGACATCATCTTCCTGATATTGTCCTCTTCAAGAACAAAGGACAAACAACAACAGCTTCCTTGATCCATTGGCTTGTCTTGACAATTCATTATTTCAGCATCTGCTTTGGATTCCTATTCCTGTATGTTGACTCAGATGTTTCTATTCATTTTTCCTCTTTGTGTGATGTTTTTGTTTTTAATTCTTGTTTTTTTTAAGGCTCTGTTTTGAACCTCAACTTGTTTCAGACAATTTTTTATCTTCAAAGCTGATACTGTACCCCAGCAACCCAGACACGTTAATTCTTACCTTCCTGACAAAATCTGGAACACAAATTTGAATTGAAATTTCAACTTTATTTTGTTTATCACCTATCACTTTCCAGTGTCCTTAAAACTTTTGTTGTTTTTCAGTCATTTTCAGTTGTGTCCAACACTTCATGACCCCATTGGAGTTTTCTTCAGAAAGATATTGGAGTGGTTTGCCATTTCCTTCTCCAGCTCATTTTACAGATAAGGAAACTGAGGCAAACATCATTATAATTCTGGTATACTAACTTTCTACTCTGGTAGAATAGTAACTTACACAAGAACACAGGTAGTTCATATCTGAGGCCAGATTTGAACTTTGGTCTTCCTGATTTCAGACCTGCCATTCTATCCACTGGGCTACCTACATATCTTCCCCTAAATTAGCTGCAGCTACATGGCTCTTTCCTGCTGCCGCTTCTACTCACTGCATTACTCTCTAAGCAAATAGTTTTCTCTAAGTAGCAGTGGATAGCTATGTTGTTAAGCTGTTATATCTGGGCATTTTGCTCTTTTTTCATTTTCAGGTTAAAGCTCTTCAGATCTATCTAAACACATTTCTCCCCCCAACCCTGCCCCAGTTCTTGTTTGATGTACTCCACCATTGAATAAGAGTCCATTCATTATTGCAACTTCTTAAGCCATAGTCTAGGAAACCAAATTCTATATTCTTTGACATCATCTTTCTTAGCTGAAGACATATTTTTCATACCTGTAGGTAGATTTAGCTAGATGGTGCAGTTGCTAGAATGCTAGGCTTGGCGTCTACAAGACCTGAATTCAAATCTTGTCTCACACTTACTAGCTCTGAGGGAGGGTGGGGGGGAATATGTTTCCTATATACATGAACTGTTATATTGATATTGCATAATATTTAATATAATTTATACTTCATAATGTGTGATAATACATATATTAATACACATGTATAAATACATTGCCAACTTTGAAGCACTATGTAAATGTTTGTTGTTATTATTTTTATCTGTGAAAGTTCAAAAGTTTAATGGGGAAGAAAGAGAAAATATGTTTCCTATACAGTTATATCCTTCAGTTTTCTACCTAAGACTTCACAGTTCCTAGAGGGTCTTTCTAGATTTGATAACCCAACTCAAGTTAGCTTCTTAAACCTTAGATATCACATACATGCACTTGTGAGTACATCATTATAATTCTGGTATACTGACTTTCTACTCTGGTAGAATAGTTTCCTGCTACACCAGGAGTTTTTATACTCTTTGGTCTCAGTACCCTTATACACTCTTCAAAACTATTGAGGACCCAAAGAGCTTTTGTTTAAATGGGTTATGTCTACCAATATTTGCCACATTTGAAATTAAAACTAATAATATTTTAAGATATTTATTAATTCATTATACATAACAATAAATCTGTTACTTGTTAACATAACTACATTTTTTTCAAAAGAAGAAAATACGGAGAGAAGAGTAACATTGTTTTATAATTTTGTAAATCTCTTTAATGTCTAGCTTAAAAAAAGACAGCTGGATTCTCATATCTGCTTCTTCAGTCAATCTGTTATGATATGTTGTTTTGGTTGAAGTCTATGACATGTAGTTAGAAAAGAAAGGAGTATTTTTAATAGCCTTTTCAGATAGTCAAGAATATTCTTCTTTGATATTACATCCAAGTTGGACAAGTGATTAGGTGATAAAGGTTAGTTACAATGTGAAATCTGAGACCATGTCAATGAAGTTTTTCCTACCACATTAGATTAAAATCCACAGGTCTATCTTTGATATAGAACATATCTTTTATTCATTCATGATTTTGTAGCATCATGTACTGGTCATTTGGAAAATATTGGTTCATTCAGTTATGCAGACCTTCCAAATGTTGACACATTTCTGTAAGTTATTAAAAAAAAAAAAACACTGTTTCTGTTGATGTTGAGCTCAGCTTGTAGAGGACAATAATTCTATCCATTTGAATTGCTCTTTTGGGCTTAACACAGACTTTGATGATGGCACTTAAGAAGTAGAATCAAGACAGTGATTATGTTGATTTTATGCATAAGCATTTGCATATGAGTTCATTTGAATCAGAGAAACTTTAATGTTGCTTCTCCCTCACACCCACGTGCAATCAATCACAGTGCTAGAAGCAACCAAGCAAACTGAAAATCCCAAACTTGTCATATAAGTTAGCCATTAAAAAAATATATATATATATTCCAATGAAACTAAACCATGGAGTGCAGCTTTCATGTCGGTCACCTCTTTTCTAATTATCACTAAAGCATGACTTTTCTAGATGAACCATTGCTCTTGCGGGAGCCCTAAAGCCTGAGCCATTAAGTCTAGTATCTTCATAATGCCCCAAAGAGTGCTGAAGAGTATCTACAAAATTAAGTAATCACTAAAACTAGGCAAAGTTTTCTTTGACAGTTGGGGTTAGGGGGATGGCTGAGTGGTACATGGTATTGTGAGTGTGTGTGTGTATACAAAAGAGGTTAAAGTTCTGCCAACAGGTAAATGAAATGGGACCATGTAAGCTTTATTTAAAAAATAAAACTGGGAGACCCAATTTCAAGCCATCTGGGGGCTGGTGCCAGAAGTCATCTAACCTCAGAAAGAGCAAACGGCTCCCTCAAGAATTAGCTAGGAGGGAGCAGGAGCAAGATGTCAGAGCAGAGGATGCAGTTAAGCTCTCCTAACATCTCCAAATAACTTGACAGTGACACCTCAAAGTAAATCCTGGAATGGCAGGCTCAACCAAAGCTCCAAGTGAGACATTTTTCCAGCCCAATGCAATGTAAGAGGTTAGAAAGAGAAGTCCATGGAGGTGGGGGCTGGCTTAGAGACCATGTGGCAGCAAGGCCAGCTGTAGGCCTTGGAGGCAGCAACAACAACAGCAACTTCAGGAGCTCTTAAGTCAGAGATGGTATGGGAAGCTGGTATTGGTTACTAAGAGATTACGGGGGGGGGGGTGCCCTGTGCTAACCCTGGGCACAGGACAGGGTGCTATTTGACAATTCCATTGCCTATGCCCACTTCCTGGTCAGAGTTCAAGGGCTTACAGGAGCACTTGCAGTCACAAGTGAACAGGGCCCTGAGAAGAGGTTCATTTTTCGGTTCCAAGGGAGCAGGGGCCCTAAGGAGTAGTAATTAGTGACTGAAAGGGATCTGGGGCTCCTCTAGGTAAGAGCCACAGAGCAGTGACCACACTTTACCCAGAATCATACCATCTTGGGAAAAACAAAAAACTTCCAGATCCCTAGAATTAGCTCAGAAAACAACAGTGTAAAAAATCCTGAAACTTGGGATAGTTCTTCCCACTTCCACCCAACCCCCACACTCATTCCTATTTAAAAATATACATATTACAGATCATAGGAATAAATGGAACCTTTATCAAAATGGTAGGTGATCTCTCCAAAACTAAGAGCAATCATTATCTATAATGGGGAGAAGTTTTCCCAATAAGATCCAGGGGTGAAGCAAGGATGTCCAATATCACCATTATTATTTCATATTGTATTAGAAAAGTTAGCTATAGCAATGAGACAAGAAAAAGAAATTGAAGGAATAAAACAGGCAATGAAGAAACAAAACTATTATTCTTTGGAGATGAAATGTTGGTATACTTGGAGAAATGCTTCTTAAACTGTGGGGTAGCGACAAATTTAGCAACAGTAAAAGATTTCTGAAAGCGCACCCAAAAATTAATTAAAAATCAAATGCATAATGAATCCAAGATGTTTCTGGCAGTACTTACCAACGTTGCATCATACAACTTCACTGTAGTCTTGATTTGCATCACAAAGCATGGGTACTTTGCACTGCATGTGCCTTCAGATCATGAAACACCAAGGAATGATGCCAAAACAAAGGGTCACAAGTGGAAAAAATTTAAGAAGTCTTAACTTACAGAATCTTAGAGAATCAACTACTTGAAACAATTAACGACTTTAGCAAAGTTACAGGATATAAAATTAACCCACATAAATCATCAGCATTTCTATATATTATCAACAAAGCCCAGCAACAAGAGATAGAAAGAGAAATCCCATCTAAAATAACTGCAGACGTTATAAAATACTTGGGAGCCTACCTGCCAAGACAAACTCAGGGACTATATGAACACAATTACAAAACACTTTTCACACAAATAAAGACAGATCAAAACAACCGGAAAAATATTAATAGCTCAGGGGTAGGCCAACCCAATATAAAATGTGATGGTTCAACCTAAATTAATTTACTTATTCAGTGCCATACCAATCAAATAGAAAAAAAATTCATCTCTACGAACAAAAAAGGTCAAGAATATTAAGAGAATCAATGAAAAAAATATGAAGGAAGGCAACCTAGCAGTAGCACATTTCAAATTATATTACAAAGCATTAATTGTCAAAAACCATCTGGTACTAGCTAAGAAATAGATTAGTGAAATATATTAGGCACATAATACACAAAAATGAATGACCACAGTAATCTAGTCTTTAATAAATCCAAAGATATAAGTTTTGGGGGACAAGAACTCAACATTTGACAAAAATTGCTGGGAAAATCAGAAAGCTGATTAGCAGAAACCATACATAGACCGACATCTTGCACTGTATATCAAAATAAGGTCAAAATGGGCAAATGATTATCCAAAAATGGTGATATATTTAAAATGGAATATGGAAAAATTTATCAAGTAGATCTATGGAAAAAATAAGTTTATGACCAAACAAAATATAGCTAGGAATAATTCCTCATTCTGTCCTTCCAGGAATCCTTCTTGCGTAGCTTAGCATTTTTGTAAGTAAGAGTGAGCTCTCAGAGTATTTCACTATTTGACTTAACCACCTCCCTTTCTGGTGTTACAATTCTTTTTTTTTTTTTTTTTTTTTTTTTTATTTTATTTATTTATTTAGCTTTTTACATTCATTTCCACAAATTTTTGGGTTCCAAATTTTCTCCCCTTTTCTCCCCTCCCCCCACCCCAATACCCCAAGCAATCTAATTTTCCCTATCTTCAATCTGTCCTCTCTTCTGTCATCCCTCCCTTCCCTTGTCTCTATCTTCTCTTTTCTCCTGTAGGGCCAGATGACTTTCTATTCCTCATTAACTGTATGTCTTCTTTCCTAGTTGCAACAACAATACTAAACAATTGTTCCTGAAACTTTGAGTTCCAAATTCTCCCCATCCCTCCCTCCCCATCCATTCCCTTTGGTACGGGCAGGCAATTTATTATAGGCCATATCTGTGTAGCTTTGCAAGTGACCTTCCTGATAGTCGTGTTGTGTAAGATTAACTGAATTGCCATCCCTCTTAACCTGCCCCTCATTGTTTCTCTTCTGTCCTTTGATCCTGTCCCTCCCCAAGTGTTGACTTTCAATTTCTCCCTCCTCCCTTTGCCCTCCCTTCCATCATCCCCCCCCCCCCCCCCCGATATCTCCTTCTCCCCCGCTTTCTTATACTGTAAGATAGGTTTTCATACCAAAATGAGTGTGCATTTCACTCCTTCGTTTAGTCAAATGTGATGAGGGTAAACTTTTGTTTGTTTGTTTGTTTGTTTTTTTCCCTCAGCTCTCCTCTTTTTCCCTCCACTAAAAACATCTCCTACTTGCCTCTTAAATGACATATAGTTACCCCCCTTCCATTTCCCCCCTCTTTCCTCTCACTACATTTCTCTCTCACCATTTACCTTAATTTCTTTTAAGGTATGGTCCCATCCTATTCAGTTCAATCTGTGCTCTCTGTCTCTGCATGTGAATGCATGTGTGTATGTGTGTGCATGCGTGTACATGTGTATGTGTGATCCCACCAACCACCCAGATACTGAAAAGTTTTAAGAGTTAGAAATATTGTCCTTCCCTGTATGAATGCAAACAGTTCATTTCTGGTAAGTCCCTTAATACTTCTCCTTGCTGTTGACTTTTGCATGCTTCCTCTCATTCTTGTGTTTTGAAAGTCAAATTTTCTTTTCAGCTCTGGTCTTTTCATTAAGAATGATTGAAAGTCCTCTGTTTCATTGAAAGACCATATTTTCCCTTGAAGTATTATACTCAGTTTAGCTGGGTAGGTGATTCTTGGTTTCAGTCCTAGTTCCTTTGCCTTCTGGAATATCCTATTCCACGCCCTTCGATCCCTTAATGTAGATGCTGCTAGATCTTGGGTTATCCTGATTATATTTCCACAGTACTGGAATTGTTTGTTTCTGGCTGCTTGCAAGATTTTTTCCTTGAGCTGGGAGTTCTGGAATTTGGCCACAATGTTCCTAGGAGTTTCTCTTTTTGGATCTCTTTCAGGTGGTGATCGATGGATTCTTTCAATACTTATTTTGCCCTCTGGTCCTAGAATGTCAGGGCAGTTTTCCTTGATAATTTCATGCAAGACGATGTCTAGGCTCTTTTTTTGATCATGGCTTTCAGGTAGTCCCATAATTTTTAAGTTGTCTCTCCTTGATCTATTTTCCAGGTCAGTTGTTTTTCCCATGAGATATTTCACATTCTCTTCCATTTTATCATTCTTTTGGTTTTGTTTGGTGATTTCTTGGTTTCTCATAAAGTCATTAGACTCCATCTGTTCCATTCTAATTTTGAGAGAACTATTAAATTCAGTGAGCTTTTGAGCCTCTTTTTCCATTTGGCTCATTCTGCTTTTGAATGCATTCTTCTCCTCATTGGCTTTTTGAACCTCTTTTGCCAATTGAGTGAGCCTATTTTTCAAGGTGTTAATTTCCCTCAGCATTTTTTTGGGACTCCTTTACCAAGATATTGACCTTTTTTTCATACTCTTCTTGCATCTTTGTCATTTCTCTTCCCAGTCTTTCCTCCACCTGTCTAACTTGCTTTTTCAAAATCCTTTTTAAGCTCTTCCAAGGCCTGAGCCCACCCAACACCCCCCTGGGGTGTCTGGGGTACTGAGGCCCCGCCCTCCACATCTTTCCCTGATGGGAAAAATACGTCCTCATCCTCCCCTTCAGATCCGAAGGTCGGGATCATTTGCATTTGTTGGAAAAAACTCTCTAGAGTCTTATTTTTCTTTCCCTTTCTAGGCATTTTCCCAGCCAGTTACTTGACTTCTGAGATTCCTTTCCACCTCCGCCTGGATCCGCCCAGCTAGTCCTTGGCCTCTGAGATTCAAATGCGCTTTCCCGCGGCAAGCTTTAGTTCTGGCGCAGGGTGGGGGCAGGGCCGCTTCCTAGCTTGGGCCCTCAGGGGCTTTCTGAAGCGACTTTCAGGAACAGAGCGGGTGGGGGTGGGGTGTGGGGCCCCGCCTGCTGTGCTCAGCTCCCTTGGGGGTTTTATTCAGAGGCGTTCAGCAGTAGAGCGGTGTGGGGGGCAGGGCCCTCTCCCCTGCTCGGCTCCCTCAGGTTGGAAAGACCTTCAGTATTGAAGATCCTACCTGCTGCTGGGGGATTCCTGAGTCCCGGGCCGCTGCCCCGCCTCAGCCGCCCGCCCACGCCTCTGCCTCCGCCGCTTCCTGCCCCCGTCTCTTCCTCCGCCGCTTCCTGCCCCCGTCTCTGCCTCCGCCGCTTCCTGCCCCGTCTCTGCCGCCGCCGCTTCCTCCCGAGGGGGCCCGCTCCCCTCCCCTAGCGCAGGGTTCTTTTTAACTGACCTTTAGCTTCTGTGGGCAGAGGGACTTTCCCCGGCTACCGGAGATTCTCCCGGAGCTTTCCTCTCAGAAGTCTGCTCAGGTCAGCTTCTCTGGGTCGCGGCCAGGGGTGGGGGTGGGGTCCGCTTTCTGGAGTGCGATGGACCCCGGGGACGGCTCTCCAGGGTTCAGTGGAACGGAAATCTCTTCCCCTATGTTTGTGCACCCCCTGCAGAGATTCAGAATTTATGGGGCTCTCCTTTTACCTCAATTCCATGGGTTGTGGGTTCGGAGCTCGTGAATGTGCGTCCTTCTACTCCGCCATCTTGGCTCCGCCCCCTGGTGTTACAATTCTTAACTTACAACAACTACTCCACTTATGTCACAAGAACCATTAGTGGTAATAGGTTGCAGTTTTCTTAGGTCTATCAAAATACCTCTCCATTGCCCTTTGAATTTCCCATTCTTTTATTTGTCAAAGATGTGGGGTTCTGTGATTCAGAATCATATCACACTGGTACTAAAAATACAGGATTTTGTGTCAGGAATCAACCTGCAAATAATTGAAATCATTGTAGAATTTCCGAAGGGCAATGCAGCCTATTCTCTACTTCTTCTCTGATTCTGGGCCCAGATCACTGACTATCTGCAATGTCTGTCTGAGATCTATGCATTGATAGATTAACTCAATGGACCCCTTTATCCAACTGCATATCAAAGTCTTGGCTGTAGGCATTCTTCATTCACATGGCTTTTCCTATGGGAATTATTAAGCTGATCTCTTCAGTGATCATGGATCTTATTGAGGTCCTATAATATATTAAACTTGATGCAGTCAGCACAGTGTCATCTACAAACAGGAGTACCAATCGATCAATTAATAAGTATTTATGAAACACCCACTGTGTTTCAGGCACTGTGCTAGAAGATGAGGGGGAAAAAAAGAAATAGTCCCTGTTTTCAAGAAGTTTCCACCATATAGGAGAAGACGTACACAAATGAATATATGCAAAATAAATACATAAATACAAGATTATGTGAAGAAAGGTGAGGGCATTCACAACTAGGGGGATAAGGAGAGGTTTCACATAGTAGATGAGATATGAGCTGGGTTTCCAAAGAAACTAGAGATTCTAAAAGATAGAAGTGAAGAAAGAATATATTTCTGGAATAAGTACAGCCAGTGCAAAGATGTAAATATGGAACATGGAGTTTGTGTGTGAAGAATAACAAGAAACCGAGTTTGGCTGGATCACAGGATGTGTGAAAGGAAGTGATGTATAATAAGCCTGGAGAGGTAAACTGGAGTCAGATTGCGAAGCCTCTTAAATACGAAACAGAGTTTGTATTAAACACGAGGTAATAGAGAATCACTTGAATTTATTGAAGAAGGGAGGGACATGGTCTAACCCAAGAGTGGGGAACCTGCAGCCTCAAGGTCATATGTGGCCTTCTAGGTCCTCATGTGAAACCCTTTGACTGAATTAAAACTTCACAGAACAAATTCCTGAAAATAATAAAATAATATAAATAAATAAAATTTAAGAATTAAAAAATCCCCTTTTATTAAGGAGATTTATTCTGTGATGTTTGGATTCAGTCAAGGAGTCACACTTGACGACCTAGAGGACCACATATGGCCTTGAGACTACAGATTCCCCACCCCTGCTCCAACCTATGCTTTAGGAAAATCATTTTGGCAATGATGTGAAGGATACACTGGAGAGGGCAAAAACTTGGGCCAGTAAAACCATTTAAGAGGCTATTGCAAAGGTCTAGGCAAGAGATGATGAGGTCCTAACCTTATGTGGTAGCCGTGTGAACAGAAGAGAAACGGTCATGAGATATGCTGCAGAGTTAAAAATGATAAAGTGTGATAACAAATTGGATATGTGCTTAGGGGTTAAAGGATAACTCAAGTTTTGCACCTTGAAAGACTAGACAGATGACGGTACCCTTGACAGAAATATAGTAGTTTGAGGAGGGGTCGGTTTTGAGGGAAAGTTGCATTTTGATGCCACTTTTGTCAATCTAATGGGTATAATGTAGAACCACACAGTTTTTCAAACTTCCATTTCCTTTATTATTAATAATTTGGAGTCTTTTTCATATGACTGTTGATGGTTGACAGTTCTTCCTTTGAAAACTGCCTGTCTATATCCTTTGACCTTTTATCTATTAAAGAATGGTTTTTATTTTTATAAATTTTTTAATGTATCTTAGAAGTTAGTCCTTTCAGAAACTTGCTATGAAGATGTTTTCCCCCAAATAATTGTTTTCCTTCTAAATGTAACTAGTTTTGTGCAAAAATGTTTCAATTTTATATAATCAAAATTGTCCAATTTTTCTTTTATGATCCTTTCTAACCCTTATTTAGCCAAGAACTATTTCCCTACCCACAGTTGTTATAGGTATACCCTTCCTCTCTTCTAATTTGTGTTTCATGACTTTTTGTATTTGAGCTGTTTATCCACTTAGAACTTATTTTTTCTATCTGGTATCAGATACTTGTCTAAACACAGTTTCTGCCAGACTATTTTCCAGTTTTCCCAGGAGTTCTTGTTAAATAGTTAGTCCCTGATGTCTTTGGATTTATCAATCTCTACACTATTATGTTCATTTGCTTCTGTGTATTATGTACCTAATCTATTTCTGGGACCATCTCCAGTTATTCTGATTTATATCTTTCTGTTGGACCTAGATGACTCCAGAGGAGAGGGTGAAGTTGGTGACTTTGCACAGCCCTGCCTCGCTTAAATCCACCTTCCCTATGTCATGGTCCTTTATGAGAATGAAGGACAAACAACCATCCGCAATCCATGAGTAGTAGTATCTACCCCACTGGGGACCCAGTCTCCTTCTTCCCTTCCTTCCTTCCTCCCTCTCTCCCTTCCTTCCTTCTCTCTCTCTTTTCCTTTTCTCCCTCTTTCCACATAGGGAATCATACCCTTACCTGCAAGTGTTCTGACCAAAAGAATATAAATTTTGATCCCTGAAACCTCACAAGATATCTTGGGGTTTATGGGCTAGATTTCTTTTGCCTTAAACCCAAATCACTCTGGATTTCATTGATTGTCCAATGATAAGTCCCAGCTCAAGCCACATTTGGGCTCAGAGCCAACATAAACAGCAGTTGTTTCTGTTTTGGCCAGAAACCCTGAGGATCTTCCCCTCCCCGATTGATTATTATTATTATTATTTTTTACTACATAGAAGAAGCCATTCTTTATCTCATTGAGTGTTGCCTCAGACAAACTGAGACTTTGGAAAGACCTTAGCTTAAAAAGATTAAGGTCCTTATCAGTTATCCTGATCTATATCCTTCCACTGGACCCAGACGACTCCAGAGGATACAGTGAGGCTGGTAACTTTGCATAGTCCTGCCTCACTTAAATTCAATTCACTTGCAAGTCATGACATAACCTTCTGGATATCACAGTCCTCTTCAAGAGCAAAGGACAAATGGCACCGAATCTATTTTGCTAACTGACATCACTATTTTTAAACTGGTACCAAATTTATTTTTATGATTACTGCTTTGCAATGCATGGTACTAATAGAAGCCCTTCCTTTCTACTTCCTACCCCCATACTTCCCTTGAGATTCTTGACTTTTTTTGTTTTTTAAAATTTTGTTTTTTATGAAATTTTATGAATTTTGTTACTTTTTAGCTCTATAACTTAATCCTTTAGTATGTTGATTGGTATAGCAATAAGAGGGGAAAATTACTTATTAAATACGTACTATGTGCCAGGCACTTGGCTAAGTATTTTACAAATATTATCTCATTTGATGCTCACCGCAACCCTGGGAGGTAGGTGCTATTGTGATCACCATTTTACAGTTGAGAGAACTGAAGGAGACAGAGGTTAAAGTGATTTGCCTGGAATCACATAACCAGTAAGTGTTTGGGAACATATTTGAATTCGGGTCTGCCTGATTCCTGGCCTGGCAGTCTATCCGCTGTGCCACCTAGGCTTTATTAATTGGGCAATTAGTATTTCTCTGGTTGTTTATGTCTAACTTTGTTTCTTTTAAATAGTATTTTATAGCTGTATTCATATAGTAATAATACTTTTTGATGACACTGATATTCATATGGGGAGAGGGTGATCATTTTTGCAAATGTGTTTTACCATTCATTCCCAGGGCTCTAAGCCTTTAGAAAGTCAGAGGAGACCCCCAATGCTTCCTTGAACAAAAATCTATCACAACCTCATGCTTTTTTCCCTTCTCTTCACAGTGACCTATTGATGGATTTTGAAAGAAACTCAGCTCTTTTAGAGCCAAGAGAATGTTTGCTTCCTTTGCAAGGGAAAGCAAATGATATCCTATCTAATGAATTTTAAAACAACAGGAGAAGGACAAAGTAGTGACATCTGAAAATTGCATTCAGGCTGATTTTAGTTTGTAATCTCATTTGTAATGAGATAAAACACTGGCCTATGAGTCAGGAAGACCTGAGTTTGAATCCTTCTTCAGACCCCTATTAGCTCTAAGTCACTTAACCTGTCAGCCTCAGTTTCCTAAGCTATAAAATGAGGAATTATACATATATACATTTGTATGTGGATATAATATGATACTTTAAAAACCTTAAAGTGCTATCTAAATGTTCACTAGTTATAATAAGAGTTATAACTTGATTGTCAGATTCTGAGATTAGGTTAAATTCCATGAAAAACATTCCTGTTTTTGAAAAAGTGATGGAAGCAGGTGAGATACAACTGGATAAGAGCCTTCTTCATAATTGAGTAAACTTGGAAGTCATGTAATACCCTTTTGAAGATCCCTCTCACTGAAAGACTTAACTTCAAGCAAAAGCTGGTTACTGCTTTTGGGGTACATTGTAGAATAGATTGCTATTCAGGATGACCGAGGTGGCAACTAGAATCCTTTCTAACTCTGAGGTCCTGTGAGTCTGAGGATGAGAATGAATGGGACTACTTATGAAAAACTCTGAACTATATGAATTTCAGGTGGTATTATATTCTCCACATCTTTTATAGACTTCCAACCTTTTCCTAGTCCATTTATTTACCCAGTGCTAGACCTAGGTGATAAAGGAGGTGACCCTTAGTCACTTTATTTAGCTGCTTAAGTGTTACAGTACCATGAGAAATAAAGACATCCTGGGACCATTTTGGTTGGTATTTTCTTCTTTTTTCAGGAAAAATTTTGCTTGTTACTGCAGTTCTTGTTATTATTGTAGCCTAGCTAAAATCAATTCACTCTGGGTCCTCAAAAGTATGGAACAGAGCAAGGAACATAAGTTGGCACCATTCAAGGGGTACCCACTACGAGAATGACAATGGGGCAAATCCAAGACAGATAGTTTCTCTCTTACTCTCAATTAGCTGCTGGTTCCTACACTGCATATTCTCACTTGTAAAAGAAGATGGGCATTAAAAGACTCAGTCCTAGCTGGCGCAAATGATCACCAGTGTTTTGGTTACATTGATTTGGATCCTACTTTTCTCTTGGACTTATGCCAACTAGCATTTATTAAGCACCTACTATGTGCCAGGCACCAAGCTAAGTGTTGGAAATACAAAGAAAGGCAAAAAAAATAGTCCCTGCCCTCAAGGAGCTCACAATCTAATGGGAAAACTGCAAACAACTATACACAAACAGCAGATAGACAGGATAAAGTTTGGAGTAGTCTTAAGAGAAAGGTATTAAGTACAAGGTATTAATGCAAGATTAGGAAAGGCTTTTTTTTTTTTTGCAGAAGGTGAGAATTTAGCTGAGACTTGAGACAAGACATAGAAGCTAGGAGGTACAGATGAGGAAGAAGAGTATTACAGTCATGAAGGCCAGAGTAAAAATGGCTGGAACTTGGAGATGGAGCATCATACAGAAAGAATAGCAAGGAGGCTAGGGTCATTGACAAAGTGTCACAGAATAAGGAATAGGGAGCAGAGTATAAGAAGATTGGAAAGGTAGAAAGGGGCCAAGTTGTGAAGGGCTTTGAAAGCCAAATGGAGGATTTTCTGTTCGATCCTGCAATTAACAGGAAACCACTGGAGTTTATTCAGTGGAAGGTGTGTGTGTGTGTGTGTGTGTGTGTGTGTGTGTGTGTGTGTGTGTTTATGTGATGATCAAACAACATTTTGGAAAGATCACTTTTACAACTGAATAGTGGATGGACTGGAGTAGGGAGATACTTGAGAGAAGGGGATCAACCAGTAAAGAATATTGCAGTAGCTGGCTGTACCAAGGTAGTGGCAGTGTTGGAGGAGAGAAGAGGGCTTGTACAAGAGATATTACAAAGGTGGAAAAGACAGGAATTGAGCATTTCATGATTTGGGGCAAATTATGTAACTTCCATGGGTCTCAATAAAATGAGGGGGCTGGGCTAAAATGGTCCCTGAAGTCTCTTCCACCCCTAGATGTGCTTCTATGACTGATATCAAGACACTGCTTATTCTTCTACATAGTTTTTTATTTCTACTTTTGTTTTTCTTCTACTTTTAGTAGAGGGAATTCTCACACAAAGAATTCCTGATGCAGAGGTCCCTTGCATATTGCACACAGCTAGCCAGCCTTCAAAAACAGTGTACCAATCTGCCATCCAACCAATGATACAACAGTATGAACAGAGAAGTGCAGGGTCTGGAACTTTACTGGGACACATAGAGGCATTGGTCCCAGTCTTGAGGATAGCCATGGAACAAAGTGAAGCCCAATGACCCAAAAAAGGACCAAAAGCAGTAATTTGGCTACCTGAACACACTCATATAGAAACACATTTTCTAGGAATCCTAGGACAACTTCTGACTATTGAATTGACTCTGTTTGCTTTAGCTAGCCAAAGAGTTCCTTTTGGGGAAATTGCACGGTCCCAACTGCTACTTTCCACACATCTGCCCTGGGCTACATTTAAATAGGTTGTGAGTTCCATAACAGAGCAGAAAACCTGACTTTGGCTCTAGATTTCCAGCAAAGAACCAGTGTCTCATTGCCCAGGCAATAAATGAAATGGGATTGTGTGTCCTGCCTTAAGAAGAGACCTAGAAAAGCCCAACATAGTCTTTCTCAGAATTATTTGCCAAAAAAACACTGGGGCTTGAAATATATGGACAGATCCCATAACTGCTAGTCTTAGGAATCTGGGTTTTATGGAATACCCCCAAAGCAAAGAGGAAGGGAGCAAAACTTTGGAGCAAAATGGAGAAAAGTAATCATGTTTAAGAATTGAGACAGCAAGATGCAGTGGAAAGATTAGATTAGATTAGCTGAATTAGAATTCAAAGGACATGGACTCAAATGACTCTTCCTCTTACTATCTATATTGCTTTGAAGAAGTCATTTAATTTCTCTGAGCTTCTCTGGTCTTATCTGTTAAATAAGGAGATTGAACTAGATTAAAAGTACCAAAAATGCTCCATGCCAAAACCGCAGGCAATCTATAACACTTCTGAATGGAGCCCAAAACAGATTAAAGTACAATTGGGAAACGCTTAACAAAACAAATACAATAACAAAACAAAACAAACAAAACAAACAGATAGATAATACTACATTTTAAAACTAAGTCAATATGTGGTCCAGAGGATTCCTGATATATTGATTAGTGGCTGCTGTTTCTAGATGAGTTTGACACTACTGATTTGCATACTGAACAACAATATTAACATTTTCTCCATCAGTTTCTTGCTTTGTTGGTGAGTTGTTTCAGTCATTTCTGACTCAACATGACCACATTTGAGGTTTTTTGGGTAAAGATACTGGAGTGATTTGCCATTTCCTTCTCCAGCTCATTTTATAGATGAGGAAACTAACATAGCCAGTAAGTATCTGAGGTCGGATTTGAACCCAGGTCCTCCTGATTGTAGGACCAAGACTCTAGCCTTTCATGCCACCTAGCTTCCCCATCATTTTCTTAAGTCCAGACCAAGGATGGGGAACCTGTGACGTCAAAGCCACAGGCCACAGCTTTCCCACCCCTCTAGACAATAAACAGAACAGTTAAGTCAAGCCTTGATTAGTAACCCATTTATGGATTTCTGAGGCATAAATGCTCATGTTTGAAAATTCAATAATCAGTCAAGTTATCTGCAGTCCATGATTGTCTCCTATTGCTCCTAGTTCTACTGCCCTGCCTCTCCAATGCCTTATCTAGTCTTGCCCTCTTGGATTCATCTCACTGCTGCACTTCTCTGAACCAAAACTTGTCTGTTCTATATCTCATCCATTTTTAGTGAGCTATGACACTGAAAAGGGATGGTGATGATTAACTCTGCTATTTCAACAGGAGATAATTATAATTTAAGCTGAAGACCACATCTATACACAGTGTGAGAACCAGATATTTGTGGGAAATAAAAGTCATAGCCCTTTCTGACAATAGAAAATGTTTATATCAGTGTATTAAAGGTAAACCCTCAGGCAACCCCAGCAAAAGATGAGATCCCCTTCCTTAGGTAACAGATGTGGGAAACACAGGACATAGTGATCAGAAGAAGACAGTGGAAGGACTTGAAATCATGTCATGTGAGGAGTGGTTGACTTTAATGAGAATGTTTAGCATGGAGAAGAGATGACTTAAGGGTAGGTTTGGGGAGGGATACAATAACTGTCTTCAAATTGATGGGCTGTCAAGTGGAAAAAGAATTTTCTTATTTCATATGGCTCCAGAAGGAACAGATAGAATCAGTATGTAGAAGCTACAAGAAGGCAGATTTTGGTTCTTAAAACTTGTCTCATAAGTTAGACCTGTCTGAACATGGATTAAACTGATTTATAGGGTTACATGAATTTTCAAGCAGGTGTCAGACAACTCCTTATCAATATACTTTAGTGGGTATCTATACAGTGAACAGGGAGTGAATTAGGTGACCTAAACTCTTTGAATTCTTAGATCAGAAGAAATGTTCCAGGCCTCATGGGAAGGGAAATACCATAAAATAGTGTTGACTCAAGTGCCTCGGAGAAACAGAGAAATGTATGATGAAAATTGAAGTTCCATAGGACATGATTATTAGAGTGAATAGTGGATTCTGGAGGAAGGGTCTGAACTCAAAGACAACCATGACTGAGTGATGAGAATTAGGGACTTTTTGCTTTTGGTTTTGGAAAGAGATAGGCAGAGTGAAACTCTAATGGAATAGAACTAAAGAAAGACAAATGACTTGAAAACTCATGTTTTGAATGGGTAGTAAGACCAGGGTGTTGAGATGGCTAGCCTAAAGAACAAGCCACCTCCACCTCTTCAAAATTCCCTCCTGAGAGGATTACTGTTTGTCTCTGAAAAACTGAAAAAAAAAAAAGGTGAAGTAGTTCATTTCTCTCTTCTTCCTTCTAGCTACAAATAAAAGGCATTTACTATGTTTCCCTGATCTTTAAATTTATTTACAACAGCTTTGGAGAAGTCTGTTCTTCCTGATTTAAGTTATGTATTTGAAGGCTTCTTACCTTTGGCATAAAAACATGATCAGTCATAACTTCTTCATGATACATGTCTGTATATGAATTGTGGAGAGGGGTAGCAGTGAGAAGGAAAGGATTAGAATGGAAGAAGCCAGTGACTAGTTTAATATACACAGAACTAAATGGAGTCAGAGGTTTAAGCTTCCGTCTAGAACATTAGAGTTTTTTTTCACCCTAACTGGGGTTAATTGTACTGTAATTGTGAAAGATACTTACAGGTTTCATTTTTATTAGTATGTTTTATAAGTTCTTGAATAGCAGAGATCAAAGCTTCACATGAATTAGGACCACTGATGGAGGATAAAAAAATCACTACTAAATCATATTCTGGTTTAGAATGAGATGAATGGGGAAACCCTAGCTTCTCAAGTGGGTATGGGTGGAGAATAGGCATAGTCCAAGGTAAAGTCACACCTTTTGGACCTCCTAATGGGAAAAATATATGGCCTGAGAAGAATCCGCCCTGCCCACATTCCTACTATGGGAGGAACACCCTCACACATGGAAACTTGCCTCACAGAGACACCTGCTGGTTATAATGGGATCATAGGATTTAAATCTGCATTTCAAAGGTCATCTAGTTCAATCCTATTATTTTACAGATGAGGAAGCTAATTCAGAGAGAGGTAAAATGTCTTATCCATTAGAATACCTTGGGGAGTCTTTTATATAGAGGCTGTCCTGGAAGCAGTCTTCTCACCATCTTTGAGATATATAGGGCAGACATCATTGTCTACAAGGGAATGAAGTCTCTGACAGGCTCAATGACTTGCCTGAAGTTACATGATGGGGGACCCCAAAAGAGAACCCTCATATCCTGATTCCTACACTAGCAGTTTTTCACCTGAATCACCCAAGGACATTCTCTCTCCAGGTCACAGATATGAAACAACTCACCACTTAAAGTATAGAGTCACAGTTTTTTGGGTCAAAGTCTCATTATTAAGAAAGAGGGATCTGATTTCTAGGAACTCACAGTATTTGCTTTAGAAACCTAAGATTATTTAACTATGAAACCAAAAACCTCAAGAGGAAGGAAGAAAGGGAAAGGAAAGATAGTCATCTTGAGTGCATAGTAGGAAAAAACAGAATTGAATTCAGAATTAGAGAGAGAAACTCTGCTGTTGACTACTGGTTGGACCTTAGCAAGTCACTTTCCTTTTCTGTAGTCTGTTTCCTCAAGTGTTGAATAATGAGGTTGGACTAAATGGTCTTTTCTTTTCCTTCTAAACAATCTTTAAAATTCTTTTGAAATACAGGTTGTCCCAAAAGTCTTAGTGCAGTTTTAAGCCTTAATAGTTTATTGTCTTGATTTGACTAAATGGAGAAATTAGCATAAGAGATTCATCATGGTATAGTGGAAAGAGCCTAACTAGGTGAATTGACACCTGGAAATGCTGACTCTGCAAAGAAAAGACCCAATTCCCACACTACCAGCATTGACAGTGCACCTCTTGTCTTAGGAATGAGGAAGTCATACTTGATCCAAGATTCTTCCTTAATGCTGATAAATCCAAAGGAACTGAATGGGGGACAGTTTTGAAAGCCCAGCTTTCTTTTTTCTTCTTTCAAACAATTGTAAGCAGAGTTCTCAGGCTGGAGATGCTCTTTTATAAATCTTTTTGCAGATTGGGGGAGGGGAAAATCAATTTTTTCTGATAGTCATTAACTACCTCAGATGCTCAGACACATTGCCACATCATTATTAGACTTTATTTACATTAGGTCTACTAGAAACTCTGAAATTCTCAGTGCCTAATGGATAACTTCAGCCTCATTCCACTGTCAGACATATCCTATTCTAATTCGCTACAAATCCAAAATTAGTGTTGAGTTTTTGGCCAGGACATATAACCTGGTCACATTGTGATTCTGTCTTTTGCAGAAGGAACTGAATGAATGTACTACCTGGTTAGAATCAGACCAACAGAATGAGAAAATTGCAAAGCTGAAAAAGACCCTCTCTCTTAGGAATCCTGACAAGTATTCTGTCACTCTTCGAACATCTCCAATGTATGAGAGCTCACTACTTTATAAAGTAACTTAGGTCATTGTTGTACTCAACTGTTGACAAGTTCTTCTTCAGAGTGAACCAAAACCTGCCTTCCTGCAGTGTCTATCACTAAATGAAAGCTTTAGTTTTTTCCTCTAGATTCAAATCTAAACCTCCTTCCAGAATGATAGGCTTTCAAATACTTAGAAGTAGCAATTGTATTTCCTCTGAACTTTATCTTCTTTATTCTTAACACCTCCAGGTTCTTCACTAATTCTTTGAGTAATGTGCTTTCCACATCATTTAACCATCTTGTTCTTCCTACTGTGGATGCACTTCAGTCCCTCTTAGTCACTGCTACTAAAACAAAGAATCACAGGTCAGTTGATAGAAATTAAAGAGAGGTCGAATTTTTCTCAGTAGAAGAATTTCCTAGCAATGAAAGACAGACAGACGGAGAGATGGAGAATGAGACAGAAATGGACAGAGAGATAGAGAGTCAGAGAGAGACAGACAGAGAAATCCAAAAGTGATTAATATTTTGTGCCTTGGTATTGGGAAAATGGTGATCTTCCAGTTGGTAGTACCCTTGCCACCCCAAAATCACTTTTCATCTACTTTATGTATGTTTTGTATTTACATATCTGTGTATGTGTGTTTCTCTCCAGTAGAATGTAATCATCTTGAGGTCAGAGATTGTTTTGTTCTTATCTGGCATCCTCAGCTCCTATGCAGATGTCTTCCACATGGGTGGCATTTTACAAATGCTTCTGGAATTGAATCGAATCGTATTGATGGTAACATTAAAGAGGGAATGATTTTGGAGGGATTATGATGAGTTTATCTGAGACACTAGGGTCTGAGATGTCCGTCCAGATATCTAGATGGAGCTATCTAAGAAGCAGTTCGAAATTTGGGACTGTGGGTAGGGAAAGCTAAGATTAGGAGCTGAGAGTCATCTGCATAAACTGCATGTGCCTAAAATACACATTCATTCTCTTCTTTTGCTGAAGAAAGTTGTAGAATTGCTTCTCTTTCTCCCTACCCTCCAAGTACAGTATAAAAAACAATAGCTTAGAGTCAGAGGATCTGCATTCAAATCCTGGGTCTCCCATTTATTACTTGAATGGACTTGGGCAAATCACTTGAACTTTCTGGGTCTGTTTCCTCATCTGTAAATAGAGGTATTGGATTATATGATTTCTGAGGTCTCTTCCACCTCTAAATCCATGATCTTATGATCATATTCACAAATTGAATGGGCTATCTTTTAAGTAAATGTTAAAGGTTGTCTGTTAAAGCTTGTGAACATGTTATAGAAGGAATTCATCTGTTGTATAAGGATTTGGATTAAATATTTCCTAAATTCTGTGTGATCTACTCTGGCTCTGCATATACCTGGCTATGGATATTTCCCTCTATCATTGGGAAATGTATCCCTATGTACTGAGGGAGAGGGTTTCCCCTCCCTAGATATAGCATTTAGTGAAATACTTTCTGTTTTGAAATAATGTGTCTTCTGGTTTGGGCTAATAAAAGGGAAACATAATAGGGAAATGATGAACTTTAAATAGATATTGTTTCTTGACTCTAGGTGATTCCCTTTCTAGTGAGTCCCTTTATCATCCAATTGTGTTCAGTTCTTAAGAAAGATGTTGATAAGTTAGAGAGCATCTGAAGAAGAATGACTCATGCTGTGGGAAAACAGACTGTAGGAACTGGACGTGCTTAGCCTAGAGAAGAGAACATGATCGTTGTCCTCAAGAATTCTCATGGAAAAGGATTTTCTTGGGTTCTAGAGGGTAGGAACAAGAACAATGGGTAGAAGTTACAAAAAAGGGCAGATTTAGAGAAAACTTCTTAAAAATTAGAACTACCCAGAAGTTTAACAGCTGCCTTGAGAGGTCATGGCTTTCTCTGACTGGAGGTCTTCAAACCAAGGCTCTATGGTCACTTTGCAGATATGTGATAGGAAGGGATCCTTTTTCAGTTATAGTTGTTGGACTAGGTTGCCTTTGAGGTCACACTGAACTCTAGGACTCTAGGAATCTCTAAGACTGTAATTACCTCTACCTGAATAGTCAACAGTCAATAAACATTTATTAAACATCTGCTAGGTGCTGAGCACAGTGCTAAGCTACTGGGGATACAAAGAAAGACAAAAGATAGTCTCTGCCCACGAGGAACTCAGTCTAATAGGGGAAATAACACGCAAACAACCAGGTTGTAGATAATCATAAGTTTTAGAAAATCAACAGAGGGAAGTCACTAGCATTAAGGGGCATTTGAAGTAAAAAAAGACTTTTTTGTTGAAGGTGGGATTTTAGCTGGGCCTTGAAGGAAGCCAGGGAAGCCAGGAAGCAGAAATGAGTAGAAATATGGAGAGGGGAAGAGGAATTTCAGCACAAAGACCACTGCCACTAGATCACAGTGTATGTAGAGGTAGGGATTAGGGGGAGGAAAGTGTAATGAGACTAGAAAGGCCAGGGCAGGGGCAGGTTATGAAGGGCTTTGAATGCCAAATAGAAGATTTTATATTTTATTATAGAAATGATCGAAAGTCACTGGAGCTATTGGTGGGGGACTGGGAAGGTTGAGTTGTTCATTCCTGCAGACCAGAAGGGAAGCAGGGGCCAGCCTATAGCTTCACTCAGTGCCTAACAGATTCTAAAGTATTTCTTTGGAGTCATTCACACAAAATAACAACCTGATATAACTAAGAACTGTTTTAATTTGTATTTTGTTGGTTTTTAAAAGCTATTTAACATTGGAATGCAAAGGAAGTTCAAACATTGAATATACTGCCAACCTAGGATGGAAGTTCTCATTTGAATAGCACAGCAGAAACTGCAATTTTTAGCTCTTCCTTCCGTGATTAGCTGGGTACAGAGTTCTTCCTTGCAGATCCCTGACCATAACTTGGTTCCCTGAACACACATTTACCTTTGAAATGGATCTATCGGTGCAATCCAAACCCTGATTGTCAGTTCAATAATGTATTTGATGGAAATGATTTGATGTAATTAGCTTAAAGACAGAGAGGAAATTCATTTCTTTAGAAGGGCCTCATTAGTAGCATTTGCATGTACATCTGGTGGGAATATCATTTTAACAGGAGTTAATTCAGCTGATGGCACCATGCTAAATTTCCAGGATGATGAATTTATAGACAGCTGAAAGGAAAGGGGAAGATCTCCAATACCTTGTAAAATATTATCTGTATAATAAATATGTGGCCACACAGAGCTCTAGCAATGCCAAGGGGAAAAAAATACATCAGTGCAGAACATGTTGGAAAGTGTCCTCACGAAATAATGAGACAAAGAAGCAAAATCTCCAGAGACCTTGGCATGGAATAGCTCAGATAAATCACATTGTGATATAGTGCTAAAACAGATAGGAACTATACGCCAAGGCCTAGCACAGCTCCCCATTCCCCAGAGGCTCTCCATAACCTTTTCAACAGCTTACATTTACATAGTCCTTTCCTAAGAACCATCCTTT
Organism: Bettongia penicillata ogilbyi; assembly: GCA_023548195.1. NCBI lineage: Eukaryota > Metazoa > Chordata > Mammalia > Diprotodontia > Potoroidae > Bettongia > Bettongia penicillata. The sequence continues at coordinate 1,034,301 of JAJHZJ010000311.1, read as the reverse complement.
TGAGGTTAGTAGTAAAAATGTCATTATCTCTTCTTTGAGCTAAAGATACTGACACTTGGAGAGCTTAAATAAAATGTCCAAGAGCGCATAGATGGCAGAATCAGGAATGGAGCCAATAAGTTCAATTCTCTTGCCATTCTAATATGCTATCTCCCTTGATCAACTTGGCAATCTAATGATCATCGCCTTCATAACTTCCACCAAATGACTCCTCTCTGACTTGTCTGATCTTAGCTTCTGCTGCTACTTAATGTGCACCTTTTAATTCCTACAAAACTGTTTCTTAGTCAGTCAATAAGTATTTATTAAGCTATGCAATATTTATAGTATATTATGTACATACACATATGCATACATATATGTATTATATGGAATACTTTACAAACTCGAGTGCTATAAATAAGAGTAATTATTACCATTCTCCCTTCATGCCTTCTACATCAATCTCTCTCTTCACCCTCTCAGAAGAGGACCTTGCTTCATATTTTGCTGAAAAAATTGAGACCCTTCCCTTTTCCTTTCTACTCTACTTTGCAAAACCCACTGACATTATCCCCGATTTCTTTTCCTTTACTCCAATCTGATGAGAACGTCTTACCAGGGACAACTTATATACTTGTAACCTTGATACCCTATCTTCTGCTTGGTTCTGGCTGATTTCCCTGACAATCATCCCAATCTCAATCTCAGCTCCTTCCCTGTTGCCTACAAAAAGGCCCAGGTCTTTCCCATTCTTAAAACAAAACAAAACAAAACAAAACAAAAACCTCAGTCCTCATTTGACTTAACCACTCCTTCCTGCTATTGCTATTCTATATTTCTCCTCTTTTTTACAGCCAGACTTGCTCTTTGCTGCTCCTTACTCTTATCTCCCTGGCTTCTGATGTCATCACTCAACTGACATGGTTTTCTAAAATTACTGATGACCTCTTGATAATCAAATGCATTGATTTTTTTTCTTATCCTTCTTGATTTCTTTGCATCACTTGAACACTCTCTCCTCCTGGATACTCTTTCCTCCTTTCTGAGTTTCTGTAGTTCTTCTCTCTTTCAATTCTCTTCCTAAATGTCTATACACTTCTTTTAGGTCTCCATTGCAGAACCATCATCCATGAGTGTAACCCTAGGCTCTCTCTTTCTCCTCTTCTTTTTCTATCCTTTTTTTCTCCTTAATCTCATTAACTCCTGTGAATTTAATCATTATCTCTATCCAGATTTATAAATTGAGCTCCAATCTCTTGAGTTCTACATCCATATTGCTAGGTGCCTATTTGATATTTCCATCTTGATGTCCATCAGTTATTTCAAACTCAGACTGCCCAAAACAGAACTCATTATCATCCCCAACCTACCTCTCCTGATAACTTTCCTATTTCTATCCTTTCCTTTACACACCCAGGTTCATAAACACACCTCTCTCTCCTTTCATTCTCTCACTCCATTCTCTCTAACGTCCAATCGGTTGCCAAGTCTTGTTGATACAACCTCTATAACATTTCTTGCATCCATCTCCTTTTTTACATTTATATGGCCACTACCCCAATTCAGATTCTCATCATTTCTCATATGAAAAATTGAAGCAGCCCTTTAATTGGTCTGTCTGATTTTCATCTTCCTCCTCTCTAATCCATCTTCAATGTAATATTCCTACTACTGCTCTAACAATGTTATTCTCCTCTTTAAGAAGCTCTGGCTCCCTATTACTTCACAGACTGATTTGGAGAGAACTTTAGGGTTCACTTAGTCTAATGTACAATGAGAGGAAATCTTCTATCTTTGTATCCCAGTGCTTAGCACCTCTCCAGGACACCTATTCCACTTTTGGACAGCTCTAATTATTTGGAAGCTTTTCTTGATATGAAGCTTAAATTTACTTCTTTACAATTTGCATCCATTGTTTCTGCTTCCTCCTTCTGAGGACAAATAGAGCAAATCTAATCCTGATTCTATTTGAGGAGACTTCAAATACTTAAAAAAAATAACATTTATGTAGCACTTTAAGATTTGCAGAATTCTTTATAAATGTTATTTCATTTGATCCTCATGACATGAAGTAGGTGCTATTACTCCCATTTTGCAGGTAGAGAAATTGAGGCAGCGAGAGGGTAAATAACTTGCATAGGGGCACACAGCTACTAAGTATCTGAGGCCAAATCTGAACTCATGTCTTCCTGACTCTAGGTTCTGTGCTCTATGCACTGCACTAACTACCAGAGCCTTAATCTCGAAAGACCAAGATCATCCACTGCATCTTGAGTCATTGACAGTTATCTTGACTTTTGTCTTACCACTGGACTCAGATGACCCTGGAGGACAGAGTGAGGCTGATGACTTTATACAGCTCTGCCTCACTTAAACCCAATTCATGAGCAAATCAAGAAGACATCACCCTCCTGATGTGACCAGTCCTCAACAAACTACCTGCCTCTACTTAAAGAGAGTTGTATGTATATATGAGTGTGTGTATCTATGGATATGTATGCATATATGTGTCTGTGTGTATATGTAGATACACATATGTATATATGTATGTATATCTCCTGAGTCTTTTCTAGTCTGAACACCCCCACATCCTTCAAATGAGGATCCTTCAAATGATCCTCATTCAACACACCCACAGCTTTATCCTGCTTGCTTTCCCTTGGATAGTCTCTAGCTTATCTCTGTTGTTCTTAAACTGAATCCAATAATCTTGCTATGACCTGACTAGGGTAGAGTACACAGAAACCATCACCTACTTATGACTGAAAGTTATGCATTTCAGGATCTCATTAACTTTTTTGGCTGCTACATGATATTGCTGACTCATCCTGAGTTTCTAGTCCATTAAATCCCCCATTTCTTTTTTGGACAAATTGCTGTCTTACCATGCCTTTCCTATCTTATACTTATGAATTTGATTTTTTTAAACCCAAGTGTAAAACCAAATCTTGCTGAATTTCATTTTATTAGAGTCATTCAAATGATTTCTAAGCTTTTTTGATCACACACCCCTAGAAGTAAAATGTTTTGAGCACACATTCATTTTATGCATATTTATTTAGAAATTATAGAAGTGTACTACTACAAAAAATATATTACATGAATTTTACAATGTAAACAAAATAAAGAAATTTAAAAGGATAAATATGAAATAAATAATAGTTTAAAGTAATTTTTTAAAATTATGAATGGTTTGAATGGTATGAAAACTTTCTATTCTCCTTAAACATAATTGTGATATTTATTTTTAAATTATTTAAGTTTAATATTATTTAAATATATGCTTAGCATATTAAAATATTTATAGTTTTAAAATAATATTTAATAAAACCAAAAGGGTTTTAAAATAATATTTTAAAAATATGTTTTTTTAAAATGGTTGCTTGGGTAAGGGATGGGGGGATGGGGCTGGGTTTTGGGACCAGGCTGCATTGTAAAGAAAGTGGGTCTGGAGCTTTGAACAGGGCTATGAGTTAAGTTGAGTGGAACCAGAGACAAGATAAGGGCAATATAACAAAAACATAATAGTATTTATGGGGATAGAATGTATTTCATCCAAGATAGAGATAGCAGCAGCAGAGCCCTTAAGGCCATAGGACCTCAACTCTGGGAGCACCTAAGAGCTGATGTCCTCTTGACTTCACCAACCTCTTCCCTTCTGCAGAAGGAGCTGACTATGCACTTGGGGACAGTTATAACTAAAACACTTGCACATGTAGCAGCTAGCTGTTCAGATGTTATTGAGAAAACCCAGCCTCCCCCATCAACTCCAGTGTATACATAACCAACTGCCCAGATTGCCTCTTCAGTGGGTGCTCTTGGAAAAGAGGGTATTGGGGTTATATCTGAGACATACTCAGTGACTGGCAATCGTGGTGAAGATGGGAGGTGAATTATCTTCATATTGTTTAATCTTGTAAGATGTAAATCAATGGACTATCTCACCCAGTCCTTTGGGGTGTATTTTGTGAATGGACTAGGGTACATATACCTTCATTTTTGGAGACCATTGACACAGCTTATCAAGATCTCTTTGGATCCTCACCCAGTCATCCAGTGTATTAAATGTATTTTATAGTTTTGTGTCAGCTGCAAATCTGATGAACAAATCATTTAAGCTTTTATCCACATCATTGTAAAAAAATTTTAAATAGGATGGTGTTAAGCACAAATCCTTTTTAGGTTGACATTGAACTCTGAGTTCAAATGTTAACCAGTTGTGAACCTAACTAATTTCACTATTATATAGTCTATGTCTCTTTAACTTCTCTGTAAGAATAGCACAAGATACTTAATCAAACTTGTTATTTTATCCATTAGATGTAAGCTCCTTCAATACAACTCCTAGGTCTGCCTGAAGAGATCATAAAAAAGGAGTAAGGACATACATGTGGAAAAATATTTATAGCAGCCCTTTTATGGTGGCAAAATATTAGAAACTGAGGGGATGCCCATCAATTGGGGAATGGCTGAACAAGCTGTGGTATGTGAATGTAATAGAATACTAGTATATAATAAGAAATGATGAGCAGGTAGATTTCAGAAAAATATGGAAAGACTTTTATGAAGTGATGTAAAGCAAAATGAGCAGAATGTACACAGTGTCAGCCATACTGTGTGATGATCAACTATGAATGTCTTAGCTCTTCTCGGGATTGCAATGATCCAAGTTAAGTACAAAGGACTCACGATGGAAAATATTATCTGCATTCAGATAAAGAACTGAGGGACTCTGAGTACAGATTGAAGCATACTTTTTCCCACTCACTTTATTTTTCTTTTTTATGGTTTTTTTTCCTTTTCATCTCTTTTTTTCCACAACTGTGACTAATACAGGAATATATTCTACATAATTGCACATATATAATCTATATCAAATTGTCTACCATTTTAGGAAGAGAGGAGGGGAGAAAAGAAGGGAGAAAAATTTGGAACTCAAGATCTTGCAAGAATAAATGCTAAAAATTGTCTTGAAATATAATTGGGAAAAAAAGAAAATACTATTTAAAAAAAGAATGTAAGTTCCTTGAACGTGGGGACTATTTCACTTTCAGTTTGGATTTCTAGTGTTTAGCCCAGTACCTGGCATAAAGAAAGTACTTAATACATGCTTTTTGATTAATCAATTGCTAAATTTGGGGTAAAGTATATCTATAATATTCTTCTAATATAACAATTTTGCAGTCCTGACCAAAAAAAAGGAAATAAGGCTAACCTGGCATAACCTGTTCTTGTTCAAGCTATACTGCCCTTCTTCACTTTCTGGATACACACCAACTTCCATCTCTTTAATGATTTGTCACCAACCTCCACCTCTTTAATGGTTTGTTCTAGAATTTTCCTAGGAATCAAAGTCAAGTTTCCTGGATTCTAGTTTGCTGATTCTGTTTATACAGAAGCTCATTTCTTTGACTTTTAAAGCTCCTCTCAACTTGCCCAATCAGTCTGGAGAACAAGATGGAACTATGCCCAAAGAGTTATAAAACTGTACATACCCTTTGTCCTAGGAATACCATTACTAGTTTGTATCCCAAAGAGATCCAGAAAAATAATAAGGATCTATATGAACAAAAATATTTATAACAGCTCTTTTTGTGGTGTCAAAGAACTGGGAATTGAAGAAGTGCCTATCAGTTGGGGAACAGCTAACACACTGTGGCATATGATTGTGATGGAATACTATTGAGCTATGAGAAATGCTGAGGGATATGGTTTCAGAAAAACCTGGGAAGGCTTATAGGAACTGATGCAAAGTGTAGTGAACAGAGCCAGGGGAACACTGTACACAGTAACAGCAATATTGTAATGATAATCAACTATGAAAGACAGCCACTCTCCTCAAAACAACTATTCAAGACAAATCCAAAGGCTCATGAAGAAAAATTCTAACCATCTCCAGAGAGAGGACCAATATGTTCTAAGTACAGATGGAAGTATATTTTTAAAATTTGATTTTTCTTGCTTTTTTTGTAAATTGGCTAATATGGAAATATATTTGTATGACTTAACATGTATAATGGATATCAAATTGTTTGCCTTCTCAATGAGTGGGGAAGGGACAGGAGGGAAAGAAAGAAGTAGGAATTCAAAAGAATGCTTAAAAGAAATTAAAAGAAAAAGAAAAAAAAAGAAAGCCTATAACAATCTGGCTCCAACCTAGCTTTTCCAAGAATTTTACATATTTGATCTTTGCTTACTCAGTTTCTCTGGCAACTACTTTTAATGATGCTTCATGCTTTTTCTGATGTCTAAAATGTATACCATTTGTATTTTGAGCATGTGGCTGGTCCCAAGTAGACACCAATCCCTCCTTGTGCTCATCTTCTACTATATCTGCAGTCACTTTGGATACACATACAGAGTGTTAGGTCCTGATACCACTGTTGTCAGCCCCACCTTCTAGAGTTGCAAATCTGTCAGTTATCAACAGAGCCCCTCAGGTACTGCTTATAGTGTTCCCAGTTCATCCCCAATCTCTCCAAGGGTTTGGTAAGCAAAGAAAGTGACTTTGACCTTTAGAGAATGTGGATTCCTACTAAATTAATCTAAAAGAATTGTACTTGGATTTAAATTCAGATACCAGTACTTATTATTTATCTAAATGCTGAAGTCACTTAACCTTTCTGAGCTTGTTGTGTCCAACTCTTTATGACCCCATTTGGGGTTTTCTTGGCAAAGATTTGCCATTTACTTCTCCAGCTCATTTTATATATGAGAAAACTAAAGCAAATAGGGTTAAGCAACTTGCTCAGGGTCACATAGCTAGAAAATGACTGAAGCCAGATTTGAACTCACAAAGATGAGTTTTCCTGACTTCAGGCTCTGTATTCTAAGAATTTAAATCTCTTTATCTGCAAAATGGGACCAGTACTGATGGCATTACCTAATTCATGGAGGTATCAGGAATAAAAACCTGAAATGCAAATTTTTTATGATGATAATTAAAATAGTTTTGAAATTGTTGGAAATATTTTCTTGAAATATTTATCTTAGATGCTCAATTCTAAGAAATGGTTATTTGCAAACTCAGAAATTAGAGCATTATATGGCCTCCAGTTCTCTCCCAAAACATGAATAGAGTATGCCAAGTGTTGAGGTAGGGCAGATCTCGACTTCCTCATGGCAATTTTGGTTTAAGACAGCTTTAGATCAAAGTGTATACTAGTTCTCTGTGCTGGTAGTCTGTCAGTTAATAAGCATTTATTAAGCACCTACTATGTGCCAGACCTTGTGCTAAGCATTGAGGATGCAAAGAAAGGCAAAAGACAACTCTTTCTTTCAAGAAGCTCACAGTCTCTTGGAGATGATCACATGAAAACAACTATATACAAACAGTATAAATTGGAAATAATGAATAGGGGGAAGACTAGAATTAAGAGGAATTAAGAAAGGCTTCCTAGAGAAGTGGGTATTTTAGTTGGGACTTAAAGGAAGTCAAGGAACCTAGAAGGTAGAGATATGGAGGGAGGACATTCTAGGAATGAAGGACAGCCAGTGAAAATGCCCAGAGTTAGGAGATGATTTCTTATTCAATGACAGAACACCTAATCTGAGATGCCCAATGGGCAACTGGGGATGGGAGGTTGGAGATAAGCAGAAAGGTTAGAGCTGAGTAAGTAGATTTAAGGATCAGCAGCATGGTAAGAAATGATGAACAGGATGGTTTCAGAAAAACCTGGGAAGACTTATATGAACTGATGCAAAGTGAAGTGAGCAGAACATTGAACACAATAACAGCAATATTGTAATGATGATCAACTTGGCTACCCTGATTAGTCAACTATTCAAGAGAATTCTGAAGGATTTATGATGAAAAATGCTATCCACCTTCTACTTCCAGAGAGAGAATGGATGAACTCTTGAGTGCAGATGGAAACCTTTTTTTTTAACTTCATTTTTCTTGGGGATTTTTTTTTTTTGGTATTTTCTTTTGCAACATGACTAATATGGAAATATATTTGCCTGACTTCACATTGACAACATATTTCTGGCTTTCTCAATGGGTGGTGGACTGGCAGGAGGAAAGGAGAGAATTTAGAACTTAAAATTTAAAAAAAAGTAATGTTAAAATGTTTACATGTAATAGGGAAATACTTAATGAAATAAAAATATATCAACAAACAAAAAGAACCACCAACATAACTGCTGGCTAGCTGATGAGGTCACCAGGAGTATAAAGGGAGAAGAGAAGAAGGCCTAGGACAGAGCCTTGTAGGACACCCATGGTTAGGGAGCAAGACTCAAAGAAAGAGCCAGCAAAGAAGACTGAGAAGGAGCAGTCATATAGATAAGAGGAGACTCAGGAGAGAGTGTTGTCCTGAAAACTTATGGAGAAAAAAGTACCAAGAAGCAAAAGGTGATGGGCAATGTCCATTGGGTTAAGTGGGATATGGATCAGAGGTTCCCAAACTTATTTGGCCTACTGCCACCTTTAAAAAAGAATTACTTAGCACCCTCCCTGGAAATCTGCTTTCATTAATTCTTTACTTTTTTTTTTCTTTAGAAATTTGTGTCATTTCAAAAAAAGTGACATTATCTTAAATTTAATACATTATTGAAAATTTGTGGGGTTTTTTTCTGCATTGAAATTTTGATGCAATATTGCATCATGTAACTGTATAGTATCATATTGTAAATAAGTCATTACATACACATATTCTTGCTGATGCATACTGAACTTCCTGAAAATGTGTGACAGGCTTGCCTGCCAACACTTGCTTGTTAAGACCTGTTGGTGGACTTGGCCATTGATCAGTTATAAATCTTGTGTGTTTATTTAGAGACTAATGTAATCACTATGACTTTAACTCTGTTTCACAACAGATGAAACACATACAAATGGTTCTTCAAAATTTTCTTCTCTTTTCTTCTTTCCTTATGCTTCTACCACCCCTTTATTTTTATTCAACAGCCTCCAGTTACACTTCAGGCTAGTACTACCCCTCTGGACTAGTCCAATGTTCCCCCAGGGGGCAGTACCCTCCACTTTGGGAACGTCTGCAAGAAAAACGCTGATAGATTGGGCAGTTTAGAGGTCATTGGTAACTTTGGAAAGAGCAGTTCCAAATGTATAATGAAGTTGGAAGCCAGGCTGCAGAGTTAAGAAGAGAATGAAAGAAAAGGAAGTAAAATCATTATTTAGAGATGGCCTTTTCAAGTTTAGCCATGGAGGAGAGATATGGGACCAACACTAGTGGAAATGGACCAAATGAGAGTTTTCTGAGGATGGGTGAGATATGGGCAAGTTAGTAGATAATACGGAAGTAGCCAGTAGACGGAGAGATTGAAACTAAGTGTGAGAGTGATAGAGGGGGAAATCTGCTGGCAAAGGGAGGATGGCATGGGATCATGTAAACAGGTAGAGGTAAAAGAAGAAGGGGTACCTCATTATGTGAAATGGAAGTGAAAGAAGACATAGAGGCAGAAGTCATATGGATGTTGTGAGATGAACAGGAGGGGAAATAAATACATTTTTAGCTGTTTGTATTTTCCATACTCATTTAGTATAGGAATTTCTCAGTGCCTGAAGGCTTCTGTCTTACTGTTCAGTCTTAGGTTGGATGAAGACCTTACTCTCATTTGTCTTTGAATTTCCTGATCTTTTTTTGGGCTGGTACTCCTTCTAAATTTTTGCTATAGTATGTGAGAGCCAGACTCCCCTTTGACCTTTCATGACATCATCTTCTGGTTAACAGAAGAGTTGGAGGTGGTATTTGAGCTCATGTTTTTCTGACTCTTAGTCCATCATTCTCTTTACTGTGCCATATGACCAATTAATCATCAAATATTTATTAAGTTCCTACCATGAGGATAAAAAAAAAAAAAAGGTGAAATAATTCTTGCCCCCCAGGAAGCTTACATTCCATCAAGGGAGAAAACATGTGCATATTGTCATAAAATAATTTCTACTTTGTCTTTTATTGGCTCTAGTACAGTCATTTTATTTTTAAGGGAAATCAGTGGAGCTTTTTCTTGTGAAATTTAGCTGAATCCTTCAAATATGTAACCTAGGTGATTAACTGGTTAATGACAAAAGAACTAGATCAGCTTTATTTACTAATGATGAGCATTTCCTGGCTAGTTGCAAATTTCCAGAACAGATCCCCTATTGTCTGTTGATCAATTTACAAGTTTATCTCATGTAGATTTTTCTCTTCTGCCATCAGTTCTTTGAAATGTAAACCTTTCCTTTTCCCTTTGCTGTAAAATTCCAAGCATATCCTTCCAGCTGATGTAACAGAAGAGTATATAGCTATCTCTTCCACATCATGACTTTCCCCATCATAGTTTCGCTATATTGTAGGTCAGCATGAAAAATTAAATGGATATTTTGGTTAGAGTTTAGCAGAAGCTGCAGATGAAACTCAAAGGCCAACAGATGACACAGAAATTATGACCAAATACTTAACCCAAATTTACAATAAGGTACTGTAAACACCCTATGAAATTAAAAGCAAAAAGTTCAGACCTTCTCTGGTATGAAAGGAGAGTCAACAAATTTCATGCAGATTTTCTTTTTCTTTTTTTTACATTCTTTTTTAAAATATTTATTTATTTAACTTTTTACATTCATTTTCACAAAATTTTGGGTTCCAAATTTTCTCCCCTTTTATCCCCTCCCCCCACCCCAATACACCAAGCAATCTAATTTTCCCTATCTCCAATCTGCCCTCTCTTCTGTCATCCTTCCCTTCTCTTGTCCCCATCTTCTCTTTTCTCCTGTAGGGCCAGATGACTTTCTATTCCTCATTAACTGTATGTCTTCTTTCCTAGTAGCAACAACAATACTAAACAGTTGTTCCTAAAACTTTGAGTTCCAAATTCTCCCCATCCCTCCCTCCCCACCCATTCCCTTTGGGAAGGCAGGCAATTCAATATAGGCCCTATCTGTGTAGTTTTGCAAATGACTTCCATGATAGTTGTGTTGTGTAAGACTAACTGAATTACCCTCCATCCTATCCTGCCCCTCATTATCTCTCTTCTGTCTTTTGATCCTGTCCCTCCCTGAGTGTTGACTTCAAATTGCTCCCTCCTCCCTTTGCTTTCCCTTCCATCATCCCCCCCCCTTGCTTATCTCCTTCTCCCCCACTTTCCTATACTGTAAGATAGATTTTCATACCAAAATGAGTGTGCATTTTATTCCTTCCTTTAGTCAAATGTGATGAGGGTAAACTTCTTGTTTTTGTTTTTTTTTCTCAGCTCTCCTCTTTTTCCCTCCACTAAAAAGTCTCCTACTTGCCTCTTAAATGACATATAATTACCCCATTCCATTTCGCCCTCTTTCCTCCCACTACATTTCTCTCTCACCATTTACCTTAATTTCTTTTAAGATATGGTCCCATCCTATTCAGTTCACTCTGTGCTCTCTGTCTCTGTATGTGTGTGCATGTGTGTATGTGTGTGTGTGCGTGCATGCATGTACATGTGTGTGTGTGGTCCCATCAACTACCCAGATACTGAAAAGTTTTAAGAGTTACAAATATTGTCTTTCCATGTAGGAATGTAAACAGTTCACTTCTGGTAAGTCCCTTAAGACTTCTCTTTGCTGTTTACTTTTTCATGCTTCTTCTCATTCTTGTGTTTGGAAGTCAAATTTTCTTTTCAGCTCTGGTCTTTTCATCAAGAATGCTTGAAAGTCCTCTGTTTCATTGAAAGACCATATTTTCCCCTGAAGTATTATACACAGTTTAGCTGCGTAGGTGATTCTTGGTTTGAGTCCTAGTTCCTTTGACTTCTGGAATATCCTATTCCATGCCCTTCGATCCCTTAATGTAGAAGCTGCTAGATCTTGAGTTATCCTGATTGTATTTCCACAATACTGGAATTGTTTCTTTCTAGCTACTTGTAAGATTTTCTCCTTGAGCTGGGAGTTCTGGAATTTGGCCACAATGTTCCTAGGAGTTTCTCTTTTTGGATCTCTTTCAGGTGGTGATTGATGGATTCTTTCAATACTTATTTTGCCCTCTGGTTGTAGAATGTCAGGGCAGTTTTCCTCGATAATTTCATGGAAGATGGTATCTAGGCTCTTTTTTTGATCATGACTTTCAGGTAGTCCTATAATTTTTAAATTGTCTCTCCTGGATCTATTTTCCAGGTCAGTTGTTTTTCCCATGAGATATTTCACATTCTCTTCCATTTTTTCATTCTTTTGGTTTTGTTTTATGATGTCTTGGTTTCTCGTAAAGTCATTAGACTCCATCTGTTCCATTCTAATTTTGAGAGAACTATTCTCTTCAGTGAGCTTTTGAACCTCTTTTTCCATTAGGCTAGTTCTGCTTTTGAAAGCATTCTTCTCCTCATTGGCTTTTTGAACCTCTTTTGCTAGTTGAGTGAGCCTATTTTTCAAGGTGTTATTTTCTTCAGCATTTTTTTGGGTCTCCTTTACCAAGGTATTGACCCGTTTTTCATACTTTTCTTGCATCTCTCTCATTTCTTTTCCCAGTTTTTCCTCCACCTGTCTAACTTGCTTTTCAAAATCCTTTTTGAGCTCTTCCAAGCCCTGAGCCCACCCGACATCCCCCTGGGATGTCTGGGATACTGAGGCCCTGCCGTCCACTTCTTTCCCTGATGGCAAGAAAATGTCCTCGTCATCAGATCCCAAAGTCAGGATCATTTGCATCTGTTCAAAAAAAACTCTCTACAGTCTTATTTTTCTTCCCTTTTCTAGGCATTTTCCCAACCAGTTACTTGACTTCTGAGATTTCTGTCCACCCCCGCCTAGATCCGCCCAGTTAGTGCTTGGGGTCTGAGATTCAAATGGGCTTTCAGCGGCAGGCGAGGCTGCTATTCAATGTGAGCTTTAGTTCTGGTGCTGGGGTGGGGCCAGGGCCACTTCCCAGGCTCAGTTCCCTCAGGGGCTTTATGCAGAGACCTTCAGAAATGGAGTGGGTGGGGCAGGGCCCTCTCCCAGGCTCAGCTCCTTCAGGTGGTTTATGCAGAGACTTTCAGTAATGAAGATCCTGCCTGCTGCTGGGGGAGTCCCGGGCTGCCGTGGCCACGCTGCGGCTGCCTCTGCCGCCACCCCCGTCTCTGCCTCTGCCGCTTCCTGCCCCTGCCTCTGCCTCCGCTGTTTCCTCCCGAGGGGGCCCGAGCCACGGAGACACCCCGCTTCCCTCTTGGTCAGCCCAGGCGTGTCTCTCACTGACCTGTAGAGTCTGTGGGCGGAGGGACCTTCCAGGCTACCGGAGGTTCGGTCCCTGAAGCCTGCTCGGATTAGCTTCTCTGGGGCTGCGGCCAGGGCAGCGCTGGGGTGGGGTTCACTTTCTGGGGCGCGACGGACCCTGGGGATGGCTCTCCAGGGCTCTCTGGAACGGAAATCTCTTCCACTATGTTTCTGCACACCCTGCAGTGATCCAGAACTTCTGGGGAGCTCTTCTTACATTAAATCTTTGGGCTGTGGGTTCAGAGCTTGTATACATGCGTCTTTCTACTCCGCCATCTTGACTCCACCCCCTCATGCAGATTTTCTAGACTGTTGGTGCACCACATCTCTAACCCCTTCAATGTGGAAGAGATAACTGTATAAAAATTTTAGAAACTCTACTTGTGGTTCACTGGTTATCTAGATACTGTGAACCTATGTTGAACACATAATAAACTGGTTATTAAAATATCTTGGTAAGTGTTGGTAAGTTTGATTGGCAGCAGTACTGATCAAAGAACCCTTGAATATTTTCATATCAATATAATATATAGGTATATAAAAGTCACATATAAATTAAATGAAATTAATCATGAAGAAGGAGCTAATAGATGGGCCAGGGAATGGGCAGGTAATCAAGAAAGGCCTTCCATAATAGGGGCAAAAGTTAAGTCTTGAAGTAAAAACAGAGATTCCAGGAGGTGGGGAGGAGAAAGAAGAGCATTCCAGGGCATTTACATGGATGCTGAGTCAGTAAAGGAAACTGAGAAGGAACAGTCAGACAGGGGGAAGGGGAACATGGAGAGAGAACCCTGTCCAGGGAAACCCAGAGAGGAGAAAGTATCCAGGAGGAGAAGGTGACCTACAATGTCAAATACTGAAGAGAGTTCAGCAAGGTTTAGGACTGAGAAAAGGGCGCTTTGTTCCTAACATTCTGTGATTATATCAACTTTTTTATTCTAATGTACTGTACTTCTTCCTTTTTTTTATTTTAAAAATTAATTAATGGAATAAAACAAGCATCTTCATAACATAGTACAACAAAAATGATGATTGTACATGAAACCACAAATTCACCACACAACCAAGTTATGAAAGTTTCCCTTTCCCCTTTTTTCCCCGTTTTTTTCTTCCCTCCCTCTTTCCATGCCCTTCCCCAGAGATGGCCACTATTAGACATTAGACTTCCTCTTTATCATGTTTTTTCTACCCTGTAGAACCCATCTTCCACTTCATTCAGGCTTCCTGTGATGTCCTGTCCTTCTATTTCTTCTACAAAAATTTAATCCTTAATACCATTCAATTATACCTAGCATACATTTAAGCCGCTGTGTTTCTTCTCCTAGGAGTATCTACACTGTAAATCTTCTGCCTTAGGTGTGGGAAACCTGTGGCCTTGAGGCTCCATGTGGCCCTCTCAGTCAAAGGGCTGCACTAAAGGGCCATATTTGGCAGGTTCCCTACCCGTTCTAGCTCATCACATTGAGAATATTTGTCCTTTGTGAGAGGAGCTTCAGGCAATAGAGAGTAATAACAGCTAGCATTTATATGATGCTTTCAGATTTGCAAAGCACTTTACAAATCCTATCTCATCTTCACAACAGCTCTGGCAGGTAACTGCTATTATTATCCCCATTTTATAGAGGAGACTCAGGCAAATAGAGGTTAAATGACTTGCCCATGATTATAGAGCTAGTAAGTAGCTGAAGTCATATTTGAACTCAGATCTTCCCGATTCCATGTCCAGTGTTCTATTCATGTACTAGCTGTTTAGTAGAATGGGGAGTTATTATTGGAAAGAATGATAACCTTTTTAGTTCATTTATATCTAAGGCCAACCTTGGTGGTTGTAGTTTGTGGTATATGATAGCTAGGGCTGAAAGAACACGGAGGTGAAGTTTGTGTGCAGAACCCTGCATGTTGGGTAATCTCTATCTGGTATTGGCGAATGGTTGCAAAACAGTGATTTAGGGGGAAAACTTTGGGAGAAAAGGATGATTTGATCAGCAGGTATGAAAAGAAAATCTGAATCTTAGATAGATAGAATTAGTCCATTGACCACTGACCATCTTAGCACAGCTTCAAGCTTACTTCCAAACTGCTGGCTATATCCTTAGATAATTAAGCATGATCATAGGATCACAGATTTACAAATGAAAAGAATCTGAGAATACATATTCTAATCCCCTCATTTTATAGATGAAGAAACTTGGACGCAGAGAAATTAAATCATTTGCCGAAGGCCACAGAGATAAGCAGTAGCAGAGCCAGCCAGGATGCAAGCCCAGATCCTCCCACTCCATCCAGTGCTTTACCTACTATACCACAATACTTATTAATCAAATAATTAATATCAACTATGTGTCTAATGCTGCTGGGCTAAGAGGCTTACAAAAAGTGGGTCTCTCCTAATCAGTGAGTGGCACCATATGAAACTGCAAACTTCTTGCTGTATCTGGGGTTCTTCCAGGGGAGTGCTAGTAAGTTCAGCAACCAACTCTCTGAAATGTACTCATACCTCATTTATAAATTTAATCTTTATTACCGATAGTTTCTGCATTACTTGTTTAAAGCGCAGAAACCAATGAGATTATAAATCAAGTCCTGATTTATTGTTAGCCAACTTCCCAGGTACAAATACTGAAAATTTAACATTTGGCTCTTGCCCTCTGATCCAAGTTGATTCTAGCACACCAGACATTCCTAATTCTCTCACCAAGCTAATCTTTGAATTGTGATAAGGTTTGCTTGTTTCTCTGAGATGGTATCTACAGAGATTCCATAATCCAGTTTGTAATGTGATCATAACTGCTTCTCATGGACCATATCACCTTGCAGTCTCAGGATAGACAGTTCTGATGGCTTCTTCAGCAAGTGAAACTGAGAAGTGAGGGGAAGTACTGCCTACTATTTTGAAGCATGTAGCACCTCAAGGGTTCTCCACTGCCAATGAATGAAAAAACACACTTTGGTAATGGTTAGACAGGAGGAGAGGCTACACAAGGGACTTCACCTACTTCGGTGAATCTGTGTCCATTTATACCCAAATACTTGGTTTCTATGTTTCCAAGCATCAATATCACAAATAACCCCCCCAAAAAACCCAACAACTTTTAATACCACTATCAGATTGTGTTTCACTGATCCTTTCTTTGAAACAATAATTTGAATTCACATCAGTGATCTGGCGTACAACTAGGTTTGGTGTCTTCAGTCTCAGCCCCCTATGACTCAATCACCATTTCTTATAGCATAGTCACATCCAGAGTTGAACATTTTCAATAAAGATTTGTTGAATGAATAAATGAAGAAGCTATAGGGTATTTATTTTGTAGTCACATCTCTCCTATTTTCCCAAGGGACTTTGGGAACTGAAAGAAAGTGGAAGGGGCTAGAGGACCCTTGCTGCACAGAATCTCAGAGTTGGAAGAGCTCTCAGAGGTCATTTAGACTTTCTTGGGTCTTAAGAAGAAATAATTCCTTCTGTAACACACCAGGTATGAGGCAATCCAGTCTTTGCTTGAAGATCTCCAGGGGAAAGAGACAATAATTTCTGCGGTCAGTCCTTTTGGATGGCTCTGTTTGCTAGGAAAATTTTCCCAACAGCAAGTCCAAATTTACCTCTTTGCCATTTCTACCTCTTGTTTCTGTGTGTGTTCGTCCTTCAATGCCAAAGAAGACCATGCCGTCAGAGACTACGTCTTGCACTTGACTTTGTTTTGAGTGAGGGAGGGCTGTGCAGGTCACCAGCCTCACTTCTCCTCCAGAGCCATCTGAATCCAGTGACTAGATATTCATCAGGATGACTGGAGATGATCCAGGATGAGGCAATTGAGGTTAAGTGACTTGCCCAAGGTCACACAGCCACTGAGTGTCAAGTGTCTGAGGTGAGATTTGAATTCAGGTTCTTCTGACTCCTGCAATGGTGCTCTTATGTACTGTACCACCTAGCTGTTTCTAGTTCTCTCTTCTAGGACCAAAGAGAGCAAATCTAACCAGTCTTTGAAGTGACAGACCTTCAAAACGCTTGAAGAAAGTAATCATGTCTCATTTTCCCCTCCCCGCAAATGCTTTCTTTTCTGAGCTAAACTTTCCCTTTTTTTTCAATAGATCTGCATATAGATTTTCCTCATCCTGTTTACCTTCCTCTTCACTTTCTCCATTCTAAAATGTGGGGCCCCGGAAATGAGCACAATCCTGGAGATATCGTTTGACCAGGTCTATCACTTGCCTAGTTCTGGGCATTATGCCTCTTTTAAATGTAGATTGAAGAAGCTTTGTGGCTATCCAATTACACTGTGGACTCACTGTGAACTTGCATTCTATTAAACCCCCAAGTCTCTTAAAGACAAATGATTGTCTGCCCCTCATGTACTAGTAAAACTGATTTTTTTGAACCCAACTGTAAGGCTTTACATTTGATTCACTGACACTTCCCAGAAGTTCCACTAAACTGTTGCTTTTTCTGTTGTGACTCCTGTTCTGGTTGCTACTTCTGCTTTTCTAGGCACTGAACAAATCTCGTTGCTCTTCTGACTCCTTGCTAATATAGTCTCATCATGACCAGACTAATCTTCTTTTATCAAGAAGTTTTTAAGTTTTGCTTACTCCTCTGCTGTAATATCTTCACTGGCTCCCTATTACCTCGCAAAATTTTTTAATTAGAATTCAATTTCTTAATTTAGTGTTAATTTCATTTATTAGTTTAATTAGTCGTTTAATTAGTTTTCCACATTATGGCTCTAACTATTGAGCTCAGAGAACCATAATGTTCAGGTTTGGGGTCGTTGGGACCCCAAAATACCAATAGGCTGGGTCCTGCCAAATGAATTTGACTCAAGCCTTCTTTCAGCAAAAGTAAAACGAAGTTTATTAAACATTTGCCATATTGGATTGACTCTTAAGAAACCTAACCATTTGTGATGCTTGAATTGACAAACGGGACAGATAGAATCTCAGCTAGATAGGATCAGTGCTGGATTGAATCTGAAGGCCTTCATGGAGGCAAGATGGACTTTATATACAGAAAGACTGTGGGAGGGATATGGGGGTGGTCTAGTAGTCTGGGAGGAGGGGTCTAAGGAGGTACTGGGGTAACTAGTGATGTAATCAGGGGTAGGAAACAGCTGGAGGCGACTGGGAGGTATCAGACAATGGAGGGTCAGACTAGGTTAAGCTTAACAGATTTGAGTATGAAGAACCAGATAAAAATTAAAGTCAGAAGATTTGAGGAGAGTTCAAGGAGGTTTCCAGAGTCTGTACCCCATCATAATCTTTCTTCCAGATTATCTCCTATTACTCCCCATCATGAACTACATTGCATCAGCCAAACTTGACCACTTATTGTCTATCCCTCAAACTCCCTTACTTCTTTAATACCCAAGTCAAATAAAACTCTCCCATGAAGCCTTTCTCCTCTCTTCTTAGGACTTCCATAACACTGTTAGTTGCCTTGCTATAAGATTTGTCATTATGATGTTATGCGTAATAGTTACTTGCGTAGGGGACTCTAAATTCATTGAAGCCAGGGATTATGCCTTATCGGGGCTTTTCATTGTCTTCTCTGTGATTTAGTATAGGGAGTAGGTACTTAATGAATGTTTATTGAATTAAATTACCCTCTGCTCAAAGACTTCTTGGGCTGAGGAAGCGTCATAGAATTATACAGCTGTTAGACCTGGATGGAACCTTCTGATGTTGCCCAAGGTCACACATGCCTATTATACATGACAGCTCTGGGATTTGAACTCAGTGCTTCTGATTCTAAATCCATTGCTCTTTCCACGGTGCCAAGTTGCATCCTTCCAGAGAGTGTTCCTGAGAAACAAGTAGTTGGAATGGAAAGATCATGAGATCTTGAGTCAGTAGGGACCTGCATCTGAATCCTACGTCTGACACCAGTTGTGCGATCCTGGGTGAAACCAACCTGCTTCCTCATCTGTGAAAGGGAGATAAAAATACAACATCTCAGGATTACAGACGTATTATTAGTCGAGGTGTGTAAGGTGGGCTTTACTCTGGGGGTGCGGAGAGGCATCACCGAACCGGGCTGGCTGGAGGAAGCCCCCGAGGGGGGACAGTGAAGAAGCCCCAGCGTACCTGCTCCTCTTTGTGATGCACCGGGCTCTTTAGTGCGAGTATGCCTCCCTCTATTTTCCCGACACCTACGCCGAGCGTGACCACGCCGGCACCACCTCTTTAAACTCTCCCCGCGCTTGGGGTACGGGATGGGTCCTGGGTGGGCCGGCCATTATTTCTCAGCATCCGAGAGCCTCAACGGCCAAGGAGGGCCGCGGGTACGTGCGATGCCTCCTTCGCTGCACGTGCACCGCTGGTGCTGTGGGACCCGTGGGTAGGCCGGACAGAACTTTCGGCGCCCCGCGGCCGTGGCCAGGCCGGGAGGGACCCCCGCTCGTCGGGCTCGTCTGTTCGCCCACGTCCGTCCGTCTGCACGACCCGAAAGCCGCGGGGCGCAAGCCGGGGGCGCTACGGCCGCACCCACGCTGAACTCGGCGCGGGCACGTGGGAACCGCTTTGTTTTGCTCCCCAGCTCCGAAGGCCGACGCCGAAGGGGTGTTGTGGAAAACCCCCGCGTTGTTACCTGAGGCCGGGGGCACCGGCGGGAGCCACCGTGGCCGCGCGCACAATGCAGATGCGTGCGCGCAGGGGGCCTCCCCTGGGGGGCGGGGGGAGGAGATGGACGGGGGTGCGGTGCGCCACCCACGTGACGGAGCCGCTCCGAGCGGCCCCGGGAGCGCGCCGAGGCCGCGCCGGAGCTGGAGCCGGGCCGCGGCCGCGCAGGCGGGGGAGGAGCAGCGGGCGGCCGTCGCCGCCGCCGTCGCCGCTTCGCCTCCCGCCCGCTCGCGGGGCCTCCTGTTCGTTGCACATTCTCTCCTGGCGGCGGCGCCACCTGCGCCAGCGAGCGCCGGAACATGGCGACGGGGAGCAGCTGCGGGGAGCCGCGGCTCCCTCTCCTCTTCGCCCTCCTCGCGCTCTTGCTCCCCTGGGCTCTGGCCGAGACCCGGAGCCTGCACGGGGCCGGGGGCCGGGCTGCGCTGCCCCAGGAGCGGGGCTTCTTCTTGCTGCGGCGCGGCGCGGGCCGGCCGGGGCTGCCCGGGCGCAGCGGAGGCGGCGGCGCAGGGGATGCCGCCGGGGGCGCGAGCCGGCCGGCCGGGGAGCCGCGGACCAAGCGCAGCGCCGCCGCCCGTCCGCCGGAGCCCGTGAAGGTGTACGGACAGGTGAGTGTCCGCGCGCCCCGGGGCGCCTGGCCGTGACGTTCCCCCGTCCGAGCCCGGGCGCCCTGGGGATGTCCTCCCCGCTCCCAGGCTTTGGCAGAGAGAATGTCGCTGTGCAACTGGTCCTGCTCCCGCGGACCCCGGGAGGCGCGGACCCCGCGCCGGACCCCGCGCCCGGGGCTGTGGGCGTCGGGAGCCCGCACCCCCGCGAGCCCCGGCCGGGGCAGCGGGACGCGTGCGGCGCTTGCTTAACTTGGGACCCCGAAGCGTGGCCCTCCGCTCCGAGAGCTGGGGAGGAAGAGTTAGTTATCTGGGGGCATTTCCCCTTCTCTTCTCTCTTCCCCCCTGAAAAGGAGAAGGCTCGGCTGGCGTAGGAACCTCCTGCGTGGTTCCTTGTGGGGTTTGACTGAAAGGAGATGGAGATCCAGCGAGCGATTTACTACCGCCCAGCAAAGCGCTTATTAGGTCCTAACCAGCGCTAATTTCTTTTTATGGGTAGCCCACTGCTACGAGTGGCGAACAGGTTAATACGGGAGGTGGCAAAATTAATTTGATCTTTTATAGGCTCATAAGACGCCCCATTCCTGCGGTTAAGATTGGCATCGGCAACACCAGACTGTGGGCAAAGGTGGCAAGAGGAGGCAGCGGAGGGGGGAGCGCTTACCTTCCCTATAAATGAGGTGCTGTTTAAAGTGGAAATTAAAGGGCTGGGCCTGCTCCGGGCTGTGTGTGACGGCTTCCTTTGCCCTTTGCTTTCCCCCAGGACATCGACAGAATCGCAGAAATAGAATTAAGGCTCCGAGGGACCTTAGGAGATATTCTAGCCCAATTCCTCTGTTTTATAGGTGAAGAAACTGAGGACTGAGTTATCCAGTGACTTGCCCAAGGTCACCCATCTGAACAGAGGCACAGTGGGAAAGAGCTATCGATTTAGAACCAGAGGACCTGGGTGGAAGGGCTAACTTTGCCATTTATTTTTACCTGTGTGACGTTGGGTGGTTAACTTAGCCTCTCTGTGCTGCATTTTTTTCATGTGTACAATGACCTCCAAGGTCCCTGGCCATTTCTAAATCTATGGTGCTCTTTGCTGAAGCCCCATTCCTTTCCTCTCTTTCGGCTCCGTCCTCCCGCAGTCTCCAGCCTTATGATAATAAAGTAGTAGTCGCTTAGCTTGTTAGGATAGACTGATAGGTGACGAAATGCTTATTGAATAAGGTGGTCACTGGGAGTATTTGGTTTCATTTTTTCCTGCATCCTTGGGTAAAATTTTGGGTATTTTTTTATATAATGTGCCCATGTGCAAAATATACTGCTGGAAGCAATCTCATTTGCTAAGTTCTCTTGTGAATCCTGATTTCCCCTCCATCTGAAGCCCTGCTTGTTTGTTTTTGACTCTCAAGTCAAGTCCCAGCCACAGAACAGGGACTGACGTCAGTCATGTGTGGGAGGGGAAAGTGAGTCTTCCTGGTGGACTGATTCACTAAAGAATTATAGGGCAGTTTTTTCTAAGGAAGGGCAAAGCAACCCCCTCCATATCTGAATTGCCTTTCCAGAGTAAGATTGATGAAGTTTTCCTTTGTTTTAAAGATAGGGATGCAGTTTTTATTCCAAGGTTTGATTCTTTTGGTAAAGTCTTTGGGGCCTGGAGTAGCCAAAATGGATTATGCTCCTACCTGAGGGTGATCTGATGAGGCTTTTTCATCACTGAGCTTTCCAGAATGCGTGAGCTCTCTAGAAGAATCGTGGGAAATAGTCATCTCATCCCACAGTAGGAAGAACAGGCAGCTTTTTCTAGGCTGTGGCTTGCCTTACAAAATCACCGTTCTCCTTCTCCTTGAGGAAATGTGACAATGGCCTTAATCTGTAGTCCATAAAGGATTTGGGTTAGAGATAAGTCAGAACTTCCTGGTAGGTAAGGAAGGAATTTGCAGAATCTCTTCCCTGTATCCTGAGCAAGAGGATCAAATTCCAAGCTATTTGAGATTATTGGTTTGGTCTTCTCTACTAAAATAGGAGTTCTTAATCTTTTTTTGAGTTAGGGACCCCTTTGGAAGTCTGATGAAGCAGGTGAAGCCCTTCTCTGAATCTTGTTTTTTTGGATACTTAAAATACATAAAATTTCAAAGGAAACTCAGGTTAGTGAAAATAAATATGTGATGGGATTTTCCCCATCCAAGATCACATCTTGTACACCATATAGGCTTCAGGTTACTCAGATGGGGATTAGAGAGAACCTGCCTCTCAGAGGAAGCCTGTGGAAGTGGATAGAGAGCTTGATTTGACTTGGAGTTAGTTAGATATACGTGTTCAAATCCCACTGCAGAAACTCCTCTCCGTTTGACCATGGTCCAGTCTGTTGACTTCTCTAAATCTCAGTTTCCTTGTATGTAAAATGGGGATAATAATAGTATCTGCCTCAAAGGGGTATTGTTAAGCTCTAATTACTTTCACCAGCTGTATAATTATCAGCTCTGTTTCCTTTCCTCTGCCTTTGAGCCTAAAGGAGTTAGAGCCAGTCCAGAGTACTCTGAATATGCATGATGTCCTGCACCCCTTTGTAGGCACAATGGGAAGAGGAGGAGAAGAAGGGGATATTGAGGAATGGGAAGGTATCTTTCCTGTTTGTGGGAACTTAAGAGTTTAATGAGGAGCCAAGACACATGCAGCTTTAGGCATATAAATACAAGTGACAGCAACCAATAGAGGTAGGGAAAAACAGCCTCAACTGTACAGAGATTTATTGGACGCCTGTGTAATTGGGGACAGAAGGAACAGCAACTAGGGAGGTGGGCCAGCCTGGGGCCAGGTGGGGCTCTTGAGATCCGAGGGAATATGCAGCAGCTTGCCCTTTTGACATTCCAAGGGAGGTCAGCAGGACTTCTAGCAGCTTCCTTTAAAGCAGGGATGCTCCAAATTGTTTTATGCCAGCCGATGTTGCTGCAGGTCAGTTGGGATCCTCTTGATGAGCACCCAGAAACATCATAGAATCTGAGGGTGACCTTGAAGCCACCAGCTGCAGGGATTTTATGCTCAAGAGGGAAAGAGAAAGCCATCAGTTATTCTAGGAGGAGGCTGCCCCTGGGCTTGGAGTCAGAAGACCTGGGTTCCAGTTATAAACCTCCTGTGATTTTGGGCAGTTAGTTTAACCCAGGCCTTAGTTTCCACATCTTTAACATAGGAAAGACAATTCTTGCCCTAACTTTCTTAGAAGAATATTTGCATGACAAATATTAGAATGTATATTGAAAAACAACTTGATGTCAGTTCTGTTCAACTTAATTCAACAAATGTTTGTTGTGCAAGGTAGGGATGGGGATATAAAAGAAAAATTGAAATGACATGGACACTGCCCTCAATAAATTGGAAATCTAATTGTGGAGGAATAAGACAACTTCACAGATAACTACATATTATATAGTTATATATATATAGTTATCTGTGTAGTTATCATATATAAAAATATATATTCATAATGTGTGTATATATTATGTATGTACAAATCCTCCACCCCCACCCCAACTTCCCAACATATATGTATGTTTATGTGTGTATATATAAATATATATACATATACACACATATGTACTTTATCCATTGTTTCTATATAGAAGCAATGGATAAAGTGTTAGCCTTAGAATCACAAAGAACTGAGTTCAAATCCTGCCTCAGACATTTACTACCTCTGTGACCTTAAGTGAGTAATTTAGCTTGTCAGTCTCAGTTTTGTCATCTGGAAAATGGTGAAGATAAGAATTACTGCCTCTCAGATTAGTTGTGAGGATCAAATGAGTAAATATTTGTAAAATGCTTTGTAAACCTTAAAGCACTATATACATGTTAGCAATTATAATAATGGTAATTATTATGTGATAAGTATTATAGTAGAGGTATAAATGTAGTAGTATGAGAGATCTGAGGAGGGAGAAATCACATAGGTAGGGAGTTCAGATGTAATCTTTATGAAAGAGATAATACCTGAGCTGGTTGGCCTTGAAAGTGGAAAAGATTTCATTAGGCAGAGATGTGAGGGAGACCACTCTAAGCCTAGTGAATGGACACTTAACAAACTTGAAGTCAGGGAAAGGCAGGACAAGATTGGAAAATGGTGAGTAGTTGAGTTTGCTTGGAAGACAGAATGCATGCAGGAGTCTACCCAAGCTGGAGCAAGGTTGATGCTTAGCTAGTAATTGAAGGGCTGTCTTCTCTGTCATTGAATCCTAGGTAAAAGTATTGCCAGGAGAAAGGTACATTAGAGATGGGAAGAGCCTTGTAATAGATGTGGGATGTCTCACATGTGAATACTTGACCAGGTTTTTATAGATTCCTATGGTCTGAAGGATGGTCCACTAGTGAATCTGTGGGATGGTAGAACCCAAGTTTATCTTCCAGCATTCTAAAAAGTATTCAGAATATTGGACTTGAAATCAGGAGGCCTAGTTTTGCATCAAAACTCTAGCTTTTACAAGCTGTGTTACTATGGACCTATTTCTTTTAAAAATTTTATGTGTATCTCCTTTTTTTTTAGATTCAATTTTTATTTTATTTTCAGTTCTGAATTCTTTCCCTCCCTACTTCCCTTCCCCCATCCATTGAGAAGGCAAGAAAAACAAAACCCATTAAAGTTTGTGTAGTCATGCAAAACAAATTCCTGTATTAGCCATCTCCCAAAAGAAGGAAAGAAAGAAACAAAGGAAGAAAAGATGCTTCAATCTTTACTTGAGTCCATTAGCTTTCTGTTTGGAGGTGGATAGCATATTTAATCATAAATCCTTTGAAATTGTAGTGGGTAATTGTGTTGATTAGAGTTCTTAAGTCTTTCAAAGTTGACTTTCTTTACAATATTACTATAGAAGAAATTATTGTCTTGGTTCTACTCATTTTATTTTTTTTTATCACTTCAAGTCTTACCAGATTTTTTTGAAACCATCCCTTTTATCATTTCATATGGCACAATAGCATTTCTTCACATTAACGTTGCCATAACTTGTTTAGCCGTTCCTCAAATAATGGGTATCCCCTCAGTGTCTAATTTTTTTGCTACTACAAAAAGAGCTTCTATAAATATTTTCATACATATGGGTTATTTTCCTGCGTCTTTGATCTCTTTTGGATATTGACTTAGTAGTGATATCACCTGAACCTGTTTCTGTTTTAACATCAGTTTCTTCACATATAAAATGCAGATAATACTTCTTGTTCTTAGCTCAAACAATTGTGAAAAATTTGTAAACCCTAGAGTGCCATAAAAATGTGAAATATTGCTATTAAGTTTGCCTAGCATTGCACTCTGGAGCATGGACAGACGGGCTTGAGGTCAAGAAAACTTTGCTTCTAGGTCTATCTCTGACTCAGGCTTTGTGACCTTGGCTGAGTTACTTAACCTCTTAGTGCACCAGGCAGTTCTCTTAAGATTTTAAGTTTCCCAGTAGATTCCAGTATGTATTTGTGGAGGAGGTTTCCTCACTGGTATTTCCCTAGACTAATGAAATCAGAGGTCTGCTTTAAAAAAAAAAAGGCATAAATCTATAATTTTAACACATAAAAGTTCTTAAACCAAGACTACCAAATTTATTTTGAGGAGAGTTTTTTAGAATGCCAAAGTATAGCTGTAGGTTTATTTTTTTCTTAACAAACTCTCTCTTCATATGTAGTCTCTGCTTTTCAGAGGGTGGGTAGGATCCAGTGTCTTGTTTTGAGGCTGAAAGTAAGGTGTCAGTTACAGTACAGGGCTCTCAAACAAAGAAAGGCCTCTTGGGGTGGAATGCTGTTTGGCCTTCGGTCTAGTTTCCCTTGATTTTGACTGATATAAGTTCCTGGGGAAAGAATGAGAGGTTGAACATAAAACTAGGATGCCCCATCTGTGTGTTCCCAAAGGAGGTGGAGAAGTCAGTGTATTACGCTTCCTACGAGAGTGAAGTGTCACGAATGGATAGGTAATCTGTTTATATGTGATTTTTGAAGAACATAGATCTTTGCTGTGAAAGTTGTTTTGGGGTAAGGAGTAGGATGAGAGAATCTTAGAGTTGGGAGGGCCCTTAGAGGTCCTTTTGTCCAGCTCTCTATCAGACCTCTGATGGGGAGATTGTCCTCTTACTTCCTTTCTAGCCCCTCATCAACCTTACAGCAATCCTAGGAGGCAAGTGCTGTCATTAGCTCTCATTTTACAGTTTAGGAAGCTTAGGTACACCAAGGTTAAATGACTTGCTTGCCCTAGGTCACACAAATAGTAAGTGACAGGTCTGGCATTTGAACCCAGGTCCAAAATTAGTTTTATTTTATTAATGGATTTCAGTTATCCTTGCCCCCAATATCTTGAAATGATAGTGTCAACTCTATGTAGTCTTAAAATAGACATAAATATCATGAAATGATGGAGTCATCTCTATGTAGTCTCAAGATATACATATTGTTTTCATGACTGTGAATAATCAATGAGTTCTTACTTAGAGTTTCAGAGAGTCACATAAGTGGGAAGTCCTCAACATTAGGCACAAAATGATGGATCTGGAGTGAGATGATCTCTGAGACCCCCCTTCCAGCTCTGATAATCCATGGTTCATAGTGTATTGTTCATGGTCTGTTGTATGCAAAACTATTCCCACATTGCTGAGAGTATCTGAGGCTCAAAAGAGAAAGAGGTTCTTGTTCCGGAAGAAGCCAAAGTTTCTCGTAATTTTCAACTGAATAAATATTTTTTAAGTGATTGCTCTGTGGAAGGCACTGTGCTAAGGGTCCAGGATGCAGAGATACAAACAAAACAGTCTGTATCATAGCCCTCAAGGAGTTTGTGTTCTGTATAGGAATGGATACAATGATGTGTACATAAGTAAGAAAAAGCAAAATGATACAAAGTAATTTTGAGAAGAAAAGTGACTGTGAAAATCAAGAAAGGCTTTGGGAAGGAGGAGGCCCTGGAGAGAGTGATGCTTATAAGAAACATTGGGATTTGAGGGTCCAGTGAGAGAAGGGAAAGCATTCCAGACATGGGGTTGTAGAGTCAGATTTAGAGATGTAATTGACAAATCCAAATCACCAACTCCAATCCCTTCATTTTTATAAATGAAGAAACGGAGACTCAGAGAGATGAAATGATTTCCCCAAGATCACAGGGGTAATAAGTGAGAGAGCCAGGTCCTCTGAGTCTAAATCCATTGCTATAGTTGTACAAAGTCATGGAGGTGGGAGACAAATTTTATTTTGTGAGGAATAGACAGCAGGCCTTTTAGACTGAATGGAGAATGTGTGATGGGGAACATCATGAAATAAAACTGGAAAGATAAGTGGGAGCCAGAATGTGGAGGCTTAAGGATTTTGGATTACATCATAAAGGAAGGTAATAGATAACCACTGGAAATTCTTGAAAGGAGGTGGTGGTGACATAGTTAGATCTCTGCTTTTAGGAATATCATTTTAGCAGCTGTGGAGATGATGGATTGGAGAAGGGGGAGCCTAGAGGCAGGGAGACCAGTTAGGAGACTATTGTAGTAGTTGAGGCCAAAGGTGATGAGGACTTGAACTAGAGGCTGTATCAATGGAGAGAAAGGGATAGAGGCAAGAGATGTGGTGCTAATAGAATTGAGAAGACTTTTCAGCCAATAGGATGTAGCAGTTGAGGAAGAGGGAAGAGTCCAGGAATATACTCCATGGTGGTAAACCTGGATGACTGGAAAGATAGTGGAGAAATTTGGAGGAAGGATAAGGGAGCAGGTGAGGGCAGGCTCCATATATCATTCTCCCAATAAGAGTGTCAGGTCCAAGCTGGGTAAAAAACATTAGAATAAAACGGACTGAGTTCGTGGAGTCCATCATCCAAACTGAGTCTCATAATCCTGTGGATTGACATAATGACATATATGTGTATGTAGATGTGTATATATGTATACATGAATATATCTTTATATATGTATGTATATATGTGTGTGTATTATATATGATATTCTTATTTAACTTGCACTATGAAGTTTTCCTTCTCGGTAAAATGAGGTTAATAACATGCTTGTAAAAGTGCTTTGAGATCTGGGATCCAAGAATGAGAAGTAGTGATTTAGATTATAGATAATGATGGCTGGAAAACTACGTTTTGTCTGTGTCAAGGCTTTGTGGGAGAGTCTTAAGGCTATACTTTGGTGTATTTAGTCATTTATAGTTAGCATTCATTATCAATGGTGTTGTCTTTGCACACAAAAGGCAGTTAATTATTATTTACACTAAAGGACATAGTGAACTCAGGGACACAAACAACTTAAATAGCTGATAATTTTTAAAAATGATTTTGGATGAATTTGATCTTGAGAGGAGTGGATTTACCTTCCTAATTATGTGTTGCATATGTTAATATTAAAATAAATTTGCTTTCCTTCAAAACCTTCCAGCTGCTATAGGAGGTGCAGTGAATGTAGTGGAGAATTCTGGTTTGGGTTTTAAAATTGGGATTACTTAAAATACTCCAGAGAAGCAATTGAAAATTGATTTCATAAAAATCAATAAAAATTAGGCTAGTATAAGCACCTTACTTTAAAAAAAAATGGCACTTCCTATTTATTTTGAAAGGGAAATTGAAATTTGTGCTTAGTGCAGATTTTAAAAAAATTTATTATGAAACATTTGAGATTAGAGTTTGTGTGGAAAGAAATGTGGATTTCTGGGGTAGGGAAGACCACTTTTGGTTGACAGGCATAAGGACAGATATACATAGGCAGAATGCATATGCATTCTGGCCACGTAGATGCAGAAATCAATTTCCCTTGGTCTGAAACGAGCTGCAGTTAATTTTGACCTAATTCACTGGCATATCGACCTGTGGACCTTGGGCCTTCAATGAAGAGATGGCATGGACTGCATTTAGCCTTGGACTGACTGAGAGTAATAATGGCTTGCCTTTATGTAGTCCTTACTATGTGCCAAGCGCTGTGCTAAGCGCTTTACAATGATTATTCCATTCGATTCTCACGGCAGCCCTGGGAGGTGGAATACTAAAAAACATGGGAGGCCCAATGGCAATATGGGAGACAGGTACCTGTCAGCTCGGAGCCTCAGTTTCCTCATTTCAGCTAATCGGCCTTAATATAGTGCTTTGAGGTTTGTAAATTTCTTTACAGAAGTTTCTCATTTTATCCTTAGAGCAAACTGAGGAGGTAGGCACTGTTATTAACCCCATTTTACAGATAAGGAAACGGACACAGAAAGTGCTCACATGATGTGCTCAGGCTCACACAGATAGTGTCTGAGGCTAGATTTGAACTTGTCTTCCTGAATCCAGGCCCAGCAGGTTCTCTATCCATTGTGCCACTTCACTGTTGCTAGTATCTGGAATCTACTTCCTTGCTATTGACACACAGTAGTAAAAGGTAACATAAAGTAATCAGTGTTCTAATAATCCATTTGATCGTTGTTAGTAATTGTGACAGGAATCAGCCAGATCACCACTGGCCAGTTGCTGGGAAATACTAATCTCTTGGCTTGATGCATGTGTAGCACAGGTGGACTTTCATCCTGCCTATTGGGTTCGGTTCTTCCTTCTCTTCCCAGAGGAAAGGTGACTTACTCCTCACCAGGGAGAGAAATCATCCCCACCTTGAAGTCATAGTAACAGTAAATACTGCCCTTGTTTCCATCACAAACAGGATAGAGAGAAAACAAGATCTTAGGTCTGGAAAACCCCAGTCTTTATGGCCTCAGAATGCATGTGTGTGTGTGTGTGTGTGTATGCGTGTCAGACAGCGAGACAGAGTCAGACGGCATAGAAAAAGATAGAAGGAGACACAGAGAGAGACACAGAGACAGAGATTGAGATAGACAGAGAAAAGGAGGAAGAGAGACAGAAGGAAGCACAGAGATGAGACACAGGTAGAGAGACAGAAAAAGATAGAGACAGAGGCAGAGAGAGAGACAGATAGAGGAGAGACAGAGAAAGACAGAGGTGGGGAGAGAGAGAGAGTCAGAGACAGAGATGGAGAGGGAGGGAGACACATAGAGATAGAGACCATTTTTAGTGTCTGTGCTAGATAGAAGTCACTTTAGCTATCAGTTATCCTACTCCTGTCATTTAACAGAGGAGAAAGCTGAAGCCTAGAAAGGGTAAATACATGGTTGGCTGCAGGTCACACAAGTAATAAGTAACTGGGCTTGGATTTGAACCCAGATCTTGTAACTCCCAAATTCAGTTCTCTTTCCTCTGCTTATTTCATCTCATCCCAGTTTTGTATCCTGGGGTTTCTAGTGCACATATGGAATCATAAAATGTTGATGTCCAGAGGGATGCCAGAGATCATTTTAGAAGCATTTTTGTATAGTGAAAAGAGTGCTGGATTTGGAGTCAAAAAGAGCTGGGTTGGTATTGTAGTCCTTAACAAGTTATGTGACCTTGGGCAAGTCACTTGCTTAACGGTCTCAGTTTCTTCATTTGTAAATGTAGAGAGTGGGTCTAGATGACCTCTGAGGTCGCTTGCTCTAATTTTATGTATTTTAATTTATATATTTAATACCTATATATATTTATTTATTTGATCCTTTAAACTTTTTTTACTGATGCCTTTGTTTACTTTTATTTGTTTTTAAAATTTTGAACTTAACAGACATCAGATAAAACTAAAGAAATTGGACCACCTGTGGAAATGTGAATTGCTCTTATACTGAGCTTGCTTTTCTTTTTAAGTATTTAATAAATTAATTACATAACTTTCAAAACTGTCCTGATTGTCTCTGATTCCTTCTTGCCTTCCTTCTTTTCCCTCCTCAGTTTTTGGGAACTCTATCTCCATTTTCCTTGTCTTTCCCTCCTCCCCATTCTCTCTCATTTGAGAAATAAAGCCAAGCAGAACTTCAGTAAAACGTGTCTTCAAGAAAAACAAGTTCTTTCATTGGTTATGCCCAAATATCTTATGTCTCATTCTGTATTGTGAATCATCATATGTCTTTCAGGTGGTGGGTAGCCTGCTTCATTGTAGTTCTCTGGAATTGTGGATGGTTGCATTGAGTAGAGTTTTTAGGTCATTCAGAGTTGTTTTTCCTTACATTATGGTCATTGAATAAATCTTATACTTCACTTTACATAAGTTCATATAAATCTTAGGTTTCTCTAAAAATGTCCTTCTGTATATCTTATAGTATAATAACATTGCATTACATTCTTATACCATAATTTGCTTAATCATTCCCCAGTTGATGGCTTCCAGTCTTTTGCTATAAAAAAAGCTTCTATAAATATTTTTGTACATATAGCACCTTTTTCTCTTTCTTTGATCTCTCACTATCCTAGTTAGTATTACTAGATCAAACGGCATGTGCACTTTAGTAAGTTTTGGTCCTAGTTCCACATTGCTTTCTAGAGTGGCTGGACAAGTTTCACTGCTCCACCATTTTTCTTTTCTGTCTTTCTGCCAATCTAAGTTGCTTTAGTTTGCATTTCTTAAATTATTAGTGATTTGAAGCATTTTTCTTTTGTTTTTGATAGCTTAGATTTCTTCCTTAGAAAACTATATCCTTTGATCATTTATCAAGTAGTGATGGTTTATTCCTTTAGTTTCTTTTCCTTGTCTTATTGCTATAGGTAGCGTTTGGAGTGTTCTATCAAATAATGGTGATAATGGACCTCCTTGCTTTACCATTGATCTTATTGGCAAGGCCTCTAGTTTTTGTCTATTAAATAATGCTGACTCTTGGTTTTAGATATATACTCCTTATTATATTAAGCAATGGTATATTTATTCTTATGTTTTCTAGGGTGTATGTGATTTTTTTTGAGCAGAAAAGGGTACTGTATTTTTTTCAAAAGCCTTTTTCCTCTGTCTGTTGATATAACCATATGATTTTTGTTCTTATTATTCGTGTTGTCAGTTATGTTTATAGTTTTACTAATATTCAATGATCTCTGGTTTCCTGGTATAAATCCAACCTGGTCACAGTGTAAAATTTTTGTGATATGTTGCCATAGTTGCTTTGCTAATACTTTATTTAACAATTTCTTATTAATGTTCATTAGAAATGTTCATTAGTTCTTTTTTTCTCTGTTTTGACTCTTTTGTAGGTATCAAGACCATATTTGTATCATAGAAAGAGTTTGATCAGATCCCTTTTCTCCATTTTTTGTATTTCATTTTGACGCATTTCATTTAAAGTGCCAGTTTTTTGGCATGTAATTGGGCAAAATATTTTCTAATAATATTTATTATTCATTTGTTGTGATTTGTCTTTTTTGTCTCATTTGTCTGTTGTGATTTTTGATATTAGTGATTTGACTTCTATTTTTGTTTTTAAAATAAAACTTAGCTAGTGGTTTATTTTTATTTTATTTTTTCAAAAAAGTGGCTCCTAGTTTTATCTATAAACTCAATCTGGATATTTTGAATGGGACTTTCCTTTTTATCATGGCCATTTCCTTATATGCCCTCCATTCCCTACCCTGAAATACAGAAAACCAATCAAACAAGACCTATTATATCTGTCACTGTATGCCACATTCAACATCTGTACTCTGTCTCCTCAACCACTCCCCTTCCTCCTTACTAATTGGAATAAAGATTATTTTATCATCTGTTTTTCTTCAGTCAGTTGTGGTCATTGAATTTTCTATGAGTCCAACTATATTTTAGTAGCTTTTAATATTACACTATTGTACTCATTGCATATATGGCTATACTAGTCCAGCATTCATATCATATGTCTTTACAAATTTCTGTGAATTCCTCTTATTTGAATAATTCCATCTCTCTCTCTGTCTCTATCTCTATCTCTACCTCTACCTCTGCATCTATATATCTTGAAAATATGACCTTTATCAGAGAAACACGCTACATGCTTTTTTTTCTCTCCAGTTTCCTCCTTCTAACTGCCTTGCCTTTGTTTATGTGAAAACTTTTAATTTGGTGTAATCAAAACTGTCCATTTTATCTCCTTGATCCTCTCTATCCCTTGTTTTTCAAGAACTGTCCTCCCATCTGAAAGATAATTTCTTCCCTGCTCCTCCTGTTCATTTATAATGTGACTATATCTAAGTGAATGTATTTGGAGCTTATTTTGGTGTATGGTGTGAGGTGTTGGTTTTTAGCCAATTTCTGTATTTCAGTGGTGTAAGCTGTTGAACTAAATCTAATTTCTCCTAGACTGTTTTCTCTTTCCATTATTAAATAGGAAGTACTTTCCTAGGCCATTTAGGTTTTCTGATTGATCAGACAGGTTACTGAACTCTTACTCTCCCTTGTGTAGTCTTTGTTTCCTCTTTTTTCAACCAGTATCTAATAACTTTGATATAATTTGTAATATGGAAATATTATTTCTCCTTATGTTCTACCTTTTAAAACTTATTTGCCTTGACATTCTAGATCTTTTGTTATTCTGGATGAATTTTATTATTTGTGCACTTGTGCAGAGTGTGTTGTTGGTGTGTTGTTTCGTATGGCATTAAATCTATAAAATAATTTACATAGTATTATTATTTTAATTATATTGGCATGGCCTAGTCATGAGCACTGAATATTCATCCAGCTGCTTAAATTGTTGAGTGTTTCTTTAATGCAGAGATTCTTAACGTATTTCTGTGACATGGCTCCCTTTGGCAGCAGAATAAATAAAGTCTCTGGGACCCTTCTGAGAATAATATTTTTAATTTTAAATGTGCAGTATTATGAAGAAAACCAATTATATGGAAATATAACTTTCAGATTAATAAAAAAGAACACAGGAACTAGAAGAGGTATAGAAAGGCATGTCAGCCTCTTAAGATTTGTCTCAAAAGATGTTCCTTAGCCAATGGGAAATTATAGTCATATCTGAAACCTGGTTATTGGAACTTGCTATTTTTAGATGTTGTGGGACTATTAAGTGACTATTCTTCTGAGTCTAACTCCAGGTATGGATAGCAAGAAAGGCGATCTGAGGCTCCAATCCATGATGCGAGTAAGTATGTGAGATGCTGGTATGAACTGAAAAAGGTGATCTCATGGGAAGGGTGGGAGAGCGGCTGTTCAGCCTGGGCTGAGGTAGGATTCTCCTGGCTCAATTTCCCCACTGACACCTGGCAGATTTTAAGCCTGATTGAATGCCAGTTGACAATCTTCTCCTGCCTGGAATTGACATGAAGTTGGGGAGATATTGTTTCCCTGCAATGTCCCTACCCTTAGTGGCAATTTCCTCTAGTCAAAAGTTTGTAAGCTTAATACCAGATCTATTAAATTATAGATTGTTGGTAGAGGAACATCCAAGGTTAAGTAACAATAAGAAGTTAGAGTCCTTTAATTCTTAGTAATAGTGTGGAGACAGGTCAGAGGCTTATTATGAAGTTAGCATACGTAGTTATTATTTGTGTCTCAGTTGGTTAATGTTAAAAAAAATTCATTTGTGGTCTGTAGTGTAAATACTTTAAAAGGAGTATCACCTGACCAAAAGTTGGAATTGTTTTATGTGATATGAACTGTGTTAAAAATGAAAAATTAAAAAAATTAACTTTTCCATAAGATTTCCAATTAAATCATTAAATAAAGTCTGAGGAAAAAAATAAAAAAAGGACAAATTCATGGACCCCACATTAAGAGCCCTAGCTTTTTTGCAATTTTATTTATACTGATATTGCATGTACTTGGTAAATTTATTCACTGACATTTTATTCATTTTGTGGATATTTTCAGTGTGACTTTCCTTTCTGTCATAGCCATTTCCTGATAAGTCCTTCATTTCCTACCCTGTAATAAAGAAAACCAATCAAACAAGACCTAATACATCTGTCACCGTATGCCGCATTCTTAGTCTGTAGTCTGTCTCTTCAAACACTCCTCTTCCTCCATAGTAAGTAGATCGAAGAAGATTTTATCATCAGCTTTCTTCAATCAGTCGTGGTCATTGAATTGACTATGAGTTCAGCTGCTTTTTAGTAGCTTTTAATTTATGTTATTGTGGTCATTGTATATATTGTTCTCTTAGTCCACACAGTCAGATCATGTCTTTCACATTTCTTTAAATTCCTCATATTTGTTGTTTCTTATGGCACAGTAAATTCATGTGTTACCATTTATTCAGTCATTCCTCAAACGGGTGCCCACTTTGTTCCAAAATTCTTCTGTCCAAAAAGGGTTGCTCGGAATATTTTGGTGTATGTGGGATTTTTTTGTTTCTGGCTTGTCTGAGGTACATGCCTGATAGGGGCTTATCTGGGCTCTGTGTGTAACTTTTCTCAAATAATTCCAGATTGTTTGCCAGGACTCTGACCAATTCATAGATGCACCAGTTAGGAATGTGTGAGTGACTTTTATTATTTTTATCAATTTGATAACTGTGAGGTAAAATCAGAGTTGTTTTAGCTTTTAAGTTCTTTATTATTAGTGATTTGAAACCTGTTTCTTTACTATTCCCCCAGTATTAAATTGTGTCACCTTTAATGATTTTTGCCAAATTGATGAATGTAGCAGGTGGTAGGAACTTAATAAATCCTTGTTGGTTGATTCACTTTTTTTCATATGCCAAACCTTCATTTTGTGCTCAGATTGGTAGGAGTGACGAACTCATTGTCACCCAGTGAGTTGGTGGCAGAAACCAAGTCTTCTGAGTTCCTTGTCCTCTATTATTTCCGTCATTCTGCAGGGCCTTCTGAGATTTACCTTTGGGGAAATCTCATTACACCTTCCATCTCCTTCCATTGATTCCCTTCAGGGACTGCTCAGGTGGTGAAAGCTAACAGGGCCCCTCATCCTTTTCTAGGGTCCCTTGTAGCTCCCCATCTGATGTGGTCCTAGTCAAGTTCTCCACTGGAAATAGACGTTTGAGTATGGAATCCTATGTCTTATCCCATGGCCTTTATTTCCAGAGTACTTTCTGACTTGCCTGAGTGTGACCAAGACCAGTCTTTCTTTCCTGTCTACCCTGTGGAGGGGCACTGAGGTAAAGAATCTGTCTAGGGGCGTGGTCTCCATCACTTCACATAAACACTGCTGCCGCCTGCCTAAAGGAGTTTAATTGATCATGCCATTGCCCGTGCAGGCTTTTGGCTCCAGAAAATCGGGACCTTTCAGGATGATTTATCTCCAGTTCTCCAATTAAATTAAAAAGACAGCTACGCATTCTCAGAAAGGCAAGCTGATGTAATTATCTCCCGAATCTGGCTTGCAGACAAGGGCAGTAAGATCGAGGTTATGTAAACCTGAGGAGTGGAGGGATCACCCAGGAATGTTTAAAGCTTACTGCCCTCACTGTTTTTTTTTTTCTTTTCTTCTTAAGAAAGAATTTCTAGCAGAACAGTGCAGGAAAGAGATTAGCTTATTGAGAAGGAAATCTTTTCCCCAGATCACTGTGTATTGATACAGAACAGCAGATAGTCCTAGGAGTATGTAATAAAATAAAAATATGGGATTTTCAAAATTCCAGGACTGTAAGGGAGAAGGTAATGCCAAGGCCAGAAATATAAATCTTAAATGTCAATTTTAAAGTTTGAAAGTGATTTGTAGGGGAGAATTGGTGGTGGGGGAGATCATAAAGAGATTTGGAATTTTTGGCCAAGCTGTTGGGTTTTAAGTCCTGTGGGGTAAAGCCAGTGAACTTATTAAGAGTGGAGCTCTTATTAGAAATTTTAGGATTATAGATTTTGTTATCATCTAGTTTTACACTGCCACTCCCTCTCTTTCCCCTCCAGTTCCTTCTCTTTTTACAGATAATAAAACAGGTCTTCAGAAGTGAAATAATTTGTCCAGGTGGTACTTTTCAGAGTTAAGATTGGTACCATTGTGGTAAAGTGGAAAGAGCTACTTTTTTGGTAGCAGAGGACCTGGATTAGAATTTTGACTTCACTCCTTGCTCCCTTTGTGACCTTGGGTAAGTCACTTACAGTTTCTAGAGCCAAATTTCTTCATTTTTAAAATACATGGGTTGTAAAATGCTAGATAGCTTCTGTTTTTCCCTTCAGCACTCTGTGGAGCCCAGGTCCTTTGATTCCAAATTCAAGACCCTTTCCAGTATTGCCATCCTTTCTAGTGGAGAATTAAAGTAAGAAAGTAAGGAGCACAATTTGGAACTGAAGTAGAAGGATTTGAACTGAGATTGAAAAGAATCCTTTATTTTAAAGGGATTTTAAAGTGGGAGGGGGCGGTATATACTTCCTCCACTTACTGTCCTGATCCATCAGTAAATCAATAAACATTTATCAACCGCTGACTGTCGTACAGTGCTAGGTACTATGCTAAGCTTTGGAGATACAATAGGAGGACAAAGACAGTCCTTGCCCTCACAATCCAGTGGGGAAGACAACTTGTAAATAAATATATACTGATTAACTACATACAGCATAAATAGGAAATAATTAATAGAGGGAAAGTGCTAGAATTAAGAGACATTGGGGAAAACTTCCTGTAAAAAATGGGATTTCAGTTGATGCTTAAAGGAAGTCAGGGAAGTCAGAGCGGAGGAGGAAGAATGTTCCAGGCATGGGGGCCAGTCAGAGAAAATGCCCAGAGCTGAGAGATGGCATGTCTTATTCATGGTACAGAAAGGAGGCCAGTGTCACTGGGTCAAAGAGTACGTGGTAGGGAGTAAGGTGTAAGAAGATTGGTAGGGTAGGGTAGGTTATGAAGGGCTTTGAATGACAAATGGGATTTTATATTGAATTTTGGATGTGATAGGGAGCAACTAGAGTTTATCGAATAGCAGGATGACATGATCAAACTTGAATTTAAGGAAAAATCTCATTTGTGGCTGAATGGAGGATAGATTGGAGTAGGGAGAGGGTTGAGGCCAGTAGACCCATTAGCAACTCTTGCAATAGTCTAGGTGTGATGCAATGAGGGCCTATATCAGAGTGATGACGGTGTCAGAGGAGAGAAGGGCACACATTCAAGAGATGTTGCAGAGGTGAGATCAACAGATGTTGCAAAAGTGAAATCAAGAGTAATAGTTTGGATATGGGGGGATGAAAGATAGTGAGAAATCTAGGATGACTCCTAGGTTGGAAGCCTGAGGGACTTGGGAAGATGCTACAGTAATAGGGAAAGTAGAAACAAGGGAGGTTTTAGGGGGAAAGATAATGAGTTCTGTTTTGGACATTTATTCTGGAATTCAATTTGAGACGTCTGAAAAGAAGTCAGAGATGTATTGGGAGGTTAGCGGAGAGGAGGGGACAGAAGAGGTAGATCTGAGAACTATCAACATAGAGTTGGTAATGAAATCCATGGGAGCTGATGAGATCACCAAGTTAAGTAATAAAGAAGGAGAAGAGAATCTAGGACAGAACCCTGAGGGACATGTACAGTTAGAAGGCATGATCTGTAGGAGGGTCTGTGAAGGAGACAGAGAAAGAGTGGACAGAGAGGTAGAAGGAGAACCAGGAGAAGAGATGTCCCAAAAACCTCAAGAAAAGAGAGTATCAGGGAGGAGAGAGAGAGCAACAGTGTCGAAGGCTATGCAGAGGTTAAGGAGAACAAAGATTGAGAAAAGGCCCTTGGATTTGGCAACTAAGAGATCATTAGTAACTTTGGTGAAAGCAGTTTCAGTGAAATGATAATGTCAGAAACCAGATTGTAAGGGGTTAAGAGGAGAGTGAGAGGAGAAAAAGTGGAGGCATCTATTGTGGAGGGCATTTTCAAGGATCGCAAACTTATGTGTATCTGTCATTCTGGGCCTGAAGATGAAAGTTAACATGTAGTTAAGTGCAGTGACCCCCAAAGGTCACTGGCAGAGGAGGCACCTGATTGGAAGTGAGTGGAAATCATTTAATGTTTAAAATCTCCTGATGCTAAAGCAGTCCAGCAGCGCGATGCTGTAGATAACCTCATCTGTATATAGTTTTCAGGCTAATGTTCCTTCATATTCAGAGTAAAAATAATTTGTGTGCATTCATTGCGTTTGCTTTCCCTTGTGTTGGATGGTGCAGGAGACCAGTGATTCAATTTAGTAAACATTTATTAAATTCCTTGTGTGTGGAAGATAGTGCCCTGTGTGCTAGGTGAAAAATGATACAGTCCCTGCTTGCAAGGATTTTACTCTCTAATAGAAGGATGTAACTTGCACGCAAATAAATGGTACTAGGGAAATGTGATAAGGGAAGGAAGGAAAACTGCAAAAAAAAAAAGAATTTATTAATTACTTACTATGTACCAGGCACTATGCTAAGCACTTTAAAAATACTACTTATTTGATTCTCATAACTCTGGAAGACAAGTACTATTATTATTCACATTTTATAATTGAGGAAACTGAGGCAGACAGAAGCTAAGTAACTTACCTAGGGCCACATATCTAGTAAATGTTTGAGGTTGGATTTGAACTAGGTTTTTGTGACTCCGCCCGTGGTTCTATCCATTGCACTGCTTAGCCGCTTCTAGGAGAAAAGAAGAGATCCAGACAGAGTGCTCTGGAAATCTTTGAGGAAGGAAAGCAGGGGAGATTAGAGGATTTGGAGACCTGGGAGAATCAAAGAAGGCTTCATGGATGACTTGGTGCCTGAACTGGTCTTCAAAGGAGGAGAAGGATTTCAGCCTCTAAGGAATAAAGGATGATGTCTGTAGCCTATGCATGGGAGAAGGACTATGTAAGTGCTTCGACTATGGAAAAGTGTGGGAAAAAGACTGGGAAAGTTTTCTTGGGAATGTGAAAGGGTCTAGTATTAAATAAGTCTGGAAAAGGTAATTTAGAGCTAGCTTGTAAATGTTCTTAAATACTAGGATAATGAATAATTGGGTAGCTAGATGATAACAGTGGATAGAGTGCCAGACTTTTAACCAGAAAGACTCATCTTCCTGAGTTCAAATCTGGCCTCAGATACTTCCTAACTGTGTGACCCTGAGCATATAACTTAACCCGCTTTGCTTCAGTTTCCTCATCTGTAAAATGAGCTGGAGAAGGAAATGGCAAATCACTCTAGTATCTTTGCAAAAAAAACCCCAAATGGGGTCACGAAGAGGTGGACTGAAAAAATGATTGAACAACAGTTTTATCCCCAAAGCAATAGGGAACTACTGAACTTTTTTGAGTTTGGGGTTCAAATAAGTAAGACCTGAGCATCCAGAAGGTTATTTCGGCAGTTTTATGAAGGATGGATTGTAAAGGAGATTGGAGAGAGAAGACTGTTGTCAAGGTAAAGGTGATAGTGGCCTAGAGAGAGTAGGATACTGGCACTATGAGTAAGGAAGTGAGAAGTAAGTAGATGTAGGGAAGATGAGGGAGAGTGAAGAATCACAAGTGCCTGAAGTCTCTAGCTTGGTAAAGGATAGAGTTATGGCACCACTATCCGAAATAGGGAATTTAGGAGGAAGGACATGTTTAGAGAGGAGGATGACCGATTTAGTTTTGGACCTGTTGAGATGATGTGCTAAAAGGACATGAAGAAGGCAGCTGGATTTGTAAGCCTGGAGCTCGGGAGAGCTGGGGATGTCTATGTAAATTTGAGAGACAGAGGATCATAAGCTACGGAAGGAGCCTTGGAAGCCTTGCATCCAGTCCCATCATTTTACAGATGAGGATGCTAAAACCCAGAGAAATGACCTGCCTAGGGTCACAATGATAGTTAAGTGCTTGTGTCAGAATTTGAACTTGGGTCTTTGTGACTCCACTCTCGGTGCTCGATTTACTGTGCCCTGTTGCTTTGAAGACAGGATGGAGGGCTGTCATCTGTATAGAAGTGGTCAAGATTTATGTTCAAGGGAGAGAGTACAGAGGGAAGGAAAGAGACCTAAAGGTGTAGCCTTGGTAGACTTCCATGTTTAGTGGGGTGGGGGAGCAAGGGAAACTGAGAAAGAGTGGTCAGACAGGTAGAGAGAGAATCAGCATGAAGGGATTATGGGAGGAGATCGAATTTCTCAGAGCGTGGCATAATCAGCAGCCATAAAAGCTACAG
This sequence comes from Bettongia penicillata ogilbyi, assembly GCA_023548195.1. Classification (NCBI taxonomy): domain Eukaryota; kingdom Metazoa; phylum Chordata; class Mammalia; order Diprotodontia; family Potoroidae; genus Bettongia; species Bettongia penicillata. The sequence goes on along the minus strand of JAJHZJ010000311.1, from coordinate 993,137 downwards.
AGGCCCCTGAGGGATGTGAACAGAAAAATTAATGTAGCAGTTAAGAAGGTGCCAGTGACTATAGGGAGAGCAGCTCGATTGTGAGAGGCCCAGGGGTGAGGAAACGGTGGTAACAAAGGCAGCACAGACTGTTCTTAGTAGAAGTTTATCAGTGAATGCAAAGAAAAATAGGATGCTAAGTTGAGGGGATGAGAGTGAAAGGATGATTTCTTTTGGGGGGCTGGAAGGAAAGGCATCAAAGAAACCTCAGCATGTTTGTAGGCAGAGAGAAGGAAGTCACTGATGAGGGAGGTGAATGATAGAATGCAAAAATATCTTGTCAAGACCAGAATCAAATAAGATGAAATATTAAAAAAAAAAAACCCCTTCAAGACCCACATGGGTTTAAAAAAATCACCTGCGCACATACAGGATGAGAGTGTTGTGGTTAGACAGCAGTTCATGTGAAAGCTATCGCTATTTTAGTGGACCACAATCTCAGTATGAGTCAACAATGTTTAGTGGCTGCCAGAAAAGCAAATACAGGCATAGGCTGCATTAAGAGAGGCAAATGCCGAGGAGGAAGAGGAGGCAGGTGATCATCTTGCTGGTCAGAACACATCTGGGAACCACATATTATGAAGGGATGTTGGATGGAAGAGACTGGAGACTGGAGACTGGAGCATGTTGTACTTGTTTTCTTGTCGATGCTTTGGTTTCAAAGAGGACCAGTGACCTCCTGGGGGGATGTCTGGCCTTGCTGGTGAGCTGGATTTAAGTGAGGCACAGGATTTAAGAATTACAGCATGGTCAGCTTCACACTTTCTCTTCCGTAGCATGTGAAGAGACAGTGAAGGAACTGGGGGTACTTTAGGCTGGAGAAGGCTCGGGGAGGACTTGATGGTATTTGAAGAGGGATTATATTCTGTCTGATTTCAAGAAGCAAAACCAGGAGCATTGTGTGGAAGTCATAGAGGTAGATTGAAGCTTTGTAATGAGTGGTTAGAGCTTTCCGGAGCTGCCTGGAGAGACACAGCGTTCTTTTGTGCTGGAGGTCTTCAGATACAAGGGATTCCTATTAAATCAGTCACTCAGTAAGGATGTATTAAGCACCTGCTGAATGCTAGGCACTGTGCTAAGTGCTGAGAATACAAAGAAAGTAGAAAAGAGGGTTCCTGTCCAAAAGGATCTTACATTTAAATAGGGAAATGACATGAAAATAACTTATGTACATAGAAGCTATCTACCCACTAAAATGGGAGGCAATCTCAGAGCAAAGTCAGTAGTCGTAGGAGACAGAGGGGAGAGGGGCACTGAGGAAGACCTCTTGTAGAAAGTGGGATTTGAGCTGTTGAGATATTATGATAGACTGAAATCCATTCCAACTCCGAGACTCTTTGAGAAGGAATCAGCAATAGAACAACATGCTTAAAATCATGGGGAAAGGGAGCAGCTTTGAGTATCTAGTGATGGGGGTGGCCTGAAGAGGAGGCACATCTCTTTGAGATAGACCCCCCTCCTGCTCTTCCCTCACCTCTCCCATGCTGTCTGCAGCCATGGTTGCCTAGCAAAGCTGGCTGGGGAACGGTCTGTTCATTTTATCCCTGCTTGTTATTTGGGGACATGTGTTCTCAAGAACACAAGGGGCCCTTCTGATAACTAAGTGGTGTCCTTGCAGCACTGAGGAATAATTTAAACTGGGGATATCATTCAGAGAACAGCAGTTGTTTGGGTTTTGTGGGGTTTTTTCCCCTCTCCCTGAACCTTGTTTATGAAGCTTTGTTTATCTAGCTTGTCCCCCAGGCTGAGATGGGTGTTAAAGAAGCCACAGTTCATCAGTCTTGACTCATTTGGTACCCATCCTTGCCCCTTGGGGATACCAGCGCATCTGGCACAGCCAAAGTGGCAGCTTCTCTGTCTGCCTGTGCTGCTGTATTCTACTTTGGGTTAAATTTCAATGGGGCCACTGGGTTATGCCAGGCCATGGAGGGAATTAACAGTGGAGGACTGAACTAGCCCCCAGGAAATCCATTTTTACCATCACTTAGGCATCAGTTCCCAGTCTAACTTAGTCTGTCACTGAGTTATTTGCAGTACATCACTGCTTTTCTATGGGTGGTTGCTAACCATTAAGTAGTCATCGGTAGTATGGAGCTCAGGGCTATTTTTCTGCCCCAGTTTAAAAAAAAAGCTGATATAGCAAGAGAAGCATTTCTGTTAGTAGCAAGAGGATTTGCTGATCATTTCTTTGATACCTTGAGCTCAGGATGGATGTTAGGCTATGTACTACTGTTGATGATTCTGCAGGTAGTCAGGGAAGGAATGCTCACTGTGCTGAGAATTCTAGAAAACCTTGGAAAAGGAAGGGATAAGGTGCTTGGGGAGAGTGAGGGGTCAGCTGGCAACCAGCATGGATGCCTACCAGGAGGATCCTGGTCTGCTGCTTGGCTACCTCTGGCTAGCATGTAAGGTCATCATTAGTTAAAATCCTGGTGTATGTCATAGACTTCCCAGAACCAGGATCTGCTTTTAGATAACATGAAAGAGGTAAATTATAGGGTGAACAAATGATTACAAGGGGATTCACTTGAAGAGGGGATGGAGGAAGCAACTGAAAAGTGCTAAGAGCCACTTCTTAGTGGAGATCAATGGACATGAAAAGTCATTTTGAAATGATAGTGATGTAGGTTTGAAGGGACTTTAAAGGACATCTAGTCTAGCCTGCTCATTTTATTTTTGAGGAGATTGAGGACCAGAGAAATGCCCTGGGATCATCAGGATATGATTTTCACCAGTTTTATGCCAAGACCACAGTTGTTGATTAGTTTCAGTCCTGTCCAACTCTTCATGACTCTGTTTTCTTGGCAAAGATACTGGAATGGTTTGCCATTTCCTTCTTCAGCTCATTTTACAGATGAAGATGTTGAGGCAATAAGGGTGAAGTGACTTGTCCAGGGTCACACAGGTAGGAAGTGTCTGAGGCCAGATTTGAACTCAGAAAGATGCGTCTTCCTGGTTCCAAGCCCATTTGCTCTATCCACTGCATCCTGACAATGCCACTGTACTAGATGCCATTTAGAGGGGCTGTGGGTTGTAGGCAAACATAGAGAACTCCCACATACTCTCCAGCTGCTTACTGCTTAACATCACTGGGGAAAGCACTTGCAAATAGGTCCCACCCAAGTCTTTTACCTGAAGTAATATTAATCTAAGAACAGTCAGTTCCCTGTCCTTTTCTGCTTAGTGGCAAGAAAGTCTTGATCAGCTGCTTCAGTCCCAGGGAGGAGAGGTGAAGGGAGAGCTAATAAGTTTTGTGAATCATATTGAGACCATATTAAAAGCGTAAGTGAGAGAGGTCAAAGTAGATGAACATAGGTCTCTGCAGAGATCCCTTAAACTAGATTTGGGCTCTTGAGAATAATGAATTTACTAAATTTAGTGAGACCTAGCATTGAGGTTGTGCTAACGGAAATGGATGATTTGAACAAAGCCCTGCTATGCCGCTGTCAGGTGGAGGACACAAATCTGCCCTGAGAGTATCCTCAGGCCTTTACTGTCAGCTTTCTGATCACAGATGAGACAGTTTGTCTCCTCCTTCACCCTCCTTTAACATTAAAAACATTCAGTTTTCATCTGTTGGTTTTTTATGCAGAATGTTGAATTGTACCTCTGGGAAATTGAAAACAATATTGAAAAGTGAGCAGGAGTTTATCTTTTTTCTTCTTTCCATTAATTCTTGAAAAATCACATGCGGATCACCCCTTGGTCATCCTAACCCATGGATTTTACCAATGTGAAAAAAAAAAAGAAAGGCAAAAAGAAAGAGAGGGAGCTATCTGTGGGCTAATCCATGAAAGAAGTTAGTCCCAAAAGGAATCTCAGATGAGTGACTCCTTGAGATCGTAGGATTATAGGGTTAGAGAAAATGAAGAAATTAAGCAATTTGCCTAAGGTGGCATAGATGGGGTCTGAACCAGGGTTGTCCTCCTCCAACCTCACTGCTGTTGTCAGGGTGTTGTTTTAATCTCCCTTGTACCAGGTCTGACGTGTGTCCCCTAACTCCAGTGTCTTCAAAGAAGTCAAATAAGAATAAGAATGGTTTTTAAATTCTCCAAGCTTTTCTCGTAATATTATAGGATGTCAGAACTAGAATCCTCATTTTACAGCTGAAGAAACAGCCACAGAAAGATGGAGTGACTGTTCCCGTTGACTTTTCTTACAGGACTTCTAGAAAATCAGTGCTCTTGCCCTCTTCCTCCTCGAGTCTGCAGATTTAGAGGCAGTGAGTCTTTGACTCTGGATATAACTGATGCCAAATAGCATGTCCTCTCAGAGCTCAGTTTATCTATGGGGAAGGAAAATGATTGTAATTCCCAGGGAGGGACACGAGACTAGTTCATTTCATTTGCTTTTGTTAGAAGCCCTGCGTGCTAGACTTGAACGCTGTGCATGGAGAGCTGGTCTTGGAGTTAGGAAAACCTGGGTTCAAGTCTCTCCTCTGACACATACTTACTGGGCTTTCTGGTCCTGGGCAAGTGACTTTGCTGCTTAATGTCTGTTCTCTCAAAGACTGTAACTTGCAGAAAAGGCGGCAGCCTTCATTAGTAGAGGCAGCTTCCTCGTCTGAGAGTTTCTGATACTAAAGAAATCACAGGTTCAGTTTCCATTCCTATGTATTTATTATGTTCTCAGAAAGGAATTGTGTAGTCAATGCTGGGGATCCATAGATGAAAAATAATGCAGCTCTAGCCCTCTGAGAATTTACAAGTCACCTGGGAGATATGACACAAATAAGTAATTATAACTGATATTTATATAGCACTTTAACATTTGCAAAGTACTTTCCGTACAGTTATCTCATTTAAGCCTCACAACAGCTTTGTAAGGTAGGCTCTATAGGTATTATGTAATCTTCATTTTGCAGTTAAGGAAACTGAGGCCCCATGGGGGAAAGCAGTTTGCTTATAATCATACAGCTAGTGTCAGAGGCAGGATTTAGATCTAGCTCCTCTGACTCAGAGCCAGTATAAAAAAAATTTTTTTAAACAATAGCATATTCCTCCTATAATACAAAGTAGACTGATAGGACAAAAGAGGGAATTAGACTGTGTCCTAGGAAAATCTGAGGAGAGAGAAAGATCAGTTTCAGCTGGGAGAGAGGAGTAAATGGTGCAGGGAAGACTTCATGGAGGAGGTGATAGCTAAATAAATCCTTAAAGGAAGAGACAGTTTTGTCTGATGGAGATGAACGGAGGATTGTGTTTTAGGCATGAAAAATGAATCTTGTTCCAGCTCATGGAGAGGGGAGGGAGAAGGGGAGAGCAAATTTATATTGAGGAACAGCTAGCTGTCTAGACCAAGAGAGAATATATGAGTGCAGAATTAATCTGGGGGATAAAAGGATATGAATGTGGTGAGGGGCATATGGTCATGATTATTGTGTGCTGTTTAAATGGACACCTGTAGTTAGTAGGGGGTCTGTACAGCTGGGGATTGGAAGGGTTGTACTGACCCTGAAACTCCGAATGAATTGGATTTCTCTTTGATGGATTTATTTGGCCAATGTTCTAGCCCTCCGTCTCCATGGTGACTCGCTCCAGCAGGACGCTTTGGTAGCATAATGCATTTAGAATTGACACTAGCAGCATTTCCTGCCAGTGGGGGCTTCTCCATGCTGGAGCAGGTGCTCGTTTGTGTCAAGCTGGGGACCCTTCCTTGGTGGAGTTCTTCAAGACAAACAGACCAGGCTCTTCCTCAGCTAGTTGAAGTGTGGTTCTTGCCTGGAGGCAGGGATAGTAGGGACCAGAAGCCATCTTGAAAGCTTATCCAGGCCCAGGATTCTCTGACTGCCTCCACCTTGCACTGTGTGATGAGTAGAGATCTCTCTTTTGGTGGAGGAGGCACAGAATGTCCTAGGAGAGACAAGTTTGTTTATGGGGAAGGGTCTGCTTTTCATGGTTTTGTGTGGCTCTTTATCATCTCAGGTGAGGTGGTGGAACATGAAGTGTCATTCAAATCCCTGTTACTCCTAGGAATTCTACAGAGAAGGTTCTTTATGCCCACTAGGCTCCGTGATGACCTCCTTGTCCTTTCATGATTATATATGGGAAAGAGAATTCACTCTGGAGTCAAAGGATTCATTTCAGATCTTAGCCCTGATGCTTACTCCTTGAGTAACTATGGGCTAGGCATCCTAGGAGCTAATCCTCTCACATGTAGAATGGAGGTGTTAAACAAGGTTCCTGTTAATTCTACATCACACAGCTGGTAAGTCTGAGCTCAAGCCTTCCTGACTCCAGACCTGGCATTCTATCCAGTGTGCCACCTAGCTGCCTGACAACATGGGTGCCTTCCACCCCCTAACTTCTCCCTCTTTACCTATTTCCCTCCTCTGCATAAAGCACAATAATAGGTGATACATAAATGTTAGCGATGGTTATTAGTATAATTACTATGTTTCCTTCACTCCATCCCTGCCCTCAGAGCTGATCATGAAGTTTGGGCAGGACTGGTAGGGCAGCTCCCCAGGACTTGGTGGGCTTTTTCCTTGCAGGGTTTTGAAGGTAGTGACTGAGTCAGGAGAGAGTGGTGGGAAGGAGGCGGAAGAAGTCAAAGGGAGGTCTTTAGGACCAAGAAGGAAAATAAACAAACTGAAGCAGTTTCTTAACTAGGGGGTTTTAATGATGGATGCCTCTATGGATTGGGGGTGGTAGTGATACTTTCTTTTCTCGCTGGGTAACCAGGGACCTGGGAAGATCAGAGGGAGCTCTCCCAGCTAGCATCCTGTGATTTGGGTCTTCTGCTCTCTCCTGGGGACCGGGTGGCTGGTTTCCCTGTGTCAGACTTTAAGTCCTGTGGCCTCTCATCCTCTGTACTCTTTATTTCCCCCCTTGGGGATTGATTCCTGTGACTCTTTGGTTTTGTGTATTTGAGGGATGGGACCCTGAATAGATAGATGTGCAATCCCAAAAGGTACAGCAATAAAAGAGAACAGCCTTGCCTTGAAGATTAGTGGTGACTCACCCCTAATGGTGCAGCAGGGTACTCACTGTCCATGTGGTCAGGATGTGTTGCTTACTGAAGTCCCAGCAATCTAAGGGGTTATATTTGCTTGGGTATGAGGCACTGCCTGCCCAAGGATTCTCACTAATACCAGTTTGGGATTCACTGCCTTGTTGCAGCCTGCTGTTGGGAATGAAAGGATCACCATACTGAAATTATTTTAAAATAACGATTTCATCTTGCTGAAATTCCATACTTCTTATCCAATCTCACTCAGCAGTTCAGCACCCCATTCCTTTTGTTCCTCTTGACACTCACGCCCATATTTCCTCTGAGCTGGGAAGACTTTAGCTGGTTCTCTTAGGAATCATTCCTGTTTTTTTCCTAATCTCTTGTCAAGGAAAGCTATGTATTCTTGAAGAGCCATTTCACTTTCCTCAGTCCCTTGGTTACCATTTTTTTTGGGGGGATAAGCCATCTTTGACATTGTCAAACTTGAAAACTCAGTGTTTTCTTCGGTCAGATCGGGAATAACTTGGGTCTTGTACCTGTGTGGCTAAACCTGTATTATGTTTATTTTTATTCTAAACTCAAACACCAAATAAAATGGTACTTCAATATACATAGTATAACCGAAGAGGATTGTCCATTAAATTGTGAATCTCTACAGGTTTCTTTCTTTGAAATATGTAATAAATTCAACAGATTTTTTTTAAAGTAAGTCCTACTTGTCTGTGGCTCTTGCCAGCCTTAGCTCTCTTCTGTGCATAAAAAAGTGCTTTACTAACTGTCTTTTCTTGTTTTTCCATTATCCTATCCCTGTCTACTCTCTCCTTTCAATCCCTCCCCTCATTAAAAAAAAAAAGACCTTGTAACAAATATACACATACACACAACACACAGATATGTTTGCTTTTTATGTTTACTAGAGATTTGTTTTATTTGTCATATTTATTATGTTTACTGATCATTTTTAGTCACAATTCCCTCTCCCTTCTTATTCATCCTCTCCTCCCTTCAGTTACCTTGTATTTATTTTATGTAGTTTTTGTATGTTCTTGTGTCAAGTCAAATCAACAAGCATTTATTGAACTCATATTATATACTACCTGTGTAATCCTGGGCAAGTCACTTATTAACCCTGTTTGTCTCTATTTCCTCATCGGTAAAAGAGCGGGAAAAGGAAAACCACCCCATGATCTTTGCCAAGCAGATCCTAAATGGAGTCACAAAGAGTGAGACACAACTGAAACAACTGAACAACAGTTATGTGTGAGGAACTATGTTAAGCAGTGGGAATATAAATGCAAACTGGTAGAAAAACAGCTCCTGCCCTTCAGGAAGGGCTAGAGGACTCATCAGGAAGAAGCTGGGAAGTGGAATGGGGAGGGATGGGAAGATACTTGGCAGTGGGGCATTGTAGACACACTGTGGGAGGAGAGTCAGGAGTGCAGCTGGGTGAGAAAACTGAGTTCCCATATGTACATGTCTCCTAGATAAGTCCCTTGAGAACAGAGATTGTCTCATTCCAGCCTTTGTATCCAATACCTAGCCCAGAGCTTGGCAGATGATCAGCATTTAATAATTGCTTATTACTTATTTGATTGATTCTTCCTGGTACTAAGAGGTAGTGGGGCATAGTGGAGAGTATCTTGGATTTGGAATCAGGAAACCTAGGTTTGAATCCTGCTTTAGATGCTTGATGTGTGACCATGCAAGGCCCCTGGTTCTCTACATAGAGGTGTCCTTTTCTGCTTTTTAAATGGGGATAATGAGACGCATAGGACCCACCTCCCTGTCTTCTACGTGAGGAAGTCATTTTTCCACACTTTAAGGTGCTAGATAAATATTAGCCATTAGCATTAGTATTCTAGTCATAACCTTGACATCTAAGGAGAGAGATGCGGATGCTTGTGCAAACCATTGTAACTCTTAGACTCCTCTACTTACATGTTTCCTGTTCCACTTTGATCCGCATGTTACCCCTACTGGGGAGGAGATTAAGCTTCAGGAAGCGATAATGAACCTTAGTGCTTGGAAAGGTGCCCTGATTCCTCCAGGGCTGTGGTTTCCCCTCGGTATTTTCACTTTGTTCCATCCTGTTGTCTCTTACGTGAGATCTTAAGTAGTGGTGGAAAGGTAAATTTTAGAATGATACACCTTCCAAAACATTTTGAAGATTTTCTCTTTTTTGAAAAAAGTGATAACAACCGCACTATATACTAGACATTTGCAAAATAAAGTGCTTGAGATCTTGGATCTACTTTGATGCAGGTGCTGTCTCAAAGTAAAATAGTTAAAGATTAGCTCTTCTGTCACTCTGCCTGCCAAGTTTTTTTTTGCAGTTGTTTCTCTTATTCTTTGTGACATCTGAGAACACCTTAAGGAGAAAGAGGTGGGAAGAACTAGGTAGGGGGAGGGGAAGTAGAGGAGAACTAAAGACTTGGTGTTGCTTGTATTTTGACAGTAGGATTTCTAAGAACAGCCAAAAGAGAAAAAAACAAAGCAAAAAAAAAACCCCAAAAACAAAACCCTTAAAGAGTAGCTCCACTTAGGCTGAAGTTTTACATCAGTCAAGAAGTGATGTTCTCACAAAGGAGGTCTAGCCAACACTGATAATTTCTAATGAGATTTTGAGACTAGGGAGTAAAATCATGTAGGCTAGAGTAGGAGATGGTTGCTTAGATTCAGAAAACTCTGTGTATTTCAGAGATGTATATTCAGTTCCGGGGCTGAAAGTGAGAGGATCAGGAGTCATTTGGGTAGTAAGAATCAGCATCACCTAGAAACTTGATCACTCGGCACCAAAACATCTTTTTTTGAGCCGTGTATCTTAGATTAGGTGTGATCTGGGGACATCAGAGGGTCCCTGAGATCCTTTTAGGAGTTTTATGAGGTCAAAACTATTTTCATGATAATATTAAGATTTTAAAACTTCTAATATGGTAAGTATCTATAGATAAAATCAAAATAAGGAACACTACTTTGAGGGATCTTCAGTAATTTTCAAGAATGTAAAAGGGTCCTTGAGACTGAAAAGTTGGAGAACCTCTGTCGTAGACTGATGGGAAGTATAGATTCTCATTTTGGATCCGCCACCTAGTAGATGTGTGACTTTAAAATCTTTGAGATAGAAGAACCTCAGAAACTATCTAGTCTGACCCGGATGCAATCTGGTTAGATGAGGACACTTTCTGCAGTGTGAGGGTAGTGGTGAAGATAGGAGGATGCCACATATAGACAAACAGCTAGAATGAGAAGTTCATAAATAGAGCCTGTGGGACTCCAAAGGGATTTTCCTAAACCTTGTGTTGGTGTTCACCTAGCTTACTCATTATTGGTACATTATTACATGCCTTGAGTCTGCTTACCTTAACTGGATACATTTCTTTTTTTTGTAAATAGTATTTTGTTTTTTCCACTTACATGTAAAGATAGTTTTCAACATTCATTTTTATAAGATTTTGAATTCCAAATTTTTCTCTTTCCTCCCTCCTCTTTTGCCAAGACAGCAAGTGATCTGAGATACGTTATGTATGTGCAATCATGAAAATGTATTTCCACATTAGTCACGTTGTGAAAGAAGAAACTGAACAAAAGAGAAAAGTCAAAAAACCCCCCAAATGAAAATAATATGCTTCAATCTGCATTCAGACTCCATAGTTCTTTCTCTGGATGTGGACAGCGTTTTCTATCATGAGTCTTTTGAAATTGTCTTAGATCATCGTATTTCTGAGAAGAGCTAAATCGATCATAGTTGATCATTGCATGGTGGTATTGTTACTCTGTACAGTGTTCTCCTGGTTCTACTCACTTCACTTAATATCAGTTCATATAAGTCTTCCCAAATTTTTCTGAAATCCACCTGCTCATCATTTCTTATAGCACAGTAGTATTCTATTGCATTCATATACCACAACTTGTTCAGCCATTCCCCAGTCAATGAGCGTCCCCTGGATTTCCAATTCTGGGCTACCACAAAAAGAGCTGCTATAAATATCTTTGTACATGTAGGTTGGTGCATTTTTAAAGGCCTCTGCCTCGCTTTGTCTTCCTGAGTTCAAAACAGTGCTGAATTATGGGCAAATATTCATTCTTGGGATCCTTGTGTGGGTTGCTTAATTTCTAATGACCAGAACAAATATTGAGACCAATGTATGATCACTAAACAGATTTTTAAAAAAGCTTTTTGTATGTTGTGTAACACTAGTGTTTCACATACTACTGATAATTTCTGCAGTTAGCAATAGAGTGTCCAGCTATGTTTCTGTTTCTCAGATCCTGATCCAGGATGGGGAAGTATCCCCAATAATTTATTCACCATCCTTCAAACATCTTCAGTGATAGAGAATTCACTACTTGGGACAACTGACTTGAACTCCTCTGAGCTCCAGTTTTTTTTAATCTCTAGAATGAGAGGATTGACCTGGTGACCTCAAAAGCTCTTTTTAGCTCTAAACTTTTGGAATTCTTAGAGAATTTTTAAAAGTATTACCAACTCTTGATTTTCCACACAAATATAGGGGATAGGATAATAACCAAAGAGTCATTTCTCTTGTGTTTTTCTGTTTACATTTAAACATGGCTATCCTTTTTGCCTCTTAACACATTAAACAAAGAATTCTGTACTTATACCAAATTTCTCTGTTTCCTGTTGGATGCTGGGAATAAACAGCACCAATCCTTAGACACCTTAGCAGAATGTTAGCTTGTTATCCTGCCAAAGTTTACTGCCTTTATAATCACACTGAGGTAGGGTAGTTGGGCAAATGTTAAGGAATTGCCAACATTTGGTTAAGTTAAACTGCTTGCTATATATGTGTCACATGTACAACAAGGAAGGAGTAAGCAGAGGGTGGGGATGATGTCAACCAAAGCCACAAGTAAGCACCGTAATTGATGTCAACAGGGACTTATGGACAAAAATTGCCTCATTGTGAATATTTACCTGTATGTGATCAAGATTTAACCTTAAAATGATCTTTTGAGGGGAACCTCAAAATTGAGAAATTTATTCTGGGGGATTGGACATGTGGTGTGGATATGCTCAAAAAAACCTACAAGCAGGCTTTCAAAACTTCAAACCTAAGAGCCCTTGAAATTCCTTGGGGGGCGAGGGGAGGAAAAGGATGGGCCCGTATTTCCTGTATCTGTCACCCTGGCTGATTCTTCTGGTGATTCAATCTGTTTCAGGTGAGCCTGAATGACTCCCATAATCAGATGGTGGTACACTGGGCTGGCGAAAAGAGCAACGTGATTGTGGCATTAGCCAGAGACAGCCTGGCACTGTTGGGGCCTAAGAGCAGTGATGTAAGTATGCTGTCCTTATTTGGAAGGAGGGAGGTCTGGGACCTTGGTGTTGTGTTGGGCATATTTATACCTCCTTTTGTCCTGTCTGTGGGAGGTGGCGTCTGCTGTTGGCTCACCTGGAAAAATTGCAGGTAAGTGGAGAGTAGATCAGAAATATCACACAATGACAGGGCAGAGTGGGTAGAAATATTATCTTTTTTGCTTGCCTGATATATAGCTCAGTGCTGAAAACATATCCTTGTGATACTGTGGTTACTGTTTTTCTCAAAGTGACATGGTATTGTCCTGGTCACTGTATCCACTTGACTTGGTGCCAGAAATATATATTCCTGGGCAGAAGCCACCTTGTCCCTTGGAACAGAGCCCAGATGAAATCTCGCTGGTTTTCTCATTTATTGTATTCTTACCTGTTGCACTTGAGTGCATCTCTTTCCTTGGCTTTTCCTCTTCATAGTGTCCAGGGGCTGGATGTTAGCTCCATTTCAGGAACTCTGCTGAAAATAAGGGAAATTTCTTTGGATTATATACATCTGACACATTGACAACTTGTTACTGTGTGTAGAGGGTCCTTTAATGCTGTGGTTGCTGTGTTACCCAGAACACGAGTGGATGCTTCATTTCAGCTACATGCAAGGATCCTTCAGTTTAATATAATTTTACTTTCTGTGTGTGGTACTCATTATGTATATTTTATATCTATAGCTACCTATCTATATGTTATATATAATATACTATATGTAATATTATATATAGTATATATTATATATACACACAATTTTATTTTTGTGTTATATGTAGACCTGATTTCATTGGTATAGGGAGGAAACTCCCCTTTTTCAATATAAATTAGGTCCTATTCTGCAGTTTATAGTTTTAGGGAGTTGTCTGGGGGCATTAAGGGGCTAAATGATTTGTGAAGGGTCACACAGTATGTGTTTGATAGATAAGACCTGAACCGAGTTTTGATTCTGAGACCAGATTTTTTTTTCACTATGTCATCCTGCCTTTTATAACATATAATTATGTAATAATGTACACATATCATTTTAATTAGGTTCATGAAGAAGATGGATAGTAGAAATCATCTCAAATCTAAAAGCCTTTGCAGTTTCCATGTGGACAACTTGAGGGACCTTGACTTTGAAAATCCCTCTGTTCCCTTCCCTGGCCAGTTCATCTGATGATCTGAGTTCTAAAGGGTTAGTTGTGATTATAGTTACATTGGGTAAATCACAAGAGAACAGGGCAGATAGGCAGAGATATCATTTCCCTTGTTTTTCACATATGTGGTCTCATTGACTCTTACAGTGCCCTTGTGAGGTAGACAAAATAGGTATTATTAACACTATTTGTCAGATGGAGAATTGTGAGGCCCATAGAGGATTAAGATACTTAACCGGGGCCACTCCTTCAAGCACTTGTTGATTAGGACTCTAAAATGGGGACAGCTATAAGGATGCAGGATACAAAGAATTCTGTAAGGGAAGCTTCACTCAGTGTGATGGTAAGACTTTTGAGCTTGTATGTCAGACCAGGGGTGGGACAAGAACTTGATTTTTTGATGAAAAGTTTTGTATTGATCATGAATTTGAGAAAGGGTTGCATACAGTTTTTAATTTTTTAAAATTAAAAATTATTTTCTCTCCTCCATATCTTCTTTCCCTCATTAAAAACAAGAAAAAGAAGACCCTTATAACAAATATAGTTTGTGTAGTCAAAATAAACTCCTATATTTAGCTATAACTAGTTCCAAGTATGAGAAGCCTGCTGGTTATGCATGAATCTTTTTATGTAGTATTTATTCAACTACTCCTACATAGGACCATAGAAAACCAGAACTGGAATGTACTGTAGAGATTATCGAATATCCTGCCCCCCATTTTACAGATGAGGTTACTGAGGGAAAAAGTTTTCAAAGTCCACATAGCAAGTCTGTGATGGAGTTAAACATGAGAACAATATTACTTATTATTTATTAGTACCAACTAACAGTCTTTATCCTAAAAGAGTTTGTCTAAGAATAATGTCTACCAACAGGTAGATAGAGGATAATTTGAGGTGAGAGAGAATGCTTCCAATGGGGTTAGAAGAGAGGTGGAGTGTACATCATGAAAGACCTCTTGTAGTAGGTTGTACCCAAGGAAGCAAGGGTGAGGAAGGAAGGGATTCCAAGTACTGAAAAGCAGGTCAAGGAGAAATAATTTTTAAATCATTGATTCATTGAAAAGTATGATTTAAAAACTTGTAGACACTGTTTCAAGAATTCATAAGTGAATAATGTTCAGATGTATTAGAACTGGAGGGTGGAAAAGGGAAACCCCAAAGTCGTAGGAACATTGTAGTCAAACTCTAGAGAGTCCACATCAGATACAGGTGGTCAGAAAGACAGAAGTTCAAGTATCAGGAACTACAGTCAGAATCACAAGAGCAAGTCTTGGCAGCTTTTCCTGTAAATGAGAGAAAATCTTTGTTAATAGTTACAAAAGCAAGATTATCTCATCTTGCAAAACTGCGTCTATTCCTACATGGAAAAAAATGGATCTTTAATACAGTGGAGGACATAAAGCTTTCTTGATGTCCTCCATTGTATTAAAGATCCATTTTATGAGCAGAAACTTTAAGATTCAAGTACAAAATAAAATAAGAATCAAGAGAAGCCTAGAAAGGCAAGTTTATTTGAGCACTTGGAAGGGGCTGTTTGCTTCTGCAGTGTTAAGAAGAAACAAGAGTTCCTTTAGAACATTAAGGTCTTCAAAAGGTGTTTTTTTGGTTCGTTTGTTTCATTTGTTTCTGACTCTTTATGACCCCATTTGGGATTTTCTTGGCAGAGATACTGGAGTGGTTTGCCATTTCCTTCTCCAGCTCATTTTACAGGTGAGGAAACTGTGGCACACAGAGTCGTGACTTGCTCATGGTCAAAGAGCTAGGGAGTGTCTGAGGCCAGTTTTGAACCCAGGTTTTCCTGAGTCCAGGCCAGGTACTCTCTCCACTGTGCCATGTAGCTGCCCTAAGAAGGTATTAAAGGAGTTAAACTAGAGAAGTCAGAAGACCTGGACGTGGGTTGGTTCTTTTCTGAGGGACTGAGCAAAGGGAAAAAGAAGGGAAAGTAAAAGGGATACATTTGTGTAGAAGAAGGGATAGAACTTGATATTCCTCTTACTTGGGAGTATGAGAAGAATATACAAATATGGAAAAAAGTATGAGGGGAGCAAGCGTCACAAAAACCTTAGTCTTACCTGAACTAGATTGTACAGGCAGTAGTTATTGCACAGAATGGATTGAGGATTTAGCTCTAAGCTGAAAACAGAAGAAGATTAATAATTGGTCACCCCAAGCGGGCCCTAGGCAGAAAGCATATAGGCCATGTGTGGGGTCATCTAGAGCCAGTGGCATAGGCCTGTAACATGGGTTCTCCCGAAGGGCTCTGAAAAGGGCTGGGCAAATAGCACGGTGTAGTGTCCTG
Organism: Bettongia penicillata ogilbyi; assembly: GCA_023548195.1. Classification (NCBI taxonomy): domain Eukaryota; kingdom Metazoa; phylum Chordata; class Mammalia; order Diprotodontia; family Potoroidae; genus Bettongia; species Bettongia penicillata. Next base: position 977,383 of record JAJHZJ010000311.1, on the reverse strand, counting down.
CCCAGAGCAGATCAGAGACTTATTCCTGGGCCTAGTGTAGTTACTCTGAACTTGATCACTGCTATTCATCTGACAGGCTGGGACCAAATATTGTCTCCTGGAACGCCACCTGAGACAAGCCTGCAGTTGTGTTGACTAGACATAACCTTGTGTGTGAAACCTGAAAAGCCCGGGAAGTAAAAGATGTGACTGTGCTCTTGCTTTGCTCATATAGTGCCTGCTGAAAGTCTGCAACTCCCTGGCTCAGGCTGCCCTTGTTATCCTCAAAAAGGCCTGTAAACAATAACTGAATAACATAGTAGCATGGCCTCGGATAAGACAGGCCGGTATCATACAAGGTTACAGTGGTCCATTCAGAAGCGTGTAGAACCCCGCACAGAGTCCTAATCTGGGAAGTAAGGCTGAGGAAACAAACAAAAAAATCAAGAGCTGTTATGATTCTAGTGATGCCCAAGACTAACCTGGATGAGAAGAAGAATTAGAAAATGTTGATAAGCAAGTTCCCCCCCAAAAAAGCTTGTCTCCATAATCAAGTAGAATTCCTAGAAGAAATGAAGAGTTAAAAGTATATTGTAAGTTAGATGAAAGGGATAGATGAATTAGGAAAGAAGAGCTATGGAGGAGAGATTTGAAGGAGAATTAGCCATTTAACGCAAGAAATATGAAACCTTTCCCAAGTAACAGATTCTTTGAAAATCTGAATCAATCAAATAGAAATTAATGACTCCATGTGACCAATTTTAAAACAGAAAATTGAAAAAGTGTATCTCATTAAAAAAACTAATAAAAATATTGGTGAGAGATAATTTAAGAATCATTAGACTACCTGAAAGCTATGATAAAAAGAGAGTCTGGGTAATGTATTTCAAGAAATCTTGAAAGAAAGCTGCTCAGACATATTATGAGGAAATGGTGAGATGAAAACAGGAAAAAAATCCATCAGTTACCTCCTGAAAGAAACCTCAAAGGAAAACTCCCAGGAATGACATAGTCAAAATTTAAGTGTTTCCAAGTTAAAAAAATTTTTACAGAAAGCAGCGAGAAAGAAAGGGGTCAAGTACTGAGAAGCCATAGTCAGTCAGGGTCACAGGATCAGAGAGCATGGAATATAGGATATTCTGAAAGGCATGAGATGGGGCTTATAGTGAAGAATAATTTACCTAGTAAAACTGAGTATGCTCTTACAGGGAGAAGTAGATTCTTAATGAAATAGAAGACTTCTAAGCATTCCTGATAAAAAACCAAAAACCAAAAAACTAGACCTAAGTAAATATAAACACTAGGGTCAAGGAAAACATTAAAAAAAAAGGAAAACGTAAAAAGGTAAGTGGAAGTGAAAAATCCAAAGGGATGTTATAAAGATGAAGTGTTGACATTCTAATTGGGACAGAGTGATATAAGTGTCCCCTCAGAACCCTAGTGTCATACGAGTTCATAGAGGGAGTCAGTAAGATAGAGGATGTGGGATTGATTTTGTTATGTTTTGTTAATATTTAAAGAAGAAGGGAAAGGAAGAGGGAGAGGATACTAGAGAAGAAAAGGAGAAAAATAGGGATACTAATTATCTCACATAATTCAGGGGAGCAAGTCCATAAAAATGAGGAAGGGTTGGAGGGAACAGATGTCACTGGAATCTCATTTTCATTTGAATACTTGGTCATAGGAGGCTAGGAATCTTCTGCCCCACCCTGAAACACATAAAAGAGTTTTATGTAGAAATACATTCAATTCAACAGGGAAATCGGAGGCAACAGGGAAAGGGGGGAATAATAGGAAGGGCATTTTCAGGGAGAGATTAGTCATAAGCAAAATAAACCCTAAATTCAGAGAGTTTAGTTGACTGAATATCTAGTCAGTGAATGTTTACTAGGTGCCTTCTGTGTGCTGGGCACTGTGCTCATTAAACACTAGCGATACAAAAGGAAGCAAAAGACAGTTGCTGTCCTTGAGGAATTCAGGGGAGACAACAAAGCAAACAAACATGTACCAACAAGCTGTGTACAGGATAAAGAGGAAATAATTAACAGAGGGAAGGCACTAGAATTAGGAGTTGGAAAGGCTTCTGGTAAAAATGAGATTTTAGTTGGGTCTTAAGGGAAGCCAGAGAAATGAGGAGGGAGAACGTTCTAGGTCTGGGGAGAGCCTGAGAAAATGCCTGGAGCTGAGAAGAGTGGCTTGTTCATGGAATGAATTGAAAAGAGTATTTGGTAGGGGAGCAAAGTGTAATAAGTTTGGAAAGATAGGCTGGGGCTAGGCTATGAAGGGCTCTTAATGCTAAACAGAGCATTTTGTATTTGATCCTAGAGGCAGTTAGGAACCCCTGGAATTTATTGAGTAGGGAGTTGTGTGGGATGTGATTGGACCTGCCCTTTAGGAAAATCTCAGTAGCTGTGTGGATATGGATTACAATGGGGAGAGACTTGAGGCAGGCAGACCCGCCAGCAGATGATAGTAATAATCAAGGCATGAGATGATGAGGGCTTACACCAGGGTGGTGGCAGTATCTGAGGAGAGAAGAAAGCATATTTGAGAGCTGTTGCAAAGGTACAATCAGTGGCCTTGGCAACAGCTTGGATATGGGGGTGGGAGATAGTGAGGAATCCAGGATGACTCCTAGATTGTGAGCCTGAAGGACTAAAAGGATGGTGTTGTCCTCTACAGAAATAGGAAAGATAGGAGGTGGGGATAGTTTAGGGGGAAAGATAAAGAGTTCTGTTTTGGAAGTAGTGAGTTTAAGATGTCTACTGCACATCCAGTTTGAGATATCTAAAAGACAATTGGAGATACGAGATTACAAGTCAGCAGAAAGGATGAGGCAGGAAAGGTAGATTTGAGAATCATCAGCATAAAGATGGTAATTAAATCAGCTATCATGGATTTAATTACCAAGTGAAGTGACATCGAGGGAGAAGAGAAGAGGTCCTAGGACAGAACCCTGGGGCACGTCTACGTAGAGGTAGAGGGCATGATCTGAATTAGGGTTCAGCAAAAGAGATTCAGGTAGAAGGAGGAAAACCAGGAGACAATGATGTCCTGAAAACCTGGAGAGAAGAGAGTATCAAGGGAGAGAGAGATCAGCAGTGTCAAAGGCTGCAGAGCGGTTGAAGAATATAAATATTAGAGGTGACAAAGGAAGAAAAGAGATCTGTGATCGGAGTCTGGGTGCGGGGAAGAGAAGATGGGTAAGAGTGTAAGTTCATTGGTGTGGAGCACAGAGCTTGCCTTGCCTTCTTCTTTGGGAAGCATTGGTTGGGAACAAAGAGAGGAAAAAAGTGTGAAAGAATAAGATGGAGAGAGAGATATAAATCATGATCGTAACTGAGTGGGATGAACTCATTTCATAAAACAGAGGAAGATAGCATAATATATTAGAAAGAAGAATCTTAGAGGAAGCACACTTGATACATCAGATTCGTACACATCTAACACAAGGAATTTGAGTAAAATGTCTTGTGCTTTAGCTGAACTTAAAAAAGCGGGAGTAGTAATCATGATTTTAGACAAAATTGTAGCAAGAATAGACTGGATTAAGAGATAAATAGTAATTACATTTTGCTGAAAGATACCATATACAATGAATTAATTTCAGTACTTGACGGGTATGCACTGAATGACTAGCATTGAATACTAAAAAGAAAAGCTAAATTAATCACTGAGAGAAATATAGAACAGAACTATAAATGTAATAGAAGTCAATATATTGTTTTCAGTGATGGATAGATCTTAAAAAAGCAAAACCAAAAAGCAAGAAAGAAGTTAAAGACTTGAATAGAACTTTAGAAGTTAGATATGATAGATCTCTAGCAATTTTATTTAATGACAGTAGAAAGGAAGTATATACAGATACATCATTCTCACATGTATATATCATCTTTACAAAAATTGACTATGTTTTAGGGCATTAAAATCAAATGCATAAAAGCAGTTATATTAAATACATCATTTACTGACCTCAATGCAAAAAATTATATTTGTCATTGAAAAAAGGTTAAAATCAACTAGAAATAATTTAATCCTGAAGTATTGTTATGTCAAAGAACAAATCATAGAAACAATAAATACTTTTATTAAAGACCGGAAGGATGAGACAAAATACCAGAGTTTGGTAATGCAACCAAAGTAGTCCTTAGAGGAAAATTCACATTTCTAAATACTTTTTATTTTTTTTTATTTTTTTTTTAAATTTTATTTTTTTTTTAATGTTTTACAATCATTTCCTTAAAGTTAAGACTTTATTCCCCCCCACCCTTCCCCCAATTCCCCCCTCCCTCCCCATGACAGCATACAATTCTGTTTAGGTTCTACATATACTTTCCTATTGAGCACATTTTCACTATATTCATGCTATGTAGTCGAACTAAAATAAATGGAAGAAATCATATAACAAATCAACACATATTACACTGAAACCCACCCACACACAAATATGATCTGCTACATTCTGCAAGTGACTTCCACATTTCTTTCTCTGAGTGTGGAAGGCATTTTGCCTTAGAAGACCGACATTAGGATTTTTTTTTTTTTTCTCAGTAAGTTCTTGTGTTATTACAAAGTTCCAAGTCTACCAGAAAAAACTCTCGCACACTGTGGTCGTTGCTGTGCACAAAGTTCTCCTGGTTCTGCTCCTTTCGTCTAAATACTTTTTAACAACAAAGGAGAGAAAACAGATAAGTGAATTGGGAATACGCCAAAAGAAAAATAAGATGTAGAAAACTAAAAAACCTCAACGTGATTAAATACTAATGTATAAATTCTGTAAGTCAAAGAAGAGATTAATAAAATTGAAAACTAAAAAAAATGAATTACAAACAGAAGGAGCTGTTTTTTTTGGGGGGGAAATGTTATTAGTTAATTCGATTAAAATTACCACTATCAAAAATGAAAAAAAAAGAAATCAGAAAATATGAAGAAATAAAGGATATTATTAGACACTATTTTACCCAATTGTATTCCAGAAAACCCTAGGAACTTTAAAAGAAATGGATAGTTATTTTAAAAGATATAAAATACTCAGATTAACAGAACAAGAAATTGAGGTTAAACAACTTAATCTCGGAAAAAAGAAATTGAATAAATCACATATTAACTTCCAAAGGAGTAACACCAGGACCATTCAAAATGGAAACACTTTTCATAGAAATAAAGACACATTCCAATAATTGGAAAAATACTTCTTCCTCATGGATGGGCTGAACCTGTGTAATAAAAATGACAGTACTGCCTCAGTTAATTTGCTTGGTCTGTTCTGTACCAATCAGATTTCCAAAGGGTTGCTTTAGAGAGCTCCAGATCCCCTTCCCTAAAACCAAACTTCATATAGGGGAACAAAAAGTCAAGAATCTCAAGGGAAATAATGGTAAAAATAAAAGTGAGAAATAAGGGAGTTTAGTCCCAGATCTCAAAATATACTATGAAGTAGTAATCTTCAAAATGACTTGATGCCATTGAATACAACCATCATTCCAGAGTACCAGTGATGAAGCATGCTACCCACCTCCTTTCAGAGGTAATCAACTCAGTATATAGAGTGATATATATTTTTCAGATGTGTCCAATGTGAGAATTTATTATACTTGACTCTGCATATTTTTAAAAAGGGGTTTTCTTTTTCTTTTAAAATGGTGGAGGACAGAATGGGCAGGAGAGAAGATGGATTTTTGTTCATTGAAAAAAATAAAATTTAATAAAAAAGAAAGTAGTGTTGAATTTATTATGTACTGTTTTGAAAACCAGCATGAAATGTAGTTCCACATTTTCATAGACAATTTTGTGTTCTATCTGGAAATGCTTCTTTTTTGGTGTTATTTTTTTTTAATGAATTGTGACTTAGAACCAGGGGCTGGTGGTGTCAAAAGAAGTTAGGAAGCTTTTCGTTCACAGTAACCTGAAAGAAAAGTTTATTAATTCCCAACAGTAATTAAAGTGGAGGTTAAAATGAATACATGCAGTTGATTCTCAAAACTGAAGAAGGGCAGTGTGGTGCCTGTTCTTTGCAACTTATATTATTCCGGAAGCCAAAGACCTGTAAGTTTCACTTTTATCTTGTGGAAAAATACTGGAAACAATCATCACCTCCTCATTGAATTTTTGGGTACCTTAAAAGAATAAAGTCAGTGTTAGGTAACATACAAATGTCTTATTCATAAAGACCTGAGATTTCCTTCTGTGACAAGTGTATTAAAACAGAACAGTAGATGTTATTTTTCTTGATCTAAAGCGAGGGTTTTGATTCTGTCCCATGTGACATATCGTATGACCAGAGAAAATCTAGTCTGGTTCATGTGGTTGATAGTTCTTGTTATGAAACTGGCCAAAGGGTCACACATCAATTGTATTGTGTCTAGGTATAAGGGTCAGCCAGGAAGGAAAAAATGGGTTATATTTAGCAGCAGAAATTTTTTTCAAGAAACTTTTTTAGGAGTCTGCTGTATGTAAAGCTCTGCATGCTAGACAGAGCTACAGTGATGCAACAGTACCTGGGTGAAGTCTGAGACAGATAGAGAAGATGTCCTTTAGGAAGCTAGTGCTATACCTGGAGATGTGTTCTCCTCATTGATAACTGGATTCCCTTAATTCTCTAATGGTCTTTTAAGAAAATCTCAATCTTCTTGACTTCTCTGTGGCATTTGACACTGTCAGCTTAATCCTCTCGTACTTCAAAAGGGTTGTTGAAGCCCTCTTTGAATGCAGTTGTTGTTTTGCTAGTGATGATGACGATGATGATGACGATGATGACGACGATGATGATGATGATGTTAGGACCTTCCAGCACCATAATTTATGACTAATTTTGAACTACGGCTTTTTCTTAAGTTGTCACATCTCTCTACCAATGTATCATTTGAAAGAGTACACTTCAAAGGAAGGTGTAGGGATCATAGGTTCATATGTAGATCCAGAAGGGTTAGAGGTCCCCCACCTAGTTCAACCCTCTTATTTACAGATGAGGAAACTGAGATCCAGAGAGGGTAAGTGACTTGACAGTCTTTAGAAGACAAGGGTGTTTGAACCTGACTCCAAGAGCAGAACTATGTCTACTCTCAAGAGTACGGTTTTCTAGGCATCTCTGAATAAGTATATGAAAGTAATTTTCCCTTTTGAAAAATTAAATTTTTCCCTCACATTTTCCTGCTGAGACATAAAACAGCATGCAGTCTCTCTGAAGTCATTCAGTGTCTGAAGCATAATACTGGGTAAAAGGGAACAAGAAAAGATTGAGTTTCACTATATCCTTTTGCCTTCAAATAGAAATTCTATTCTGCTTCCTAACAATTTGTCCTAAACTTCTGTGTAAAGTTTCACAATTTAGAAAAAAAAATAAACCACTTCAGTTTCTGTTGTTAAATCACCTACTTCCTGGTCTGCAGTTGGAAAGTTCCTCTTGCTTTTTGGAGTCTGTGTTCCTGTTAATTTAGGTTAGAAGCCTTTAAGGGCAGATGCCTTTGCTGTGATTGGATTAACCTTTATGCCTAATAGATAGTAGAGGCTGAGGGTGATGGCTGACACTTCCACCCCCTTCCCTCCCCCCCTCCCCGGGACCCCTGTGGCCTCTGGGAAATGCGTCCAGTTTGTCAAGTCTCCAGTACCACACAAAGGTCTCTAACATACTGTGTCCATTTCCCTGGTAGAGAACGCAAGTAATCTACTCCCCAACATGACTGGGGACATTCACAGAGGTGGGCTTGTTAACATTATCTGGAGACACCTATAATTTCATTATGCTGTAGAGATATAATTGTTAGCACCCTGCAATAGGACAGTTTGAAAGTGTCCTTTAGGAACCCTTTTATTCCCCATGAGATATTTGAAGGTAAACTAAAACAAGTGATCTTGAGTTGATCATATATGTGTCTGATTTGTCTAAACCATGGCTTTTATTACTCCTGTTGGACTTTTCATAGCTAGGAAGGTGTAGATATGCTTAGAATCTTGTGTAGTAGTGACCACTTCTATCACATCATCCACATCCTGGCCTCTGTGTCTTTTGGGATCAGTAACAGATTGACAAAAGTATATGTTGTTAAGTATCATACTTAATTAGTGAACATGTTACATTTTCCCAGTAGTGCATCTGAAGGCACTTATGTTGAGTGCCTCTTCTGTTCCTTTTACACCCTGCCCTGTGTCATACTCATTGGTGAATATGTTGCTTTCTCAGCCACCCCTACCTCCCACCCCCTCTTTGAGGTCAAGGACTGTCATTTTTAAATTTTGTATCCTTGGTATTTATCATAGTGTCTTGTACATAGTAGGCCCTCAGTAGATTCTTGTTGAATGTCAATTACAATTCCCTATTCTTCTTGAGGAATCATAAGAGCATTAGGGGATGGAATTTATAATATATTTGTGTTTAAATTTAAAAATTTTCTTACTGTAATAAGAAAAAATACATGACAGTACTCCTATTCTCTTCTCCCCTCCACTCCCCTCCTTTTCCTCCTCCTCTCCACCTTCTTCTCCTGTCCGCCCCTCCCTCTCCTCTCCTTCTCCTCTTGCCTTTCTGTTGAAGTTGGTTTTTCTTCCCAGCCTTCCTACACAGCCCAAGAGTAGAGCTTCCCAGAAGGTGGGGAAATGGGCAGTATGTTAGAGACCTTTGTGTGGTAATGGATCCCTGACAGACTGGATACATTTTTAGTTCTTCCTGGCAGATCAGACCTCTGGATATAATTTGAATCCATTAGAGTCAGTCATGAGTGTAAGGTGGGTAACATGGCTTCAGTTATGTTGGCCCCCTTCTCAAGCAGGTTGTGTTGTCCTTGGGTAACCATGCCTCCATCCCAGGCAGCTGGTACAGAACTCAAGTCATCTGCCCCCCACATGCCTGGGGACAGACACAAAAGTGTACTGGTTCTTTCCTTGTTAACATTATTTGGTGACACTGATAATTTCGTTATGCCATTGAGACATAATTGTTACCATATTCAGAACCTGCAACAAGACAGTTTGAAAGTGGAGCCAGAGGGAGAGATTTCTCTGTTTGATCTCTTGTAATTCTTTCTCCCCTCTCTCCCTCTACCTTCACCTTCCAGGTTTACGTGTCTTATGACTATGGGAAATCATTCCAGAAAATATCGGAGAAATTCAACTTTGGTGTGGGAAACAAGAGTGAAGCAGTGATTGCTCAATTCTACCATAGCCCAGCAGACAACAAACGGGTAAGGAAGTAGCCAACCACAAAGTATTGCTTTAGTGGACCCTATTTAGGGAAGAAAGAACTGTTGTTATGGAAAACAAATGTGTTGAAACATTTTGGGGGCGGGTGGTGAAGCCATGGTCCCTTAGACTCTGCTAATACTTATCGAAGGGATCATTTATTGTGGAGGAGGCTTTGTTTGTAAGACTGGCCCACAGTAGGGTGATGCCATGTCACTAATCAGAATTTCTAATGCAAAGAAGGCCCACAGAAAATCCTCACCTTCACTGATTACCTTCTGGGGTGGTAATAATGATGATAATGATTATCTTATTTGTTAGTGTTGTCCACATTTCTTTAGGGCCATAAGGTTGACAAAGTGTTTTTTTCACAGCAACTGTAAATCTGAACGGGCATTGACAAAGTGGTGAATAGAATAGGTCAGCGTTGGTGAATTAGTTACATCTTCTCTGACTGTATTTTTGTTGTTTTTCATTCAGAGTCACTTTTGATGTTATTTGTTCACTGCAGTAATCCATTCCTCATTGACTAACCCCAGGTCCTGTTTTTTGCATGGAAAGAAAAATCAAACCAGCAGATATTGTATATTGCAGACTAGGCCACTGGTTCTTTTTTTTCTCCTGTTTTCTCATCTGACTATCCTAAGGGCTTTGGTTTTGAAGCAGACTTTGGACTGATTTTACTTAAAAAATAAATGACTTTGATGAACCAGTTTTTAATTATATTTTATTGTGAAAAATTTCTTTACCAGATTAAAAAAAGATGGAGTTACATTAAAAATATGTATATACATATTTTTTCATATTTTATAGAAACACACACACACACACACACACACACATTCCTTAACTTATGTTCAAGGCCTTCCACATTCTGGCACCAGTGTCTTAACTCATGTTTCTGTGTTGGAGATGGACAGTCTGCCTTGGCTATACTGGACTTCTCACCATTTCCTTTATTTTCCTGCTCTCTTCCTACTCCATCCTTTATCATAGTGCCCTATGACTAGATAGAATAAATTGTCTTCCATGCCCATCACCTTTACCTGTTGAAGTCTCTTACTTAAATACCTAATTCAGGTGCCATTTCTTTTATAAAGTGTTCTTGGACTCTGACTCCAGCTAAAATTTATTTCTCCATCTTCTCATTTCTTATTGCACTTTTCTAGGATCCCCCCCTTGCACTAATCACATTTTCCCTTGTATCATACACGTTTGTATAAGAAGGAAGGAAAGAAACAAGCATGTATTAAGTATTTAATATGTATCAGGCACTTTTCTGAGTTCTGGTGATACAAATACAAGCAAAAAGAAGGTTAGTCCCTACCCATGGACTATGGGAGGATTATGGGAGAGATGGTACCTGACTGGTGGCATGGTTTTGAAATTCAAGGAATGAATGAGACCTCTGGGTCATTCCACAAAATGGAAGCTGCAGGAAGAACTCACTGGTGGGAGAAGGGAGTCAGGCCTTGTCTGGCCTAGGAGCACAGAAATCTATTCCAGGGCAAGGAGGCCCTGACTCTGGGGGAACTTCCAGGATGAATCAGTAGTAGAGAGGCCATGGTTTTGAAGTCTAAAAAAAGTCAAGAATGGGACTGAAAAAGAAAAATTATGTCTATTCTTTCTCCCTTTAGATTGATCCTCTTGAGGGCATGTTCTGTGATCTCTCTTATCTCTGTATCCCTAGTACCTAGCCCATGGCCTTGTTCAGAGTTGACACTTCAGTTGACACTTTGTTGAATTGGATCTGGTTTGGAGGGAGGGATTGGTAAGGTGACTTTTTGCTCCAGCAGTATTGGGGAAATGCTAGTAGCTCCAAGTTCCACAGACCAGTGGAGCTCTGTGCTAGCATTTCAATGTACTGCATTGATTTATAGCTTTGTATGAGATTCTAGGAGCAGGCTGCATCTCTGACTTCCTTACCTCTTTGGGTCATAGAACCTTTCCATGGTGCGTTCCTAGATAATAGATGTTTGGAATTGTTTTTTCTGTTTTTCTGAGATGGAAGGGCAAGGAGTAGGCCTGGAGTGGATAGAGTGAAGGGACAGGAACAGGGGTTAGTTTGGGAGGGATATTGTGTGTGTGTGTGTGTGTGTTATGTGTATGTGTATACAAAGATTTTAGAGATCAAGAGGAATGCAGGAAGGGAGGAGAAGCCTAGGGACAACATTTAGGTGCTACAAGTGGGGTGGGATGGAATTCCGCAGGGTCAAAGTTTAGAGTTACCAGTAATCTCAGAGGCCCCTTAGTGCAGTGTCCTCATGAAACACAGCCCAGAGATGTGACTCAAAGTTTAGCACTTTCTCTACCATTCCACATTGCTCCTTTATTAATATTGACTGAAAGTCCTACTTAGAGAAGAGCAAATGCATATTTTACTACATTGGCTGCATTTTTCCTCCCCATGCATCTGTTGCTCAGGTCTGAGTAGCTTCATGACTGGTGGAGATTCAGAGATGGGATACAATGGCTCAATGGCCATAGAGTGTGCTGGCACTGGGCTCTTGTGCAGCAGTCTAGGAGGAATCATGGCCAAGAGGGAGTTTTTACGTCCTTGGTGGTAGCTGTCTGTTCTCTCACACCTTGAACTCCCCAGGAAGGAAATGGTGCCTCTTATTATGTTCATTATGTTTGTTTGCACCCAGGGACATCACATTGTTCTATTTGACCTGATACTTCCTGAGAAAAACCACACAGTTTCTGACGAAGTGTCTTATAGGGCCATCAGGGAGAATCTTATTATGTGACTCTCCATACCTGCCTTTGACATTTTTATCCTGGTTAAATGTGAACATTGAGGACCACCTTGATGAGAAAGAAGGAGAAATTTAAGTTTTTTTAATATTAAAGAGCAGGGAGCTGTAGCAAGACAGAACTACTCATCCTATGGGCCCCAGCCTGATGGGTTTGAAAGGTCCTGGGGCCTTTTCCTAGAGTGTGCAGCCCTCATAATACCACAAAGGTAACTTGTGATTAGTGCTGTGTCTAATGCAGAAGTTATTCACATTCATTTTAGTTGACCAGATGGGGCCAGCCTTAGGTATAATTGTGAAGTATATGAATTGTCTTTTGGTGCCACCAGTCCTTTTCTGTCCCAGTTTTCAAACCTCTGTGACATAACCATACTGTCTTCCCTCCCCACCCCCATTTTTCTTCCTTCTGTAAAACTTGCTGTCAGGAAAGAATTAGATAAGTTCATTTTCATAATGTAATATGTGTAAATAACTTATAAAGTCTAATGGGTTGCCTTTCTCAGGGGTTGTTGTATTTTAACATGTGGCAAAACCGTAAGTCATAAGAGTGAAATTCGTAGTGTAGAACTTTGGACATTGGTAATTAGGAGGGAGAAAGACATTTTTTGGGGGAAGAAAGGCTTTCCTGATGGTCCTGCAATCACATCAGATGGCTGGACACTGAACAAGACCAACTCTGATAGCTATTCATTGAGGTTTTACCATGTAACCAGTATTGGAAGAGGAATAAGCATTTATATAGTACCTACTATGTACAAGACACTGAGGTAAGTGTTTTACAAATGTTATCTCCTTTGATCCTCACAAAAACCATGTGAGGTAGGTGCTGTTATCATCCTCATTTTACATTTTGAGAAAACTACGGCAAGAGGTTAAGTGACTTGCTGGGGTCACACAGCTTTTAAATGTCTGAGTCTGAATTTGAACTCAGGTGTTCCTGACTCATGGCCCATGTTCTATCTCCTGTGGCACTGAGCTGCCTCAGCTGGGTGGTATAGCAGTTAGGAAGTAGGATATTATACTAAGATAAAGAATAAATGAAAAGTGTAAGCCATGTACTCTGTCCTCAGGAAACTTGTAGTTTAATCGGAGAGATAAAACATAGACACATGATATCATTAAATGCCAGTAGTACAGGGGTGAGAAAATATTATAGGCCCCCAAAAATGTCATTGGAGTTTGAAGGAGGAGGTCATCATGGGCTGGAGGGATTCTTCACTGGAAGAGGTGGGACCATCTGGAGCTTTGAGAGCAGATAGGATTGGAAGAGGTGGAGTGGAAATCAATCACTCAATAAAGATCTATTAGGGAACTAGTGGTGCAGTGAACCTGGAGTCAGGAAAACCAGAGTTCAAATTCAGCCTCAGACACGAACTGTATGACCGTTAGTATAACTTCTGTTTACTTCAGTTTCCTGATCTGTAAGATGGTAGTTATAATAGCCCCTACCTCCCAGGGTTATTGTGAAGGGCTTAGCACAGTGCTATGTGAATATTATCTACTTCTATTTATTTTTTATTAACCACTTACTTTGTGCCCGGAACTCTACTAAGTACGAGGGTGTTGTGAGTGAAGTAAGGAGGATAGGAAAGGGGGAATCCTATTAGTACCTTTTTATAAGAGGGTTCTAGGAGAAGTCTGGAAAAGGTAGGCTGGGATGAGATGACTTGCCAACCCGTCTTAGAAATCTGGACTTTGTCCTGAAGGGACTGGGAGGAGAACTCAGAGTTTTTAAGCAAATGACCAAAATGGGGATACCTCCATGTCCCTTTAAAGGATAGCCCCCCCAAAACGTATAAGACACAGATGGAACAGAGATTGGGAAAGAAAAAGTAATTTTTTGGGTCAGAGTTAATATTTTTACCAAAAGGTTTGTGGTTTGGAATTTAAAGTTGTATTTGGAGTTTTATTTCTTGATTTGTTGCCTATTTGATTATTTGTTGAACTCTCTCTAGGTTTACAATAAAAAGGTTATTTAGGAGAGGAATTGTAGGACGATTGATCACAGAGTGTATAATGGTTTGCAGAAGAGATGATTGGAGAAGGGTTCATAACCTTTTTTGTGCCCTGGACCTCATTGGCAATCTGGTGAAGCCCGTGAACCCCTTCTCAGAATAATGTTCTTTTTTTTCAAGTGCATAATTGGAGGAAATGGTAAATTTCAGTTGTGAAGATAAATTTTCCCATTCAAGTTCCTCGACCACCTGAAATTTATCCATGAATTGACCATGGGACCCCTAAGTTCAGAATTCCTGGATTAGAACTATTGCTATAATTAAAGCATAGCCTGATGAGTAAGGAGCCTGGACCAATCCTGGTTAGTTCAAAGGCATTGAACTGTATAGAAAAATTCTTTCTTCTGACACTCAGGTTACCTATGAAGGAGGAAGACACGTACAGAAGTGAGGCCATGGTAATTAATGGCCACTATAGCTCTAGTGTTTCCAGAATAGCAGCACCTATTTTGCATCTTTCTCAGACTACTTCCTGAGATCTTTTTATGCTAAATAACAGGAAGGAGGGCAATCTACGTCAGTCTATAATGGTTTTCAGTGGTGCTTAGTATATTGCATTAATACTGGGAGGCAGTAGTTGAAAAAAATTGAAATTGAAAAAGCCTTGATCTTGCAGTTACAGTCATTCAGTTAGTCAGTAAGCATTTATTAAGCACTTACTACGTACCAGACACTTTACTCAGTTCAAAGACTAGTTCTGTTCTGTCTTGTCTGTGTGACCCTTCAACAAGTTGCATAGCCTTTTTGGATTTCAGCTTCCTCATTTGTAAAATTACAAGGGATCAGAATAGATGACATCTAATGTTCTTTCTAGTGCTAGATGTAATTTTATGATCTTATGGCTGACAGCTCACCCAGAAAATGGCCTTGGTGGAAAGAAGATTCTTTATCTTCCATGGGTAGTTTGAAGTGCCCCATTACTACTTTAGGAACCTAAATTTTCTGTTTGTAGCTCTGGGCAAGGACTAGGATGGTAACATTGAGAGGAAAGGAAGTGATAGATCAGAGACATGTTAAATATAAACGTGAACATAAAAGACATTTTAATATGTTAGCAAAAATTTTAGACGAAGATGTGAGGTAGGACTCAATAGCGGATGGAGTGTGAGAAGTTGAGTCTAAAATATCTTTACCAGTTTAAGCCAGAAACACTTGAAAAATGATAGGTCCATCATAGAAATGGGGAAATTATATAGTAGGGTGGGAGATAATGAGTTCAGTGTTTGAAATGTTGGAATTGGGTACCTGTAGAACCAGTTATAGGACTTCATTTCCTTTGGGGTTCTTTTCCAGAAGGATGTCTTTCAAAGGCTAGTCTGATGAGACAGTTGTGGGTAAGATAAGCGCAGACCTTAGGTGTGAGACCAGTACTGGAGATAGAGATAGGGGACTTGGAGAACCATCCCTATCCTCATAGGAATGACAAAGACTGTGTTTCCCTAGGGAGAACATAGGAATGAAGTAGCCCTCAGGGAATGCAACCTGTCCTTAGGGATAGGATCTAGAAGACAAGTCAACCAAGAAAAGACAAAGAATGAGTGGCCAAATAGGTAGGTAGGAGTAATTGAATTAGTGCAGTGTCATGAATGCCAAAGTAGAAAAGAGTTTTAAGGAGAAGAATGGTTCCAAAGAAGTAGGAGAAGATTCAGATGATGAAAATGCTGGAAAATAAAGCCTATTCTAAACCATATTAAAATAATTGAGAGTAATTTGAAGGTAGGGGTAATGTAATTAGTTCTTGTTTCGAGCTCTTGGAGTATGTGTAGGATAGTGGTTTTTACATAATAAATACATTTACATACCACTTTACAATTTATAGTAATTGTCCTGATCACAGTCTGGTGAGGTTGGTAGTGGAATGAATCACTCCTATTTTGTGAATGAAGAAACAGAGGCTCAAAGTCAAATGATTTTCCAGTGGTCACAAGGCTAAGAAAGTATGGTCTCAAATCCAGCAGAAGGAAGTAAGGGCTCACTCCCTAGAGAAATCCTTAAGAGGAACTCTGCCCCAACTACAACACTTCATTCTATCTGGGATGATTTGAGTGGAGCCCATCTGGAGGCAGGGGAGGGAGTGAGCTCTCCAGAATTCTTCCATGCCAAGACTTGTGATGAACCTTTTGCTCTTATCCTTTGTGTAGCACTTAATTCTAGTGGAAATTTGCTTTGAGAACATCTTTTTACATCTACTCTTCAGTTTGGTAATAAATCTCAGTTTCTTTGAACTCAACACTATGTAGATAGTGTCTAGGTGCTAAGATACAGAAGAAATAGATATAGTTCTTACCCTTGGGAGGTTTTTGCTTTAGCAGAAAAGGTAAGTGCAAATGGCATGATGTCTTCTGAGTCTGTTAGTGTCAAGGAGCCTGGGAACAAATAATAGATGGATGGATGGATGAATGAAAAAAATTTATTAAGTGCCCACTATGTACAAAGTACTGTGTAAGCATGCAGGATACAAATAGAAAAGTGGGAGATGGTTCCTCTTCTCAAGGGGCTCACATTCTAATACAGGGAGACAACACACATAGAGGGTTTCGGTTCCCTCAGATGAGATGGAGAGATTTTGTGGTCCTTAGCGGGCAGTGGTAAAGCGGATAGTAATTGATCTTTAATTTTTTTTTCTGGAAGAAAATTGTTTTGTCTGCTTGGTTTTTGAACCATTCAGCAGTGCCCAGGACTTTTGTGTTAAGAACATTATTTTCTGTCCTTTCTGTGATTGTTGGGGAATTGGTAGCTGTATACAGTAGCACCTGCAGAACTTGTTGCAAGATCTCATTTCTGCAGGGGTTATTTCCCAGAATGATGACTTCAGGGAGCTAGGGGCAAGACTAAGGATTGGTAGTCTGAGGGTCACTGACATCTCTGAGGCTCTTTGGCTTACTTGTCCATATGTGATATCTAGTTAGAGGTTGGTGTTGGTAGTAGCTAGAAATGTGGGCCCCTTCTCCTTAGGGATTGTTTTCTACAATGGTAAGGGCCAAGTTCCAAGCAGAACAGATGAGTGTTCCCACAGCTCTTGGTTTCATAGACCTAGACTTTCTTCATCTGGGAAGATGGTGGTTAAGATAGTGGCATTGGTTTTACCCACTTGGCCCGTGCTGCCTTCTGCTGCTCCCTCATGGTATCTTGGTGCTTCAGCTAGGTTGGCTTACCTAGTGGATCCTGTGGAGGGAAGTTGATCAGGGAAAGTTTTTTTGCATTCATTTTCTATATTTTATTTCTGTGACCAGACTCATAGTAGACAGGGATCCTGTTGATTCTGGCTTCTGCTGAGCTTTCTGGCTAGCTGTGGAATAGGCCCTTATTCTCTCTCCCCACAAAGGACCTCTGTGGGCAAGCAGTTGCTAGTCTGCTAAGCTGTTGTTCAAATTTAGTTTCCCTTGTACAGCCAAAATAAGGTGCATCCTGTTCCCACTGGAGCTACTCCTCTAGATGCTGCAGAGAAAGTCTGCTGGCCCTAGGGGATGCTCCTTTCCCTGTGGAAGTAGCCCAGTCTCCTAGTGCATGGAGAAAAAGCCATTCTCCCAGGGTAGGTGAAACTGCTGGGCTGGTGATGTTAAGGTTTGGCCTGGAGCTCTTTTGGATCATGCTCGTACTGGCTTCTTTTCCAGCCTATCCCTTCCCTGCTCTATCAATTCAACTTTTCAGGAGTACAGGTAAATCATAAACCTCCTAGAATCAACAGGTAACAAATTTAGAGCTAGAAGGGATTTTAGAGGTCATTTAGTTCAACCTTCTTATTTACAAATGAAGAAACTGAGGCATAAAGGGGTTTTCAGCGCCTAAGGTCATTTGGCAGTAAATAGCAAACCTAAGTCCTTTGACTCCAAATCCACTGATCTTCCTACTGTACTACTCTGATTTCCTGGTTTTTTAGTTTCTGTTGGCCTGTCAAAAGAATAAACCGTTAGCCACTGGCCAAGTCCTCCACCTCCACCTCCACCTCCACTTTTGCTGGGAGAACTTTAATCAAATCAGCATTACCTCATTCCCCATCTCAGAGTCTTCCCAGACCAGAACTACTCACTCTGGTCATTACTTCCCTAAATACGAAATTTTCCTTGATTAGAATGGAAGTTGTTTGAGGTCAGAGACTGTTTAGCTTTTTTATATTTATATCTCTATCATTTAGCACATTTACCAAGTTAAAGCTTAACAAATCATTATTCATTCATACATCTGTTCATTCATTGACCATAAGAGATCTTCACCTCTTGGAGATGGTGGTCAGCAATGAAAGATAAGAAAGATGAGTAGAATATTCTGATGGAAGTCACAAAAATCATTAAAGCTTTGGTTATATAGGACTAATATGCAGATATACTGACCTGTCCTCTCTGTTGCCTAACAGCTATGTATAGTCTTCCTTCCTTCCTTCCTTCCTTCCTTCCTTCCTTCCTTCCTTCCTTCCTTCCTTCCTTCCTTCCTTCCTCCCTTCCTTCCTTCCTTCTTCCCTTCCTTCCTTCCTTCCTTCCTTCCTTCCTTCCTTCCTTCCTTCCTTCCTTCCTTCCTTCCTTCCTCCCTTCCTTCCTTCCTCCCTTCCTTCCTCCTTCCCTCCCTCCCTTCCCTGAAAAATTAGAATATGTTTTTTTTAATCTCACTTTTATTGGCTTTTTAAAAAAAATTTCTGTCACTACCCTCTTCCACAGAAATAACACTCATAACAAAGAGTACAGTTAAACAAGACGAATGGGCACATTGGTCATATCTGACAATGGATGCTTCATTCTTTACTACTTGTAGCCCATCGCTTCTTTTCCATGAGGTGGGAGATACAATTGTCAAGACATACTTGTCAAGAGGTAGGAGATGCTTTACCATTTGTCCTTTGGAATTAAGACTGATTATTGCCTCAGTCAGAGATCTGAAAGCTTTCAGCATTGCTTTCTCTTATGATGTTGTGATTGGATGACTCATTTTCTTGGTTCTGTATATTTGCATGTCTTTATCAAGACATGTGTGTGTGTTTGTCCTTCGTTGCTGAAGACGACCATGTTATCAGAGAAATGATGGCATGACTTGCACTTTTCTTTGTTTTGAGTGAGGGAGGACTGTGCAGCTCCTCCAGTGCTATCTGAATCCAGTGACCAGATATTCATCAGGATGATTGGAGATAACCTAGGATGAGGCAATTGGGGTTTAGTGACTTGCCCAAGGTTACACAGCTAGTGAGTGTCAAGTGTCTGAGGTGAGATTTGAACTCAGGTCCTCCTGATTCCTGCACTGGTGCTTTATCCACTGCACCTTATCAATATGCTTAGACGGTAAGAGGGTACTGTTCTCCATGGATATGCAGACCCCTCACTCCTCTCTGGTTTTAGCTTCTCCTGAGTGCTCTCATGTTGTATAGCTGAGGGAATGGCAGGTTATTGCCCACTTTTTGTCATCGTGTGCCTCTGTCTACTCTGTTTCTTCCCCAGTACATCTTTGTAGACGCCTATGCTCAGTACCTCTGGATTACTTTTGACTTCTGCAGCACCGTCCAGGGTTTCTCCATCCCATTTCGGGCAGCTGACCTCCTCCTGCATACCAAGGCCCCTAATCTTCTCCTGGGATTTGATAGATCTCACCCTAATAAGCAGGTAAGTGAACCTTTCTCACCCACCCACCTACCCACCTACCTCCTGCCTTGGAAGGATCCTTAGTAGGCCCAGGTAAAGGTTTCTTTACTTGACATCTTGTTGTCCTCTGTCTGTGTCTTTTGAATAACTCTTTTCCCTTCTCTAGGCTTGGCATTTCTAAGCACAGTTTCATTTACTGTTAAGTAAAAATATAGCCTTGGCAATTTCCTTCCTCCTTCTGACCAAGGGTAACTACCCTGACACTTGGCAGCCTCTTACTTTTTAGTCTTGTGCTCTTCTAGACAGATAGTTTGTTGTTGAGTGGGGAGAGGGAGTGTAAACTGAGGCCCTGGAAGCCATTATGATAGAGAAAGCAGGAACTTGGACTCTATAGGCTGTGATTTCTGACCCTTTGTGGTACATTTACCAAAAATTAGAATAACATCAACTGTTTACTCCTTTGGGAAAATGTATTTCTTTGTTAATTGTCAAGGGAAGAAAGCTTCAGAAGAACAGCAAAGGGATCAGTTTCAGGCCTGGGATTAAGTAGGTCAAGGATGCCTGGCACAAACCTGCCTGGGCCCTGGGTTGGCTTGGTAATGATTTGTGCCAACTAAATGTGGGTCATTCTCTTTTTACTTGTAGCCTATTTAACCAAACATGCCTCCTACTTACTTTGGCAAGATTTTAGCTCTCTTGTAGGAAAGGCTTGGCATGAGTAGGAGGAGAAGAAAAAGAGTGCACCAAGTCTGGGGCTCCTTCAGATTCCCAGAGTGGGTCAGTTATCTTTGTGCTTGTTTCTGGTTTTATTCTTTTAAAACAACGTTCAGAAGGGGCCTCCTGTTGGGCCTTCTAAAGATTTGGTCATCGTCTCTCTGGCTCGGCCCAGCAAGTCAGTTTGTCATGCTTGTGTTTTCCACATGTGCTGATGATTCTGTTGGAAGCTCTGTCATTCTGTCCTTGACTGAGGTTTACTCTTCTCCCTTACTCCCACCTTAATCACCAAAACTCACTTGAAGATGTTCAAGGACATTATTTCTAAGGTGGGGAAGACCTAGGAGTAACTTCCTGGCCATGTTCCACCAACTGAGATACAATTTCAGAGGCAATGTTGTTTCTGGAAAACCAGAACAGCATCATTCTTTGGAAAAAAGAAATGAACCCAGTTATTTTTTCCTCCAAAAAACTGTGTCTGGCATTTTGATAGCTGCAGAGAAGACAGGGTAACAGATTTATCTGTTCTTACCTGTCCTTATATGCTTTTTGAGTACTCCTGTTGCTTCCAGTGATCTGTGCGTTTTGTTCACAGTAGGAGTTTGATGGTGATGTAGTTGTCAGTGGCCCATAGTGCTTAGACCTCTTTCATCACTTTTATATTATTAATTTGCAGCTCTGGAAATCAGATGATTTTGGCCAGACCTGGGTCATGATTCAAGAACATGTGAAGTCCTTTGCTTGGTAAGTTGTACCATCTTAAGAGGTAGGGACTAACTTTTAAATATCTTCTCGCCAGTTTGATGGAAACATGTTTGGCCTAGTCTGGAATTGTGAGTCATGGAAAAAAAAAATCAACCAAACCCTAGACAATCTGAGTCAGAAGCCCAGGTGGAATAGACTTAGCTTAATCTGAATGAGGACTCATTATGGGAGGGGATTAGATCTTTGGATTTCTCAATCCATTAGGAAACCAGGAGGATATTGGAGTTACTGTAATGCTTACGTTTTCTGATGACCCTTTTTTTGGAAGTGGTCTTTCAGAAATGCAACATTTTGCTGTGTATAAAATGTTAAGCTTTGTCTCTACTGATGTTTTTATAAATATTTTAAGTTAGAATGTCTGAAGAACTTTTGACATATTTACCCAGAAGGGTCTATAGAAATATAAGGCATAATTTCTATTAGAGATGCATCTAAAATGGATTCTTAAGTAAGCAGGGTCTCTAAATAACTGAGAACTATTTTACCTTCTTTCCTCCTACCCCCCTCAACCTCTCTCTCTGTAATACTGAGGAGCCTTATACTAATTTGCATAACCACCAACGGAAATACTCTAATCAGTACTTCTAATTGTGGAGGAGAGCAGATTGTACCAACACCCACGCACACATGTACAGGCACACACACACACACACACACACACACAGTATCAGATAATAAAGAACCATTTTCATCCAGGTCTTATCTAAATATCAGTTTTCTTTCTTTGCTCTAGTTAGGAATTAATTGGGGACATGTTTGGATTACAGAACAGAAGTAGAAATGTCCCCAAGTTGTAATGTCATTCTCTTTCTAAATTATGCCACCCCTGAAATGGGAACTCTGAAATTAAGCTCTTACTTTACTTCAGGATGGGTGTTTTTAGGGAAGCACTGGACTCCTCATTATTTAAAAAGCCATCACTGGTAAGCACCCGTATGTTTTATGGAACTATACAAAGAGAAAAAGATAAGCCCTGGTCCTTGGGGAATTTTTCTCACTGTTGTGTTTTTTTTCCAAGCCTTCTGGGCTTGGAGAGATTGACTCCTTGGGATCACTAGATTGTATTGCTCCTTGATTTTGAAAGGTCATGAAGAAAAGGTTTCTTTTATAGATATGTCTTCATTTTTATCCTTTTTACTTCCAGGTTTCATATCATTTAGCTCTCTGTATGTGTTAGGAATTGAGTTAATGATTAGGATTAGTCCTGTGGTCAGACACTTCTTTGTATTTGATGTGGGATGGCAGGAATCCATGTGCCATCTTTTGTGCCAGCCCTAGACTAGATTCAGTGTACTCTTGTAGAACAAGGAAAAACAAATCATTGGACAAAGAATCAGAAGACTGAGGGCCTAGTTCTTGCTCTTGTCAGAAACTAACAGTGGGATTTTCATTTCTCTGAGCTTTGGCCTCTTCCTCTGTCAAAGGAGGGTGTTGGACTTTATAAATGATGGGAGAAGAATCATGGACCGAAGGGCTGGGATTGGGAGCCATGGATGGAATTTGCCGAGAGGAAGTTGTAGGCCTAATGTGAAAGAATACGTCTGAACAACTGGAGTTTTTCCAAAGCTCAGTAGGCTGCTCTTGTGGGAGGGAAGGAGAGGTCTGCTAGTAAAGGCTGGAGGACCACTTCTTAGGCATGAGGTCACAGGGAAATCTGTGGAGGTATGGGTTGGACTGGATGCCCTCTGAGGTCTCTTCCTGACCTTCTGTGATTCTGTTATCTCTAAAATTAAATAATGTTAAAATTCAAAAATGTTCTCCTTTCAGAAATCTGTTACAAAGTGAGGTCACTTTTTTGTACTTAGCCTCTTAGCACAGTGCCTGCCTCATAGTAAGTAGGTGCTTAACAAAGGCTTGTTTCCTTCCTTCTGTTTGGCCAGGTGTTTTCCGAGTACCTTGTATGCTAAACATGCTGGGGGAGATGATGATGATGATGATGATGATGATAATTGTAATATTGACTAGTATTTATATATCACTTTAAGGTTTGTAAAGCTCTCTTATAGATATCTCATGTTATTCTTACAACAGCCTAAGAGAGAGGTACTACCACTATCCCATTTTACAGATGGGAAACTTGTGGAAGAAAGGTAAAGTGATTTGCACAGTTCACATACCTGGTAAGTGTCTGGTGCAGGATATGAACTAGGTGTTCTGACTCAGGGCCAGGGCTTTGTCTGCTATGCTGTCTATGACCCTATGACTTGCTGAGCAAGTCAGTGTTGCCTGGAATGAAGGCATCCTATGCATATGAACATTACATTTTTTCTTCCCACAGGGGCATTGATCCATATGACAAACCCAATACCATCTATATTGAACGGCATGAGCCCACAGGTTTCTCCACTGTCTTTCGAAGTACAGACTTTTTCCAGTCCAGGGAAAACCAGGAAGTTATCTTGGAGGAAGTCAAAGACTTTCAGCTCCGTGACAAGTACCTATTTGCCACAAAGGTGGTGGTAAGTGATGGGAGGCAATTTAAGACTTCCAGTGCTCTGAGTGTCTTCTTTTACTGCCTGAAGCTTATAAAGCCAATTTAAAAAAAATGAACTTAGTTGAAACAGGAAGGACTTTAACAAGACATGTTGATGATCATCTTGCCTGGAGAGGTTGTTGGATCCTGAGACTCATTTCTAAAGGATTATTTAGGGTCTCTTCATGGAAAGGTTTAGGAAAAAAAATGGCTCTAGCAGGCTTAAATGTTCTCTTGCTAGAGGCTGGAGAAACCGTTCTGAAAGGTGTCTTTCAGAGCGTGGCATTTGGTTGTTTTTTTGTGACTTTATGACAGCTTTACAAACACAGATTGTCATGAGTGGCTGATAAAACTTAGTAAGGCAAGGTAGAATGATATACAGCATTGTGGAAAAAAAAGACTAGGCTTGGAGGCAGCAGAGGTCTGAGTTTGAATCCTGGTCCTGATACCAGGTATGTGCCATGGGGACTTTATCCTCACCTCTACAATGAGGATACTGGGGAATAGGGAAGGGAAAAAACATTTATGTAGCACCTACTATGTGCCAGGCAGTTGTGTTAAGTATATTACAAATATTATGTCATTTGGTCCTCACAACAATCCTGAGAGATAGGTGCATTTTACAGCTGAGGAAACTGAGCAAAAAAGTGACTTGACCAGAGTCACATAGCTAGTAAGTTTCTGAGGCTGTGATTTGAATTCAGGTCTTCCTGACTCTAGGACCAATGCTCTATCTCCTGTAGCACCAGCTTCCCTCTACAATAAAACTTACTTTATAAGATCGTTGTTAAGAAAGTGCTTTACAGACTTGATAGAGCCCATAAAAGTGAGTTTTAATCTGTTGGTTTCACTGTTGTTTCCTTGATGTTCATCAAATGGATTTCTTCAAAGCTCCAGAAATATGCTAGCTGACTTAGCTTACTGAATATATAGATATCAGTGTAGATGTTGTCAAGTGGGTGTTAGTGCCTTAAGTAAAATGTCCCAGTGCCAGTAAGTAAAGGAACTTTCAACTCTCAACCTTTGTTTGATTCCATGTAGCCTGATGTCATAATGGAAGACTTGCTTATTCAATCCCTCTGGCTGGTTATTTACTGTAATATGATTTGTATCTATCAGTTTTATATCTTATCAAGCTCATTCAGTCATGTGCAAGTCCCTGTGCCAGGCACTGGGGAGAGAAGTACCAAGAATGAAATAGTGACTACTCACACTGAACTTCTATTCTAATGGAGGAGACAACCAATACATATAAAAATATATTCTGTGTAAATATAAAATTGTCTCTGCAAAGTGGTTATATCCAAGCTAGTTTGGAAGGGAAAGCAGTAAGAGTTGGGGGAAATCGGGAAAAGTCTCATGCAGATGATGGTGTTTGAGCTTCATCTTAAAGGAGGAGAGAGACTGTTAGGAAGTAGAGGTGAAGATGGAATGCAGTCCCTAGTGATAGGATATAGTCCCTGAAAAGGCACCCTGACGGCAGAGGGAGTGTCATGAGTGATGAACAGAGAGAAGACCAGTTTAGCTGGCTCACAGTGTTTTCTGAGGCTGGAAAGGTAGCTTAGGGTGAGGTGATGAAGGACTTTAAAATCTAAACAGAGAGGTTCATATTTTATCCTAAATATGAAGTTACTGGAATTGATTGAGTAAGGGACTGGAATTGATTGAGTAAGGGAGCCATCACATGGTTGAATCTGTGCTGAAGGAAAATTACTTTGGCACAGTGTATGGGGCAGACTGGAGTGATGAAAGATTTGATGCCCGAGATGCTTTAGGAGATTATTATAATCATCTAGGCGAGAGGTGACAAGGACCTAAACTTGGGTGATAGATAATGTGAGCAGAGAGAAAGAACTGTCTATTATTGTTTTCGTGATGGCTGATTAGACATTAGATTAGAGACAGAGAATGAAGAATCCAGGATAATGCTGAGCTTATGAATCTAGGGCACTGGAAGGATGGTAGTATCCTCAGAAGAAATAAGGAAATTTAGAAGAAGGGAAGGTTCAAGGGAAGAAAAGAATAAGGTTAGTTGTAGACATGTAGAGCTTGAGACATCTCTAGGATATCCAGTTTGAAATGTCCAGTAGGTAATTGGTGATACCATGATTGAAAGGTAGATGAGAGACTGTATATAGCACATACAAATGTCTCTCTCATACATACACACACACACACACACACACAAATACAAATGTGGACACATAGATTAACATTGGTTTATGCGTGTATAGATACATGAATATATATGCTCCTATATGTATGTATAGATATAATGTATGTATGTAAATACATATTTATGAGTATATACACAGTTATGTATGTGTACATGTACATATGGCTATTTGTATTTATGTGTGAGTCATCTGCATAGAAATGAGAATTAAACGCACAAGGATTGATAAAGATACCAAGAAAATATATACAGTAAGAAGAAATCTATCTCTTATCTTTACATCTACATCCATCCATCCATCCATCTTTTTGTCTGTCATCTACATCTTTATATATCATTTATGTCTATATAGAGAATTTATTAAGTGCTTACTATGAGCCAAGCACTGTGCTAATTGTTGGGAGATGCAAATAAAAGCAAGTGAAATGATCCCTGCCCTCAGAGAGCTTATATTCTAATGCAATTTGAAGAGGTTACATTTAATTGGAAGACAGTTATATACAAAGGAGTTGGAAAACGCTGGGGAAGAAGAAAGAGGAAGAGAGGGTACCCCTTTGAAGATTAGGATACAGGACAGAGCCTTGGGGATACACACAGTTAGGAAGTATCATGGATGACAAGGCAGTGAAAGAGACTAAAGACTGATTAGATAGGTAGGAGGAGAAGCAAGAGAGAGCAGTATAATGGCAACCCAGAAAAGGAGAGAGCATGCAGTAGGAGAGGGTGGTCAGCATGATCAAATGCAGCAGATAGGTAGAGGATGAGGACTAAGAAGAGACCGTCGGATTGGGCAATTAAACTATCATTGGTAACTTGGGAGAGAACAGTTTTAGTTAAGCGATGAGGTCAGAAGCCAGACTACAGAGAGTTAAAGAATGAGTGAAAGTGAGTGACTGAGGAAAAGAAGGACGAAAAAGAGGCACCAAGCCTAGGCAGCTTTTTCCAGGAGTTTGAGAAAGGGAGGAGAGATAGAAGATGCTAGCTTGGGAAGATCATAGGATCTCTTTTTTAAGAAGAGGAGAAACATTTGAAGAAGCAGAGAGGGAATCAATGTGGGGGCAAAAGTGGAGTTGGGAGATAGAAAGAGAGAGGGGAGGGAAGGGAAAAGATAGCAGGTAGGGAGGGAAAGGGAGACAGAGAGAGATACTGTGAATGCAGTCTGCTGGAGAAGAGGAGCTCTAGTATACATATAGAGGAGTTGACCTTAGCAAGGAGAAAGACCACCTACCTACTGCTTGACCTACCTACTGCTTGGTCATAGACTGGGGAACAAGAGAAAGGGAGTTAATGTTCAGAGATTTTGAGATAAGTAAATGAGAAATTGAAGACACTCAGGTCACATGGCCTCTGACAAACAGGACCCTGCCGAGCTGCCTGGCTTGTCTTCCTGGGGTCTTGGAAGCTTCTCTCTTGGTTCTCTGTTTGAGGCCTTTCCTCCATTGGCTACAATTAAGGACAGAGCATGTTAGTAACCTCTAAATGGTTAATCTGCTTCCTGACACAGTTAACAGGATAGCAGTTGAAGTCAGCCATGGTTTACATAGCCAGGATTTTATTTGTTTATGTAATGGTAGCAGGCAAGGAAGAACCAAGCAGCCTTGAGGTTAGGGGAGCCCAGATAAGGAAGAGGACTTTTTCTTTCTTTTTCATTTTTCCCCCCAACATGAGGAGGAAACTTTTGTGGTGAAGTAGAGATGAGGGTTGGCCAGAGGGAAGTGGGGCTCTTGTTTTCTGCTTTTCATAGGGTTTTTGAAAATTGTCTGCCCTTGGAAACTTGTATGGTAGCCAGACCATTTGCATTGGCCTCAGCCATGTTTTCCTAACCTTCCCCTTCTGCCTCCTGCCATGAATATGCCCTCTGTCTCCTGTTCTTTTTGTCACCAGCCTCAGAACACATGGATGCTCCTACAGCAGAGAGACTTACAACAATCCCCATTGGGACAGGGAAATACAATTTTATTGATGTGAATGGCAAGTGGTAAACAGACATACTGAAATTTGCCACATGCATTTATATGTTGTAATACAAAATAGAGGGAGGGATGGGCCTTTGATTTTTATGGCGATTGGGAACTCCTAGAAAGAAAGCCTCTTCCCACTATACAGCTTATTAGTACCTTCTTTGCAATTCATAATCTTTTTTTTTATGAATTGTTTTTTCCAGTTAGCTTTTGTACCTTCTTGTCCATTTATCCAGTTGTTTCTTTTAGGGAATTATTTTCTCTAGTTAGATTTTGTACCTCCTTATCCATTTGGTCAATTTTACTTTTTAAGGAGCTGTTCTCTTCAGTGAATTTTTTCATTTTGCCAATTATGTTTTTAAAATCATTGGTCGATTTTTACCTCTCTAATTTAGATTTTGAAATCCTTCTTGAGCTCTTCCAAGAATATTTTTTGGGCTTGAGACCAGTTCATTTTCCCTTTTGAGGTTTCAAATGTGGGCATATTGTCAGTGCTATCCTCTTCTTTATTCATATTTTGATCTTCCCTGTGCCTGTAGTAAGATTCTATGGTCTTTGCTTTTCTAATTTGCTTCTTGCTCATGGCAATTGCCATTTTCCTGGCTTTTAAAGTGATCTCCTCTTCTGGGGCACAAGGGGCTCTGTCTCATGTTTCTTGTTCCGGGGAGTCGGGACTTGGTTACTGACTTTGTGTGCTGTGGTTTCTGGTTCTTTCAGCTAGAAGCTATATAATGCTGTAACTTACCTGGTGCTGAGCTGACTGGTGTGTGCCAAGGTAGAGGCCAGGTGAAGTCTGAGTTTTCCTGGGGTTATACTGAAGCTCAAGGCATGAGGTGTGGGGGGGGGATGAGTGATCTGGCCGTGGAGGTCTCTTCTTCCCCTAGGGTAGGCTCAGTGGCTGCTGAACTCCATCTGGGCTGGTGTCTGACCAATTTCTCTTACTGTGTTAAGGCATGCCTGAGGTTCTGTTGTTGGCACTTACCAGCCCCACTCCCCTCAGGACTCAGGGTCTTCCACTAGTCTGCTGAGGTGGGGCTTGCTGGGATGCCTCTGGTCCTGCACTGGTCTCCTTCAGCTACAGAAAGAGGGACCCTTCTCTTTGGTCTCATTAGCCTCCTGAGCTAAAAGACTGTTGTATCCCTTCTACTGGCCCCACTATTTCCAGATTTTTCCTGGGGCAATATTGGCTGGGTTTTTCAAGGTCAACACAGAAGGGTGAGAGCAGTTACAGTTTACCCTGCCATCTTGGCTCCTGGAAATTCAAATTCAAACAGATGACTTAGGAACAGCTTCTGTTATTGTCATGGCTCCAGGCTTCTCTCTTACCCAACTCTGCCTGACTCCTGTCCTGTGCTGAGAGGTTTGGGAATCACAGCTGGTAATGGCCATTCCCACTCAGCTAGGGCCAAGTCTGTGCTGCTGCTCACATGCTCTGTGTTCCCCCAACCGGATCCTTCCCATCGACCTTTTGGGCTGTCCTGACCTGTAAACCTGCCTCATTCTGTCTCCCAGTGGATTTTGCCACCCTAAAATTAGTTTAGATTCACTTTTTAGAAGTGTCTAAAGGAATTTGTGGAGGACCTCAAGGTGAGTCCCTTCTTTTACCTGCCATCTTGGCTCTACCCCCTGCAATTCATAATTTTGGAGAGTTGTCTAGAACAGTGAGAGATACAGTGATTCCTCAAGAAAATCCTTCCCTAACCAGTATATGTCAGGGGCAGGACTTGAACCCAGGTTTATGAGGCTGGCTCTCTAGCCTTGCTCCTTTATTTTGGGATACAAAGAGCCAGAAAATGCTGAGTTATAAACCTTTTAATGCTCACAGTTCATCTTCATTAAACTTGCTATGTTTAGCTTCTCTGTTTTCTTTAAGACACCAGATTTTCATGACTTTATGTTTGCAAGGAATGTTGGGTGAGGTGGCTTGTCTCCCCATATTTGATCCAGCTTTCCAAAGGACAACCTGTTTGAATTTTTTTCCATACCTATATATATATATATCCCCCAATTGCAAATCTCATCCTATTTAAAGCTTGTGGCAGGGAGCCTTGGACTTGGAATCAGGAGATTTAGGTTCCTACCCAAGTTTTGATACTTATAGCTGTGTGAATGTGAGCAAGTCATTATTCAACCTCTCTGAACCATCAGTTTCTTCATCTGTAAAATGGGGATAATAATAGTTGCACTGTTTACTGCACATAGCATTGTTATGAGGAAAATACTTTGTAAACCCCCAAATTTTGTATAAATGTAAGGGGTTATTATCTCTCTCTCTCTCTCTCTCCCTCTCCCTCTCTTCCCCCCCACCCCATCTGTTTCCCCCTCTCTTTTGCAAGTCACACGATTGATTGCAAAGCCATTTAGAAACAATGTGGGGTTATTCATGTCACTTTCTTCCTTTCATCAGCATGGATGATCACGATTTGTTGTAAGACTTCTTCATGTGGTCGGAGTAACAATCCTTTTGTTTTCAGTTGTTTCTCTGGAATTAACCCGTTCAGCATCTCTGGGCAGCCCTGTTGACTTAGTTCACACTATGGCCTTTATTAGTTCTTTGGTATTAGGTGATGCACTTACACCTTTTGATTCTTATACCAGATTAATTTCGGTCCCATGTGCTGTGCCAAAGAGTTCACTCCCTTGTGTGGAAGCTGTTCAAAAATGGCAGCCCCCTCTTGGCCTCCTTGAATGTTTACTTTCCTAGTTGTGCATATCCCCCTTTCCACCAGTCCTCAGCTCTCATTTTAGTATGGGGAAAAGACAAACTCCAAAACAAAGTAATATCCCAAACCTTGTGTCTAGCACTAGATCTGTGATTTCATCAGTATAAGGATTTCTCAGATGAGAAAACTCCTTCATATTCTCTGCAACATCTAGTCCTAGAGAGTTACCTGGAACACTGAGAGGTTAAGGGGTTTGCCTGGGGTCACAAAACCAGTTTGCATCAAAGGCAGGTTTTGAACCCAGGTCTTCTTGGATCTGAGACCAGTTCTGTCAGTCTAAAGACTGGTTTTCCTAAAGGGATGTGTTTAATGGAAGTTAGGGAGAAAAGAAACACTGAAGTTAAGCCTTCAGTTTTTGCCCCTCCCTTGCTCTTTCTTCACTGACTACAAACATAAACATGCCAATCTCCCCACTTCTGGTTTTTTCCCCAGTACTTTCAAGAGCCTGAGATTGCATCAATGTGAGTGTTTCCTCCCTACATACAGATTGTAACCCGTTTGCAATTTAGTAGGCAGTTTTTGAGATCGGATACAATTTCAGAATTCGTTATTTTGATCCTATCCTGGAGATGAACCTCTTCACATTCAGCTGGTCTTGTCCTTGGATGACAGACTTAAGAGTCCATCACCAGACCTGTTCTCTAAGCCATTTTGGTACTGTAGGGTATGCTAGGCATATCTGGTGAGGACTGAGGTTCCTTTAAAAAATATTTTAAAATCCTAAAACTGCTATCCCCTTCTAAACAATTCCCATCTTTCAATTTCTTTTCACTTCCAGACTTAGGGACTTGACTAGTCCTGAAATTGATAGCCACTGTCTTGACTTCCTTATCCTTTATCCCAAAAATCTCTGTAATCTAGCTTCCATTTCCACTATTAGAAACTTTCTGATTGCCAAATCCAATGACTGTTTCTTAGCTCTCCTCTTCCTTGATTCTTGTATGGCATTTCACACTGTTGACCATTCTCTCCTCTTGGATATTTTCTCTTACATTGGCCTCCATGATGTTGCACTCTCCTGCTGTTCTCTGAACTCCTGTTTTACACAGTTTCAGAACTGGGATCTCAGTGCCCATCCAGTTTAATCTATACCTAAAAAAATTCAATCTACACAATAAATAACACAATCTACAGTGTGCCCCAAACTAATGGCTATCCAGCCTTTATTTTTAAACACATTTAAAGACAGGGAACTTTCTACTTCCCAAGGCAGGTCATTCATTCCACTTTTAGAATTGTACATTTAGTATGTTTATGGCTTAATTTATTGAGAACTTTTTTCTTTACATGAAGGTAATTTTGCTTTTATGTTATTTCCACCCATCATTCCTCATTTTGCTCTCTGGGGCCAAAATGAATTAATCTAATCCTTCTCCTAGGTGATAGCCCTTTAAACGTTTAAAGACAGCAATCAACTGTTCTTCCTGGGGCATTAACTTGAGATTTTTTACTGACATGGATGCCTGCCAGCTTTTTTTTCTTATATATATCTTCAAATGAATCAACATTCTGTCTCAGTCAAACAGGTATTTCTTAAGCAACTACTTGAGCCAAGCACTTGGGATAGAAGTACAAAGAATAAAGTGATTCCTAAAGTGAGCTTGCATTCTAATGGAGGAGAAGGCATCAAGTATGCATAAAAATATATGAAGCATAGATGTAAATTTTATATTTACACATTAGGTAAATAGAGATAATCTGAGGGAAGGCACTAGCAGCTGAGGTGATCTGTCATGACTCCTTCAGTCAGAAGATAATCTGCATTTTAAAGGAAGAGAAGGATTTGGTGAGGTGGGATGTGAGGAAGGAGTACTTTCTAGGCGTGAAGGACAGCCAGTACAAAGGCGTAGAGATGTAAGATGGACTATCTTGTCTGAGGAAATGAGAGAAAGCCAATTTGTCTGGATCACTTTTGCTGGAGGGAGATGCTGGAAAGACAGATTGGAAGGCCTTAAAAGCTAAACAGAGGAATTTATATTTTATTCTAGGGTCAGTAGGAAGCCACTAGAGTTGGTGGAATAGGAAGTCACATGATTGGATCTGCAATAAAGGAAAATTACTTTGGCAGTGTTATGTAGGATGCATTTGAATGGGGAGAGTTTTGAGGCTGGGAGACCAGTCAGCTGGTTGTTGGAATGATCTAGGTGAGAGGTAGTGAGGGACTTAAGGAAGGTGGTAAGAAGGTGTGAGTGGAGAGATAAGGGGTCAGATGAGAGAGAAGTTGTGAAGGGAAAACCCATCAACTAATTGGATTAGCAACTGTTTGATTAGATACTTGGGATTCAAGATGATGAGGAGATTCTGAAGGCAGGAGACCTTAAAGCGCTATGTAAATGCTAACGTCTTTTGCTCATGTTCTTCATCTTCTCTTCTTTGTTATTATCATCGTTAAGTTTTCTGAGTAGTCTTCCTTATTTTTCTCCTTAATGTAGACGCACGAAAGACTGTTTTTGACCTGCTTCTCTTCCCACACCACCATTTCCCCATGCTCATAATCTTTGGGTAATTTCTGATTGTTTGCTTTCCTTTGAGTTCCACATCAGTGTCTTTGAGAAATGAATTCTTTCCAAGCTCTGTTCGTGATAGAAAATAGGAGGAATGCCCTCAGCTGGACCCACAGTGCTGTGTGATAGTATCCTCTTTTCTTTTTGTGTCTTCTTGTCTCATTTCCCGCTGACTCTGAAATCTTGTCCTCTCTTTTTCACACTCTCAGTTGAACTTGACCTATCACTTACAGTAAATGACTTAACTTCCTACTTCACTGAGAAGATTGAGACCAGCAGAGTTTTATATATTATCTTAGAGCAATAGGGAGTCACTAGAGTTTATTGATTAGGGAGTGATTGAGTCAGACCTATACTTAAGGAAATATGTGAGCAGCTGTGTGGAGGGTGGGTTGGAGTAGAATGGAGAAAGACTTGAGTCAGGGAGGACACTTAGGAAGTGGTTGTCACAGCTGTTGGAATAATCCAAGTTAGAGGCGATAAGAATGTGAATTTAGGTGATAGCTGGATGAGTGAGTCCTCAGAGCAGGAGGGAGGTGATGTTATAGAGGCAGAGTTGATAGGATTTGACAACTGATTGGATATTTGGGGTGAAGGGAGAGTGAGGAGTAGAGAATGACAGTGAAGTTGTAAACCAGGAAGACTGGGAAGATGATGGTGCCCTTGATAGGAAGTTTGGAAGAAAGGTAAGTTCTGTTTTGGTCATACTCAAGTTGAGATGTCTACGGGACAATGTCTGTGGAATAGTTTGAAATCTCCAGCAAGAAAGTCAGCAGACATCTCTTATTTGTCAGTGTAATAATATCTCATTTTATCCTCACAATAACCCTGGGAGGTAGGTGCTATTATTTTAACCATTTTACAGATGGAAAAATTAAAACCAACAGAAGTTAAGTGACTTGCCCAGGAACAGACAGTAAGTGTCTGAGGTAGAATTTGAACTTACATCTTTGACTCCAGCATTTGACCATGCTAAGTGTGCATATATTTGTATCACCAAGTGTGCATAAAGTGTCTAACGTGACTAATGTGTGGGAATGGCTACATTCCAGAGTAAAATAAAATTTATTTGTCTAATCTGCAATCCTTTCTCCTGCATCATTAATATTAGTTATTGAAAAAGGAACACAACAATTCTGTTTGATCATATGTTACTCAGATACTCAAATGCACGTGAGAGTTCATCTCTGTAGGTACTCCTTTAGTGATATTGGTCACCACCTATCTCTTCCTGCTCATTTTATGGGATTCTGGACCATATCTTCCACTCAGTCTTCTCAGGGTCTACTTTGTGTTTTCCTGGAATCCTGAGGATACAAATGGCAAATACAGGATGTTCATCAAATCAGAGATGACCAAAGAAAAATTGTATCCCCTTTGTGTGCTTTTCCATATGAAATAATGGACACCACTGTCCTCTCTATTACTCCTTGCCCTTTACTGCAAGCCTGCTACCTAGGGAAATACAGAATTGGAATGATTTGTCATCTCATTGTTTGCAAGAGCAGCTCTGATCTGATGTCATTAACTGAAGTTCTTTTTTTCCCTGACAGCATCTCTTGGGCAATCAGCAGCAGTCTTCTGTCCAGCTCTGGGTCTCTTTTGGCCGAAAGCCCATGCGAGCTGCTCAGTTTGTCACCAGACATCCCATTAATGTGAGTGGAATTGGCTTGCCCAGGGAAAGGGAGGGTCTGCCCACTCAGCCTGCTCATGTCATGCTTTCTGAGGGGAGAGGAAAGGTTGGTGATGCCCAGGGATGTCCTTTATGATTGGAGATGTCAGGGGGAGGCTTTGGGCACTGTGATTCAGGACTCTTGTTGCTTCTCTGGGGTAATTTGCCTGTTTTCATTGTTGGAGCTGGATCTAACCTGGCATCTTCATTGCCTCAAGTAAGAGAAGGTTGGACCAGTCATGTGGTGCCACAGAGTCAATCAGCCATTACCAGGGGTCAAGAAGTCAAGCCAAATAAACACACATTTTTGAAGAGTTACTTCACACTCAGTTCTAAGTTTTGAGTCATGTTCCTGATTCTTGTGGGATCTGCTGGTACAGTTGAGGAGACAAAAATAGATATAAAAATGATGAACAGATGATCCAGGGTAGCCTCTGATCAAGGGATCAAATGTATGATAACAAATTAGAAGTACTAAGGGGATTTATAGAGTATAAACACCAATGTGGGCTAAGCTGAGGAAAGGGTTCTTGGCGTCAGTAGAATGAGATGTGAGCCTTGAAAAAGAGGTGGTGCAATAGGAGAAGGATAGGAATATGCAGGGTATGTTTCAGGCAAGGAAAGTTTGGCCCTAGCAGCTTTTAATCCATCAGCGGTTGTCTGTATTTGACTCCTTAGGAGTTATAGGATTTAGGAGTAAATTATTTGGTTTGCACATTATGCAAGCCTTCTCCCCCACCTGCTTCCTCATTCCTTAGCTTCCTTCTTTGTGGTCTTTTGGGGTCTATTAGTACTTAACCCCCCCCTAAGAAAAATAGAGTGACCTGAAATTCAGATTAATGTGTTTTTGTTCCTTGACAGCTGTTTTGGTAAAATTAAATATGGGGAAAGAGAGAGAAATCAGAAGAGAAGAGGAGGTTTTGGGGGATAACCTGTGAACTCACCAGCCTAGACGACAGTGCAAGAAGTCTGACTGGCCTTGGTTTCTCATCCACTTTCCTGCCTAGTCCAAGCAGGACCAGAGGATAGAAACAACAGAACAGTGTTCTTGGCCAGAGCAGGAGAGATCTGTGTGCTTGCCTTCAGCCACAGCCACTTACAGAGCTCTTGGAAGATCCTTTCTGGTCCAGTTTTGGTGCAAGCAGACTTTCCCTGACCCGTTTCTCCATTTTGTTTCTAAAGGAATATTACATTGCTGATGCCTCAGAAGACCAGGTGTTTGTGTGTGTCAGTCACAGCAACAACCGCACCAACTTGTACATCTCTGAGGCAGAGGGACTGAAGTTCTCCCTGTCCTTGGAGAATGTCCTGTACTATAGTCCTGGAGGAGCAGGCAGTGACACCTTGGTGAGGTAAGATGACAGCCACACCTTCCCTTCTCCCCTTCCTAAGCTTTTTCTCTCCACCCCAAATTCCTCAGCCAAGAAATCTATTTGAGGTTTAGGGCTATGTCAACATAAGCAGACATATTAACATTGTAGTGAATTCTTTGAAATCACTTAGTTTTGTTTTGTTTTATTTTGGGGGTATGTACACCTAGAGGTGGGGCAAGCATCTGGAAAACAACATCAGATAAAGGCAAATCAGTGTTGTTGGTATGATTTGCATATAGGTAGCTTGGATTAAATTAATGCCTCTTTATTTCTTCTCCAAATAAAAAAATTCTGGGAGCTGGGGGTGAGGTGGCACCCAGATTTTTGTGGTTTCAATGGTTTTGGGGAACTCCCTGTGTAGATCTGCCAGCTTGTTTTCAGTTCATAGTCTGAGGGAATCTCTGAATCCCTGGTTTCCTTCAAGATTTAGGTCAAGTGCCATTTTCTGGGATAGCTTTTCCACTTCAGACCCTCCCCTTCTCCCCTCAGTCATGCTGGGGGTCCCACCATTATCTTGAATCTTTTTTGTATCGTTAATTGACTATGACCTCATTAAAATCAGGGATTATTTTACTTCTGTCTGGCACATAGTGCTGCGCTTGGGAATTAAGAAATACTTGTTGATTAGTCGGCTGATCAATTGAGAGAGTTGCCTGAAATGCTGAGTTAAGTGACTTGCCCTTGGTCACACAGCTTAAGATGTATTAAAGGCAGGATTTTAACTCAGTCTTCCTGATTCTGAACATAACTCTATCCATTGCCTTGTATTTAATTAGAGTAATTAATAAATATTAATAAGCCTTCCATGAATCTTCTCTCAATAATAACCTTTTTTGGGCCTCATGTAGTGTATTGTTTCAAGTATTCATTCATTTGCTCTCTTCCTTCCTTCCTTCCTTCCTTCCTTCCTTCCTTCCTTCCTTCCTTCCTTCCTTCCTTCCTTCCTTCCTATGTTTCTTCCTTCCTTCCTTCCTCCCTTCTTTCCTTCCTTCCTTCTTTCCTCCCTCCCTCCCTCCTTTCTTTTCTCTTTCATTTTATTTTTCTAATGCACTTATTATTATATTGTAATTACCTGTGCTTTCCATGAGACTAAATTCCAAGAAGGCTCTGCTCAGTGTTTTATCTAAATCTGTTTCTTTTTCAGTGGTTAGAACAGTTCTTTGTGTACTATAAGCATTACAAAAATGTTGCTTGGCTTGAGTTCATTCAGTATGCCTTTTCTGTACAGGAGAAGCTTGGACTACCTGACTTATTATCATAGATTATTATTATTATTATTAAGCTTTTTATCCTCATGCAGATCACTAAAAGATTGCTCTCATTGATTGTCTTTATCCTCTTTTGCCATGAGGTTTACGGCTTCTTTGCTGGTCTTTCTGATAGGTAACTGGAAGGCTCCTAGTGCTTTCAATGAAAACAGGAAGTTTGTCGGAGGAGAGGGTTTGGGCTTTCCTCACCTGAAGTGATGGGGACCTCTTCCTCTCCCTCTCTGTCCCTTTTCCCTCCCATCCTTCTAGGGAGTGTAGGCTGAATAATGATCTAAGAAAGAAGGCTGAGAAGCAGTCATCAGATGTGAGGAGGGAGAACTAGCAGAGAGCAAAGTCATGGAAATAAAAGAACAGCTAGGAAATGGGGGTGATTGACGGTGTCATGGGTGCCAAGGATTCAAGCATGACAACTGCAGAAGAGTGTTGGGTTTAATAATCACATGATCGTTGGTGATCTTGGAACGAACAACTTCAGTTGGGTGGTAGCATCAGAAGTCAGATTTCAAGGGGTTGAGACATGAATAAGCGGTGAAGCAGTGGAAGCAATGAATATAAACTTTTTCGGGGCTTTCGCAGTGGATGGGAGGAGCTATATAGGAAATCTCTTGAGGGAAAGCAGGTGGCATAGAAAGGAGGGCTGGATTTACAGTTAGAGGCTTGGGTACCAAATCCACCTCTATCCTTTTTTGTTTGTGTGGCCTTGGGCAGGTCACTTAACATCTGGATCTTAGTTTTCCTGTTGGTAAAATGAGTGTGTGATTACATCTAATGAGACCTTAAGGTCTCTTCCAGCTAGTCTTTGTAATCCTATAAGGATCAAATGATGATCTTTAAGGACTTGGGAAGGGGCAGGTGGGAGGAATGAGACTTGGGCATCTCTGTTACCCCTCTGAGTCTCAGTTTCCTTGTTTGTGAAATGGTGATAATGATACCTATAGCACCTATGTTACAAGTTTGCTTTGGGGATTCTAATGAGAGAACATATCTAAAGTACTTTGCAAATTCTAAAGTACCAGACATCAGTCTTGGCATAGATAGAAGGCAGTGTTGGGCTTGTAGAAAGATGTAGGTTCAGAACCTTCTTCTGTCTGATTCTTGCTAGCTGAGGGACTCTGGGTAAACTATGTAACTGCTTCAGGTACTTCTCTTGGACTTATCGAAGAATTCACAGAAGGGCTCCTCTTGGTGAAAGTAGTGCTCTCGGAGTTTTCCATGTTAACAAAGTCAAAGATCCTTGGTGTTTGCATATATTAATGTCAATTATTATTCCTTTTTTTCCTTCTTCTTGAAGCAGCTGAAAAAGAGAAGAGAAAAGAAAGAGAGAATGTTGAGGAAACTGAGACCCAGAGAAGTCAGATTCTTTGTCCAAGACAACAGTAGCAGAGTTGGAATCAGAGCCTTGAGCACCTGTTTCTCAGCCCAGTGCTTTTCCATTCCTACCTTGTTGCTGTTACAAAGCAGCCTGTCCCATTAATCATTCTTACTTTCTCACAATCTGTTTTCCCTTAGGGCTTGTTCCTATTCTCATTGGTCCATTTGGGTGGCCCCATGTTGTCTGATTTTTTAAATTCTAGCTAGAAGGTGAACTGGCAAGTCATAGAAATGGCTTTTGTTAGAGTAGAAAGGTTTTGCAGTCAGAGGAACTAGTTTAGAAATGTCCTTTTGGTTCTGGGCTGATGATGTTTCTCTCTGCTCACCTGCTGTGTCTTTCAGTGACACTAAGCAGGTTCCTGATCTACCATATTCCATCTCCTGACTCAGTGTCTTCCATACCTGGCATCCTTCTTGAGATCCCCAGCTTCCTTCAAGGCTCTGATTCCTCCAGTTGTTAGTGTTCTCAGCTCTTCAAATTACTGTGTATTTATGTTGCATTTGCTTATTAACATTAAACACTACCCCCCAGCCCCACATGTATGTTCCTGGAAGAGGGAGTTATTTACATTTTTTTGTTTTTGAATTTCCAATGCCTGGAATGCTGCCTGAGCCATGAGAGGTGAGATGTGCCTGGATTTAGGATTTCACTGTCATAGGGAACTCCCAGTGAAGGAATTTCCTCTATCAATGCAGATTACCACTTACTCAGCAATATATATTCTTAGGAAGTTGTCTGGGTTACTGAAAGTTTGAGTGACTCAAACAGGGTCACGCAGAAAACTTGTGTTACAGGTGGGACTTGAATCCAGGTCTTTTCCTGCTCTCAGTCATTGACTCTGCCATGCTACCTAGTCTGAACGTTTAATAATGTTTGTTGAATTGAATTGTGTGAGGACATGTCAGTTGCCTTCCTTAAACCTCAGTTTCCTCATCTGTTGAAAATGAAGGAGATTATTAGATTAAGTAATCTTTTGAAGGTCCTTTCCAGTTCTAAACTCTGTGATCCTGTTAGAAAGCTCCTTCGTGATGGGAAATGGGAGCTATTTGAAGTGGTTGCTAAAAGGTCCTGAGCTCAGTGGGAGGACAGAGTTTCATAGCTCATCGTTGGCAACATCACTGCTTTAACTTATTCTTTTACAATGTGAAAAAAGGACTTTTCAATAATGGGTACCTGCTGAATGCTGTGCTTGCGGTTAGCAGCATTTGGAAATTGAGGTGTTGGAAAAGCAACTGTACTGAGGAATTGTGAGGCCCCAGTGACAGTGTGTGGTTGAATTGTTAAGAAGATGGACAGCTGGCTGTGCTTGGCTGTTGATGGCTATCCAGGCCTGGATCCTGCAGTCAGTGCATCTGAGGGCAGCCTGCAGGGCGGTGAGCTGCATAGCAGCCACTGTTGCTGAGAGGCATGCTGGGAAGCTGACGCCGTAAGGAGAGCACTGCAGACAAGGGCAGACCAGGGATGAAATGGAAAAAAATAACCCCTGGCACTGCATGTAGGGCGAGATGAGGGATTTCTCAGAGGAGAGAGGCAGGGACAAAGAGAAGAGAGAGGGGAGAAAAGTGGAAAATTATGAGGTGTGGGAAGAGAACATGTCTGTGCTTGGAAAGGGAAGGAAAGAGAGCCAGTTTGGGGAATCTGACCTGGGGAAAGGAGTGGAGCTTGTTTTAATTCATTAGGGAAGCTCAGACCTCCCTGACATTGGAAAGAAACTAGTAAGCTTGAGGTAAATCAATTGATGATGACAGAACAAAAAAACACATTAAGAAAATTGATGTAAATGTGGAATGGCAAGATATTAAGTCTTGTGTAGACTCCAAAGAAGGTAAATGGACAAAAATAACTGAACTACATTGCACCTCCCCCTTTAAGGTAGAAAACCTTATTTTACATAAAATTTAGGCTGTAGCATCTCCATTTTATCTGGGACTTGAGTATTTACTCTATGCATATTAACACAAATCTGTGAATCTTGGTCTCCATTTCCCATCTCCTTCCTTAGAAAGAAAACATCACGTTATTAAAGCAAATGTAGAATTTCCCTGGCCTGGAATATAGAAAAGCAGCTGTCAATTGCTAAAGAAAATTTTATGGTCACATTTTTATTTTTATTGTTTTAACTAGACCTGTGATTTCACTGTGATAGGGAACTTTGAATGAAGAATTCTTGTTAGCAGCACATTCTGTGTACCAGCACAATTTCTAGGGCATGGAGAATAATAATTGCTAATAATAGTTAACATTTATATAGCACTTATTCCGTACCAGACTGTACTAAATGCTTCATAGTGATTATCTCATTTGATCCTTACAACAACCTGGAGAGGTGGGTGCTATTATGATCCTCATTTTACAGATGAGGCAACTGAGGCAAAGGTGAAGAGACCTACTCATGGTCACACAGGCTACAGGGTCTGAGGCTGCATTTGAACTTAGATCTTCCTGACTCAGAGGCTAGTTTCCTTTTCATTATACCACACAGCCTCTCATATTTGAAGAGTTGAAGGTGGGGTTGGGGGCATAAAAAGCAAAATATTTTTCATATTAAACTTCTAATAAAGTAACTCTGAACCCCCCCCCACATTAAAAATATAAAACCAAATTGGTGCCAGTCTCACAGGATCCTAACAATTATAGCCTGTGCTGTAGTTTAGGATAAATCTGCTTTCCAAAAGTAAAGCACCACAGTGAAACTCATAATATCCTGGCTTAGCTAGCCACCAGAGGGAAGTGGGTCCCTGAGATCCATTTATGGCCAATAGGTATCTGATTTCATTTAGTTTTGTATTGTGAGGCACCATGCTGCCTTAAGCCTTGGAAAACCACAGTCCTGATAAGCTGGAGAACTAGTAGATCTTAGCTTCTTCCCTGATTCTGTGCCCATCGGACCTTTGGGTAATACCATCTGATCTAACCTAAGAGCATAGCTTCAGATGTAACCCAAGAGCACTTTCATCTGGCCATCCGCTTTCGTACCTTAATGACTCTCAGGCCTCTTAATCCGTCCTGTAATAGAGCTCTCTTATTATACGTGTGGCCTCCTTGAGCTATGGTGTGAGCTCTTCGAGAGGAGGAGTTATTTGTATCACCAGGGCTTTAATACAGTTCTTGGCACCTAATGAGTGCTTAATGAAGGCTTTTAAAAAATTCATGTATTCATTCATTGTAGAGAAAACTTTCCCTGTGCTGATCCCACAAGAAAGAGAAAATGAATGATTCCCCTTCAGTCTTCTCCATAAATCCTTGGAGAGGTTTCCCTGGAGCTACAGGTTAGAGAATCAGATTGAATGTCTCGACAGCGGTAGTTCAGACTTCAGGCTTTTTCTGTGCATCAGTGTTGATCTAGAAGTTTGAAAACCTAGTTTATTATCCTCTACATAGAGTATTAGAGAATTTTGTTAGTGTTCAAATGATGATATTTCTTAGCTCTCTTTTTGCATAGTGATGGTGATAATGATAATATTTAAGAACTCATGTTTCTGTAACTCTTTGGTTACAACTACATGAGCTGTATTATTATCTCTGTTTTCTAGATGAAGGAACTCAGACTCAAAGCAGTTAAGTGACTTGTCCAAGGTCACATGAGTAGCAAATGTCTACATCCGAATGAGTTCAATTCAACAGGTATTCATTGAATGTACTCTGCTATGTCAGGCACTGTCCCAGGTGCTGACCGTAGAAGGGCCAAAATAAAGCAGTCAGTCTTTGCCCTCAAGGAGCTTATGTTATTTTGGGATGGGAATATCCTGTAGGTAGAAAATTAGACCTAAATAGGTACAAAATAACTTCTTCTGGGAGCATACTGGCAACAAAGGGACATCAGAATACATTTCTTATAAGAGGTAGCAAATTAAAAATGCAGATCTCTCTGGAATCCAGAGCCAGTGTCCTTTCTATTATCCCCCTGGCTGAGTCTGTTGTCTCAGAGGTTTCTGCAGAGTTGCTGATTGGGTGAGCATCCTTCAGCTTCCAATACCATAAAATTACTTTGTGTTTCTTAATGCAGGTCAAGCAGGTTTTCCCTTTTCCAACTGTCCTCACTTTCTCTGATTGCAGGTACTTTGCAAATGAACCCTTTGCTGATTTTCACCGAGTGGAAGGAGTCCAAGGGGTTTACATTGCCACCCTGATTAATGGGTCTTTGAGTGAAGAGAACATGAGGTCAGTCATCACCTTTGACAAAGGAGGAACTTGGGAATTCCTTCAGGCTCCAGCCTTCACTGAATATGGAGAAAAAATTGACTGTGAGGTATCAGCTGCTTAATCTTGTTTGCCATGTTCACAATGGGAAAAGTGACTGCAGTGGTTTGCCTCTTCTCACCTTTAAAAGGGACAATGCAAATAAGAAAAAAAATAAGATGATATGATAAAGGAACCCCATTAATATTGCACAGTGTCAGTATTTATCAGAATTTAATACTGTAGTAATTACAATTTCTTATATAATTTCTTTGACAATTCTCTAGTCACATCCATATGTTAGAATTCTTTCTACACTCTGTCCTGCCTGTGACCCCTATCTGTCCTGTTTTCTCAGAAAGATACCAGTTAAGTTTTTTTCAAGTTAATTGATGCTTTAGGTTTCTTTTTTTATATCTCTGTCATTTCTCATTATTCTGCTCCTCCCTCATGTTTCCTTGCAACAGAAAAGTAAAAGAAACAGCTATATTGCCTATGTTGGACAGCAAGCACCTGCCTTGTTTTATACCCAGAGTCCTAAAGCCATATATTATTACCTGTCCTTTAGACTCCCAGCTGGTCATAGCATTCATCTGAATTCTGCTGTTTTTTCATGTTATTTTTTCTTTACATTATTGTGAACATTTTATATATTTTTAGTCTGCTTCTGCTTACCTTGCTTTCAGTTTAAATGAGTCTTGCCAAGTTTCTTTGAATTTCTCATATTTCTCTTCTAGTTCAAAAATATTTCACTACATTCAGTGCCACAATTTGATATGCCGTTTCCCAAAGGGCATCTACTTTAACAAAATATTTTTAATATCTTGGTATGTGTCACCAACTAAGTTTTAGTAGCAGGATTTCCCCTTGGTGACTTTTTACCACTTCTTTATCTACAAACATTTTACCTCCTCCCTTCCCACTTTCCCTATACTATTGGTCTTTGCATTGTGGCCATTGGGGACCCAGAGACTTGTGGGAGTCACTCCCTTTGCCCCAGCTGTACATAAGGATTTGGGGCAGTGGAATGAGCTAGGCAAGAAAGAACAAGAGAAAAATAATTCTTACATGTTTCAAGGAAGCAAATGCATTTACATTTGAAAATGTCATTCTGTTCAGAGAGATATAATTTATATTCAAATGCTAATGTTCACACAGCCTCCTCCCTAACTTCCTATACCTGGATATGTGGCCCTTTGTAA
The DNA here is from genome assembly GCA_023548195.1 of Bettongia penicillata ogilbyi. Lineage (NCBI taxonomy): Eukaryota > Metazoa > Chordata > Mammalia > Diprotodontia > Potoroidae > Bettongia > Bettongia penicillata. The sequence goes on along the minus strand of JAJHZJ010000311.1, from coordinate 933,513 downwards.
ATTTATAGCAAACACCCTGACCCCCCCCAAGTCTATATCTTGTTCTTTCCACTTCGCCTGGCACTGCGTCCTAATCCCTCATTGTGGTGTGAGACCTATGATAACGTCAGACAGACCCTTCTGGGTTTTAGGGATTGGAAGGGACTAAGCCCTGCTTGGGAAAAAACTACTGCTCTTCTTAAAGTTCAGCTAAGGTAAAAGTGCCTCACTTCTGTCCCTAAATTGTCTTGCTTTCCTTCTGACAAACATATTTACTTAAGAATTGTAAGGTTGGCTGTTAATCAACTTTCAGTTTCCATTTGTGGTGTCCAATAGTGAAAGCCAGAATGTATAGGTAGGAACAGTTAAAATCTGATTGCCTTTAGGTACAGGAAAGCTGTAAATGAATAGACTTCCTTGCAGGTAAAGTAAAAGATGATCCTGGAAAAAAGAAATTTAGTAAATAAATATTTCTTTGAGATCCAGTTCAGGCTGCTCCAGTTTTTATTCCTAGTGATGAAGCTGGCAAGTTAAATAGTCATCAGAGAGGCCTTTTTGAAACAAGAAGTTGTGGATCAGGAAATTTTTGCTATGGTTATTACCTGCACTGTAAACATGTAGCTGGAAATTCTAGGATCTCTCATGAGTCTGTTACCTAGACGGTGATCTTTAGGGTTGGGTTATTATTGTGTGTGTGCGCTTAGCAAAATGCAGTGTTTTGATTTTGCCCTTTGACCTTTGATGACAATAAGGCCTAATGGCATAAGCCCAGGCAATATGGAAGTTTTGAAGAATTTGAAAGTCTCCTATTAAAAGTTTGTGATTTATGCAGCATGCTTTAATTTTTAATTCTTTGTAAAATGGGTGCACTTTGTATTTGACTGCATCTCCTCCATTGGTCTGTGGGGTCATTTATCAGTCAGGGCCTTTCTGGTTTGTAGTTCTTAGTTTCCATTCTGTCACTGTCAGAATGACTTAAATCACGTTTAAAAATCTGTCTCCCCTGACGTGGAAAATAAGGACTGTGGGATCATTTCATTTTCCTTTAGTTCCAAGTCACGTGAGAGGTTATCTGAGGCAGAAATGGAGAGAGTTAAGCTCCTCTCTCTACTTGAATTGGGGGCAATCCTAACTGCTGTTCTTTGAGCTTCTCTTTGAGAAGTTAGTCCTCCCAGCCACTCCTGTGAAGGAAATGGCCCACTCTTCAATTCACCTTAAGGAATGTGAGGTATAGACTTTGAGTCTGATTTCCTTTAAGTGAATTCCTTTCCTTCTCTGTCTGGCCATGGTGCCTTTACACAGCAAGCTGTCTTCAGTAGGAAATCCAAGCCTTTTATCAGACACTAACAGGAATCTGGAACTTTTGTCTCAAAGCTTTCTCATGGCTGCTCCCTGCACTTGGCCCAGCGCCTTAGTCAGCTACTGAACTTTCAGCTCCGGAGAATGCCCATCCTTTCCAAGGAGTCAGCTCCTGGACTCATTGTTGCCACTGGTATGTCCGTGTATACCTTGGGATGTAAACTGCCTTATCATTTACAAATGGATGCAAACTGTTTTTTTTTTTTTTAATGTGTTCTTCATAAAAGTGATGGTGTTGAGTACAGTGAGTTGCTTGTTGGAGCAGGTGATTGGTTACCATGCATATTCCTAGAATTAAAAAGCATTCTTTTTCGTTCCACTTTAGGTTCAGTTGGAAGGAACATGGCAAGCAAGACCAACGTGTACATCTCTAGCAGTGCTGGAGCCAGATGGAGAGAGGTCAGGACCTTCCCCTTATTCCATCCTTTGTCTGGGAGGATGACCTATATATTTGGATTCCTAAAACATTCAGGGCAGTTCAGTGTAAAAAATGTTAAAGAGAGAGTGATGTGCCTTTGAGAGAAAGTGTATAAACCATTTAGGATTGTTTCTGCAGGGAATACTCGGCTTGAGTTAGAAAGATTTGCTGTTACTAAGAGTCCATATTTACATAAGTGCTTTAAGGTTTGCAAAGCTTTTTACACCCATTATTTCATTTTATCTTCACAAATGATCCTGGGTGGTAAAGGTGCTGTTATTTCCCTGTTTTATAGATGAGGAAACTGATGCGCAGAAAGTAGGGTAGTTTGCCCAGTCACATGGTTACTTACTATAGGAGGTAAGATTTGAGCCCAGGTCTTCTGACTCCAGGTCTACTACTCTCCCTAGTCACTGTGCTGATTGGCTTCTGCAATTGAGAAGATGTTCATAACATGGAATAAGCTGTATGTGGATTTTTAAAAATAGAATCTTATTGTAAAACATTTACTGACACACCACTGGTGGGGTCATAAGATTAGAGACTATAGAATTGAAAAGGATCTTTTTATGGTTGTTCAGTCATTCTTCAATTGTGTCAGACTCTTCTTGACTTCATTTGGAGTTTTCTTGGCAAAAATATTGGAGTGGTTTGCCATTTCCTTCTGCTGTTAATTTTACAGATGAGAAAACTGAGGCAAGTGGGGTTAAGTGATTTGCCCAGGGTAACACAACTACTACTAAGTGTCTGAGACCAGATTTGAACCCAGCAAGACTGAGTCTTCATGACACCAGGCCTGGTACTCTATCCACTACACCATCTAGCCATCCTTGGGAAAGGCCTTAGATAACATGTAATCTTAGAGTTCTTAACCTTTATTTTATGTGTACAAACACAGGATGCTCTAATATTTGATAGATTCCATCATGACTGCATTAGAACAGTTCAAAACGAAAGGGCTTTTATGTACTTCTTGTCAATCACTTTGCATTCTAGTCTTTTTTTTTTTTTTTCACTCCAGTAAATTTGATAGACTATAAGTTTCTTCAGGATAGGAGCTGGGTTACCTTTGTACTCCCAGAGCCTGGCATTGCATAAATGTGTGTCACATGAAGAAATCCTTTTGATTGTGAGGTTCTATAAGATCAGTATCACTCCCAGCACCAAACAGTGATCTTCAGGTAGCCATTACTAAATAAATATTAGAAATTGATGCTTAAAGATCTCCAAGTATGTAAAAATTATTTTGCCAGCTTACCCAATTTTTATTGTGACTTAAGAATGCCATAGGGAAAACACATCTGATTTCCTGGAGCCCCCTGTAGCTAAGTTTTAGTGAAAAACAAGAGCCAACTTTTTATATATCACCTTATTTGATTCTCACTTTGGTATTGACTGTGAAACAAGGGAGATTCTGGCACAGATGGTGTGCCCGCATCAAAGAAGGCACTGTGCTCTGTGAGCAAAGCAGAATCGCAGTAGCACAAAGGAAACAGGAGATGTGCAAATCTGGAGACATCTCCATTCCAAATATTCATACAGGCTGTTGGTGCCCAGCCTGGGATGGAGCCTTTTGTGCTCATATTGGTCTGATCAGCCACAGACCAACACACAGACCCCATCATGATATCATCAGACCTCTTTGAGGATGAAGGGCAAGCAATGAATGAATGATTAATTCTCACTATCTTTCCTGATGTGGACATTGAAAGTATTACCTGGATTTTACAAATATGAAAACTGATGGTCAGAGAGGTTAAGTCAACTTGCCCTTTGTCACTGAGCTAGAGTGTCAGAGGCATGATTTGAACCCAGGTCTTCTTGACCCAGTAGTCCAACCCTTTGTCTGCGAAACTATGTACAACTCAGTATGTCAAGTAACAAAAACCATGTATTTATTAAGCATTTTTCATAGACTTTGGTTAGGACTATGTGGGACACAGAAGACGTAATTTCTGATTTCTGCTCTTTAGCAGCTGACAATCTAACTGGGGAGGTAAAGTCCAGCATACGGGACTGGATTATAGGATTCCAGATTTAGATCTGGAAGGGACCATAAAGGTTATATAATCCAGCTCTCTCCTTTTACAGATAAAGAAATTTAGGCCTGGTGAAATTAAGAGACTGGTGAAGGTCACACAGGTAGAAAGTGAAAAAGGCAATATTTGAATTCAAGTTTTCTCACTTTAGAGTCCTAGATTCTTCCCATTGCACTGAAATAATAATTTAAATTTTATAATGACCATAAATATATTAATCTGTAACATTAATAGCAATAGGTCATAATTTTATAATTCTGAAAGCACTTAATAATAGTTGACATTTATAAAATGCCTACTGTGTGCCAGGCACTGGGCACATAGTAAATATTATCTTAGCTGACAACCCTAAGGAGATGTTGTTTGGTCATTTCAGTTGTGTCTGACTCTTTGTAACCCCATTTTGGGGTTTTCTTGGCAAAGATACTGGAGCGTTTGCCTTTTTCTTCTCCAACTCATTTAGCAGATGAGAAACTGAGGCAAATGGGGATAAGTGACTTGCCCAGATTTGAACTCAGGTAGATGAGTCTTCCTGCTTCCAAACCCACTGTTCTATCCACTGTACTGTATAGCTGCCCTAGGAGGTAGGTGCTGTGGTTATGCCTGTTTTACAGTTGAGGTAACTGAGGCAAATAGAAGTTAAGTGACTTGTCCAAGATCACACAGCTAGTGAGTATCTGAGGCTGGATTTGAGCTCAAGTCTTCTTTATTCCAAACTTAGTTCTCTATGCATTATTCCACCAGCTGAATAAATTGGCATATGTTTGCCCCTTACAACAACATTTTGATAGGTACCATTTTACAAATCAGGAAACAAGGAGGCTAGGGATTGACCGAGGGTCACTCAGCCAGCACTTTTCTCAACAAGTACACTGTGAAGTAGATAGTTGTCTGATCCAGAGCAGAAAGAGACCGTAGAGAACATCTAACCCAGTCTTCTTATTGAACGCATTGGGAAACTGAGGTCTAGGGTCACATAGTTGGAGTGGGGCTCCAACAGATTTGAACTCAGTGCTCTTTTCACTGAAATATATTCCCTCTCTCAAGAGTTTTACCTTCCAGAGCCTCAGTTTCCTCACTTGCAAAACGTTTTCTCACCAACTGTAAATCTGTGATTCTTTGGTCATTCAATGAAAATTTGTGTGGTCTAGACACTGCATGCCCTGTAAAGAATTTGGAGGAGGACAATCAACCAGGGCTGGAACAGTGAAAGAGGCACATGCATGTACCCACAGTACAACTGAATCAGGAACACTTGACAGATCTGTGGGTTGGCCTTGCCCAGACCCCCGGGGATGATTCAGCAGCTGCTTTCTCTTTTCCTGGTGTTATGTGTTCCTTTTGAAATTGGGTGTTCTCTCCTCTGGCCAGGCTTGTGGTTTGCTTGTATGTTCTGATGTTGGTGTAATCTGGTATTTGGACATCTGCAAGCAATTTCCTCTTGTGAAGAAAGAGGTATCTTTCCCCTCCCAGCAAAGTGGTGCGGTCTGGTGAATTCTGGGGCAGCTACAAGTGTCTCGCTTCATGCTGTTTTGATTTGTGCTCTTAAGTTGCTGTTGTACGAAGGAACTTTATTCATAGATGCAGAGAGCCTGGAGCTCTGGAGGATGGGGAGCAAAAGTATGAGATTGAGTTTGTTTGAGAGGAAGGCTAAGGGAGTGCAGCCTTTTCTTCCAAGGTGGTTTAGCACAATGGAGAGGCAAGAAGATGGACAGAGATTTATTAAGAAAGGTGTTGTGATCAGTCAGCAGGCATTTATGAATGGCCTACTCTATGTCAGGCTATATACTAGAGGCAGGCAGTCCCTACCTCCCTTACATGAAAGTATAGATTAAAAAGACTTCAGTAAGTACTTACTATATACAAAGCACTGTGCTTAAGTGCAGGGTACTAATAGAAAAGCAAGGCAATCCCTCATCTTAAGGAGCTCATGTTCTAACTAGGATGTATATTACATCATCTATCAAAGGTTTCAGTTGCAAGTCAGATGGGAAGGTTCTGTGATCCTTAGGCTGCAGAGGCAAAACAGGTGCTAATGCTTCTCCTTTCATGTCATTTCCATCGATAAAATCTCATCAGTTTCTGATGTTGAACCCTTTGGTAGTGCTAGAACTTTGGTGGCAAAAACTTTCTTTTCTGGGTCTTCAATAGCTGTGGCTGCAGCACCTACAGGAGCAGTGGCCTTGTTGAGCCCTTTGAGGGGTTGTTTCTTAGGATGATGGCTTTGGGCACTGGGCTGCAAACATTATCATTCCCAAGACTCTTAGATTCTGGGTCCTGAGCTGTTCCATTAGACTTGGTTAGCCCCTTTTCCACAACAGCGGTTTCCCTCCCTGATGGTTGTGAGGACTTGGTTGGAAGCAGGATTGGTGGTCTGAAAGGGCTGCCACTTCTAGGTTTCCCTCCCTCTGCTTTTTTCTCAGACAAATGAAAATCTCATGCTTTAGGTCCCCCATCCACAACAACCCTCTGCTATCTGTGTCCATAAATAAAGTCCCTTTGTACAGTGGCTACCCATCATCCTGCTGGTGGCATTTGGTTAGTATTTGTTGCTGGTAGTGATGAGGATGGCTGAGCCCCTTCTCTTACAATGATTTCTCACTTCAGTAACGACCATGGGGCTGAGCTGAAAGTGGGACCGGTGGTTTGGGGGACGTTTCTGTTCCCAAGGTCCAGAATTAGTTGGTAGTTCGTGGTAATGCCTAGCCTTTCTTCCCTGGATGGCGCCGTAATAACTTTCTCTGGGTCTTAGTTGACTTGCCAATGAAATGGGAATGAAATACCTTATTTGCCTGAAAGTGGAATGGTGAATAGAAAGGAAATAGTGGGGAAGGGGTATGTGTGTGAGAACTGGGCCAGATAATCTCCAGCTCTGTGGACCATGATTGTAGGAAATGTATTCTTATGACTTAGAAAGAGAAAACAGTAAAATATAATATTCCATCTTACTTGTTATAGGAGGAAAGGAAGTAGAAGCAGTAACAATAATGGTTAGCACTTGTACAGTGTTTTAAAGTTTACGGAGATCCTCAGAACAATCGTGAGAGATAGATGGGGCTATTATTATCCCCATTTTATAGATAAGGAAACTGAAATGAGCAGAAGTTAAGGGACTCATCCCAAGGTTCCACAGCTCATTAGTATGGGAGGCTGGATTTGAACTCGTCTTCCTGATTCCTGACGCAGCTCTCCATCCACTGCATTACCTAACTGCCTAGTTTTAACATGGAGGTATTTGCTTCATGAGTAAGGCCTTCATAAGAACTCCAGGAGGGATGAAAGAGTCATCTTCATCTTCATCGGGAAGCATTGTCCCATATAAGCAATTCATGATGTGAATGTTGGCATTCAGATTTTTCAGATGAGAAAATGGAGGGTCATAGTAGTTTATTGACACATAACTAACTGTGCAGTGGTAGAACCAGGCCTTCTGACTCTAAGTCTAGTGCTTGTCTTCTTGTATTGTGTCACAGTGTCTTGTCTAAATATGGTGAAATGGAGAAGAAAACAGTACAGTTCCTTGGTCTTGAGAGAAACTTTACCATCTAAGTAGGTCAACCCTGAAACAGATCACATACTGGCAAACAGACCTGGACTCTGAAGTAAATAAGTAGATAACATATTAGTGTTGTGTTTATGGCCCAAGTGGGAGGAATGAGAATTGTGTATTGAGAGGAGTTGGATCCACTAGGAATTGGAGAAGGCTTCAAGGAAGAGATGGGCTTTCCAGACTTGTTTTATTAAAAGAAAGGTTGAGAACAGATTGTCAGTAACCAACTGAAGTGATGAAAGAGTATATTAATATAAGAATGATAGCTTTATTCCCATTTGATTACCTTTAACCATGAAGTCTGCCAAGAGTTTATTAAGGACTTACTCTGCGCTAGGCTGAAGGGATGGGATACAACTACAAAAGAGGAGCTAATGGGGAGACAAAAAATGTATAGAAAAATGTGTAGAGCATAAATAGAAAATTAATGTGTGTATATACATATATGTATGTATGTGTATATATACATATATATATACACACACACAGATAGGCACACACAAAATAATTACATAGGGTATTGTTTGTGGGTAGGATAATAGCATTTATGGTAATCTAGGAAGTTTTCATGCTTCAGACTGTTCCTAAGTTGCAACTTAAAGGAAGAGAGGACCCTGTGAGATGGAGGTAAGGAAGGGACACCTTGAATGGCCACTGCGAAGCCACAAAGATAGGCGCTGGATGGAGAAGTATGGAGAGAAGACCAGTTTGACAAGAATGTAGAGTGCAGTTGGGGGAGTAATGTCCAGTGATTCTAGAAATGTAGGTAGGTAGGAGCCAGGTTGCATAGGGCTCTAAAAGCAAAGCAGAAGAACATATATTTTATCCTGTACTTGATGGAAAACCACTGGGGTTGAGTAGGGGAATCACGTGGCCAGATCTCTTAATGCAAATTACTTTGGCAGTAGTGTATAGGCTAGACTGTAGTGGTGATGGACTTGAGGCAGGGAGACCAATCAAGGGGGTTGTTGAAATAACCAGCCAGAGGTGATGAGAACCTGAACTGAAGTGATAGCTCTGAGTGAGGGAAGGAATCGGATGTGAAGAGAGAATTGACAAGCTCTGCCAACTTACTAGATGTGTAGAGTGAGGGAAGGGGAGTCCACGTCGAGGTTGTGAACCTCAGACCCTGACAGGATCATGGGGTTGGGTTTTTTTTTTAAAAGAAATAAGGAAGTTTGGAAATGGGGGGAATGTTAGGGAAAAAATATCGAAGTCATTTTTTAATATATTCAGTATTTCTGGGATATTTCTGGGACATTCAGTTTGAAAACCCCAGTAGGCCCAATAGGTGATACAGGACAGAGACTCAGGGGAGCGACTGGGGCTGGATATATAGACCTGGGAATTATCAGCATAGAGATGATAGTTAAATCCATGAGAGGTGATGAGATCATTGTTGTTGTTTGTCCTTGAAGAGTACCGTGACATCAGGAAGAAGATGCCGTGACTTGTAAGTGAATTGTATTTAGGTGAGGGAGAGTTGTACAAAGTCACCAGTCTCACTTTCTCCTCCAGAATCATCTGGGTTCAGTGGCGAAATATTTATCAGGATGCCTGGAGATGGCCCCTGATGAGATTACCTAAAGGGGGATTGTAGAGGGAGTAGAGAAGAGGGCCTAGAGCAGAACCTTGTGGAAGACCCACATCTAGGAATCATGATGTGGATGTAATAGAAAGAGGGCCTGATGCAGAACTAGAAGGGGAGGCCTGAGTCTGCAACTTTGTGGTTGTGTGATTTTTGCCAAATTACTTTAAGAACTTTAGTGACTTAATCTACAAAATGGGGATATTGCGTTTGCTACATCACAGGTTACGCGTGGGGAAAAGCACTTTCTGTATCTTACAGTGCTCTATAAGTGTGAGTTTATTATTATTATTGTTAACTGGTACACAGAATTTCAGATGGTGATATGTATGTGTGAGGTAAACAGGAAGAGAGAAATGTGATTGTCCAGATGGATATTCCTTCACCCTTTATTCTCTGGGAGTTCCTTCTAGTTGTCCCTACTGTAGGGGCTTTGTGGTAGAAAATCCAGGGGTTCCAGGGGTTCCAGTGCCCCCTTCATCCTTTCTTCCTCATTCTCTTAGGCTCTCTTTTTACTTTATAAATTCCTTACCTCTTTTTCCTTCTCACCTTCTTCTCACAGAACTGTGGTTTTTACCATATATAGACATATATATATATATATATATATATATATAATAAGGTTTATTCGATTTAATTCAGCATTAATCAATGCCTAGTTTGTACTGAGATCTAAAGATGAAATGAAGTCCTTGATCTCGAACTCATGTTTTATTGAGGGATACAGAGTATACCCATCCTGTGTGACTCTTGTCCATGACTGGGGAGAAATATGTGGGAAAAGATGGTTGAGGAAGAAGGAATAATGGGAGAAGTCAGCAAGTTGTAGATTATCTAGAAGCCTGTATGCCTCTATATCCTGAATACTTTCTTGAAGAAAAGATTCTGCAGGTGCTGAACATGGGGAGCACCAAAAAATAGTTTAAAGAATGAAATTGATTATATTGTAATAGACAGGAAAAGGATTGTTATTGATGTTAGTTATCCCCAAATCAGCAATTTTTATGTGGTCAGACTGTTGACTCTTCAGAGCTAATAACAGTATTAGTGAATAATAATAATTATTATAATAATTAGAAAAATATGTACAATTAAAACAATTTAACCCTGAACTATTTGAATAAACAGTTGGAAATCAGAAATGGAAAATGGACAACAAATGACATTAAAAGGTGTTGTAATAATTTTATACTCAAGTGTAACCAATGTAAATTAATTACCACCACAAGAAGACTGAAATATCTTAGAAAGTGCCTTAGTTGGCAAATATCTGATTTATTTGTCAAATGGAGATAGATGGCTGCTAAAGACAATTCTTGGGTTAGAATATAAACTAGTTAGCAAAATCTTATGAAGAAAGATGATGGATGATTACGAGAAATATCTCATAAAGAAGAGAGAAGCAGTGGAGGGTAAAACTAGTTTAAAGAAAATTTGGCAGGATATCCAACAAAGTCATTCTGAAGATAATTATGGATGAAAATGAAAGGAGAATTGCAAGCAGAAGAAAGATGCAAAAGATTAGCAAAAGTCCTAACAAACTTCTCCATCACGGACAGTGGAACCATCAGCCTTGACTCCAATATCACACAGTGCCAAATGGAGCTATAGAGGAAGTTAAAATGATGCTAATGAGAACAAATATAAGAAAAGAAGGCAGATCAGCCAAGTATTCACTGAGGAAATCTATGCTGGCAGTGGTACAAGTTCAAGGACATTGATGTGTATGAAGAAGAAGGTGAAGATACTAAAGAAATGAAAAAGTACTGGGCTTTATTAATGTCAGTAAAAAGAAACCGAGAGAGCATTGATAACTACTGAGTACATGTAGGTGCTGACTTTTCCACCCCTATAGAATCTTTATGAAAGTCAGGCATACATGAGTTTAAAGAATTTTCAATAAGGGTTAGGGAACAAAGAAGCTTTGACAAACAATATTCAAAACAAAACATGTTTTATTATTTCACAATTAACTGAAAGATGTAGAGAACATAAGATTTCATTGTGCTTATATTGTCCCCTTTCTTCCCCCTTCCCCCCAATTTGGTAGAACAAAATGCTGCCTTATAGGTTCTTTTACTATATATCCTTTTTCCATACATCAAAATCAGTGAAAATTCCTTGAATTATATAACATAAACAATCCTGTCCAATGACCCTTTGATTATAAAACATCAGGTGACATGTAAAACAGGGAAAGGGGATGCTTGCCAAAGATGCTCACCACTGTAATGAAGGTGATGCAATGGTGGATTCCAGATTGAAAAGAAATTTTCTGGATAATGAGGTCCTTCAGATATTATAAATAATACTGTATTTATTTCATTGAGACTTAGAACATTGCATAGTCTATTGGAAGAATTCCATAATTACCCCCAAGAGCACGGTATGACATCTGCACAAGAAAAACTAAATGTGTAGAAGCAAGTCAAAAGTCATTTCATAAGTACCTGCTACATGTCAGCACTGTCCTAAGTGCTAGGTTGGCAAATAAAGGCAGCAATGCAATTTCTACTTTCAAGGAGTTCAGTCTTACGAGAGAACATGTAAATGTATATGTATGTGTGTGTGTATACACATACAAGATATATATATATAAATTAAAGACAGGCTCCAAGGAATGGCATTAAGCCTGAGGAGATAGTCTTGTAGAAGGTGAGACTTGAAGGAAACCAGGGAATTGAGGAGGCAGAAATGAAGGGAATGAAAGCTTCAGGCATGAGATACAGCTGGTGAAAATGCCTGGAAGTGGGCAATGACATGTCCTAAAGGATGAACAGCAAGGAAATCAGAGGAAACAAACTAAGGGGCTAAGGTATAAGAAGACTACAAAGTTAGGAAGGGGTCAGATACTGAAGAATCTTCTAAGTCAAACAAAGTATTTTATTATATTGGATCCTCCAATTAATAGGGATCCATTAAAGTTTGTTGAATAAGAGAATGGTTTGGGTACACTTGTGCTGTAGGAATATCCTTTAGATGGCTGAGATGAGGTGGACTGTTGCTAGAAAGAGAGTATAGGAAGGGAGATGTAAATGGGAGTGAAAAATCTTCCCTGCCCATTGATAGGCCTCAGGTGGGGTTATTGAAGGAGGCCTGATTACGGGAGGCTTGATTCCTGTGAAGGCCCACACCTTTTGCTGATTGCTAATGAGGCACTGGGTCATGAGGGTTCATGCCCTTGGCTCAGAAAAGAGTGTATCTTTGGGACTTAGTTTTTGGAAGAAAGTTCATGTGCCAGATGAGACTTTGGGTAACCATTTACCTGGCTTTGAAAACCCGGATGTTGATGTTTCTCTCTCTAGTGATGACATATACATTTCCTGTGGTCAGGCAGTTGGAAGCCCTGTTTGTTGGTTCTGCTTGTATTTTCTCTGTTGGCATATGTATTTGTTTAAAGTGATTATTGACCCCTCCAAAGCTGCTTTCCTTTTAGAAAAGCATATTTAATAACCTGTGCAGCAGGTCCTCCTGTGTATGCTGGGGTGCTTACTGCTATAGGAGATCAAGCAATAGGCTATTGCAATAGTTTAAACATGAAGTAAGAAAGGCTGACACTAGTGTGGTAGTACTGTCAGAAGAGAGAAAGGGACCTATATGAGAGATGTTGTAAAGGTAGAATTCATAGGACTTGGTCAATAATTGCATATTGACCAAGGTGGAGTGGGGTTGGGGGCTTGTGGGATAACACAAAGTAGAGTCAAGAATAACACCTGGGTTGCAAGCCTGCGTAACTGGGAATATGGTGGTGCACTTGATTTCAATAGGGAAATTAGGAAGATAGGAGGGTTTGGGGAAAAACATAACTAGTTCAGTTTGAACATGTTGAACTTTTAAGACATCTAATTTGAGATGTCCAGTAGGCAACTAAAGGTCAGGAAAGAGCTTAGGGCTGGGACAGATAAATCTGAGAGTCATCTATATAGAGTTGATAACTGAATTTGAGATCACTAAGTGAGATAGTATAGTAGGAGAGAAGAAAAAGATCCAAGAGCCTTGGGAAACAGTCATGGTTAAGGGCTATGACTTTGGATGATGTTTCAGCAAAAGAGACTGAAAAGGAGCATTGAGATAGGTAGGAGGACTGTGAGTGGAAAAACTAGAGAAAGGAAATTATGAAGATGAAGAAGGTAATTGACCGTGTCAAGAGAGATTGAGAAAAGGCCATTAGATTGGGCTGTTAAAGAGATTATTGATAACTTTGGGGAGAGCTGTGAAGAATGATGAGGATAGAAACCAGATTACTGTGGAAGGAAAGGCAGCAGAGGTAATGATTGTTAAAAGCCTTTTCCAGGGAGGTTGTCCACTAAGAGGAGGGGCAGAGGATGATATTTAGCAAGGAAGGTTAAATCAGGTGAAGATTTTTTGAGGTTGGGGGAAACATGGGCAGGTTTGTAGGCAGTAGGGAATCAGCCAATAGACTGAGATTGAAGATAGTTGTGTCCTTATTTTTCAAATGAGGAAATTGAGGCCCAAAGAATCTTAGTGACCTACCCATTACAGTACTTCCAGCTGAAGTTCTTCAGGCCCCCTTTCCGATTTATTACTGCTTAGAACCTTGTATAGAAATTCCGAATTTTGGAGCTAGGTTTGTGTAGTGGAAGGAGATGTGAGCTAGGAAGGAGAAGATGTGGATTCTAGATTTGCTTCTTATTAACTGTGACTTTGGCAAGCCACAAATGGTCTCATCCTCAGTTTTTTCATGTGTGACAAGTGGTGCTACTTTCCCTGCTTATTTTGCATGGTTGTTGGGAGAATCAGATAGCACCCATGGGATAGTGTATATGACGGTTCATTCAACATAGTCGCCTATTGTGTATGCTATATCTTGTAAACTGAAGTTGCTTTTTTTGTGTTTTGAGCTTGGAAACCCCAGTATTCTTAGCTTTCTGATAACAGAATGGAGTGACCTATTGACTTTTTCTTCCTAGGCCCTTTCTGGACCTCATTACTATACGTGGGGTGATCATGGAGGCATTCTTATGGCCATTGCTCAGGGGATGGAAACCAATCAGCTGAAGTAAGTCACTTTTTTTTCTGTGTGTGTGTGTGTGTGTGTGTGTGTGTGTGTGATTGAATCATTTTCTAGAAATTTGAGTCAGTGAGCATCAATAGGGAAGAGGACCCCCCTTCTCCCCCATTCAAGGCTCTTGTCTGATGTCTAATACTGACTGTGTGAATTGTAATGGGTCACTTAAACTTACTTTTCTTCCCTTTTCTTATCTTTGAAATGGGAATGATTCTTCCTTCATAGTGTTGTTTTAAGGATTAAATGAGATAATAGATGTAATTTTTTTCTTTTTTGATGGTGGAGGAGATGGTGGTACTTCTGATGGTATTGGACTTCAGTAGGGTGCCTCAAGTGTGGAAACTCCATCCATCTATGTATATCAGTAACTTATCTGTGCTTTTATAGTCTCTTAGAGAGTTGCCTGTGGAACTATGATTAAGTGACTTGCCCATGGTCATACGATTAGTATATGTCACAGACAGGACTTAAACCCAGGTTTTCCTGACTCCATGGGTGACTTTTTTCTTTCTTTATGAATGTATTACTCTTTTGGAAATAAGAGTTTATTAACAATATTAATAAATTTTCATTATTAAATATGAATAACTTGTCTCTTCTTGCTCTTGCATGCACACTGCGCATGAATGAATGAATGAAAAAAGTGTTGGTGTCCAGGTGTCCAGACATTTCTTTTCTTCTCATAAAATTTCTGATACAACAGGAACTTTAGAAATCATTTAGCTCAGCTCCCTTCGTATCACCTAGGAAGAAACTGAGGCCCAGAAAAGGGAAAATGACTTGTTTATAGCCACACAGTTACTTAGTAGAAGAATGAAGATTAAAATTCGGATCTTCTACCTAGTGTCTCTTTCCCAGTATCATACAGAGCTAAAAATATACCTAGACCCTCATAACCCCCAACTTCTGCATCACATCCTGATTTTGTTTTTCTTTTGCCTGAGTTCCAGATGCCTGAAATACAGGACAACTGCTGGTGCTCAGTCAGAGCAGACTGACCTTCGTAGTTCTCTCATTGAATGGATGAAACAGGAAAGTTGTCTGGTTTAAGAAAATAAAACAGCCTTTCTCTTCCTTTGTTCCTTCTAGAAGAACAGCCAGTAGCAAAGAGGGACGTGGTAGATGTGTTTTTTAATAGGAATGTGAGATTGTAGTATTTATTTGGCTTTTTCCTTTGTGGTTGGTGCTGAAGCTGAGGACTGAGATAGGGTAATTCACAAAATATGGTGGCAGAGATAGGCAAAGGACCGTGGCTCTCCTTCTGACCCTGGTTTCTTCTCCCCCTGGTACTGGGTAAAAATGTTTTTTGGAGCTCTCTGCCTCCGTGTCATGAAAAGAATCGACTGGGACAAGAGGCAACATGGTATTATGGAAAGAGTCCTGCTCTGGGAGGCGGTAGAGTCAATTTCTAATCTCAGCTCTGCTCCAGAGTCACTGTGACCTTGGCCAGGTAACTTCCCTTTCCTAGGTTTCATACTGAGAAGAGAAAGAGGTTGAACTAAATTATCATAGGATCAGAGATTTAGAGCTGAGGGGACTTGAAGGCAGCTAGATGATGGCAGGCTGTTGGGCTTGCAGTCAAGAAGACTGGTCTCACACTTGTTGGGTGATTCTGGGAAGGTCAGTTGGCTTTTGTCTGCCTCAGTTTCATCAACTGTATAATGGGGATGATAATAGCCCCTACCTCTGAGAGTTGTGAGGGTCAAATAAGATGATCACTGTCAAGCTCTTAGCATAGTACCTGGCATACTGTGGGTACTTACTGACCAACCTACCCCCCTCCCTTTCCTCTCTTCTTCTCTTCCTTCTCTCTCTCTCCTTCCTTCCCTCCCTTCCCCCCTCATTTTACAGTGTTTAGCTCTTGATAGTCAGTGCTTTATAGTGATTCTGATTGACTTACCTTACAGGTGAGGATATTGAGGCCCAGGTTGGTTTTGGCTTTACCCAAGGTCAAAAGAGTAGGACAAGTGAAAGGTAGATTTTAATTTCTGTGATGGTGGTGATTTCAGGACACTTCAAAAAATTCATTTTAATTTGACAAACATGTATAAACCTCCCACTCTTTACACAGCAAATGCACAGTTATACCTGAATAGCTTATCTGTGACTTAATTCTTTGTACTACTAAGTTTGGCACTATCCTGATTTTTTAGATTTGCTAAGAAATTACTGCTTTGCAGTCAATTTTCTGCATGAGGTAGGTTTATAATAACAGCAATGATGGTAATAAGATAATAACAACAGCATCCTAGTGACTCAAGGTTTGCAGAGTAATTTGTTCCCTGTAGCCTGTGAAATAGGTAGCTCAAGAGTTATTACTGTATATTACAGATGATGAAACCAAGACTCTGAGAAGTGAAATGACTGCTTCCTGGTCATAAAAGTATTATTTAAGACAGAATTGGAATGTTGATCTGATTTACACATATAGTATTATTTTGCCACTTTGCCTCTGGATTTTCTTATTTCAACGTTTTGATCCCAAGGTTTTTTCCTTCTGTCAGTGGATGTAGTTCTGGGTTACCTTCACTATGTAGTTATCTGAGAGAGAGAGAGAGAGAGAGAGAGAATGTGTGTGTGTGTGTGTGTGCATGCTCTGCAAGGATGGAGAATTACTTCTGGAAGAAAAATTTCTGGAAGTTACTAGTAACAGAGAAAATTTGTTTTCAAAAGCAAACAAAACCTAAACCATCATGTCCCCCAGATGCAAATGTAAATGGCTTTTTCATTATCTGCTGTTTGGGATTATTCAAACCAAATCCCCTCCCTCTTATTATTGTGTATTGCTGTTGTTTAAACAAGAAAAAGGAAAACTCGGGATGTGTATGTGTGTTTATATATATGTGTGTGTGTGTGTGTGTATGTGTCTTTCAGTATGCATGCCTACATCTGTATCTGTATATATAACTGTATGCATTTGTATGTGTCTGTGTATGTACACATAAGCATACACACATGCATACACATACAGCTATCTTCATGTATTTGAAGGACTGTGCTCTAGAGGCTTGGCGTTCTCCGAGGGCCTTTAAACAAAGGCTCAGTAATCGCTTCTCAGGAATGTTTTTTTCAAGTCCGCGTTGGACTCAATGGGCAATTCAAAGATTTTGTGTCTTCAAATCAAGCGCTTTTTCTGCAGTAACCTAGAGCTGTGCTGAAATCCCCAGAGGCCCAGCATGCATCTCCAGAGTTAGACGAGGCCCCCAACAGGGTATCTTTTGGAGTGACTTTAGGCTTCAGTCAAAAGTGGAACCTCCCCTGGTCTCCATAAAATTGAGATGAGGAGCAGGATGCCCCAGGCATGGTTGTCCTGCATGTCATAAGGGAGCTACTTTGTGAATTCATTTTCTGACTCATGCTCACTTAGCCAGTGGTTCGCTTTCATGTGCTGGAACCCTTGCAGGAGGTTCTGGAAATATATCTCTATGAAAGTGCCTCCCCTCTCTTTGGAAGATTGAATGTATTTTTCTTTTGGCAAGTCAGAAGTATCAACATTAAGTATATCTTTATGCTGAAGCCAGACTCTGAGAAGAATTGGAAATTGTTCTCATCTCTCATGATCTGGCTGGCAAATCAAATCTTGACCTGTGAATCATCGGTTGTGATCATTTCTTTTTATATTCTGAGTGCCAAAGTATTCTTCCTGCCTCTTGTCCCAAAAACCGTGCTTATGGACAGAGCACAGGTTGCTTATTAAGCTTGAGCTGTGTCTCCAGTTGGATATTGCAATGAGAGAGGAAATGAATCATCAATATAGGATTCTTTGTTTTTTGCTCGAAGACATAAAAAATACTAGTTGTTCCATTGCTTGTTCCCAGTTCTAGTGAATGAGAATAAGAAAAGGTTATAGACTCAATAATACATTGGGACAATTGATCAAATTAAAGAAAAAAAGCCAAACCAAAAATAACTTAAGCTTATTCTTGCTTAGCTATATGTATTATGTATTTTAGAAACTCAGAATATCTTAAATGTTTATTTTAATCAATAGGTCTGTCTTTATTTTCCATAAAGTCTCTGACCAGAGATGCTGCTGTTGGGATGCTGAAGACCCTAGATTTCTTGCTGTTATGTAATGGAAGCTAGGGAGGGGGGTACTACTATAAGACAGGAAATAAACCTGATGACTCAACCCATTTCTTTCCCACCATGAGGTAGCCTTCTGATAGAAGCCAAGTGCTGGGTTTATAAAAACAGAAGTCCTAGCCTCTGGCCCTGAGAGTTGGCCAGTTCAATGATAAATCCTTTAGGAAAAGTGTGCTTCCAGTAGTTTAGGGAACAGATATTCTTCCAGAAGAGAGGGTTGGACAGTTTAACCAAGGAAAATGTTTCACAAAGGAGAAGATGACTTTAACAATGAAATTCTGACAATGCAGTTTTTCTAACTATCTTCACTGAAGAAGAGAGCAAATAACTGGGAGGTTTCCAAGCAGACTGGGCAGACAATTACTTTGTGGTTACACAAAGGGGTTTCTTGTTTGGGTGTTGTTTGGACTAACATGTCTCTGAAATTCCTCCTTGTTTGTTTTGGTGCTTTGTTGTTCTCTGTTGTTCCTTGAGAAGTAGCGTCAGGGAATAGAAGGAGTGAGAGACCACTTGATGAGCTGCTGTAGGTCTTGGGGACAAAAAAAAATCCAAACACAAAACCAGAGCACCAAAAGAGAAGTTGTGTCATAAAGTCAGCAAGCTTTGGTGACCCCTTCTGAAGCCTTTTCTATCCTTTCGGTTATGTGTATGTCAAAAGTTATGGGATTTTTGCAGAATTAGGTGAAGCTCACCTGTCTGAGGCTTCAGTCCCCTCTCAACCTAACTTGTTTTATCTTTCCTAGGGTCTCAGAATTGGAAGGGATGGTAGGAGTCATTTAGTTCAATGTAAGACCATTCTCTTTGATAGAGAAGCATGTTAGGAAATGAAGACTTCTCTTCTTTTTTTATTTTTTATTTCATTTTTTAAAATTTATTTTAAGTTTTCAAGATTCATTTCCACAAAATTTTGAATTCCAAATTTTCTCCCCATCTTCCCCCTCCCCCCACCCCAAAGTGCTGAGCATTCTAATTACCCCTACCACCAATCTGCCCTCCCTTCTAACATCCCTCCCTTCCCTTATCCCCATCTTCTCTTTTGTCCTGTAGGGCAAGATAAATTTCTGTACCCCATTACCTGTATTTCTTGGTTCCTAATTGTATGCAAGAATAATACTCAGTAGTTCTTCCTAAAACTTTTGAGTTCCAACATCTCCTCCTTCCTCCCTCCCCACCCATCCCCATTGAGAAGGCAAACAATTCAGTATAGGTTACATATATGTAGTTTTGCAAATGACTTCCTTAATATTCATGTTGTGTAACACTAACTATATTTCCCTCCATCCTATCCTGCCTCCCATTTCTTCTATTCTGTCTTTTGACCCTGTCCCTCCCCAAGTGTTGACTTCTAATTGCTCCCTCCTCCCATTGCCCTCCCTTCCATATCCCCCCCACCCTGCTTATCCCCTTCTCCCCCACTTTCCTGTGGTGTAAGATAGGTTTTCATACCAAAATGAGTGTGCATTTTATTCCGTCCGTGAGTCAAATGTGATGAGAGTAAGCTTCACATTTTCCCTCTCACCTCCCCCCTTTTCCCTCCATTGAAGTCTTTTTCTTGCCTCTTTTATGAGAGATAATTTGCCCCATTCCATTTCTCCCTTTCTCCTCCCAATATATTCCTCTCTCACCGCTTAATTTCATTTTTTTAAGATATGATTCCATCCTATTCTATTTACCCTGTGCTCTTTGTCTCTCTCTCTCTCTCTCTCTCTGTGTGTGTGTGTGTGTGTGTGTGTGTGTGTGTAATCCCACCAACTACTTAGATACTGAAAAAAGTTTCAAGAGTTACAAATATTGTCTTTGCATGTAGGAATGTAAACAGTTCAACTTTAGTAAGTCCCTTATGATTTCTCTTTGTTGTTTACCTTTTCATGCTTCTCTTGATTCTTGTGTTTGAAAGTCAGATTTCTTCAGCTCTGGTCTTTTCATCAAGAACACTTGAAAGTCCTCTCTTTCACTGAAAGACCCATTTTTTCCCCTGAAGTATTATACTCAGTTTTGCTGGGTAGGTGATTCTTGGTTTTAGTCCTAGGTCCTTTGACTTCTGGAATATCATGTTCTGTGCCCTTTGGTCCCTTAATGTAGAAACTGCTAGATCTTGTGCTATCTTGATTTTTCAAATTGTTTCTTTCTAGCTGCTTCCAATATTTTCTCCTTGACTGGTAAGTCTAATTTGGCCACAATATTCCTAGGACTTTCTCTTTTTGGATCTCATTTAGGAGGCGATCAGTGGATTCTTTCAATATTTACTTTGCCCCCTAGTTCTAGAATATCAGGGCAATTTTCCTTGATAATTTCATGGAAGATGATGTCTAGGCTCTTTTTTTGATCATGGCTTTCAGGTAGTCACATAGTTTTTAAATTGCCTCTCCTGGATCTGTTTTCCAGGTCAGTTATTTTTCTAATGACATATTTCACATTATCTTTCATTTTTTCATTCTTTTGGTTTTGTTTTGTGGTTTCTTGGTTTCTCAGAAAGTCATTAGCCTCCATCTGTTCCCTTTTAATTTTAAAAACACTATTTTCCTCAGTGAGCTTTTGAACCTCTTTTTCCATTTGACTAATTCGGCTTTTTAAAGCATTCTTCTCCTCTTTGGCTTTTTGAATCTCTTTTGCCAATTGAGTTAGCCTACCTTTAAAGGTGTTACTTTCTTCAGCAATTTTTGAGTCTCCTTTAGCAAGTTGTTGACTCCCTTTTCATGCTTTTCTTGCATCTTTTTCATTTCTCTTCTCAATTTTTCCTCCACCTCTCTTACTAGATTTTCAAAATTCTTTTTGAGCTCTTCCATGGCCTGAGACCATTGAATATTTATTTTGGATGTTCAGGATACAGAAGCCTTGACTTTTACATCTTTCCCTGATGGTAAGCATTGTTTTTCCTCATCCAAAAGGATGGGAGAAGATATCTGTTCACCAAGAAAGTTACCTTCTGTGGTCTTATTTTCCTTTATCAAGAGTAGTGTATACTCTAGGGATCTGTAAGATCTCACTTCCTCCAAGGTGGCACAGTCAAGCCATGTACACTGGTCTGAGAGCAACCAGAAACTTTTGTGCCCAGAATCTGTGAATGGTAGTTTCCTCTCTACAACCACTTGGCCTCCAGTTCCACCAAGCCAGAACTGGGGGCTGAGAGTCAGATAAGCTGCTCAGTTGCCCCAGGGGTTTTATGATTCAACAATGGATGCAGGCTGCTGTGCCAGTTGCTGCCACCACAATGTGGCCTCTGCTGTGGCTTGAGGCCGAAGGTATGGGAAGCCCCTCCTCCCTTCTCAGCTAGCTGAAAAAACTCTCTCACTGACCTTTGGCACCTGTGGGTTGAGGGATCTGCAAACCACTGCTACTGCAGCTGGGGATTCTGCCCCTGCGGCCTGTTTGAGTCCTCCTTCCAGAGCTGTGCAGTGCTACCAAGGCTGGGCTGGGCTGGGCTCTTCTCCTCGTCCAGTGCAACAGACCTTTCCCATTGGCCTTTCAGGTCATGCTGGGCTAGAAGTCTCCACTCTGTTGTTCTGTGACTTCTGCTGCTCTAGTATTTGTTGAGAGTCTTTCTTTACAGGTATTTTATAGGCTGTGGGGGAAGAGCTAGTGTATGTGCATCTTTCTACTTTGCCATCTTGGCTCTGTGCCGAAGAGTTCTCTTCTAGAGAGAACATCTCTAGATCTCATCTGTCTTCTAGAGAGAGCATCTCTCAACATTATGCTTTCTGCCTCAACCTGTACCTTTTCCTTTCCCTTCGTTGTCTTCCTGGCCTGAAAATTGTTTTAAAAGTTACTCTTGTACTTTTGTAAGTACTCTTGTAAACCTCGCTTTATTCTGGGTCCATTCATGTTTGGTGAAGTGTGCCCATCCTTCCGTTCTATTTGTACATGGTGAGCTTATTAGGAGAATTCCCAAAACAGTTACATAGTTTTCTTTGTCATATAAATAAAATTATAAAAGACTTTACAAGTTACCTAGTTCAACCCATACTTGTTCAAGAAGTCCCTCTACAGTGTCACCAACAGTAGTCACAGACAAACAGCAACCTCTAAGGATGTCACAAAATCCAGCCCCCGTTTCAGAGGAGCTCAACTTTGGTTGTATTGTGGATCCCTTTGACAACTTAATTAAGTCTATGGACCCCTTTCTTCAGAATAATGTTGCCAAATGCTTAGGATGAAACATATAGGATTAGAGAGAAAATCAGTTGCATTGAAATATGGTTATGAAAATATTGAACAAGTTCACAGACCCTCAGTAAGAACCCTTGCTTTATTTGAAGTCTTGTGGTTGAACAGCTGCTATTGGACAGCTCTGATTGTCAAACGACAAAGTCAAAGGACTTCTTTGCAAATTCTGCCCATTGATTCAAAGAAAACAAGTCCTACTTCCCCTCAACAGCCTTTCAGATACTTGTAGATTAGCTACCATGGTCACCTTTACCCTACCCTACCCTTCTACTCAACAACCCAAGTTTGTGCAACCAACCTTTTCTTGTCAGTTTTGAAACTCATCATGTTGGTCACCTTCCTCTTGGCATTCTGCAGTTTGTAAATATATGTCCCCTAAAATATAGTGCCCAGAGTTAAGTATACAGTATTTCAGGTGTGGTTTAACAAGGTCAGAGTAAATGGGGACTATCATCCCCGTTGTCAGGGGCTGTTGTGTTTTTCTTAATACAGCCTTAGATTAGATTCGATTAACCTTGTGGGCTACCATGTTTTTCTTCTGACTCATACTGAGCTCACTCTCCACTAAAATCCTAGGTCTTCTTCACATGAGTGATTGGATAGCCATGTCTCATATGTCTCATATGGTCCCATGCTCAGGAGGTTGATTTTTCTTGAACTCATGCGTAAGGCTTGAATCTCAATAAGAATAAATTTAATACTGCCCTATTGAGATCTTTTTTGCATCTGATGGTGTTGTTCAATATAAAATATTGCCCTTTTCTCCCTTCTTTATTGGGGATAGTTAGAAGAATTGCATTATCAGAATTTCATTTTTAAGGTTATCTTCTCCTTTGTAAGACATTTTCCTTTGTTAAATTTTCCAAATCTCTCTATTGGAAGAATATTTGTTTCCTAAATTGTTGGAAGCATATTTTCCTAAAGGATTTGTCACTGAATTGGCCAATTCTCAGGGCCAGAAGCTAGAGCCTCTTCTGTTTTTATATCCCAACACTTAGCATGGTGCCTTACACATAGTAGGTGCTTCTTAGATATTTGCAAGATTGGATTAATTCAGTAGAAAGAACACAGACACTGGAGTCATAGGAGCCGGATTCAAATGACACCTCTGATTATTGCCATGTGGATGACTTTGGACAAGTTGTGAGTCTCAGTTGCTTCATCTGTAAAAGGAGAAGGTTGGACTCTACATCTGTGATTCCCAAGTTTAGTATTTGTATTTGGTTGGGTCTGTTTTCTCAGGCATTTTTTCAGAACCTCTTCTGCTACTCAGGCTAAGTTGAGGTGGCCATGTTCTTCCAAGTTTCTGTTAGCTTCCATTTCGTTAACCTATTTCCATTGTTGATCTGAATTGAAACTGCTAGTTTTGAAGGTTTGTGAAGGTCCCTTTATTACTTCCTTCACCATCTGTAGTTGTTGCAAAACCCATGCTTTTATTTTTTTTAAGAAGTTCTAGAAAGTAATTTTCTTTTAAATGAGCAGTTTTGTTTGCAGCAACAGGCCTGTACTTGACCGTGCATTTGCTCGTTAGCCTCATTAACACGTTATTGGTTGGGTCCTTCTGGAACCTCCTGGGAAATGAAATGATTCATCTCTTGAGGTTAGCTAGAGTTAGAGGAACTTATAAATAGAAGTAATTAGGCAATGTGCAAAAGACTGGATTTCCAGGATTATTACAAAGCAGACAGATGCTGCTCATCATTTATGATGAGCAAGACAACTTCATTCGATTTGTATCTATGTGAAAGGAAGGGGATTGAAAAGGTCGGCTCATCCCCTCCTGTATTTTAAACCATCCCAGAAGGTAGAAATTTTTCCTCTTAAAACCCTGAAGGAAGGCATTTTTTTTTTTAGCTTCCCTCTACCATTGCCTAATGATCCTCACCATTATTAGGTTCTTTAGGATAAAGCTAAATCATTCCTATTCTGGGGTGATATATATGGATAAAAGTCAGAGTACAATAGAAAATACTGTTTCGTGTACTTTTGAAATGATTTTGACATGTATTATATATGATTTTTAAGTTACACATAAATAATGTTACACATAGAAATATAATTTATAATATACAGCTTATAAATATATCAAATGTAATTTATAATACATAATTTATAAATATGTCAAATATGTAATATATATTTCTTATGGTCTTATTTATTATTCCAGGCCCAGCACTTAAAGTTTGAGGGATGCAAAAATTATTCTCAATCAGTAAGCATTTATTAAGTACTCACTGTGTGCCAACACATTGTGCTAGGTGCTGTAGATACAAAGATGAAAACCAAACCATTCCTGTGCTTAAGGACCTTTACATTCTCTTGGGGAGATAATATGTGAACATATAAATATAGGAAACAATAAATACAAGAGAGTTTCCATGAGGGAGGCATCAGTAGCTGTGTCTTACATGTTATGTAACTATGATTCTCACTGCTGTATACATGTGAGTTTGATTTTTCTTGAACCTAAATAAGACTTAAGTTTTAGTAAGGATTAATATAATACCTGTTATTCCTATATGTGGAGGTTTTTTTTTGGATACTGCTTATGATTATCCAACATAAGATCCTGCTCCCTTTTCCTCTGTCACTGGGGTTACTGTATCATCAGAATTTCATCTTACATATTTCCTCATCCTTTGTGGTCCTTTTTTTGGGGGTCAGGAAGGGCTTCATATGGCAAGTGGTGTTGGAACCCAGCTTTGAAGAAAATTAGTCATTCCAGGAGGTGGAGGTGAGCAGTGAAATGCATTGTAGGCATGGGGTGCAACGGGGTTGGAGAGGGCAGGGCACAACCTGTGCAAAGTCATGGAGGTGAGATAGGGACTGTTGTGTATGTGTTAGAGTCAGAAGGCCAGTTGGCTGGACCATGGAGTATGTGACAGAGAGTAATGAATGCATAATAAGCCAGCAAAGGCAGGTGGGAAATAGACTGTTAAAGCTTTAATGCCAAACAAAGAAATTTGTCTTTGGAGCTCACATTCTCGTAGAGGACAAATGAGACCTGTACAGCAATCAGTAGGATGCAAGGTAAAATGTCATAAGGATAAAAGAGGAACTCTGCTGATTTGCTATAAGAAATCTGAGGAGGGAAAGATCATTTTCACCTGGGATATATCAAAAAAGACTTTGTTCTGAAGAACTAAACCTAAAATCTCAAATACGTATGAAAAATGAAGACAGAGTATATTTTTTTAATGTAATTTGAGATAAAAAGAAAGATTGTAGGATGGTTTCTAACCCTAGGTTAGTGGGGAACTCACTCTCCAGGTAATTTTTCACAAGGACAAAATTTAAAATTATTGTAATAAGTAAACGGAACATTGCCTGTCTTCCTGGGCTCAGTTCCCTGCCCTGAGGCTATTTAATATAGGGAGTTTTAACCTTATGAATTTCCTTGTTTTTGTTTGGGTAGGTACAGTACCAATGAAGGGGAGACCTGGAAGACATTCAGCTTCTCAGAGAAGCCTGTTTTTGTGTACGGGCTTCTCACTGAACCTGGAGAAAAGAGTACCATATTCACCATTTTTGGGTCTTACAAAGAGAATGGGCACAGCTGGCTGATCCTTCAGGTTAACACAACAGATGTGCTAGGTGAGTAAATCTTCAGGGGACACCTCCTCTGCTGCCACCATCTTGGTAATCGTTACTGCATGGGTTAGTCAACACTGAGTATCTGCTGTGTTTAGAACCTTCCTAAACCAGGCACTCCAGAGAGATACAAAAGAAGGAAACTATCTTTACCCTCTAGGGGCTTATTGTCTGATTGGAGAAGGTGATCATGGGTGTAAATAACAAAGCAAAATATCAGAAATCTGCAGAAAAAGCAAATGCAAATTAATGCCTCCATGGAGAGGCATAAGCTAATTCTAGGGGTGAATGAAGTGTTTATCTATGTTAGTCCTACAGTTTCTATTTCTTATCTCCTTCTTACGGTAGTGTAAATGCTTTCCAAAATAAGTCCAGTGGTATTATGAAGCCCCTGTGCCATTGAGATCCCATCCTACACTGCTGGATGAATCAAGTGAAGGGCAGCATCCCTAAATCAGGTTATCTTCCAAATCTTCTATACATATCTTTAAGATTTGCCAAGTGTCTTATATAGAGCTTGACAACTCTAAAAGATAGGTGCTATTATTATCATCCCTATTTTATAGGTGAGGAACCCGAGGCTCAGAAGAGTTACATAAATTACCCGGGGCCATAGAACTGATATCAAAGGCAGGATATAATCCTCTTTCCTTCTGACTCCAAAATCCAGTGTATTTTTCTTCCAGACCCCAGGTCTGTTTCCTCATCTGTAAACACTAATAATTGCTCATTGTCTACATGCCACTCTGAGATTTACAAAGCACTTTCTTTACAGCAACCACAGCATCCCTATTTTATAGATAAGGTGACTGGGAATTTAATGACTTGGCATGGTCACACAGCTAGTGAGGACCAGGGTCATGATTCAGCTGGAGGTCTCCTGACAGGTCCGAGGCTCTTTCTGTTACACATTGTAAAATGAAGGACTTAGATACTGTATAATCTCTAAGGCTACTTTTGTCTCTTGTGTGGTTTGGTTATCTGGAGAATCATTAAGGCCAGGGTTCTACACTGTTTTTGTGTGTATGGACCCCTTTACAGTCAGATAAAGTCTGTGGAGCCCCTCAGAATATTGTTAAACATGTAAAATAAAATATGCAAGATTTCATAGGAAATAAATTCTATTGAATAATTATCAGAATATTTTTAAAAAAATTTTACATTTTCCCCTGAAATCTTTCCATAGATTCAACCCATATTCTAAGGGAATTTCTTAGATACTTTAGAAATTCTTAAATTCAAAATATCCCCTTTGACTTAGATTGGCTGATGAGTTTGCAGCTTTTATAAACTAGCTAAATGAATTCAGTTTGATTCAGCAAATGTTTACTAAATGCCTACCATGTGCAAGATACCAAGAATACAAAGACATAAGACTGTTCCTGATTTCAAGGTATTGACATTTCATGGGTGTGTGTGTGTGTGGGGGGGTGTATGTGTGTGGAGGAGTGTGTGTGATTTACATCATGTATGTGAAAAGGTTCAGGAAAAATTGAGGAAAGAGGGAGTATTAACAACCGGAGGGATCAGGGAAGGCCTCACAAAAGCCCCAGTACTAAGTTTTGAAGGAAGCAGAATCATCTGGGCAGAGGTGTGCTGGTAAATATTTAACAGCCGGCTCTGGGGGGCAGAGGAGGGTGTGGAAATGTATATGCTACATATACTTTATGTTTAATCTGTATTATTTACATTTTAAAATTCTAGCTAATCCACAAAGTGATAAATGAAGCCAACTCCTGAGTGTAAATGCTCACACTGAAAATTTAACAGTTGGCTCTCCAGAGCCAGTATGTGCTAGCTCCAGGCTACCCTGAATTGTGAGAGGCAGAGATAAGAAGGGACTGTATTCCAGATGTGGGGGATGACTTCTGTGAGTGGGTGAAGACAGGATATAGAATGTTGAGCTTGGGAATCAGATCATAGACTGGTTTTTCTGGAACATGAAAGATATGAAGAGGAGTATTATTACATATGTGGCAACTGTATTGTGGAGGGCCTTGAATGCCACAAATTTGTATTTCTCTCCTAGGGGCAGTGTGCAGGCAATAAAAAGGGTTTTCTTTGAGTAGGATAGTTGGTATATATATTTTTTATATTTTTAAACAGAATGGAAAGTGGATTGTGGAGAGTTGATATTAGAGACAAGGTGAGCACTGAGGAGGTCATTGTGTTAGTCAACATGAGTGACAGTGAAAGCCAGTATAGGGTAATGGGTGTGTGATGTGGTAGAAGTACAGTTAGCAATACTTGGCAACTTACTAGAAATGAGGGTAGGGAGGGAGAAAGGGGAGGAGTTAAAGACAACAGAGTTTTTGAAACTAGGTAACTGGAAGATGGGGCAAGGTTAGAGGGGAAGATGATGAATGAGTCAGGACACTGGGGCATCTCATGTTGGTGACTGCTACAGATATTTTTTTTTTTTTTGCCTCCTCAGGGGTTCCTTGCTCTGAGAATGACTATAAGCTGTGGTCACCATCTGACGAACGGGGGAATGAATGTTTGCTGGGGCACAAGACTGTTTTCAAGCGGAGGACTCCACATGCAACGTGCTTCAATGGAGAAGATTTTGATAGGCCTGTGGTAGTCTCCAACTGCTCCTGCACAAGGGAGGACTATGAATGGTAGGTGCCAGGAGTCCATCGGCTAGAGCTGAGAAGGGCCTCTGCACACAGCAGATCTTACCGGAGCAACGAGCTAAGCAGGGAAGAGGGTGCCCATTTGGGGTCATGTCTTCACTAGGAACCCTCTTGGTATTGATAAAGCACTTCAGTCCTGGCATCAGGAGACCTTGAGTTAAATCTTAGCTTTTATACTTTCAGCTGTGTGACCATTTTACCAGATGAGGAGACCAAAGCTGAAGAGAAATGACATACCTATTCAGGATGTGTCTGAGCTGATATTGTAGGCCAGGTGTCCCGGTCCCAGGATCAGTGCTCTTCAAATTGCATTATTCTGCCTTCCTGTGAGTCTAGATGCTCAAAAAATGGGAAATACGTTTCTGAGCAATACTTCTGAACAAAACTTCAACTTCTAAATTCATTTTTAGGAATAACAGACTCTTGAGAGGTGTTCAGATACACGTAGATATGAATAAATTGGGGAGCATTGCTAATTATTGGAAAAATAGTTATAATACAATGCCTTTACATATAAATGATCGTATTGTTGCCTACGGCACTTAGGACATCTCCTCCAACTCACACACATGCACATAGACATGCATGCATGGCTCCTAACAGAACTACCCAAGGTTCAAATGACTCTCATGGGTCCATATCTGCACAGAGCAATAGCTCATGAGCTCTCACTAATGTATTTACTCTTTCTACACTCACCCACGAAAGACAGTTAATTCAAAACTCACTTACTTATTGAAAGAGCTTAGTAAGAAAAGTCAGACTAAACTGTTCCTCCATAAATTCGAGCTACATCTCCTAAAAATGCATGTGATATCAGTGGGCTGAGGGTGCGTGTCTAGAAATCATGAGCACATGTATACATAATATAGTTACTAGCATTTAAGTAGTCCCCACTATGTGCCAGGCATTGTGCAGGCACTTCACAACTAGTGTCTCATTTTGATTCTCATAGCAATGTCGGGAGCTAAGTGCTGTTATTATCTCCATTTTGCAGTTGAGTAAACTGAGATGGTTAAGTGACCCAGGTAGTAAGTGTCTGAGGCCAGATTTGAACTTAGATCTTCCTGACCTCAGGCCCAGCACTCTACCCCCTGCACTCCTAGCTGCTAACTCTTACTTCTCTTGCTGCTGGTCTTCTGGTATTTCCTGATAATGCCGTTGCACTGTCCTCATTGGGCATGCTCCTTAATGGATGTGTTCTCTCTGCTGGGCATGATGCTATTACCTTTTCCCTACTGATTTCAGGGTGCCTCCTTGGCATGGTAGAATGCTGATCTCATTATAGCTGCTGAGCATGGTTGTTTCTACTGGCTATTGTTGCCCTCTGTCACCAGCTTCTGGGTCTCATCTCTCCAGAACCAACCATTTCCTGGACGTCTTAGTTCTAGCCTGCTACCCTGGATAGTGGCTAGTGACCAGATTCTTTCCCTGTTAAAGGAGGCAGAGAATTCTGTAGTTGTGGCTACCACACCCATCTGAGAAAAACCAGGCAGGCTTCCCCTTGCAGGAAAAGGTTAAATGTTTTCTACCACTAAGCTCAGAGATCTGAACTCCCTTTTTTGGACAACTATTTCATTTAAGATTAGACATTCCCAACATCTTCTCTGACTTAGCATACTAGCAGAATGGAGCCAGAACCAGAGGTAAGTCCAGGTGGCCCCATCTTCTTCTATCTATATCTCGCCTAAATTTCTGCCTTTTTAAGGCATATCTGACAGCAGCAAATCTCTTTTGCTTTTGATTCTGTCTTTTCAGCAGCAGAGACACCTAGTTTTCTCCTTGTATTTCTAGTATACACACAGGGAAACTCTGTTGAGGCAGGTTGATTTAATAAAGATAAATGACAATTTTCTGTTAGTGTATATTTATGGAGAAATCTTTTTTGACTTACAGAATTTTTGGACTAAAAGGGACTTTAAAGATAATCTTGCCCAGTACTCACTTCCATTTACAGATGAAGAAAATGAGAATTTGAGGGTGCTCTCATATCAAAGACAGACCCGTGATTCCAGCAATCATTTAGACCGTTAGTGGGCCAAAGTCATGTGTCTTAGTTGAGGCAGTGCTAGGGACCAGAGGCCTAATGAGGCTTATAGAGGTTCATTCATTCTCATTCAGTAAGTGTATATTTGAGTACCTGCAGAACTGGGGACCTGAGGCCTGTGGAGGTTAATTCATTCAGTCAGAGTATTTTTGAGTACATACCTTGTGTCCACTCAAGTGGTCTTTGTACTATAGTCATCACTATATGAAGCAAAGGGATGGGTTTCCTAATTCCTCCACCCTTCCTGCCCCCATTCTTAACCTTTTTCTTCTTTCTAGTGATTTTGGCTTCAAGATGAGTGAAGATCTCTCATTAGAAGTTTGTATTCCTGATCCTGAATTTGCCAGTAAACCCTTCTCCCCTCCTGTGCCCTGTCCTGTTGGTTCTACTTACAGGAAGACAAGAGGGTACGTATGTACTATGAGAGTTCTTATGGCATCATGGCAGGAAGAGCCTGGTGTTCTGTTATCATAGACAGACTTGTGTTTGGGGGGGGTGATCTCCTGACCTACCCCCAGAATGTTAGAGTTGGAAGTGATCTCAGCAGCCACTTAATTCGAGCCATACCTGAAGAACCTGCATGGCACATCCTGTCCACTTGTCATCCAGCCTTCCTTTGAAGACTTCCAATGGGTGTGTGTGTGCACGTGGCGGGACTTACTACCTTTCAAGGCAGTCCATTCTACCTTTGGGTTGTTCTAATTGTTAGGAAGTTTTTTCCCCCAGATATTAAACCTATAGCTTTTTTCTTTTTTTTTCAACTTCTACCCATTGGCCCTCGTTCTGCCCTCTGGGGTCAAACAGAACTAGGCTAATCCCTCCTCAATCCTTCAATACTTAAAAGATAGCTAAATGGTGCAGTGTTTAGAACTTTGGATCTGGAGTAAGGGCAACCTGAGTTCAAGTCAAACCAAATCAAAGCCTTGGATACTAGCTGTGTGACGCTGGGCAAGTCACTTAACTTCTGTCTGTCTCAGTTTCTTTTTCTTTAAAATAGGGATGATGATAAAATCTATCTCCCAGGGTTATTATGATGACAAAAAGAGCTTATATTTGTGAAATGTGCTGCAAACCTTAATGCATTATACGAATGCTATTTTAATATTATTGTCTTCTCTCTCCCCCCCTCCCAAGTTTTCTCTTCTCAGCTAGATATTCCTGGTTTCTTCAATGTTGCCCTCTGCTGGATGCTCTCTGAAAGTACTGATATCCTTCTTAAAGAATGATGCCCAAATCTGGATATGGTACTTTAGATATGGCCTAGTCAGGGCAGAGTCCAGAAGGACTATTGCATCCTTTTTCCTGGAGGTTCTGCTTCTCTTAAGGAGGCTCAAGAACCCATGGTGACCTTCTTGGTTTTGCTGTTATCATACTTGTGAGTCATCTCCTGAGTCTTTTTTGGTTTACTGTCCAGCCTTGCTTCCCCCATTTTCTCCTGGGGAAGTCAGGTCTTGGAATCCAGCTGTAAGACTCCACATTTGCCCTTGGTGGATTCATCCCAACGCTCCAGCGTGTCAAGATCTTTTTGGCTCCTGACTGTCTTTCCATCTTTGTACCATCTGAAAACTTAATGAGCATGCTGAGTATACCTTTATCTAGGTCATGGATAAAGACAGTCTGGGGCCATGCCTCAATCCCTGGGTCAAACCACTGGGTGCTTCATTGCCGGTTGACATGAAGGCCTTAGTGAGTCATACGCTTGGAGTCTAGTCACTTGGCTAGTTCCACATCTGTCCATCATGCTGGCAGTACGTTCACATTCCCACCTTTCCTCTCAGAATCACATGAGAGGCTTTCTCAAATGTTAAAAACTAGGTAAACTAGATAGGCAGCGTTCTAGCTTAGTAAATGCTTTCCAAAATAGGAAAGAAGGTTTGTCTGACCTGACCTGTTCTTGAGAAGTCAGGCTGACTTCTTGTAGTTAAATTTTCCTTCTCAGCTGCTTGCTAACCAGCTCTTTCATACTCTGGTCTAGAATTCTGCTGACTGCATACTTTCTTTGCCTTTTTCTCTCCCATTGGAACAGTTGCCCTCCCGTGCTCCAGTAACGCCTCTCCTGTTGTCTGACATCCTTCAGATGTCCCGCTGGCGCAGTGACCACATGTGCCACTTCTTTTCAGTGCCTGAAGATAGAGCCCATTATCCTGCTATGATATTGTTTCTTCTTTCTTCCTCCCTCCTCCCTCCTCTTCCCCACTTCCCCCGCCCAAGTTTTCTCTTCTTGCTTCGTTTTTCCTGT
The DNA here is from genome assembly GCA_023548195.1 of Bettongia penicillata ogilbyi. NCBI lineage: Eukaryota > Metazoa > Chordata > Mammalia > Diprotodontia > Potoroidae > Bettongia > Bettongia penicillata. The sequence goes on along the minus strand of JAJHZJ010000311.1, from coordinate 900,788 downwards.
TTTCTTCAGTGGATTCTTGCATGGCACAGACTTTTGACTATTTGTTATTTTACTTGCCACTGTTGGGTGGGGAATCAGCAGCCTTGAGGCTACATGTGACCCTCTAGGTCCTCAAGTGTAGCCCTTTGAATCCAAATTTCACAGTTTGGATTTTAATTTATTTTTTATCTTTTAATTACTTATTATTATTATTTATTTTTATTATTATTAAGGGGATTTGTTCTGTAAAGTTTGGATTCAGTCAAAGGGCTACACTTGAGGACCTAGAGGGCTTAGATGTGGCTTCAAGTCTACAGGTTTCCCACCCCTGGTAGAACACAAGTGTTCTTTCTAAAAAGTAGTCCCAGGATTTAGATTTGGTCTGACAAGGGCACATTATGGTGGGAGTATTACGAGGAAGGCTGTAGTATAGAATACTCTGACCAGGGTATAATACAGCATAGGATACGTCACCCAGATGACTTGAATTCTTCTTGGGTAGCAGGATATTCTCTTGTTCTCTCCTAATTTATCTCAGGTGGCAACTCCTTGTGAATAATTTCTGTCATTTCCAATGCTAAGGATATTCTTAGCAGAGAAAACCGAAACAAAATAGGATCTCAGCAGCCCTGTCTTTCTCTGTTGCCATGTTGTTATCTCATTCATCCCAAAAAGCGCTTCCTCTGACTCGCCTCCTTTTCTCTGCCTAGCTTAACAAGAGGGCTCCCTTCGGGGTCCTTACCCTTCCTCACCACCTCTGTTGATTCTGAGTTCCGGTGTTCCTGATACTATTTTACAGAACTGTGCTATGCTTTTATAGTTAACCTTCATTGCATCCCCTTGCTTCTGTTTTCCATCTGTATCTTTTACATTTGTTGCTGATGTGTTTGTGTTGCATACACGTTGATCTCTAGATAAATCTCCATTCTCTTAGCATGTTGCCTGGCACATCAGTGTTTTTACTGTTGTTATGTTTACTATCTATGAAAGTACTTAGCATAGTGCCTGGCACATCGTAGGCACTTAATAAAGGCTTGTTCTCCACTATTCCCTCCGTCATTTCTACCCCAGCACCCAAATTGTTCCTGTAAGCATGAATGAAATCTAGAATAAAATTCCCTTCTTGTTGTTTCCTCCAGTTCTTAAAGGCTGAAGTCATCATTAAGGAAATTAAGGCTCTTTGCTTTCAACTTTTGTCCCAAGCTTCTGTTCCCTTTTCCTAGGCTTCAGAACATACCTCCTTTTTGCCTTAAGACTAGTGAGCTCTTCACTTTATGAATTGTCCTCCAAAGAGCTGTAACAGTATTCTTATCTTTAATTATGATACTATCACTAATAATTCCTTCCATTTTTAGAGCTTTTATTTTTGAAGTGTGTTCTTATCTTTGATGTTATTTGCTCTTACAATGATCCTGTAGATTATGGGAGATAAACAGGATTCTCCTATACAGAAGCAGCAGCCAGCCCAAGAGAGTATGGCAGCCATGGAACCTGAAAAGCCCTGTTTCTGAATTCATTCTCTGCCTGGTTCTTTTTCTGTTTACTTTGAAAGAAGCCAAATTAGTGGTCTTTCCCATTACTCTTCCCATTAGTTCTCTACTCAGGGACAAATAAAAATGGGCCCCTTACAGTCATCTAGCTGAATTTCTAGTTTTTCTGGGTAATATCTTCCTTAGTAATGTAAAGTCAAAGAGATGATAGCCCTTTGGGGAGCCCTGTAGAATGTATGTTTCTTTGTCTATATCAGGGATTCTTAGCGTTTCTTCTGTCATGGATCTCTTTGACAACTTGGTGAAATCTATAGACTCCTCAAAATCAGTATCTTTTAAATAATTGAAGAACTACCAACTTCCACATAGAGGTTATTGAAAATGTCTTTTTTTCATCCAAGGTCACAGACAAACCTCTCCCCCCACAGTTGGAGTTAAGGACTTCTGCTCTTACAGTCGCATGTTTCTTAATGGCCTGAGTGACTACATTCTCCACTATGAAATAGTGCTTTAAGATTGCTAAGCACTTTACAAAGTTTATCTCATTTTAGCCTTACAGCCACTCTGGAGATAGGTGCTTTTATGTTTATTTTACAGATGATAAAACTGAGGAAGATAGATGTTAAGTGACTTGCCCAGAGTCACATATCTAGTAATTATCTGAGGTCAGATTTGAGTTCAGGTCTTTCTGACTCTAGGGCCAGTTCTCTATCCGCTGAGCCAACTAAGACAGTGAAAGGGAAGGAATATAGTTTTTGTCTTTCTACCAGGCTCCTCCATTTATTCCCATTCTCTGCCATTGGGTTGTATTCTTAGGAAGAGCTTGGTCTTTGTTAGGATGTGGTAGCACAAAAAGCTGGATCCATTTGTATTGGTTACTGACATGTTGCTTCCTTCAGCTGCACCAGGGGCAGTACCACATCCCCTCCTTAGCAAATTTAATTTTTCCTTTACTGCTGTGAAGAGCTTCTGCAGATCTGGCTTGGCAGAACTGGGCTAAAGTATAAAATACTTAGCTTCCTTATTGCCTTATCAGCTAAGCTAAATGGACATAATGATGAAACTTCTTATGTTGGCATTCACGGCTTTCAAAAGTCTGACTCTTCTCCAGAGATGGACTGGTAAATTTTTAACAACTGGATGCCTGGTGGAAAAAATGTACTCATGACAGATTTTTACATTTAATTTTTATTTTTAACATTTTCTCTATCTTTTATTAAATCTAGGCAGTTAACAAAATAAGTCAAGCCCTGATTTGTAGCACTTGGTGATTTACCAGGTACAGATGCTCTCGCTGAAAATTTAACAGTTGGCTTTTGTGAATTGATACAAGCTGGCTACAGCCCACAGCTCTTCTTAGCTTATATTCCTATTGCCTATATTCTGAGGCAGCTAGATGGTGCAGTGGACAGAATACCAGGCTTGAAGTTAGGTAAACTCATCTTTCTGAGTTCAAATCCATCCTCAGACGCTTAGTAGCTGTGTGACCCTAGGCAAGTCACTTAACTCTCATCTGTAAAATGAGCTGGAGAAGGAAATGGCAAACCACTCCAGTATCTTTGCTAAGAAAACCCCAAATGGGATCACAAAGAGTCAGACGTAACTGAACAATGACAACAAATCTATTCCAAGCAAACTGGTACTATTCACTAAACTCTATTTTTGTCTTTCCTTTAGTCTCATCTGGAACACCTGTATTTTGAACATGTGTAGTAAGAATATTGGAAAATCAGGTCTTTGCAGGGCTTAGACTTAAGAGTTGCCACCCTGATTCACCTAAATAGGGTATCATAGTCGCAGAATCTAGAGTTCGAAGGGACCTTCAGGACTGTCTTATTCCATCTCTGGAGACACTAGCCTTTCTCTTTGCACAAACCTTCTCGGAACCATGGTATGGACTCCTCCCCACCCTCACCCTCCATTCAGATCCCTTCTTTCTGTCAAGGCCTGGCTCGTGTGCTACCTCCTCCACAAAACTTTATTTGATTTTCCTCTAGCTAGAGATAACCAAGCATCTTCAGATTGGCCACGATACATTGACTGGTCTTTATCTTAGCACCTCATCATTTTCTAGTCTGTGCTTTTTCCTGTTGGTGATTACGTTGTATCCTTACTGTTAGATCATAAACTCCTTGAGGGTAAGCCCTATGTTTCCCTTAATATCTGTATTTTGACTGTGTAGCATGGTGTGTGGAACTTTAGCAGGCATAGAAGAACTGTTTTTGAAATGTGTTAGATTAGATTTCTGTATCTCCCTAGACAGATGTGGCGGATTTGTACTGTGTGACTTCAGGAAGCACAATTGTTGGGGTCAATTGGTGAAAGGTTGTAAGTACCAAAATTTGAATAGTGCATAGGACAGACAAATGAAAGCTGCCCAAGTGGAAAGGGTCACCTCAAGAATAGGAGCTTTTCTTTTCAACTGGATTTATTGAAGTGGAGGCTAAATGACCATCTGCAGGGCATAGTAGAGGTGGGTCTCATTCAAAGCTTGGGAGGTTGGAGTAGAAGGTACCAAAGGTCCCTTTAAACTCCTAAGTTCTGTGACTGTGAGAACATGTTCAGGGCAGCCTGGGTGGCAACTCTGAGTCTAAGCCCTTCACAGCCCTGGTTTTCCAGCCTTTGTATTGATGTTCTTTTATATATAAATATGTTTAGAATACCAGTGTTCCAGGTGAGCCTGAATCCAGCCCTTGGAAGCTGTAGGTGCCATGTTGTTCTTAGGTGATAAGGTTGGTGAGGGGCTTTGAGTACGTACCCTTTGAAGAGTGGTAGAACAGCAGATGTTTAGCCTGGAGGACAGAACCCACAAGCTGTCAGTTTGACTCATTCTTCTTGGCCCCTTTTGGGGAGAACCAGGAGCAATGGGAGGAAGCTGTAGGTGGGCAAACTTAGGCTGGTTATGGAGAAAAGCTTCTGAACACTCAGAACTATTCCCTAGTTGAATGGGCTGCCTTGGGAGCTGGTGGATCTCACCTCACCAAGCACCACGTGTGACTTAGATTTGATGACTTAAAGAGATCTCCTCCAACTGACTGAATAATATTTAAAGGATTTGGTCCAAGTGACAATTTCCCACTTGGCACCATCAGGCAATGAGCCAAAAGACAGTCTCCAGGAGTTCTGTTCAGGCTTATCCAATCTTCCCATGAGCTTGAGTCAGAATGTAGAGGAATCTTTTTGCTATTTTTATGCAGAAAAGAATTGCATGGAATCTAATTGGAAGAAGGCGAATACCTTTTGGAAATGATTGTTTTGATGGTATTATTTATTGACTTGCCTTTTTTTCTTCATTTTCCTCTTGTAATGCCACTAGATACCGGAAGATTTCTGGAGACACTTGTAGTGGTGGAGATGTTGAAGCCCGCTTGGAGGGAGAATTAGTTCCCTGTCCTCTGGCTGGTAAGAAACACATAATTTCACATTGTCTTCCTCCTCAACTATGTTTTCTTCCTTGTCCTGGCATCGTGCAAGCACAGGTGTAGAGGCCTAGCTAACAGTGGGATAGTGACCTCAAACTGAAGTGGAACTGGTCCATGCAGGCCACAAGGTGACTTAGAAAACCACAAATTAACATCATCTGTACTGCAGAGATAAGTAGATGGCTCAGTGGATAGGAGTGCGGGACCTGGAGTCAGAAAGACCTGAGTTCAAATCTATCCTTAGACATATATTAGCTGTGTGACCTCGGGCAAGTCACTTAACCTCTGTTTACCTTAATCCATTGGAGAAGGAAATGGCAAACCATTGCAGTATCTTTGCTAAGAAAACTCCATGGACAGTATGGTCCATGGGATCATGAAGAATCAAGTCCAACTGAGTAATTACGATAGTATTGTATTAGATTTTTATTTATTTTATTCAGCATTTCCCATTAACACCTTAATCTGGTTACAGAGAATTTCTCACTTCTGTAGCAGAGAAAAGGCCTTTTAGTGGACCCAGTAAAACATGGTCACTTTCTTACCTGACAGCCACATCTAAACCCATGGGTGCCCTGACGTCACGACAGGACTAGGACTAATTGCCAGCATGTGGTTTAAAGTTGAAGGATGTAGCCAGTGCTACAGGGTAAAGTTTGACCAGGATGTGTTTTCCCGTTATTGTTAAGTGAAGGAGCATATACCCCTAGGGGAGACAAAATGTAAATAACTAGGTACGTGCAAGATCTGGATAATGTACTAGTAGTGGTAGTGGCAGTGGTGGTAGCCAGTGGTAGTAATAATGGCAGTAGTAACAGTAAGAGCAGGAATGCCAGTGGTCGTGGTGATGATGGTAGTAGTGGTGACAATAATAGTATTAGTAGTGGTGGTAGTAGTAATAGTAGTAGTAGTTGTGGTAGCAGTACTAGCAGCAGCAGCTAGCATTTATATAATGCTTTGAGGTTTGCAAAACATTTATCTTTACATGTTATCTTTTTGATGTTTAAATGTTATTTTTTTTTGATCTTTACAACAACCCTATGAAGTAGACATTGTTATTATCATCCTCATTTTACAGATGAGGAAATTGAGGCTGGCAGAAGTCTTGTGACTTACTAAGGGTCCCCTAGCTCATAAGTATCTGAACCAGGATTTTCCTGACTCCAGCATTCTGTCTGTTTTTGCCACCCAGCTACCTATGTGTTTGTATCCCCAGGGCTTAGCAGAGTGCCTGGCACGTAGTAAGTATTTGATAAATGCATGCTGACTGACTATAAGATGAAGGGGATGGATGAGCTGATCTCCAAGGTCCTTCTAGCTCTCCGTCTGTGCTGTGGGTTCCTTAGACCTGAGGCTACTTGGCGTAGGCATTGGATCAGCAAGCCAGATGGCAGAGATAAGTAGCATTCCTTCAGTTTTAGATCTACACCATGCGTGCTGATCGCAGAAAACTCTGTGGAAAGGCAGTATGTGTCGAAGGGGAGGTATGCCCAAAGGCATTTTCCAGGTCAATTTCAGGACACTGTTTATTGATGTGTGTACAGCATAGACATGAAACTATGGTAACTTTAAAAAGATTTTAATCTTCTGACCTCTTTTCTTTCTTGTCCCCGCTTCCTGGTCTCATTCATTCGCAATCTTTCTTTGATTTTTCCAAGGCTTGGATGAAGAGGCATGATTTTTTCCATTAGGGAATGATGCTGTCTTCTGGAACAGTGACAGGGACCAGATGAATCACAAAAGCAGCCTACCTCTGCATAGAGGGGTAGTGACGCCTCTCATTGGCCTGCTGGCTACCGGCTTGCGTGGATGTTGTTCATGTGAAACTCACTGGTACTTTAATTTCATCTTCCATTATTAGCAGCATAATTAACACACAGTTACATTGGAGACTCATAATACATTTTCGGCAGACTACAAAAAATGAGCAGATGATACATGTTCACCTTAGCCCTCTCCCACTTACTTCATCCATAAGAGCTGTTATTAATGATAGCTTAGGTAGAGTTTGATGATTTTGCTTAAGAAGCTAGAACATATATTTTAGTAAAAAATATGTCTGGAAGTAATTCTTCAGGAGAAAAAGAATCCAGTTTATTTAAAGCAGTCTGAAGGGCCAGGGACCCTTCCCTCTATTCACTAGGAACCTAGAGCTATTAACATCTTTATATGTTATGGATGCCTCTGGCATTCTAGTGTTGTTTGTGGACCCTTTCTCAGAATAACATTTTTCAGTGCATAAATACATGGGATTATATTGAAAACCAATTCTATTAAAATAGTCTTTTTTTACTTAGAAAAAGAAAAAAAAAACTACAACAAACATGTTTGTGGATCCCAGTTTAAGAACTTTTACATGGAAGACAGGATAAGAAGTAGAATGGCGAGTTTCCTTTATGACCAAGACTATCTTTTAAATGTAAAAGAATTCCTAGTCTATCAGGTAAAGTTGTAACATTAAACAGGCATGTGACTTCCTGGAATTGGTGGAAAACACCTGCTCTTTTGCAAAGATGAGACAAGTTAGGTGTCTTGATGGGATTGCAAATATTTGATCTCTCCTTATGATTACTGTCAGAGGAAATATATGTGACAGTCATGATGTGTGACTGCACAATCAATAGGTGGACGTTACTGTTCTGCTCCATTTTGTAATTTCTCACAGCACCTGGAAGTCCCCTCTCTGCTTCACAACCAAGGCAAACAGTCCTGGGCTTAGACAGTTGTCCCCTCTCTGCTTCACAACCAAGGCAAACAGTCCTGGGCTTAGGCAGTTTGGAGGCATTAGGTTATTAAAAGCAAACCAGCAGAATGAGGTTTGCATTTATTGGTGTGGTAAAGAAATGGAATCTCACTGAGGAGAATGAATTCATGCTGTAAATTTTGAATATAATTTCAGTAGGAAGCTATCTCCTGATTATTAGGGCAGTTGTAGTTTTTAATTTCCTTTGCCTTCTTGATAGACCATCTAGTGTTCTCTTCCCTCCTTAGGAAAGACTGAGACTTGCAACAGAAAGATCTGTTTGAAAATCAGAAACGTTGAACTGTTATAGTATACAGCGTAGTGTGAGGATTTTAAGACCCTTTATAAGTAAAAAGGAAAGAAAAAACATAAACTGGAGCCTTGATTGTTTCCAGTGCTAGTGTCTACCATCTCGAGACATTTGGTTGTTTAAAAAAAATAATTTTAACAACTGTTTATTTTCTCCCTCCCACTTTCTTTTCTCTTAACGATTGAATGACAACAAAAAAGGAAACTCATAACCGTTATTCATAGTCAAGCAGAACAGATGCCTACATTGGCCATGTCCAAAAATGTACACCTCATTCTACGTTTAAATCCATTACTTTATGGCAGGAGATGGGTGTCCTGCTTTACTTTGGTCCTGTAGGATTGTGGTTTATCGTTGCATTGATCAGAGTTCCTAAGTTTTTCAAAGCTTATATAAATTCAAATATAAAGTTTTTCAAAGCTTATATAAATTCAAAGCTTTATAAATTGTCTGCTCACTTCTTTCTGTATCAGTTCATACAGGTCTTTGCAGCTTTCTCTGAAACTGTCCATTCACCATTTCTTATGCCATACTGGTATATACCATCATTTGTTTAGCCATTCTCTATAGGAGAGCATACCATTGTTTTTATTACTGCAAAAATTGCTGCCATAAATATTTTTGTACATGAGCTCTTTTCCTCTTTGATCTCTCTGGGGATACATGACACTTGGCTTTTCACGTAGGATGTGCTCTTGTGTGAACTGTCTCTGCTGCAGCAAGAGGATCCATATTTGAGCATGGCCTTATGAAGTAACTGATTGTCAAAACTATCACTTCGCAAATGTATGAAACTTTTCTATAGTATGAGAAGAATCTGAATTTTTTTCAGGTTATTCCTTTTCATGTTAGGACTCACTCAATTATAGGAGACTCACAAGTTGAGAATCCAGTCTCATTTTGATCAGTATTGAGCAAGTATTGACTGGAGAGGACAGAGTTCATGTTAACACAGGGGCATGAGGTGTTGACCATACAGTTAGTTCAAAGAGATGAGATGGCAACAGGCAGGAGCTTTTGGTGTGGGCAGTGCATTAGCCTTTCTGCCCACATCAAAGCTTCATTCCACCGGCATATTTCAGAAGAGACAGTGCTGGTGCATTATGACTAGCCCTCATCATTCTGGAAGCGCAGAATATCTCAGTGCAAAAGGGGATAGGGAGAGGCATAGGCTGTCACCATGACAAAATGGAAAGACCTCTTCAATCAGAAGACTTGGATTCAAATTCCATCTCTGATACTTATCTGTATGACCTTAACAAGTCTCTTACCCTATGTGGGCTCCAGTTTCCTCATCATAAAGATGAGGGGATTGGGCAAGATCAGTGGCTCTTAGCCTGGAACCCTAAGAGGATAGATTTCAGGCAATCTGTTTTCTCAGTAATTTTTTACTGTATTTCAGTAGAATTAGTTTCCTTTTATAATCCTATGTATTTTTATTTTATGCACTTAAAAAATATTATCCTTAGGGGTCCATAAGATTCACTGGATTGCTGAAGGGATCCTTAATGTAGAAGAAGGTGAAGAACCTCTGGCCTAGGGTGTTCCTGAGGTCCCTTCTTTCTTCTGTCTATTAGGTGAAGCAGCACAGATTCAGGAACTTAGTTTTCTCAGCTTTTTGCCCTTCTGTGTGTCTGTCTAGTGAAGGTGTTCTTAACTTTTGTGATGTCATGGGGCTCTTTGGCACACCATGAACCCCTCCTCAGAATAATGTTTTTAAATGATGTCTAAAGTAAGGTAACCAATTATACTGAAAAACTAATATTTAGATAGAAATATTTATAAAAGCTACATACATATTCATATATACATGTATGCACAGGTATGTATAAAACACAGGATGTGTATATATACATACACAAACATATACAACATATATGTGTGCTACACAATATACATAGACAATGCATACACACATATGTATACTTAGAATTTCACACTGGGATTTCTTGAATAAGAAATTTTAAGAATACATAGATAGAGATATCTGATACACACGTACATATATTTATACGCATACATAAGTGTGTATGTATATTTATGTATGTCATATATACATATGTAAAGTTCCTGGATACCGCACCCCACCTGTTCAAGAATCCATGACTTCCTGACCTGGGGCATCTTTTCTTTCAGGTAGGCAGTCATTAGTGTTGCTGGTTAGTGTGTGTAGATTTCTCTCAAAGTGTCTCACCTATGGCTGCTTTGGTGGTTAAGGGTTATGTTTCTGGGCTTCTGGAGTCTTCAGAGGAAAGTGGAAGGGAATTTCTTATGTCCTGAACCTCTTTCTACTGTCAGCTTAAGATTGAGAAGTTTCAAATCAAGACCACAGAGGAAGAAGACAGAAAAGCAGCATGCTCTGATACATAGCTGGGTAGGAAGGGTGGAGAGAGAGTGCACTTTCTTGTTTGGTAGAGATTAATAGAATGATAAAGCTGAAAGGGACCTTTCAGAAGTACCATTAGTACTGAAAGTTCACATCCATTTAACATTTTACAGTTCTTTTAGGGGGAATATGCCTTTATGTGGCACCTGCTATGGGCCAGGCATTGTGCTAGAGCTTTACAAATAATAACTTGTTTGATACAACAACGCTGTGAGGTATATGCTGTTATTATCCCTATTTTACAGTTGAGGAAACTGAAGCAAACAAAGGTTAAGTAACTTAACTTGCCCAGGATTACTCACCTAGGAAGTGTCTGAGGTCACACTTGAACTCAGGACTTTCTGATTCCAGGCCTAGCACCCTATCTGCTGTGCCACCAGCTGTCTACTTTTATGAAAAAAGGCTTTCCAGAGAGCGTAAGCTCCTTGAAGACAGGCACTGTTTCTTTTGTCTCTGTGTCCTCAGAGCCTTCCATGGTGCCTGACACAGAATAGGTGCTTCAGTAAGCTTGTTCACTCACTTGATTGACTGATTATACCTGCAGCGGGACAGGTTGGGTAAGTATTGTGATGTTATTCCCATTTTACAAATGAAAAAACTTGAAGCCACCAGACTTTGCACTGGAGTCAGGAAGCCTGAATCTGGATCGCTTCCTCAGACAGTCACTGTGCAATCCTTGGCAAATCACTTTCTCTCTCTCTCTGAGTTTTAATTTCTCACCTTTTAAATGAAGGGGGAGGGAATAACACCTACCTTATAGGGTTGTTGTGAGGAGCAAATGAATAAGAAATAAGAAGACGTGTGAATCTTGAAGTGAGCCATTGTTGGTTCAACAAAATTCTGACACCCTCTTCTCCATTCCCTTTCTTATCCTTAGTCAAGTAGACTGAGGTGTTCTGACTCCCTCCCTTCCCCTCTCCAGCTTTGCGGACTGAGGTGTTCTTGTATTTTTGTCTCTTTGCACAGAGGAAAATGAGTTTATCCTATATGCCATGAGGAAATCTATCTACCGCTATGACCTGTCTTCTGGGGCCATCGAGCAGTTACCTGTCACAGGGCTGCGGGCAGCTGTGGCTTTGGACTTTGATTATGAACATAACTGCTTGTACTGGTCTGACTTGGCCTTGGACATCATCCAGGTGAGCTGATTGTACACCTGAATGGAGAGCTTGTGCTTGGCTACTAAAGGTCAGCTTAAGCTTTAACATACACATCTGATGAGCTTAGTTTGGTGACATCCTGAGAAATGGTCAGGGGTTTCCAGGTTTTGGGAGGGGTAGCCTACTTGAGACCATTCCATGATATATCATGATTCCCCCATATTCATATATCAAGGTCAGAATCTGTCTTGTGACCTTACCTGTGTTGAAGTTCTTCATGTACTTTCCTTAGTCCTGGGGGGTGGGGCATACTTAGTTACTCTGGGGTCCTAAGGTGGGGAATACACATGCTTTTACTCCCTGTTGTCCCTTCCCTTCCATGCTCCAGTGTCTAGACTATCAACTACTGGGGCACAGGCCGAAACACAGAAAGGAAATAAACAAGTCTCCGAACTGTCTAAATAAATGTTGATATATCAAAGTTCATGTATGTATAAGTAATGCTAGCCCCTCCCTCAGAACTTATTTATTTTTACTTGAGACACAGTTCTAATATGTTTGCTTATTTGGTTCCCCAGCACAAAGCATATTGGTAGCAACATATCAGAAAACTCCAACTAGAAAGAAATATATAAAGAAGAGCAAGAAGTGGTAAGGTCACAGTAAGGAATAAAACAGAAAAGTTTAAAAAAAAATAGCAAATCCAAGAATTGTTAATAGCTCAGATTAGAGTAACGAGTTAGCAGCTGTACTTGCTTCAGGAGAACCGGAGGGGAATCACTGTATGATTGCCAGACTCTAAACAATGCTCAGGATGGTGACTTGGAGTCTCCAGTCCTTCATAGAACTGTGGCTTCATTAGTTGTGGGTTCTTTCCTCCCCCAGAATACATTATGACCCCTCTAAATCTCATTAGCTGGTGTTTGTGGTTGAGTTATCAGAAGAAAGCTCATTTCTTTCTTGTATTCTGTTTAAGAAGGCAGGGAAATATATAGCATATTTTTTTTATTTTTTTAAGATTTCCATCAAAATTACGATAAATTGGGGGTGAGGTGTCACCTTAAAGGGCTTAAACTTCAGTTAAACCTGGTAATCCACTTATATAGATTGCTGACCTTCTTGGGACATAAACATCTAACACTTCGTTTTTCCCCCCTCTTTAGCGTCTCTGTTTGAATGGGAGCTCTGGGCAAGAAGTGATCATCAGTTCGGGCCTGGAAACAGTGGAAGCTTTAGCTTTTGAGCCTCTTAGCCAGCTGCTTTACTGGGTGGATGCTGGGCTGAAAAAAATCGAGGTATGTTTGCTCCTGTTTTAATTTAGTATTGGAAAAGTTCTTCTCTGATAGAGGTCATGAACCCACGATACAAAGCATAGGGATAGCGTGGGATTGAAGTCTCAGCATTAAGTCCTATAAACACCTGTCGTGAAGACAGCATGTGTGCTGGTGTTGGGGGTGGTGCCAAAGGCTTCAAAAATATGTCATTTGATCTTCACATGAGGAAACTTAGGCTGAGCTACTTACCCGGAATCACACAGCTAGTAAGTGTCTGAAGCAGAATTGAAACTCTGATTTTCCTCATTCCAAGCCCAATGCTATACCCACTAGCCTACCTAGTTGCCTAGGTGTTCAGTTTAGAAAAGTGTGGGTCCTTGATCTTATAAAATGTAGTCTGATTGAAGAATAAGACACGAGTGCAGATAATTGTAAGACGCAGGAACATGTGGTAGTTGCATTAGAGAGGTAGAAAGTGCTCTTTGAGGTTCAGGGGTGGAAAGTCCAGTTATTGAATTGGTAGTGATGATGGTGCTGGGAAGTGAGAGGAGGCTTCGTGGATGAGGGAGCATGTGAGTTGCATTAAGCAGGCAGGTAACAAGCATCTCGGTGCTTACTGTGTACCAGGCATTATGGGAAGTTCTGGAGATACAAATATAAGCAGAAAGACAGTCCTGCCCTCAGCGAGCTTATCCTCTAAAGAGAAAAGACTCTATCTCTTTCTGTGGGAGCTGAAAGGCACTGGAGAGTGGGAGAAGAAAATGCTCATATGGGAGAATGGAGGGATATGCAGAGAAAAAGAAACATTACTGGAGGGGGAATGAAGCAAGGCTGCCTTGGCCTTATCACCAGATTGGAGGTCCTGAGCTCTTAGAAGATTCAGTGAGAGAAGGGTGTAGGGATGTTGAAGCGATAATACCAGAGTGAGAAGGCCCCAGGTGATGAAGGGCCAGGGTTTGAGGGTAACTGAGCTGGGTTATCACGGTGAATTCCAAAAGACTCAACTATAGGAAGAAGGGGAATGAAACATAGCCCACCTACCTGTAAGTAGGAATTAGACAGGTGGAGGGAAGAGGGGGAAGGAAGTTCCAGACTTCGGGATCATAAGTAAAGGGAGGGACATGCTGTGTTGGAAGAAATAAAGTGGGGAGAAACAGGTGCAGTATAGTGGATAGAAGGCAGGCCTTGCAGCACAGAGGGTCAGGAATCAAATCCTGCCTTTGATGCATACAGGCTGGGAGACTCTAGTCAGTCAGTTAGAATAAGTGCCTACTGTGTCAGATGCTGTGATAAACCCTGCATCTACAAAAGAAAGGCAGAAAACAGTTCCTGCTTTCAGTGAAGTCAGTCTTATGGGGGAGACAACATGCAAGCAATGCTTGATAAACTGAGAATAATCCAAGGGAAAGGTTTCTTGGGGAATCCAGGAAAACCATGGCAGAGATGAGAGAGATCCAGACGTGGGGGAAAGCTATAGCAAATACTTGGAATTAGGAGATGGACTGTCATATTCAAGGAAGAGCATGGAGGCCAATGTCTCACTGGATTGAAGAGTACGTGGTAGGGAACAAGGCGTAAGAAAGACTGAACAGGTGGGGAAGAAGCAGGGCTATGGGGATGTTTATAAACCACAGGGAGGCTTTGATATTTGATACCTCAGGTAGTGGGGAGGTACTGAAAATTGACGAACTGAGCAAGGGGTATGTGACATGATCATTCTTGAGCTTCAGGAAGATGGGTTTGACAGAGGAGAGGAAGATGAACTGGAATCTGGGGAGACTTGAAGCAGGCAGACCCACTCACAGCTGTTGCAATAGTCTAGGCTGGAGATGAGGACGATCTGCAGCAGTGTAGTGGCAGTGCCAGAGGAGAGAAGGGGCATCGAGGGAGAGCTTATGAAGGTAGAAGTGAGAAGGCTTGATGATTGGCCATGGAGAAGCAAGGGGCAGTGGGCAGCTGAGGATGATGCCAAGGTTGTAGGCCTGGGTGACTGGGAGGATGGTGGTACAAGGTACCCTGACAGTAATTCAGAAGTTAGAAAGAAGGGGGCATTTTGGGGGAAAGATAATGAGTTCAGTTTTGGACATACTAAGCTTTAGATTTCTGTAAGATATCTAGTCTTTGAGGCAGGCAGGTGGCTGAGTGGATAGTGTTAGACCTGGAATAGGGAAGACCCGAGTTCAAGTTCCTCTTTGCACCTATTTCACAGGGCTGTTAAAGGGGGATCAAATGAGATATTTAAAGCAGCACATAGTAGATGCTTAATAATGCTTATTCCCTCCCCCCTTCTCCTTAGTTCTTGATGTTTAATAGGCAGTTAGAAGTGCAAGTCTGGAAGTCAGGAGTGAGGTGACTACTGGACAAATAAATCTGAGAATCGTCTTCATATTGATGCTGGTTGCATCCATGAGAGCTGATGGAATCCCGAAGTGAACTCATATTGGAATCTGGGACACAGCCTTGTGGGATACTCATGGTTAATGGATGCAGCACCATCGATGGTCCAGCGGAGGCTGTTGAGAAGGGCCAGTCAGACAAGTAGAAGGAGGACTAGGAGAGAGCTGTGTCATGAGAATATAGGGAGAAGAGGGATTGTCGATGTCAGAGGCAACAGAGAAAGATGAAGATTGGGGAAAATGAAGCAGGAGAAGCCTCAGTGCTTCCAGCACCTCCTTGAAACTAGAATGTGCAGGGCAAATTGGTACCTATAGTGGTAAATAGTTTCCTCACCTAGGAATTTACTTCCCAGTGAAATCACGGGCCTGGTCTCAGACATACCAAAACGTAGAAGTCAGGGACTGTATTATAATGTACCTTTGTGTCCCCCTAGCACCCAGCCCCAGGCCTGTGCATTTAGGAGTACGTTAATATCTGTTGAAGGGAATTGAGTTAAAAATATCTAGTAATAATTTTAAGCATATACTAGTTAATTTGTCTTTGTGCAGTAGCAGCCTAGGACAGTGCCAGGTGCCCAGAGGAGATCAGAGAAAGACAACTTGTGGAAAATGCACAAAGCAGACAGTTTTAATGGATATAACTGAAAATGATTATTATACAATGATACCTCATGTAGCAGGAATTCAGCTATCTGATCCCATCATTAGTTCAGAAACATTAAGAACCTAGCACAGAAGTGTAGCCAAAATAAAGTCCTAAAACCCAGAAACTTAATTCACAGAAGAACCGTTCAGTCCTTGTTCATAGCCCATTTGCTCTTAATTAACATTCAGTTCTAATATGCCTAGTTATCTGGCTTCCTAGGCCAAACCTGATCAGCGAGGAGGGCTGTGAAGGAAAAAGGGTATTGACATCACTGAGAAGGAATAGTGGACAAACTGATAAGACTAAGACACAAAACCTTAAGAAACGATATATTCTTAAATTTGTGGTAGAGGCTAGAAATTCTACATGGTCTTAATTGGTTTAATTCAGTTCAGTAAACAAGAATACTGATAAAATGAGCCAACATGAGGGCAAAGCTCCTGTGCTCTTGGAAGATATGAAATGTAGGTGAGATACTGCTGTGGTACTGGAGAAAAGCAACTATTTTTATTTTGTACTTAATTTTTAAATTTAATAATATTTTTTAGTTTTGTTTACTAGTATTTCATTTTTTTGAATTACATGTAAAGACAATTTTCAACATTCATTGTTTTCAAAGATTTTGAATTCCAAATTTTTCTCCCTCCCTGAAGCCATGTTGTTTTACTGATTTTTTTTAAAAAGAAAAGAATGTGGAATCATTAAAGTATAGGCTAGAGGCTAGTGAGCTTGACTTTTTTTCCTTGAGAAGACCTAGAATATATTTTTATTGGAATGTGTTATGAGTGGTGGTGATCACATCAACCAACTTGGCTTCAACAAGAGTAGGTCATGCCAGACAAACCTCATTTCCTTTTTTGACAAGGTTTTTAGATTAGTAGATAAGAAGAGAAATGCTATATGTGTGATGTACGTAGATTTCAGAGAAGTATTTCAGAATGTTCCATGATGTCTTTGTGAACAAGATGGAGATAGGGACTAGATGACATTACAGCTGGGTAGATTGACCTAGTTAGTTTAAATGCCGAAATCTAAAGCACATTTGGTGTCAGCTTGCAGTAATTTTTCTGAGAGAGTATCCCAGTTATCTCTTCTTGGCCCTATTCTGTTTCACATTATTACCAACCATTTGGATGAAGCATGGTTATCCTTACCCTATCTCCAAAATGGAGGCCACTAGAAGAAACTCGACAATGGGAGCTGGTGTGGTGGAGGGATATTCTGGTGTATGTGTCACATTTGCCAGTGGCACAAAGGTTGGAGGGAGATCTAACACCTTGGAAGGTAGATTAAGGATCCAAAAAGTTCTTGACTGCTAAAATAATGAACCAAAACAAAGATTAAATTTAATATGGATAAACATAAAGTCCTACATTTGAGTTTAAAAAATATTACTACACAGGGAAAATGAGACAAATTCTCATAGAAGAAATATTGATGTCTTAGGCTGCTGGAAGCCCAAATCAAGTTAACAGGCATTTATTAAGCTCTTAGTATGTTCTAGGCAAAGTACTGGGAATCACAAAAACAGTCAGTAGAAACTCCTCAAGTGATGTGCATACTAAAGGTGAAAAGACCACACGTAGAGAAGGAGGGTAGGTGTCTTATGGCACCCCAAGAAAGTTACTATAATTATGGACCACAGAATCAGAGTAAGGCAAGTGATATTCTTACAGATGATATTATGGTCTTGTTAGCCCATATTTGAGGTCTGAATGGTGTTAGAAATAGAGACCATGATGTGGATCTGTTGGAGCAACTGAGTGTTTTTAGCCTCTAGGAAGGAGAAGAGAAAATTGGGGCTGGGTGATCAGGATGTGACTGTCTTTCTAAGTATAGTTCTTATAAGTCTGTCTTGTAGAAGAGGACTTAAGCTTGTTCTGCTGGGCCTCCGAAGGCAAAACTGGGAATAATCCCTGAAGATTGCCATGGAACAGATTTTAGTGTAAGAAAAAATTTACATGTAGTCTTAAACTGTCCATAGGGACCTGGGCTGCCTCTGTGGGGCCACCTCACGGGGGACTTCAAAAGAGACTTAGAACTTCTCAGGGTGTTTGTAGAGGGGAGTTATGTTCAGGGAGGTTTGTATTCAAGGACCTCTTCCATCCTTTTTTTTTCTCAGATTCTCTGTGTGCCTACAGTGTGCTTGGTACTGGGAGGGCAGTACAAAAATTGCCATGACCCAGAACAGAACAGTAGCTCTGGCTTCAGGTCCCTGAAGCTACGTATGTCAGTGGAGAGAGCGCTGGGCATGGGGATCAGGAAGCCCTTAGTTCAAATCCAGCTGTGTCACCTTGGGCAAGTCACTTAGCTGCCTCTTACCTCAGTTTCCTCATGTGTAAAGTGGGGATAATAATAGCACCTCCTTCACAGAGTTGTTTTAAGGATCAAATGAGACAATATTTACATAGTATGTAACACAAGGCCTGGCAAATAGTAGCCGCAAGATAAATACTGGCTGTTGTTATTGTTATAACCACTTCCCTGTCTAGTCTTTCCAGCACTGCTTGTACCTTCACTCATAGCCCTCGTCATGGTGGGAGAGTTGGAACACTCCATGTTCTCTCTCAGCGCTTCTGTGCCCTCCCTCTACCATCACTGTTCGTCATCTTCCCTTTGCTGGAGTGTCATCCTCTACAAACTTATCACCTAGTCCAGATTCTGGTAGCAGTTACCTCCCACCGCCCAGGCCTCCAACCCTCCCCTGCTAGAAAGGGGAACAAGCATTTATTTAAGTACCTACTAAGTGCCAGGCACTGTGCTAAGTGCTTTACAGATATCTCCTTTAATCCTCATGACAATCCAATAAAGTGGGTATTATTATTGTTCTTATTTTAGGGTTGAGGAAATTGATGCAGACAGATTTAATGACTTGCCCAAGGTTAAGCAGTTAGTAAGTGTCTGAGCCTGGATTCCACTAAAGTCTTCCTGACTCCAAACCTAGCGTTCTCTCTACTGCACCTTCCAGGGAAATTGCAGCCTAAGTAAGGCTGCTTTCCCAAGAACCTTAGCTTTCCAGTTCCTTGGGCTACTTGGTTGTCATGACCTGCATTCCTTCTCATTCCCATGATCTTGATGTCACCGTTGAGTGTTCCCTTTCTGTGTGTGTAAATGCTGAAATTCCTTTATCTGATCATAATTCTTTATGGCTGCATTTTTTCCTCTGCCTAGCCACTCTTAACTACATCCTTCATGCTCATTTGGATCTCTGTTCCATCTACCCCTGAGTTCTTTCCCAGGTATCACCTCCTGACCTCTCCTCCTGTCTTGGTCTTCACTCCTTGGCCTCTATTATCCCATTTTTCATAATGTTTCTAAGAAATGTTATTATTTTTAATGTGGGGTAGAAATTGCTGCCAAAATCATGCCCTTTAGGAAATATGTCCATATAAAGATTACGTATCTTTTACTTAGGTGGCCAATCCAGATGGAGACTTTCGACTTACTATCGTCAACTCTTCTTTGCTTGATCGGCCCAGGGCTTTGGCCCTTGTCCCCAAAGAAGGGTAAGTGGCCAGTTCTGATGGAGAAAAGCATTGCATTGCACGGACCCTTTGAGTTATCTTTAGCAGACACATCCATCTTGATATGAAAACTACTGGAATAAGCATATTTTATCCATCTCTTAATTCTATGACTATAAATGTCATTTCTAAACTGGAATTGTTTGGAATAATAGAAAACAACATAGTTCATGAGGTTTCAGATTTAAGACTAAAAGGGACCTTAGGACTCTAGCCTCCTCATTTTATAGATGAGGAAATGAAGCCAGTTGAAGAGGGACAGCTGCTTGTTTAGTTACCCAACTGTGGAGTCCCTAAGGCAAGATCCAAGTCCAGTGTTCTACCTGCTCTACCACAATGGATAGTCTTGGCCAAGGAACTTTATTCCCTTTTTGTTTCGGAAGTTTAGAATATGCCCAGTGGGCCAGATATATTGTATTTGTCTAGAGTAACATCAGAAAAGCTACAATTTGGAGAAACTTTGGACAGTAATAGTTGACTGTCAGTTATCTGTGGCTTATTTACTCTGTGTGTATATGTGTGTGTATACACACACACATGTGTACATATACACACATACACATATATGAAGAGAGTGAGTTGTTCAGTCATTTTTGGTTGTGTCTGACTCTTCATGACCCTATTTGGGGTTTTCTTGGCAAAGATACTACAGTAGTTTGCCAATTCCTTCTCCAGCTCATTTGACAGATGAGGAAACTGAAGCAAATAGGTTAAGTGACTTGCCTAGGGTCACACAGCTAGTGAGTGTCTGATGTCTAATTTGAACCCAGGTTTTCCTGGCTCTATCCACTGCTCCCCCTATATTACATACACAGTATATGTGTGTCTGTATACATTTGTTTATGTGCATTATTATGTGCATTATTATGTGCATATAAAATTTTAATACCATGAAATCTTTCCCCACCACCTAGCATGTCCAGGCTCTTTGTCCTTTGTTGTACCTGAAATGTGTTCATGAAATACAAAACCATGTAACATAAAGAAATGGTAATTAGGCTAACTGAGAGGTGGAACACATATACTCTTTTATATAGCTCTCTAACGTTTCTCTAGTGCTTTCCATATATTATCTCATTTGAACTTCACAACAGCTCGGTCAGGTGGGTGCCATTAAAATCCCATTTTACAGATAAGGAAACTCAGCCTAAGAGATGTTATTATGTGCTTTGTATGGGGGTTACACAGCTAAGTAATGATCTGAAGGATGATTTGAACTTGGACATTCCTGACTTGCAGGTCCAATACCTATACCTGGCAGGTTTGTTCTTCAGAAACTTATCTCTGTTGCATTGAGGGTCCATTTTCTTGGTTCTAATGAGGATGTTCCCTTTCATGGGTTTGAAACCAGGTTGATGTTTTGGACTGACTGGGGTGACCTGAAGCCTGGAATTTATCGGGCCAACATGGATGGATCCTCCATCTATCGCATCGTTTCTGAGGATGTAAAGTGGCCCAATGGCATCTCGGTGGATGATGACTGGATCTACTGGACAGATGCATATCTGGACTGCATTGAGCGCATCAGCTTCAATGGCCAACAGCGCTCCGTCATTCTGGACAGCCTCCCCCACCCCTACGCCATTGCTGTCTTTAAGGTGCTTATGTGGATTCTTCTACTGTTAGGCAGACAAGTACTTTATGGAGGTTAAGGGGGCTTAAGGTCTTTATATCTTAGTTTGAGTTGTGAATCTGCCATTCAGGTCATTTTAAGTCAGTGTTCTTTAATTGCTACAGTTTAGATCATGTTTGAATTTGGGGCAGCTGATTTAGGTCCTTTCCAGGATTTAACCCTTCTGCCTAGTAGGTTAGGCATTGTGATGTAATGAAAGGCTGAGATGCTGGAGGATGGATCAGGCAACTGCTTCTCCCCTCTGTGCTCTTACCCGGCTTGCCCTGCTTGGATGTCACCAGTTTTTTTTGCAGTCTGCTTATTCCATGTCCTGTCTCCTTTGGAGTATAGGCTGATCAGCCTGTTGCCTTGACATTCATTGCTAGCAGCTCTCTAGAGGACAAAGTTGTTTTCCTTGAAACAAGAACAGCTCATCTGTTTAGAGCCACCTTAATGTTTAAACAAGCCACTTTTTTTCACGAAAAAAAACCCCAAAACCAAAAAAAACCACAAAAAGTCATTCAGTTGGTAGTGCAAGTATTATTATATTATTATTATCCACATTTCATAGATGAGGAGATGAAAGCTGTTTCTGATCCCACTGTTAGTCTGGATCAGAGGCAGGACCCAAGGCCCCTGACTCAAGGCCCACTCTTCTTTCCATTCTCCCATGCTGCCTCTTCCTGGTAGCAGTTGGTGGGTTGAAGTCTGCAGCATCCCTACTGAGGTTTTTTTTTTTTTGCCCTTACATGTGAAGTTCCATCTGGTGGTTTTAGTTGCTTTCATCTTAACTGTGCCAAGGGCTTGGAACAGCATGACAGACTCTTGCTCTCCAGGGCCAGATAAGTCAGTTCTTTTGTAGGACATCAAATGTCCACTGTGAACTGGACAGGGCACTCAGCTCTGTCTTGTCTGGGAGGAGGTCAGAGAGGGAAAAAGAAAGAAGGACTGAGCCCAGGGTATGAGGAACCTTGAGGCTTGATGATCAAAGGTATCACATTTTGCTTTTCAGAATGAAATCTACTGGGATGATTGGTCACAACTCAGCATCTTCCGAGCTTCCAAATACAGTGGGTCCCAGATGGAGATTTTGGTTAGCCAGCTCACAGGCCTTATGGATATGAAGATTTTCTACAGGGGAAAAACCACAGGTAAGGCAGAGGTTTCTTCTTCACTTGTTCAGAAGCTCCCCCCAGAGAGGAGGGGCTGGCTGTGGGCAGTTTTTTACCTGAGCAGTAAACGCCACTGTACATTTTCAGTTGTCATGACAACGTAGACATTATTTAATTCCTCCCTAATGACATCTTAATTTCTCTTTTAATGATGTACAAACAGCTGGAAGACAGCATGATCCTGCCTCTCTGGCATGCTAGTGTTGGGTGAATAATTACATCCTCTCTTCTTGCACTTCACCTCTTTCTGATTGGTGGAAGATGCCTAGGGATGCAGCTGGCTACGTCTCAGCATGTGGCTCATCCCAGCAGGTGGTGACAGTGATGCAAAGTGACATCGGGATAGGCTTGGACACAGTTTGTTAGCAGACCTGTTCAGGTGCTGCATTTTGAGGCCTGCACCCTCCTTTTTAGGGCTTCCCTAGGCCTTTTTGTGGGGATGAACTCCTTTTTATTTCTCTAAAACTTTAGAGTCCCTGATTCTAGGAGTGTCTATGGTGATGTTAGTAGTCGTAACAGCTGGAGCTAGTATGACATAACAGACTGCTAGATCTGGACTTGGGTTTGAACCTAGTTACTGTACTTAAATCATAGGATTTAAAGCTAGGATGACCTTAGAGGTTACAAGCTTATGTAGTTAGAGATGGAAGGAGCCTCATTTTATAGATGAGAAATCTGAGAGGTGACCTTAGGCAGGTCTCTCCCTGAATCTCTGTATTCTTTATGATCCTCATTTCTTTTAGGACAATAACATTCCGTTACATTCATGTGCCGCAGTTTGTTTTGCCACCTGTTGCATTTTCAGCTTTAACTTTTATTCAGCTTCCCTTCATGAGCTCTACATTCTGGCTAAAAAGACCTCTAGCTGTATCCTGACCTCATCCTGTTCTCTTCTGTTTCTGTGTATTCATGTGAGCTGTCCCCATTGCTGAGAACACACCTCTCTACATCTGTTGTTGTTTAGTCATTTTTAGTCATGTATGACGCTTTGTAACCCCATTTGGGGTCGCAAAGATACTGGATTGATTTGCCATTTCCTTGTCTAGCTCATTTGACAGATGAGGAAACTGAGGCAAACAAGGTTAAGTGACTTGCCCAGGGTCACACAGTTAGGAAGTGTCTGAGATGATTTGTACTCAGAAAGATAGCTTCCTGATTCCAGGCCTGTAAATGTTAGGTCTGTGGTTTTAGCATTTCTTTAGGATAGTGTGATGAGGATCAGCAGTGATGTAGCCTGAGTTGTATCTCAGTGGTCTTATCATTTTGGAATTATCTTTACTAATAGACTAGGTCTCTGCTCTTGAAAGGTAACAATTGTACATGTTTCACAGCTTAGAAAACTTCTGGGGAGGAAGACTCAAAAGACACAGGGCATTTGGTATCATGACTGCCTTGGGGTGTGGGTCTGTGCATTGGAGGAAAGATGCAAAGGTGAGCATGGAAGAGACTGGGGTGATTCTCCTCCTGAGCCTGGGATACTTACATGAGTCTGATTCTTCCTCTTTGGGTGTCCAAATTCATCCACAGGCAGCTGAGGTTTTGCAAACTTTTCCCTCTAGATAATTCTGTTCCACATTTCTTAAGCGTTCCCACTGAACGCCACCTCCAGAAGACAGGAGTTACTTTGCTAGCTGTAGTTCTGGTTTTGCTCTCTTCCTTGGCTCTGGTGCTAATAAAGTCTTTCTTGATTTTTCTGAAAGTGAACAATCTCTCCACCTCAGAATCTTTCTCATGATTTATTTACATCTCTTCTTTACTTCTGTCTTCACATTCTATCTAGAATTATGCTTAGTTTTGTTTTTTTTTTTAAATATATCTAATCCTTCCTCTTACATTGAAATTTCATGTCAGCAGGGATTGGTTTTCAGTTTTGTATTTCCCAACAGGACAATGTCTTTCACACATAGTTTAGTAAATGTTTGAATTGTTTGTGAGAATTAATACTGCCTTTAGTAGTCTTGAAGACTTCCAGCTGGCTCATCAGATTATCTGTACTAGAAGTGTAGGACCAGAGTGGATGGAACAAATGGCTCACCTTTACATCCATCTGAAATCCTGCCCAACCTCCTCACTTCCTGTTGAAATCATACCCTACTCACATCAGATTTCATTCTCTTCACGGAGCCTTCTCTAGCCAAGTTGGCCAGTGCTGTCTTTCTTCTGAACCTGTGACAAAATTCAGTCACTTGTTTGGCTGTGTTCTTACTTTCCTATACCCTTAACCATCTCTGTGTGTCATACTTAACTTCCCATGTAGATTGTCAGCTCATCAAGGCTAGGGAACAGGATTTATGCTTCTCTGCGACCCTCTAAGTCCCAGTGTAGAACTTTGCTAGGTGTTTTTGATTGATTTTTTTTTTTTTTGGTATTTAGGAAATTGCTGAGTACACAGTATATGCCCCATAAATAAAGGATGAATTGAGTTATTGAAAGAAAGTTATATGATGACTCTAAGAAAGGTTGAGCTTGGATGGGAGCTGAAGTAATTGAATCAGTGCCTAAAATGTCAGGAGGGTCAGCCCTGCATTGAAGCATCTTCATTATCATAACCATCATGACCTCCCTGAAATTTATCACAGATTTAATGTGTTTTAGGACCTGGGGAGCTAAAGAAATATAATGTCTTGGGCAAATGACAACATCTTTAGGTCGGTCTCAGTTACCTCGTCTAGTCCATCAGAGAGTGAGATAAGATGTTAGAGAGTATGATAAGACCTCTGGGGTCCTCTTCCAGGTCTGGGAAGCCACAAACATGCTTCACAATTTTGCCAGTTTTTCCTGTTTTAGAGTACGGGGCTTAAGATTTTTTTTTTAAATCACTAGACCCTTTATTATTTTGAAATCATGGAAATTGGGTGAAGTGGTAAAGTTTGCTTTCATAGAATAGTTTTAGAAATTGAGCAAAAATATTCCATTATAGGACTGAAGATGAAGAAGTAGAAATGAGAAGAGACAAGGACTGGGTTCAGGCTTCCTTCACAAAAGCTTAAAATATATTTTTTAAAATGCATTGTTTTGCAAAACACCTTGTGGAACCCCTTGAGTTCCATGGAATTACATTTGGATGACCCTGCTCAGAAATGTTGCCTAATCTTAACTAGGTGCAGTATATCCTGAGATGCTCATCAAAAGCAGACTGAGTAATGAACAAACGGAAAATAGCCTAGTCTTGGAAATGATGTGACTAGCTATGATTCTGGCAAGTACATTGTCCCCTGACTTCTGTTGTTCACTCATGTTATCTAAAAAGACAACTTTTTATACTAAAGATGTTCAAGCTTTATCAATCCTCTGAGAAATTCATTACTGAAATTCTGCGTAGCTTATAATCTCCAAGTTGGTGAATTCTTTTTTTAAAAAAATCTAATCTTTTTTATCTTTATCACCTTCACTTTACACTACAACCTCCCTTCTCTCTTGCACATAGAATGATCTTTTATGACAGAAGAAAAAGGAATGAAAAAACCGTTCAGCAAAACTAACTTACACAGCATCCAAGTCCAACTCTCCAGGTATAGGCTTCTACCTCTACAAAGAAGGTTAAGAGATAGCATTCTTATATCTCTACTTTGGCGCCAAACCTGACCATTGTAATTGCCAGTTATTATTTTTTTGTTTTTATTTCCATTTGCCTTATTGTAGGCATGTGTATAATTTTTCTTGTTCTGCTTACCGTGTTTTGTATCAGTTCATATAAATTTTCCCATATTTCTCTGTCCATCATGATCATCTTTTCTTATGGTACAATAATATTCCATCATATTTATGTACCACAATTTGTTTAGCTATTTTCTAAATGATGAAATGATGTTTTGTTTCTTGTTCTTGGCTACTACTTACAAAAAGACTGCTAAACATATTTTCATGTATCCTGAGCCTTTCTTTTTATCCTTGATCTCTTTGGGGCATGTGCCTGTCCATGAGATCTGTAGGTCGAAAAGGGTATGGATATTTTACCCTCTTTCTTAGCATAATGCCAAATTTCTTCCTAGAACGGACTAGTTCATAACTCCATGGTATGATAATATGTTCTCTCTCTTTCCACAGTCTTTCCAACATTAACTATTTTCATCTTTTCTCATCTTTGCCGGTTTGCTGGATGTGAGATGAATTCTCAAGAGTTCTAATTCATATTTCTCTCTTTATTAGTGATTTGGAATAGTCTTTCATATGGTTTATAGTTTGTGATTGTGTTGGGAGCTGTTTTTTTGTTTTTTTTCGCGACAGACTCTATGGTATGTTAGATAGACTGAGACTGGCTTCAGGGCCAAGAAGACTTGAATTCAAATCCTATCTCTTGACATAAAAACACATGGACTCTTCATTGGCTTAGGCGACCCTTTAAGACCAAGCTGAAGGTGATAACTCACTTTGATAGAGGGAATTTCCTCATTTAGGAGTTGCCAGTGCCAGTGAAATCACAGATCTAACCCCTATTCTTATTAATTTCCATCGAAATTTTCATTTCATTTGGTTAATGGTTCTTATATGTTTCTATCAGTTTTCATACATCTTTGATATCTTATCAGATATTTAATGCAAAAGATTTTTCTTTTCTAATTAATAGCTTCCCTTCTTATCCTAGTTGTGTTGATTCTGTTCATGTAAAACGTAATTATATTTTATGTAAAGAAAATTATTTTCTTTTTTGTATCACCTCTGTCCTTTGGTTAAGAGTTTTCCCCCTAAACATAAGTGCCTGTTGTAGTTCTCTCCTAATTTTTTTTAATGGTGTGACTTTTACTATTCAGGTCATACATACATTTTGAGCTTATTGTGATATGTGGTGTGAGCGGTTGGTCCAAGACTAATTTTTGCCAAATTCTATTTCAAGTTTTCATAGCAATTCTTGTGAAATAGGGGCTCCTGAAAGCAATTTAATTTCTTGAATTAATTGAACAGTGTTAATGAGTTCACTTGCTTTTCATTCTTCTTTATCTCGTCTATACTGCTGATCAGCTTTTTAAATTTATTAACTGCACTAAATAGTTTTGGTGATTCCTGCTTTTTAGTATAATTGAAGGTCTGGGAGTGCTGTTCTCCCATCATTTGTATATTTGGTCATAAGTTTCCTTGAAAGTCTAGACCTTCCGTTCCTCCAAATGAAATTTGTTGTTATTTTGTTTCCATCCTTTGTAATTTGATTGGTAGTATACTAAATCTGTACATTAATTTAGTTGGCATTGTAATTTTCTTGTATTGAATACAGAGCATGAACGCTGAATATTGTTCCAGTTAATTAAACTTTTTTTTATTTCTTTAAATGATGTTTCATAATTGTATTATACAAGTGTTGAGTATGTTTTTATCGATAATCTCATAGATACTTCATGCCTTTTGTAGTCATTTTGAATGAGATTTCCCTTTATATTATTTCTTTCTGGATTTTATTATTGCTGTATAGAAATGCTATTGACTCTTTTGGGTTTGCTATGTAATATGCTACTTCGTTGAAAATATTGTTTCACTTACTTCTTTGTGGATTCTTTAGTATTTTCTAAGTGAACCATCAATTTTTGAGCAGTTAGGGATAATTTTATGTCCTATTTGACTATGTTTTATACCATTAATCTTCCTGACATTTTGTTATCACTAACACTTCTAAAACTGTCAGATAAATGGAGAATAGGAGTGTCCTTGCTTTATACCTGCATTTATTGAGAAGACTTCTAATGTTTTCATACTGCATGTGATATTAGCTTTTGATTTTTAGCTGTCTTGCTGCCACAAAAAAGGTCCTCCTCTGCTTGCCTCATAGGGCCCAGAGAAGTTAAAGTGACAGGTCTAAGGTCACGCTTTTCTATAATGCTGTGACTTTGGGCAAGTCACTGAACTTCTTTGGCCTGAGTTTCCACACCTGAAAAATAGGGATAATAATATTTGTACTACCTGCTTCACAAGACTGTAAGGAAAGTGCTGTGTAAGCTTTAAAGTACTGTGTGAATATAAACTGTTAAATCCTGGATTGAGGAAAGAGGGCTACGACTTTTCAATGCCTCAGCAGACTTTGAAGATCCAGCATGGCAGCTGGCTACTGCCTTGGGAAAATGGCAGGTAAGCCTTTGAGATCTATCAATAGATCTTTAAATACTTGGATGTTCATTGGAGCTCTTTAAGATTCTTTTCAGTGAAAATTCTTGTTTCTTTCTTGCCTTTCCTTGACCTGGAAAATGTTAGACTTGGAAAAAACCTTAGAATTCAACTAGTCCAGATTTTTCTTTTTATGGATAAGGAAAATGAGGCCTTGAGACTTGGATTGCCTTGGTCAAAGTCATGCAGATATTAAGTGGCCAAGTCAGGTTTCAGTCCCAAGCCTTATGTGAGGTTTTATGAAGTAGCTAAGTGACACAGTAGACAGAGTGTAGAACTTAAGTCAGGAAGATCTGAATTCAGATTCCTGCCTCAGACAATTACTAGCTCTGTGAACCTGGGGAAGTCACATAACCTCTGCCTGCCTCAGTTTCCTCATCTGTAAAATAGGGATGATAATAGCACATACCTCACAGAGGTGTTGTGAGGAGCAAATGAGATAATATATACATGCGTAAAACACTTTATAAACCAAAGCAATATGTAATGCTATTATTATTTTTGATTTTTATCACATCTTCCAAATTCAGTGCCCTTTTCACTACATCCGTCACCATCTTTTTCTTTGACCTTTGTTTGTCCTGAATATAATATTGATTCAAGAGGGAAACAGTAGGGTAGATGCTCTAGAGAGGATATCTCTATTAAAAAAAATTTCCTCCAAATCTCAAGATTAAATATCATCTCAGGTGTGTTAGACTCACCTTTAGGCTATGGGTGTAGGTTCCAAAGATAGGCTTGGGTAAAGGGAAAATTGAAAGGATGAGGACAGCAGGGGCTATACGTTGACGTGGCATGTTAAATTCAATAACTTATAGGTGCATTAACTTGTAGCATTTGAGATCTGAAAAGAAACTTCTAAGACTGTTTTGTTCAGAATGTTCTCAACTGGTCACATTAAATCTTGCATCTCAGAGACCTTTGAAGACTGTAGAGTGCCGCACAAAGTTTCATGCCATCACAGCATCATCGTGGTGGCAGAGGCCTCACTAGCAGCTCAGTGAATGTTCTCTCTGATCTCTTTGGGATATGGTAGAAGAGTAATTTCTGATAATGGTGATGATAATAATAAAATAATTGTTAATATTTATATACAACTTTAAAGTTTGAAGAGTACTTTACATATATTAGCTCACTTGATCCTCACCTCAATCCTGTGAGGCAGGTGCTATTGCTATCCCATTTTACAGATGAGGAAACTGAGGCTAAGAAGGGTTTATTGATTTGTCCCAGGGTTACACAGCTAATAAGAATTTGAAGCAGGATTTGAATTCGGGTCTTCCTGATTCTACGTCTTATACCTGTCTAATGCACCACCTAGCTGCCTCTGTAGTCCTTATCCATGATGAGCTTACGAATTTTGCAAAAGAACTAGTATTCACTTCATCCTCAGATGATCTTATTATCCTTTTCTCCCTCTTCACCTTTTCCTTTTAAAATCCCTGGCCTTCTTTCAGACTCAGCTACAGAAGGCTTTTTACAGTCTTCCCCGGTGCTGGTACCTGTCCCTCTAACGTTGCCTTCCAAGTACTGTATTTGTATCTCATATATATGTGCATGTCGTCTCCTCGGTCAGAATGTAAGCTTCTGTATGGTAGGGACTGTTTAATTTATTCTCTGTAAGTGCATAATAAATGCTTACTGATCAGGTAATGTCCTTTTTACTTATGTGGGCGCTCAGGAGGGTGCTCCCCCTCTAGAATGTCAGTTATTGGGGGTGTAGATACAATCTCTGTATCCCCAACACATGGTGTAGTGCTTTGCACATGGTAGGCAATTAATGTATTGAACAAAACACTTATTATCTCCATCCCTTTGTTGCTCTTGATGATTTTCTTAGGTGGAGAAAAGTAAGCTATCATAATATTCTTGTCAGAAAAGCTGTAGATCTCTTTATGGTACAGAAGGTCAGTTGTAGAGCAAATGATAAGAAATTTACCTTGAAGCTTCATTCTTTTCTTTAAAATTAAATGTGCTATTTATGTGTAAAAATAAATGTGCTATGGCTGGCCATAGAAGGAGCTGTTTCTGAATACCCTAGGCTTACCTAGACAATGGCAGAGCCGGATGCTTTCCTGGATGGACCTTGAAAGATATAAAGCAAAGGATGGGGGAAAAGCCCCAAATGGACCTGGTGAAAACACTGTTTGGCTCTGTTTCATGATCTTGTTAAGCTGTCTTTAAACATCATAGTGGGGTGAGAGCATTAAGTGGTTCCTGAACAAGAGAAATCTCTGAAAGGCTATTTATTGCACAAAGGATGGTGACCAGCTGTTCGATGGCTCCCTCAAAACAGAACTAGAGGAAATAGGCCAGCAGAGTAGTAGCAGGAGGGTTTGGGAGTTAGAAATAAGGAAAGGCATTCTCATAGTGGGGGTTGCAAGATTCAGTCTACCAAAGGCACTTGTGGAATATCATTCCTGAGGTGTGTTTAAAACCAAAACACATTCCATTACTCAGGGCTAAGTTCAGTTTGGGGAATAGAGCAGACTGCCATTTTCAGGCAGTAGCTGCTGACGCAGAAGTCATTAGGAGCAGAAGGATGTAGAGGAGAAAAGTGAAAGCTTGACATAGACTCGGAGTCATTATAGCCAGCACTACAGAGCTTACTTAGAATTTAGCTTCAGCTCAGCATAGAAGGATGCAGAAGAGCAGATTCCTATGGGTTACCCAAGGTCAGAATGTAGGGAGGATGTCCTGGATTTCCTCCTGATGTGTGGCACACACTGCTCACTTCTCAGACACAGGACATGGCACTGTGCAGTATCTGAATCCTTTTGATTCCAAAGCCCCAGCATGCATATAGATGGCATTCCCTTGTGCTTGACAATACTGCAGGCTGTGTCTTGGTTCTCATTTCACAGGCCCACTGAGTTAACTTGAGAGAAACACAGAAATTGTAGGGGATTATGAGAAAAAAATAAAAACAAAACTTCCCATTGATTTTTTGAGGGAAGGGGAGAGAGGGATGTGATTGCATCCTGCTTCTTAGTTCATAGCTTGAATACCAGAGTTTTCTCTCTGACATGGAATAATTTGATCTTCCCAGTGACAGGAATAGAATCCAGAGATTCTGTCTCATCCACAAAAGTAAATCTTTCATCTCACAAGGAGATGTTCAGAAAGATGTGTTTGACAAGCATGTGGAAGGCAGGCTCTTACGTATCCTTGTTCAGATGAAGTCTGTGGTGTTTGAACCCCCTCCTTTTTTGATGACCTAATATAAACAGCTCCAGCACTGCTCCAATGCCATTATTCTAAGAAAAGGTTGCTACGAGAATTGGTAGAGTGCACTTATACCAACTCCAGGTGTAGCACAGGTGAGCCTGCCTTTCTCACAGTGGATATGATTTCCTCTATGCTGGAGAAAGCAAACTTGGATTATACTAAGGCAGCAATTCTCTGACCCCCTGAGGGTTGGGGAAAGAGGGTGTCCCTAAGATCCTTTTAGGGAGGGCCTGTAAGGTCAAAGCTAATTTCATAATAATATGAAGATGTTTTAATTTCTAATATGGTAAATATTGATAGAGCTTACATGAAGAAAAGTCTTGGGAGTGGGAAGGGGGCATCTTCAGTCATTTTAGAGTTACTGCAAAAAGGAGATGGTTTCTAAAACCAAAACATTTTAGAACTGGTATAGTACAGAAGGTGATTGTATGTGTGAGAGGGGGATGCAGGGATGATGTCTAAGGTGGAAGAAAGTGACTCAGTTTAGTCATTGTTGTGACATCAGAATGTTTAAAGGAGTCGGTATGTGTGAATATGTTGTGCAAACTCCCTTAGCAGCCTTTCCTTGGATAAAGCCAGAAATAATGACATTCAGACTGTTCTGGAATTATTTGCATTAAGTTACCAGGAAAGCAGGGAGTCCAAAGACCCTGGACTTCATCTAGAGCAAGGTCTGTGAGTGAAATCATAGGTTCTAGTCTGGAAGGACCTCAGAAGTGAGAATAGTCATGTCAGTGACCAACTTATGATCCTCGCAGCAGATTTTTGAGGTAAGCAGCATAGGTATTATTAGGCCCATTTTTCAGATGAGCAAACTGAAGTTCAAATAGGCTGAAGTCTCATGACTCATATCAGAGGTGGGACTTTAATCTGCTTTTCTCACTGGGTCATCATGGTACAGTTTATCTTGCATATCAGTCCCTTATCAGAAATATTTAATATAAAATCCTCCCTTCCCCCATTGATAACTTTCCTTCTTAACTTGCCATGAAAAATATTTTTATTTTGTAGTCCAACCCTGTATAGAGGATCCTTCTTTATCATCTCTGATAAGTAATCATTTGGCCTCAGCTCAAAGACCACTAGAGATGGATAACTTGTGACCTCCTGAGGTAGCTCAGTCTATTTTGGGGTAGTTTTGATTTTAAGGAGGTCTCTCTACTTATATCAATCCTAAATCTTCCTTTCTTTAATGTCCACAATTCATCTTTATTCTTCCCTGTGGGGTCAAGCAGAACATGACTGTTTCCTATTTCACAGTACAGCCTTTCAAATCTTTGAAGACAGCTGTCGTGACCCTCCCTGTGCCTTCTCTGTTCAAAGCTGAACAGCCCCCTTTTCTCATTGATCCTCACTTTGAGAGCAACACAGTTGGAGATCCCGTTATGATCCTGTTCTCCCTCCCATGGACCTGCTTCTGCCTGTCTAGATTTTGATGAAAACAGAGCTGGCTGAGAAGGGGCAGAAGATAGCAATCTCATCACCTCTCTTGTCCCAAGCAGCCCAAGATTATATTAGCTTATCTGAGGTTCTTTGTCACAGTATTGACACCAATTGAACCTGGTATAGATTTGTAATTTTGTGCTGATAGCCTGCTAAAGTCATCAATTCATTTTCATATCACCTGGGCACACCATCCCCTTTTTTAAAATGAAAATTTCTTCTTTCAATGAACAAAAATGTTATTTTCCCTCCTTCCCACTTTTCTCCCCATTGAAAATGAAACTATTATAGCAAATATGCATCCTCAAGCAAAATAGATTCCTTCATGGGCCGCATCCAAAAAATATATGTATTTTAGTTTGCACCCTGAATCCTTCACTTTTTGGTTCTGTGGAATCTTGGAAGATGCTCAGAATAATGGCTTGCCTCCTCAGCTCCTCCCTGAGGTCGCAGTGGGAAAGTTCATCCTATCCCTTTTGAACCAAATCTTGTGTACGTGGTCAACGCACTGCAGTCAGTCATCCAGCATCCATTTACTAAGTACCAGTAGAGTCTTGTGCTAGGAACTGAGAACAGAAAGGAAAAAAATGGATGTGTCCCCTGGCCTCAGGTTGCTCACACGCCATCAGAATCTGGGATTACTATGATGACAGTTCAGAAAAGGTAGAAGAATCTGGTTCAGTGTTCAATAGGGAAGCCATTCCTCTGCTCAGATCACCCTGCTTAGAAGAGAACATTTTCTCTCTTCAGAACTCTCTTCCTAGCTGAGGCTAGAGACAATCCTGTCTCTCTCCAGTTGCCACTTCAGGCAGTTAGAACTTAACCACAGGTGATCCATATTGTCACCCTGAACAGCCTTTTAATGCCAGTCAGCCTGCATTAGTTGGTTCTGGCTTCCTGGCATACAGAAGCTGCTATTGTTGGTTGCCAGTGTAACTCATCCTCTTTCATAATCATTTCTCATTCATAGAATAGAAGCCTGTTCTGCTGCTACTTTGGGGGTAGGGGTATCAAGAACAGTGTAGGATTCTTCATAAAAGGATCTGAATTTGAGCCCTCATTGACTGGCACTTGGCACCTGGGTGACTGGACAAATGACTCTTAGTCAGATGCCTCCTCTGTAAATGAAGGGGTTGGAATAAATGATTCGATAAATTAAATAATTAAATAAAATGATTTAATACCTCCTTGGTATTAAATCCTGTGACTTCATATTTTCTGCCACAATCTGAGTTTGAATCCTGGTTCTGTGGCCTTATACAAATCATGTAAAGTATCTGGGCTTCAGTTTCCTCAACTGTGAAATGAACTAGAGCTCTAAGGTTCTTTCCATTGCTAAATCTTTGATCCAAAGATAACACTAGCACAAGATGCACAGCTTATAGACATGGATTGCTATATGTTATAACCGTCATTACCGAAGTGGTCTTCACACATTTCAGCAGTTTGGGCTATGATGTCAGTCATCATCAGGATCTGCTATTGGAATAAGAAAAATCTCCTGGTGGACAAGTATAGAAGCATTGCGTTTTGAATCTATACCAGTGTATAATCAACACTTCATTTAATGCATCTGTTAACTATGAATATTTGGTGATAAACTGATAGTTTTTTAGTTGTTTGTGTATACATGGCAAATACATGAATTTAAAGTAACCATTTTTAAAAAAAGAAATGTATCAGAACTTCTTCATTGAGTGTTGACTTCTTCAAAGCCTTTGCTTTGAGAGGCTTTTCAAACTCTGGTTTTATTGTTTTAACAGCAAACAAGCCAAAATACCGAACACACATCTTTATGCTCCCCTTTCATTCAAGTATTCTTTATTTCATTGCTTTTCATTAAGGTTTCATGTTAGAGAAGTGTCCATTTCCCATCTTTGGTTGATGAAGTTAATGCTATTGAGTACCATTAATTAGGCCATTGTTTTTTTTAGTGTTTTTTTTTTCCCTCATTTGCCCTGTTTTCTTCTCATTCTTTCTTTCCCAGCTGCTCTTGTAACAAGTGACGTGGGAAGTACATGAAAAGATTGCTTAGAATGAAAGAAGTGTGCAAGTCATGGTGTACTGATCCAACCCATGACGTTGACCTTCCGTTGGGCATTGTGCTTTCTAAACAACTTGAAATCCTACCCTAGCAGCAGACTAATTGTGATTGAGCAAACACTTTAGGCTGTAATTTTCATCTTGTTGATCTCAGCTATTGTTTAAATGTTTGGGGTTTCCTTGTTTCTAGGATCATGTCAGTTACTTCACTTCTACAGTATGATCCCATCTTTTGATGGAAGCAACATTGGCCACCACTGCTGTTTCATATCTTCTCCTTTCTTTTTTGTCTAACCATTTAAAAACTCCATAATAAGATGCCATCATATTCACAGGATACCAGAACCTTTCTACTTTTCACAGGTTACTGTTAAAGTCAGCACATGATTATAACTGGGGTTGATTCTCACGCCTGCACAGATTGGGCTTGTATGAATCTGGAGACCACCCTCCCAGGACTTCCCCATGTGCAGGGAAAGAAGGGGTCTAAGTCTAAGGTAGTTGTGTCAGGAAGTGCCTGCCTCCCCCCTCCCCATGTCTAGGGTTTGCCTGCACAATTACAAAGTGTGTGTCATAGAAGTATGGCAATAGCCTTATTTGATGCTCTGATAGGTAAACTGACATTTACTAGCTATGTATGTAACCCTAGACAAGACATTTAATGTGCCTGGCTTAGTCTTCTCATTTCTAAAATGGGATTAAAATAATACTTCTACCCTTGGGTGATGAAGAAGCCATGTCCCTGTAACCAGAGATTACAGTAGGGGCTGCTGCCAGGGAAGCCAAGTTGATCCTTAGCTCCCTAGGTCAGTGAAGCCCTAGGGACAGCTTTGTCACCTCTTAGAGAAAAACTAGTCTAACTAGCATGGAGAAGAGTTAAATATTGCTCCCACCAGAGAGAGATACATACCCATAGAGAAAATACATTTCTGTTAACTAAAAAGATTAAATTTAAAAAATAATACTTCTACTCCCCATATCATAAGATTATTATGAATGAAAGTGCCTTGTAATTTTAAATTGCTATGTAAATGTAACGTATTATTATTATTAAGTTGGGCTGTAGGAAAATATGTGGGTGTTAAACAGCAGGGGTTTTCTCTCTATATTTTGGAAACAACAACAATAATAGATCACTTTATATAGTGACTTAAGGTTTGCGGAGAACTTTAAGCACTGCTGTTTATTCTCAGTTTACAATGAGGAAATTGAGGCACAGAGAGGTTAAATGTATGTCCAGGATCACACAGCTAGTGAGTATTTGCGACAGGATTCAGTTTCAGGTCTTCTTGAATTTGGTCAGGTGTTCCATATCGTCGTGTTGTGCTGCACTTCAGAGGAGAACTGAAGAGAGTGTTAATAATTATTATTACCAGGACTACTAAATTACAGTTGTCCCTTACACATCTCAACTTTTCCCATTGTGGTTTTGATATATTTTGGGTCGACATAAGAAGTTAAATGGGAATTTTTTAGAAATTTTGCAGAAGCTGCAGATGACACAGAAAATGTTTAGAAACTCAGAAATGCATAAAATATATGCATAGTATTATGTAATGTCAACTTTTTTTTATCTTTTAATACCATAATAATTCAGACTTCTTCTCTGGTACAAAGGGAGGGCAAAGAGATGTTACGTGGATTTTGCAGATCAGAGGGGCTCTGAACCTCTAACCCTGTGAAGTATTTCTGCAACACAGCCTAAGATATTTGATGTACTTCATTTAGACCAGAAGCTGCTTAATTACATTATCGATGAGTTTCTTGAATTGAAAGTCTGGCAGCTCAGTATTGTGCAAAAAAGACTGAAGAAAAGGTGGAAGACTTAGATTCTGGTCTTGTTCTTCTACTTTTAAACTATGTGACTTTAGGAACAGCTTAAATCTCTCTGATCTGCCAGATGAGTGGGTTGAGTTTCACATTATCTTACTGTGAACACCCCTGTCTGGGCAGGGAGCCCCAGATCCCATTCATCATCTTGTTTCATTTAATAACCTCTACCACATTGCTACCTCTTTTCCTCTACCCAGGAAGCAACGCCTGTGTATCCAAGCCCTGCAGCCTGCTGTGTTTGCCCAAAGCCAACCACAGCAAGAGTTGCAGGTGTCCCGAGGGTGTATCCAGTAGTATCCTTCCA
The DNA here is from genome assembly GCA_023548195.1 of Bettongia penicillata ogilbyi. Taxonomy (NCBI): domain Eukaryota; kingdom Metazoa; phylum Chordata; class Mammalia; order Diprotodontia; family Potoroidae; genus Bettongia; species Bettongia penicillata. The sequence continues at coordinate 863,793 of JAJHZJ010000311.1, read as the reverse complement.
TCTGGGGAACTAAGGTGTGACTGCCCACGGGGCTATGAACTGAAGAATAACACCTGTGTCAAAGAAGGTGAGGCTCCTTTGTAATTTTTTTGGTTTGGCTCCCTTCTTTTCTTCCCTTCCCTGCCCCCCCCCAACTTTTTCCCCTTGTTTTTGAAATCCTAGAGTAGACTCTTTACCTTAGGGTAAGTCTTAATTTCCAAATCTACAGTATTTATCTCCCAGTCACAAGCAACCTGGAACGGTTGACCCCCAAAATGAGATCCCAAATATTGTGCTTTTCTGCTTAATGCCAGAATTAGATCCCCTGACTTTTCCACCATTCCTTTGCCACCTCCCTGGCTTGATGGTACCAGCTTTGAACAATGAACCTCACCTGGATGTTTCACTGCAGACTCCCCAGAGTGCCATTGTCAGTGTTAACAAAAGGTGTCAGGGTCCAAGTGCACTGTGGAATTTGCCTCACTTTGAGTTCCAACCTGTCGATCTCTAGTCCAGACTCTGCACACTCCACACTCCTTGTGTTGCCATGACAGTGCACTGAACCACTAGCTGACCAGTCCTTTTCCTGATGGGTTCATGCTGGTGTCCAAAATTCCTCCTTTGCTTTTTCCCCAGCTGTTGTTTTCTTTGTGACTATGAAGCTCCCTTCTCACAGCAGTCTTAGAGGCTGGGCAGCTAAGTAGACAATGGTAGTACTTGACACTCGTTCCTAAGAAAAATAAATAGAAAAAAAAAGACACTGAAAAAGAACACATATTCTTGGGTTCTATATGACATCTGAGAAGTATTTGAAATTCAGTAGTCAGAATCAGTGCCACATTTGGGGAGTAAGGAATATCCTTTCATTATCTGTTGTCAGAATACAACCTGGCCATCAAAAGCCAAAGATCTCCATGTGTTGCCTTAGTCCAGTTTCTGGAAAAAACAAACAAACAAAACAACAAAAATACATTTTTTTCTGTGTGGGAAGTAGAGAATACTTGTTTTATTTTTTAAATAGTCATATAAGAAAATATATATATATATATATGTATATATAGTAAATTTTAGAAATCACTATAGACAAAAACCAAGTTAATAAAGTTAATAAGTTGAATAAATAAAATGTTTTCTTAATACAGGGTAGTCTGGATCTCCATTAAAGTGTTTAATGTGAGAATAACCTTCCCCAATATTATAGGGGGCTTGGTTTTCCCTCATTTCACCAGCCAATGTCACCATCCTTGTTAGTCATCTCGGGGATCCTTGTACCCTTTCTTGGTTTCTTACTCTTTGCTTTTCATTAAGAAGAAACCAAGAAAGGTGTCTCTACCCTCTAAGTGTGTCTCTTCTCAGGGCCTCTTCCCCAATCCCATCTTAATGTTCTGTACCGTTCCTGGGATAAGGATGAGAAAATAAAACCCCCAAAGCACAGCCTTCCTCACTTAAGTCTAGTTCACTTGCATATCATGACCTCCCTGATGTCATGGTGCTCTTTGAGAAAAAAGGACAAACAATAGCAAAGACCTGTGATTCTGGGCATGACTGTGATGCTTGGTTTGTTTTCTCTACCTTCCACCTCCCCAATTCCTTAGAAAACACCTGCCTCCGAAATCAGTATCGCTGCAGCAACGGAAACTGCATCAACAGTATTTGGTGGTGTGACTACGACAATGACTGCGGGGACATGAGCGATGAGAGAAATTGCCGTGAGTGCCCTGGCTTACTTGGGCTGGCAGTTTTCCCATCTTTTCACGGGTTTGACTTTTCAAGGGACATGGGTTAGTTGCACTAAGCTTTCAATTCAGGTTGTGGCCACCAGATAGGGAGCAGTGTGCTTTTCAGGTAATTTTTGATTCTATTGTCAGTCAGCAAACATTTAATTAAATACCTATTGGCAAGAGCTGGAGATATAACAAAATGCAAAAGCTATCTCTGCTCTTAAGGAGTATGCCTATATTATATGTAGATAATGAAGTACCTAGACCATATATACAGTGTCACTGAAGGAGAGAAGATAATCTGGAGGGGGAAAAAAAGAAGAAAGAAATGTTAATGTGTTTCCCCATTCAGTTATGCCTTTCGTATAGAAATGTAGCATTCTTAAAACAGCAAATTAATAATTTACTCGAAGAGATGTATATCTAACATGAGCAGAGTGTGATAGAAATTGCAGTGTAGGATGGACTCGTTACAGCTATTTTTGGGACTTTGGGCAAGTACTTGATCTCTCTGAGGGTTCGTTTCCCCCTTTGTAAAATGAGGATATTAGATGAGATTGAGCCCCAAGACTTATCACAGCTCCAGAATTGTTTCTCTATAGCAAGATTATACTTAGATAAAACTTCCTTAGCTCAAACAGCATGATTGGCTACTATTTAGTTTAATTTAGGATAGTTTCTAGTTTATCAAGAGAGGTATATACCTATTTTTCATCTATTTCTTTGCCCTCTTGGTGTCCAAATTGGTGGGGGTTTTTCCACCCCGCATTTCACCACAATATCTGCCTTTACACATCTCATTTCGCAACATCCTGTGGTGTTTTAGAAGTTCATCTTCACTCTGGTTACATACAGCTGTTGTCATTATCATTGGCTACGTAGCCTACGTACTCACCCGTAAATCTGTGCATTCCATCTGATATTATAAATGCTTTTTTGGGGAGGAGTGGTTCCTTACCTAAGGCTATTTGCTAAAATCCTTCATAGTTATTTTTCCTAGTCTCAATGGACATGTTTCCAAAAACAAAAAATCAGGCTTGGGAAAACTCTAGGTGAAGAGGGACAAAATCAAATCCCAGTCGTAGTCTCATCACTGAGCTTGGAAAGTTGGTGACGTTTTCGTGATTCAGTTTTGCTGCCTCTAAAATGGACACTGTTTTAACTTTCTATATGTCATAGAGAGGTCAGAAAGATGCAGCATCATTGGGGAGGAGTTTTTTGAGAGTAAGGATAGTGTAAACATAGGGCAACCACACTTTCCATTTAGAACTACATGAAAGCAGAGATTGAATTGCTTTTACAAAACAGCAGGAGACATTTATATCATCTGTTGAAATTACCTCTAAAACAACCTGATGGTACTGAGGCAGGCAGTGGGGACAGGTCAGTGAGCATCACCTTCCCAGGTTTTTCAGAGAGAGAGAACTTTTTAAAAGGCAGGGCAGATTCGGTATACTTGTTTCTTGAAGCAATCTAGAAGCAAGGGGTTGGACAAGCTCAATCAGCCAGTCAGTCAAGCATTACATGTTTATTAAACACTGAGGATGCAAAGAGACCAAAATCTAGATAGTTCCTGCTCTCCAAAAGCTTACACTTTGTCTTCTGCCCTAATGGTGCTTATCATTTCAAAATAGTCCTATCATATTCTCTCTGAGTTGCTGGGGTTTTGCTTCTACTAGATTGATAAATTGAAATACGTATTTTCTGTAGTTAAGGGGAAAGCATGCACGTTCGAAAGATCTGCCCAGTGGATAAGATGACGTGAATTTTCTTGTCTCTGCTGCTGACTCAAGGCAGAGAGTAGATAGAGAACTGACCTTGGAGCAAGAAAGTTCTGGGTCCAAGGCCTGCCTCTATCTTATACCTGTTGTAGGTACCCTGGGCAAGCCCCTAAACTCTCAATGCTCTGAACAACTCCAAGAATGTATGTTACAGAAAAGTGCCGACCTGCATTGGTAGAGGACGCTTCCTCATGCAGAAGTCCCTTAGGCTAGTGAAACCACAAGTCTGTTCACTATCCTTAGAGTGAAAAATGGAGCTGGCCCTGACGTTTTCCTGTGTTAACTGAGATAGCACATCCCACTAGGCCTTGCTGGGAAACAGGAGCTCAGTGCTTGAGGCTTTCTTATCCAGGAAATGGTAACCCTCTGCACCTGTCCTTGTGAAAACTGCAATTAGTGGAAGTCTGGGAGGTGAAAGGTAATGAAGGTGAGGAGATTAGCTAAGCTAGGTTTAAGGTGATGCCTGGAAACGTAGATAAGTGTTTATCTATGCCTCCCATGGACTACATTCCTGATCCCAGGCTGTGGAAAAGTGATGCTTATCAAGATAGAACAGAGTGTATGTTTTGTCAACAAATGACTGCTCCTGCAGCTCAGGCTCCGCCTTTGTGCCCTCTGGGGTATAAAGGGAGCCTGTGAAAGAGTTGCTGAGGGTTGGTGTGCAGGGAAACAGGGAGGATGCTCTCAGGGGATGGCCCCCCCTCTCAGACACACTCTCTCAGTAGGAAGGTGCCAGGAACTTGAACACTGCAGGAGCATCTCCTTCACTCTTGTCATTTTGTATTTGGGCTCAGCCTCCCACTCACATCTGAGCCCCAAATCAGCCAAAATGTTTACCCTGGCTCCCTCCCCCCAAAGCCAACCCACCACTGCCAGCAGGCCGCTAGCTGGCAGCATATTGCTCATCACAGGGGGATTCTGGTTTGTTGCATCTCCTTCTGTAACCTGGCTGGCTGTCCATGGTGAGGAGAGACATTTATCGTCTGGTAACTTCCTCCACCTTCCCTCAGAATGGTGTCCTGAGACCAGAGGGGCTGGTAGCTCCTGCATTTCTAGCCCACATGTCCCAGGAGCTCTGAATGAGCAAGGCTCTCACCTCTTTGTGTGTACTCGGGTCTCATTTTAGTCACCTGTGGAGTGTACACATAACTGCATTCTCAAAGAGCAAGTCTACACCTTGTGGTAGAGTTTGACGTTTCAGTTTTATCTGTGTATTCCCAGTGCCAGGCACTTAATAAAGTCTTGTTAATGCACTAGAGCAGAGGCGGCTGCAGATTCCCTACCCCTGAACTAGAGAAGCTGTGAGGTTCAGTGGAAAGTATGGAATTTACAGTCAGAGAGAATGGGTTCAGATGCCAACTCTGTCACTACCTACCTGTGTGACCTTGGGCAAGCATTTTAACTGCTCTGAACTTTAATTTTCTTATCCATAAAATGGGGAGTTGTAGTATCAAGCACCAAACACTTAACACTTTATTAAGTGACTACTAAAGATGACTTCAGTTACTCCTGTTACTAAAAGTAACAGGTCACCGGGCTAAGTCCTAGATATGCAAATACATAAGCTCAGTGAGCTTACAGCCTACCTGAGGACTAGTACAGATTATGAATGCCATACATAATAAATATAAAGAGAATAAACACAGATTAATTAGAGATGGGGCACCAGCATTTAAGAGGAAATCAGAAATCACTCCATGCAAAAAGTGGTACCTGATATGCATCTTGAAGGAAGAGAAGTCTGTGAAGTGAGGAAAGAGTGAACTCCAGGCAGGGGGAATGATGATCAGTGCAAAGTTCTGGAGAAAGGAAATAAAGCATTTGTGTGAGGAGCAGAAGAGCTTGTTGGGCTGCATTGAATAGTATTATAAGGGAAGTAGTAGTAAGTCTGGAAGGGTAGGTAGATTGGGGCCAGGAGGAGCTTTAAATACTAACTGGGGAAGTTTATATTTATCTTAGAGGCAATGGGGATGAAATTTATTGAGTAGAGGAGTCACATGATAAGATCTGGGCTTACGGGGAAAAAACTCACTTTGACAACTGTATAGAGAAAAGGTCCTGGAAATGAAAGTAGGAAGCAAGGTACATTCCAGTTCCCCCTCCAGGATCAGTGGGTCTGAAGTGTAGTCAGTGCTGCACAGGGTGGCCTGGGATGCAAGGAATGGAAGCCAGGTCTCACTGAGTGCAGGTACATTGGAGAAGCATGGGAGAAGGCTGATCCATGATGAAATGGTTTGTGCACTACAGAAAGAGAATTCCAGTAAGCAGAGTTAAAGGGCTGGATATGCTTGGATTGGACCAGGGCTAGGGCAGAGTTGAGGAGGAAATGAGAGAATGGGAGGTGAGAGAATGAGATGCAGGTATCTGGTGACTGAGTAATTAGGGAGGAGGAGTGAAATAGGTGGTGGGAGTCTTAGGGGTAGGAGTGGGCAGCACTCCTAGTTTTAAGAGTTGTAATGCTCACAGTCTCCAAAGGGTGTTGTTGCCTGCCAAGAGTGTAGAGCTTGTGTGCTTCTCCAGGGTCAGTTGAGGATGGGAAGGGTCTCATCATCTAACTCATTTAACTCTTCCCTGTGTCTTCTTTCTTGTTAGCTACCACTATTTGTGATCTGGACACCCAGTTCCGGTGCCTGGAGTCTGGAACTTGCATCCCACTGTCCTACAAATGTGACTTAGAGGACGACTGTGGAGACAATAGTGATGAAAATCACTGTGGTAAGGGCAAAAGAGAGGTCTGACTTCTGAAGCTCTCATTGATGTAGACTATATCTTCCCATGTGAAGTAAAGAATATCTTATGGTTGTTGGGTAGGTAGGGCTTCCAACATCTAGACAAAATCTGCTCTATTCTAATTAGATAGCTTATCTTTACTTCCAGTTTTAAAACCACTTCGTACCCACACAACGTGAAGGGTTTTTTTCCCCCCATTTCATCTGACTCCAGGCCTGGTGCTTTATCCTTTGCACGAACTAGTTGACCCCAGAATATTATAGGACTTCCTAATTGAGATCTTCAGCTCTCAAAAAAAGATCACCAGTAGAGCATACTTTCCTTCAGGGCGGGGACTGTTTCATTTGTCTTTGTAGCTCTCTTGCCACAATGCTTAGCACATAGGAGGTACTTAATTTCAGCTTGTTGTTTGGTTGATTGATCAATACTGAAAAAAAACCAAGTAGCTGAATAGCATGTTGCCTAGATTATAACATGAAGGGCAGCCCACTAAGATATTCTATCAGTATATGTATATATCTTGAACAGACATTGCAGAATGACCCTAAGCAAAGATTAAAATATTTAAGAGGTGGTATGGTGTATGAATAGAATGGTAAACTTGCAATCAGGAAGACTTGGTTTTAAAAGCTGCCTCGCACCTTGTATTTTATCACATAATTGTTGCACCTAGGGTGGGTTTTTTCCAGTCCAAAAATTGATTTATAACCTTGGATCATGTAATTGTCGCATGATATAATTCTGTTTGTCACACTGAAAATGTCAACAGAGCAGCAATGTATTCATTAGCGGCTTATGAATATGCAGCTATCTCTTGGATATTGTGAGCCTAGAATTCTCAGTGTAAGTGCATCGTCAGTATGCAATTTTAATGTATATTCACTAGTATTCTGAACATTCTAATCTTTCAACAAAGGCAGTTTAGTAATAAATGATTTTTTAAGTAACATTGACAAAATTTAAAAAAAAACTTCACATAATGGTCACACCCCACTGTTTTGCAAAAAAAAATTTGACATAAAATCTACAATGATTATGTGGTGAAATATGGTAGCTGTATGGTTCTAGACAAGTCATTTGATCTCTAGGTGCCTCAGTTTCCTTATCTATAAAAGGAAGGGGTTTTGATGGCCTCAGAAATTCCTTCTGGCTCTAAATATGTGATCCTGTGAATAGGAGAAGAAAATGAGGCTAAATTATATCTGGGAAATTATGCAACTTTGTAGTTTCACTGAATTTGAACCATTCCCTGGCACTGAAGGCTATCTTTTGTTAAAAAACATTTTCCTGGTGATGGGATGCTCTGAATCATGGAACACCATAGTCTCTGATGGATCAGAATCATGGGGTTTCTGTAGGGCAATGGAGAGGCATTTAGGAGGTATAAGTACACTGAATCATACATCTGTGGAGCATGCGCTCCACAGATAGTGGAAGTGATGTAAATTTTGTCATTGAGGATGGTGTTTTGGGGGTAGGATGTAAGCTCCTTCCTAGATGAGGGATAAACAGATGGACAGCTCAAATGATGCACTGATATTAGTGAAGTAGGGGAGAAAAACAGAGAGAAGGCTCCCTCTCCCTCTCATCATGTTGGATGGATCTTCTATGGAATTTGTAGAGATGGACAATATACAAATAGTGTAGGGGATATCGTACTGGATTTTTGTCAGAAAGATCTGAGTTCAGATCTTACCTCAGATACTTATTAGCCATGTTTTTACAAGACCTTGGCAAGGCTTTAGCTCTCTGTGCCTTAGTTTCTTCATCTGTAAAATGAGGAAGTTGGATGGCCTTTTGATGGTCTCTAAGATGCTTTCAGCTCCAAATCTATGGTTTTAAGAATTGCTTGGTAAGAAGGCATGGATGAATTGAAATCTGCCCTGGTAGAGGGATATCCATTTGAGGAGATGGAGAATTCATCAGGTGGTTGGTTGAATGGATCCTCTGTACAAGGCAAGATGCTTGGTGCTGAGGCATCTGCTTCTCAGACTCTTCTCCAATAGCACCCTCCTCTTCTTACCTTACTGATGGTAAGATGTTCAGTTGAAAAGGCTACAACCCAGGACCAAAGAGGAGGAAATGTTGGTACATGATTTTCTGTTTGCAGATGATTGTGCACTCAGTGCAGCCTCTCAAGCTGAGGTGGGGTGTAGGATGTGTTCAGGGAGGACCAGTACCTTTGGTGTGATGGCTGCTGAGCCCTTTTCAGGGCTCTTTCCACCTTCAGTGTACATCTGTTCCACCCAACTCTTACCTGTGGTCCAAGAAGCTGCAGAATGCACAGCGGCCACATCCTGGTAAACCATTTCAGCAGATAGGCCAAACCAGGTTGAGGTAACCAAGGGGTCTCAAACCCATTTGTGAGTCAGAGGGGCATCTACCCCAAGCATGTGAAGACATCCCCTGATGGAATGGGTGGATGAGAACAATTTTTTCCAATGGCCATGAAGGCAGATGAAGCAGGCAGTGTGGAGCGCTTAGAGCTTGATTACGTACCTAAAACGCCAAGGTCATTCACTGCATCCTGACTCATCTCCAGTTGTCTTGACTGTGTCCTGCCACTGGACTATGATGACTCTGGAGGAGAGAGTGAGGCTGACAACTTCATGCAACTCTGCCTCACTTAAATCCAATTTATGCATGAAATCAAAAGACATCACCTATACCAGCAGGTGTGTGGCAACAGACAAGTGATGAAGCATCAGGTGCGGATCCACTGGGGACTGTAGTCGCAGGCTGACTATACAACAGTGGCCCAGACTATAGGGTCGTTTTTCACTGGAAGCAGCAGTGGGACTTGGCAGCCCCCTGAGCAGCTTTTTAGGGATCTCATTGCTCACCTCCTGGTGTGAGGAAGGGGCTAGAAAAGGTGCCCTAAAAATTGTCTGCTTACCCAAGCCTGGCCTGATTACTGTGGCAGGTGGTCAATCCCACTCTGCAGTCGAAACACACACACACAAATACACAAATGTACAAAAACATCTGCAAAGATGATTCCACTCATCATCAGCATATGGAACATGTGCACACTTATAGACAGTGCAAAATGCAGTAGACCTGAAAGACAAACTGCTCTTGTTGCAAAAGAACTCAACAGATATCACATCCAAATAACAGCCCTGAGTGAAATGAGGCTGGAAAATGAGGGTCAGCTTACTGAAGTTGGAGCTGGATTTTTCTGGGGTGGCCACTGTGAAGGGGAGCGCCATGAAACTGGCGTAGGTTTTGCAATCAAAACTAATCTAATCAGCAAGCTGGTATGTCTGCCAAAAGGAGTGAATGACAGGCTCATGGCAATGCAATTTCCACTTGCAGGAAAAATGCCATGCTGCTATCATCAGTGCCTATGTTCTCATCATGATGAATCCTGGTGAGGACAAAGAAAAATTTTATGAAGACCTAGAGACCCTTATCATCAGTATGCCAAAAGAAAACAAGCTTATAATTCTGGGTGACTTTAATGCTAGGGTGGGCTCAGACTACCAGTCTTGGCAGGGAATCCTAGGGAGGAATGGAGTTGGAAACAGCAACAGCAATGGTCTTTTACTGCTGAAGACTTGTGCTTCGCATGACCTCATCAGCAACACTTTTTCCATTTACCTAAACGCAATAAAACTTCATAGATGTACCCTTGCAGCAAACATTGGCATCTAAATAGACTATGTGATTGTAAAGAAGAGAGAGTCAATATGTGAGAGTAACAAAGACAATGTGTGGTGCAGAGTGCTGGACTTACCATAGACTTATCCTTTCCAAGCTAAACATTCACATTCATCAAAAGTGCCACACCCCAAGGCAAAATGACTACGAGAAGAATTAATGTCAACAAATAAGAGCTCTTCTCTGAGCATGAACAGTTTGTTGCTAACTTGGAGGGAAAGTTGAGCCAACACACGGTTGGCAACAGTGGGACAGAAAAGGAGTGGGCATCTTTCAGAGATTTGTTGTACAGCACTGCATTTGCTCGTCTGGGTCAGAACACTCACAAACACCAAGATTAATTTGATGAAAATGATGTGGAAATTCTGAAGCTGCTAAATGAAAAGCAAGAACTCCACAGGATTTACTAGCAGGATAGTTTATCCATCTCTAAGAAGGCAGCATTTAATTCCATCAAAAGTAAAGTACAAGCAAAACTTAGAGAGATACAGGATTCTTGGCTCAGTAAGAAGGCAGATGAAATTCAGTTTTATGCTGATAGTAACAATCCAAAGCGATTTTATGATTCCCTGAAAGTTATTTATGGACTAAAAACTATCACAACTAAGTGCTGATGGAGCCACGCTGCTTTAGTGCTAAGGACATGATCCCAGAGAGATGGGCTGAACACTTCCATAGTGTTCTCAACAGACCATCATCAATCAATGCTGAGGTCATTGACCATTTACCTCAGGTTGAAGTCAATCCCTCCTGAGCTGAACTTCCAACTGAAGAAGAGGTTTTGAGGGCTGTTAGACTCCTTTCATGTGGTGCTGATTCTGTTCCAGCTGACATAGGGGGACCATTGCTCATACAAAAGCTGACTGAAATTTTCCAGGTTATATGGCAAGAGGAAGTTATCCCCCAGGAGTTCAAGGATGCCTTAAGGTAAAGGGAATAGATTGTCCTGCGACAGTCACAGGGGCTCTGTCTCTCTCAGTCATTGCTCGCAAAATTCTTTCTAGAGTCCTCCTTAATAGGCTGATCCTTTTTACCTGGAAGATGGTTAGATACCTGAGAGTCAATGTGGCTTCAGAAAGGGTCAGGGAACAGTTGACATGGTGTTTGCTGCCTGACAACTCCAGGAGAAATGCCAGGAGCAGAACAGAGTTCTGTACATAAGGTTTATAGATCCGACCAAGGCCTTTGACACTATTAGTCATGGGGGCTTATAGAAAATTATGTCAAAATTTGGTTGCCCAGAGAAGTTCATCAGCATGGTATATCAATTCCATGATGGCATGTTTGCCCAGGTTCTGGATAGTGGACAATGTTCTTGTGCCTTCCCAGTTACCAGTGGGGTGAAACAGGGCTATGTTCTTGCTCCCATGCTTTTTAACCAGATGTTTTCAACCATGTTAGTCAGATTTTTTCAGTGAGGATGAACACAGCATCAAGGTCAAAGTGTACTGATGGTAAGTTCTTCAAATTGAAAAGGCTACAAACCAAGACCAAAGTGGAGGGAGTGTTGGTGCAAGATTTTCTGCTTGCAGTAATTATGCACTCAGTGCAGCCTCTGAAACTGAGATGCAACAAAGTATGAATCAATTCTCTGCTGCCTGTGCTAATTTTGACCTAATAATCGACACCAAGAAAACACAGGTGCTCCATCAGCCACCACCACACCATCCATACATGGAACCACTGGTTAACAACAAATGGAGAAGTTTTGAATGCTGTAGATAAGTTCACTTACCTTGGGTAGTGTACTTTGTAGGGATGTACACATAGGCAATGAGGTTGACACACACATTGCCATAGCTAGCTCAGTGTTTGGGAGGCTCTGAAGAAAAATTTGGGAGAGAAGAGGTATTAGATTGACTACCAGACTGAAGGTCTACAGAGCCATTGTGCTGACCTCATTGTTGTATGCCTGTGAAACATGGACAGTCTACCTACCAATGCCATGCAAGGAAATTGAATTGCTTCCATTTGAATTGTCTTAGGAAGATTCTGAAGTTCGCCTGGCAGGATAAGGTACCAGGCACTGAGGTCCTTTCTCAAACTAAACTGCCAATCATTCAAACTTCAGAGAATGCAACTCTGATCAGCTGGCCATGTTTGAAAGCAAAATGTACCTTGCCAAAAAGACTATTTTATGAAGAACTCGCATGGGGCAGGCAATCACATGGTAGGCAGGAAAAGTGGTACAAAGACACTCTTAAGGTCTCTCTCAAGAACTTTGGATTTGATTGTGCATCATGGGAGACACTGGCACAAGACCACTCAGCATTGTGTGCCCACATCAGAAAAGGTCCTGTGCTACATGAGCAAAGCAGAATTGAAACAGTACAAAGGAAACACAGGATGTGCAGATTTAGAGTAACCACCCCAAATGTTCACACAGATTATCTATGCCCAACCTGTGGTAGAGCTTTCTGATCTCATATTGGTCTGATCAGCTACAGTTGGACACACTGAAATTTCACTTTATTATGGTGATGTCATTTTGATCCTCTTCAAGAAGGAAGCAAACCACCACCATCTTGCCAGGGTCACTGTAGGAGATAATTTGCAGAGTTTATTGTAATGTAATTAATCAACTCTAATGTGAAGAAATCTTAGTGTACATAATCTGTATACATAGCACAATCATTCATTAAGTGTTTAAACCAGGTGGGGAACTTGCATCCTCAAGGCTACATGTGGCTCTCTGGGTCCTCAAGTGTGACCCTTTGAATCCAAACTTCACAGAATACCCCTGGTTTATTTAGCACCTAGTGCATTGCAGGCTTTATGCTAGAAATAGGCCTTGCTCTCAGGGAACTTACACTCTATTAGAAGAAAACAGGAACCTAAGTAAATGAAAAAAATACATAACTAAGTACCTGGCCTGGCTGAGGAGCTTGGCAGCATCCCAGTGTATCTGTGAGGCTCAGGAAAAACCTGAGGTGGAACTAGGAGTGTGGAACAAGGAGCTCCCCACCCCTCATTAGGTACTACTACTTCATCTCATTCACCTGCACCCAGACTGGACAGAGTAATATGTTAAAAAAAAAAAATACCTAGTCTGCCTTGAGGTCGCTCAGCCTTGCTCTTTGCTTTTTTGTTTGATCTCAGTGGTTAGGTGACTTTGAGGGCCTTCACCTCTTGAAGCACCTTGAGGGCAGAGATTGTGTATTTGTGGTAGGTGACATCATCATATCCAGGTTGATCCTGACCAGGCCCAGTTGCACTGATGATGCCTGAAGGGGACAAACATTGTCTTCTAGCCCACTTGTTCTTGAAGTATCTCCTGTCAGACAATACAGGTAAAAAGCAATACCTAAGAAACAGTTTAGGCTCATCATGAAGGAGAGCTGTGCTGAGGTTACAGAACCTCTCTGAGGCAAAAGAATTAGTACAGGGTTCATTGGTCTGACCCGATCAGGGATTTCTCTTGTTCTCATTTCATTGTCCTGGTCTCTCACCTTTAGAAGCTCACCAGTGTCGAAGTGATGAATTCAACTGCACCTCTGGCATGTGCATCCGCTCTTCCTGGGTGTGTGATGGGGACAATGACTGCAGGGACTGGTCTGATGAAGCCAACTGTACAGGTGAGTGGCTCGTGGAACCAATGACCCATTGGTATCCTTGTGGTTCAAAAGGCTTACCTCCTTGCCCACTTCCCCACAGAGTAGAAGAGAGAGATTAGGCTGTGTGTTCCAGAATGTGAAATCTAAACATTAATACTATGTGCATGTGTTTGTGCGTGTGTTTATATATGTTTGTATAAACATTAAACCCTGTAAGAGTTCTGCTAGTTCAAGCAGAATTATATGATTATCATCACCTGTTATTATCAATCACCTATCATTAAGCGATACCATCAGCTATCATTTTAATGCTTTGTGGATTACCAGCTTTGTAAAGACAACTTTAAAATTCAGTCTTTCTACATCTCCTAGAATACCTGAGCAGCCTTGCCATCCTGTCCTGTCCCAGGGGACTAAAAGATTCTTAGCTAATCTTAATTTTTACCTAACTGAAAACATAAATGGGAAGTATGTGTGTGTCCTCCGTAGAAGTACAAGTGCAGATGGGGACAATACACACATTATTTAATACATCTGAAATTTACATGTAATTGACTTTTGTACTGTTCATTGTTTTGGATTTCTCTCCTTTTGGACAAGGACTTTATCTGATGCTTCATTGTAGGTCTCCCCATCTAGTACAGTGCTGTGTACATAGTAAATCCTCAACAAATATTTCACTGCCCCAGCTTCGTTACCGTAGTCTGTTCAGTGTTGGCTTTTTGACCTGTAGGATTAGTCAGTGGACTTTGCTAAAGTGCCTGACCAGGAGAATCCGGCTAAGTTCAAGTAACTTCCCCATGGTTGTTGCTGTAGCCACAACTCTGTAAGATGCACGTTTTGATGGAATTCACCAGAATATTTTGCATGGAGTTGGGACTGGTGGGCCAGGACTAGCAGCATAGAATCTTTATGTGTATCAGGGCTCACAGCAGGGTGAAGAAAAAAGCCCCAGGACCAGAACTATTGTCAAGCTCTGAAAGGCATGACCATCATTAGGAAACCCTTGTTTGGATGTGTGACAGGTTTATCAATTAGTGGAAAACCCTTAGGCATTTCTGTTTGCAAATTGTACAATGATTGACTATCTTGTTAACATCATCATATCACTCATACTTGTGTTTCAGCTCACATGCCTGTGCTTGGAAATAAATTAATGACTTCATTTCTCGGGGTGGGGGGGGTGGGCTGCCATCTAACATCCCCCCTCCTTGCCTTTTTTTTTCTTGCAGTGATGATAGAGGGAATTCATAGCCCTTGCCTCGCTCAACTGAAGTCTTGTTCTAGGACCTGCCCTTCCAAACTTTTCTAAGAGGATTCTCTCTCTTTCCCTCTTCCTGAAATAGTCTGAGGTCAGATGGGAGCTCATTAAGATGTGTGCGCATGACTTTCCATTTCCTTCAAGAAGTTAAGCTGTGATCAAATAGCCAAAGAAAATAGGTCAGGTCAGGCTGACCTTCAGTTAGCCTCAGCCCTTGTGAACTTTTAAACAATTGAACCTTATGGAGGCAATGAGGCCATACTTTCTTTTCATTGTCATAATTCATCTGCAGAGAAGAAAGGCACTGCTCATGTTTGGCTAATGGTGAAACCTCATTTGCTGTTATTCAGCTGCTGAGGCAGGAAAGATTTGCCCAGGGTCAAAGAGTGACTCGAGTGACTCATTAGATTATAGACTATATTAGATACTCTAGTACTCCCATTCTCTGAATTCTGTCTTGACCACTCTGGCAACATGATGGAGCAGAGAGCACTCTGGATTAAGAATCAGGAAACTTCTCAGTAGCTATGTGATGTTGGTAAAGTCCTTATACCTCACATGCTCTCAGTTCCTTCATCTATAAAACCAGGGCACTGGATTAGGTGATCTCTCCGGTCCTTTCCAGCTCTGGCCCTTGCCACTCTCGGGTATTTTTCATCTTTCCATGTACATTGACTCTTTTCACCAAGTCTTTCCTCATACCTAATTTAAACTCAGTCCTGGCTACCTCTGGAGTATCATTCACAGTGTAATAAAAAAATAAGGGAAGGAGTATGAACTAATAGAAAATCTTGGGTGGGGTGTTCTCATCCAATCTTTGCCTCTAAATCGCTTAAACAAGAGTAAATAAGCATTCCCTATTTGTCAGGCATTGTGGCAAGCTCTGAGAATATCAAAAAAAAAAAGGCAGAAACACAGTCTTTTCCCTCAAGGAGCTCACATTCTCATGGAGGAGGCAATATACAAATGCCTAAGGATGTGCACGATACACATTTTATACACACATATGTATATATACACATGTGTATGCGTATATATATATATTGCATTATAAAAATATATGTATAATAAATGTGTGTGTAAATATATACAAAATGCGCATGCAAGTGTGTGTGTGGTGGTGGTGGGGTTGTGTGTCTCTCTGTCTGTATAGTGAAAAGGGGAGAGCGAGAGGATATGGAAGGGGTAACCTCAGAGAAGATTCTAGCTGCGGGGGAGTGGAGTGGAATTAGGTAAAGACACTGAGAAAGAAGGTATCTTGCATAAGATGAGATCTGAGGTGAGACTTGAAGAAGCCCTAGGAAGGCAGAAGGTTTTGTTGCCCTGAGGGAAGGCCCAGTTGAGACTGTGAAACAAAAGCTTTAGAAAATGTGACCTTTTTAGCTGCTCTAGCTTCTGTGGTTATAAACTGGAGATGGCAGTGACCAACACCACTCACAGACTCTGAACCACCATTTGGAGATACCCATGGCACTTGGCCAGATGTTTTTCATTTCCTAATGCTGTGGAAAGGCTAACAAGAAGCAGATTAGAATTTTTAGTTTAGGGGCAAGTAAGTGGTGCCATAGATAGAGAACTAGCCCTGGAGTCAGAAGGAACTGAGTTCAAATCTGGCCTCAGACTGTGGGCGAGTCAGTTACCTCTCCCTCCCCAACATACATTTTTTTAGCTTAAAACAAAACAAAGTTGTAGAACATGTCTGCTAGTTGATGTGGAGACATTCTAGGACTAGTAGCACCTTGTTCATGAAAGAAGAGAAAAATGTGATGAGCCATTTGGCAAGGTTATTAGACATGTTAAATTAATAAATTAAAATCATGTAAAAGAATCACTGTTCCTGGGGTAATACCTCATGTACCATGACAAATACATTTATTCCCCTTCCTGGAGATAAATGCATTTTTAAAAGATACCTGATGGATTCTAATTGCCAGTGATGATACCATATTAAGTCCTCTAGTGGGTTTATTTTCATATTGCTGTGTGAAGTGGTCTTGTAGAAGATATAGCAAAAAGGTGAAGATGGAAATACTACTTTTTAAAATGATTTAGAAAATCAGGATAATTTTATTTTAACTTCATCGGGGACCTGTTAAAGCACTTTGCAAAACATAAAGTGCTACAGAAATGCTATCTCTCATTCTTATCTTAGTTTTAAAGAGTTGTGTGGGCATAGAGAGGTTGTAACTTGTCTGTAGTTGCACAGATAAAGAATCGACTGGAACTAAATATGACCTCAAGTCCAACGTTTTACCCACAATGCCATACTACTTCTTGCATTTTAATATCATTACACTTAAGTTGGATTCTGCAGTGTCAATCAAGCCATTGAATTAATATGAATACCTTTTTGTTGGTTGCCTTGATTTAGTAAGAAAAGCACCTGTTACCCTCTATAACACACTCTCTTTGACCTTCTGTCCCCTCCTCCCACCTTCTTTCTTTCCCTTCCTCTATATCTCCCACCCCTCTCTTTTTCTCTTTCTCTCTCTCTCTTCCCCTCACTTGTTCCTTCTCTCTCTCTCCCTGGCTCTCCCCTCCTTTCCCTCTCTCTTCTCCCTCCCACTCTTCCCCCACTCCGTTCTCTCCTTCCCTCCCTCTCCTTCCCCTCTGTCTTCCTTAGAAAACAGATATAAACAACTTTCTGGCCAGATCGTATGGAGAAAGCAGGCAGCCAGCAGCACTCTTCAGTGCCCTGCTGAAATTTTACCCTTTGAACTTGAATGTTAGAGCAATCTCTTTAAACCATGGGTATTTCCTTACAGCTTGGGCCATAGTTTCAGCCACCTCTTCTTTTGTTTTTAATTTCAGTCATCTCTATTTAATTTAAACTGGTAGAGGGAGCCCAGTCTTCTGGGATCGTTAGATCTAGGATGTAGCTTTATTTCTGGAGCCCACTTGCTGTGTGACCTTGAGTAAACCACTCTCTGTGTTTTCAGTTTTTTCAACTCTAAAGCAGACAGCTTTACCCTCTAGAGTCATAGTGAGAGTAAGTGAAGGAATTCAAGTGAGAACATTTTCTGTTTCTCAGGAGAAAGCATCACTAAGTTATCAGATATTTATTGAACACTTACCGTCTATGTATAGTCATTCTAGAGAGTAAATGCATAAAGTCATTAACAGCAGTTTTGAAAAATCATTAAGTGGTTTATGACCTTGAGAGCTTACATTCTTACTGGGGACGCAGGATTTACCGATGAAAACAAGACATTGTTATTGTTGTTGGTGCCATCATTTTTATTTTGTTGCATCGTGGTGAGGTAAGATTCTAATTCCATCCTTGAAGGGAACCCCTGGTCTGGAATCTCCCTCTACCAATTCAAATGCACATCCACCTACAGGCTTAGAGAGCTGCCTGGGACCCTGCACTACCCATCTATAGCAGAACGCAGACTAGAAGGGAATTCACAGGCAGGAGTTGTCTTGTCTCATTCTGTTTTCCAGTAGGCTGACAGCAAAGGTCTTTGAGCATGTGCAGGAGAAAATAAATGTGACCAATTCAAACAGAGAGGAAACACCTGCTTCTGTAAAGCATATGTTGTAGGACTCTAGAAGAGGGAGAGGGAAAGGAAGAGGGGGAGCGGGAGGGGAAGAGAGAGAGGGACACACACGTGCGCACATGCACGCACGCATGTACACACACATGTACACACACCACACACACAACACACACAGACACACACGTACACACGTACACAGAGACACACACACAGACACACACGAACACAACACACACAGAGACACACACACACACACACACACACACCCCTCTGCCCTTCCCCACCCAGGTACTTGTTTGTTTAACTTTGCCAGCCCATTCATCAGGCTGCACCCACTAAGTGTCAAAACCTGCCTCCCCCACCTTTCCAGGCCCTGCCTATGGCACACCTTCCTCCTTTGGTCTTGAGAATCAGGCAGCTGTCCCCTATTCTCAGTAGTTGGTTGGGGAGAGACAAGGGGAAACTTGTGATGATGCTGTCTCCTTCTATTTTGCTCTTAGCCATCTTCCACACCTGTGAGGCCTCCAGCTTCCAGTGCCGCAATGGGCACTGTATCCCTCAGAGGTGGGCTTGTGATGGGGATGCTGATTGCCAGGATGGTTCTGATGAGGACCCTATCAACTGTGGTAAGTGCAGACACCTCTGACCATGCCCCTGACTCTCAGTCTCTACTAGAAAGGAACAGACTTCAGAATGGGAAATGCTACACTCTTCACTGAAAGATTATCACTGACCTGGGCATACTACTCCATGCCTCAGTTTTAAGTGAGCCAGATTTAAGGACTTGGGAACACTTCTTTTGGTTGATTGCTTTTCCAGAAAGGATGCCTTGACCATTTTTTGTTCCTCATGGTTACACACTATCTATGAGATTGCTTCCTTGGGACTCTAGGGTGGGTCCATTCTTGCTTTGAATCACTGTACCTGGCTGTGATCTGGAGGCAGTGTTCTTCTGGCAAGATTCACAGACCTGGATGTGTGAACTAGGTATCCAAGTTTTGTTTCTCTATGAACTTTCAGTGTCTTACTTCAGGTAGATCCTTTAAACTCTAGCTGTTTGGTTCCTGCATTTTTTTCCCCCAAAGACTGATAGCAGGGATAAAGGTTAGCTGGTGGCTTGCGTATAGGAACCTGTTCTCCTTACCTTACGTGATTGTTGGGAGGATAGATGACAGAGCGCTCTAATGATATTTCCCCATGTGGGAGCTTTGGCTGCTTACTCCCAATATGATCTGGGACTGCTTACTTAAAAGCTTTGGCTTTTAATCCCCTCATCTTTGAAATGAGGAGATTATATTAGAAGGTATCTAAAATCCCTTCCAGGACTTTCTGTCCTTATTATTGTTACTTTAAAAATTTGGTACAAGCTTTATGGCCTCCTGCTCTCAGGCACTGATTGTTTTTTCTTTCTCTTCCTTTTCTTCCTTTGTCACATTGCAGAGAAGAAGTGCAATGGATTCCGTTGCCCCAATGGTACCTGCATTCCATCCAGCAAGCACTGCGATGGGCTCCATGACTGCTCAGATGGCTCAGATGAGCAGCATTGTGGTGAGTGCCGCACTCTCCCAAGGGCAGACCACAGACGGGTTGTCCATGGTGGTTGGGAGCAGGCAGTCCAGCACTTTGCTGTCCTGAGTGCTGCTCATTGTTGTCAGTTCTCCATGGCAGATAGACCACACCAGAGGGAGTGTGTGCCCTTGGGCTTTGTTTGAGAGAAACTGCAGATTTGCTAGTGACTATGTGCAACATTTTGTGATCTGGAACTCCGCTGAATCCCAAATTGTTGTTTTAATGCCTTGGCTTAAGGCTCCATTTGCCCGAGGTGTCGCTTGTTACCACTGAATGATGTTGGGTAGCACAGTCCTACCAGCCTCCTCCCCCCCTGAATTCCAGACCGTCCGTATCAACCCAGCTGAAATGCCATCTCCTCTGTGAAGCCCTCCCTCTTCGCGCTCTCCCCACTGCTTAGTAATGAACGAATGAATGACCTTTCCCTGGAATTCCTGTAACTCTCTGTTTTGTACGATGTTTTTATTGCACATTTGATTTGTCTATTAGTGTTGTTTTTATCTTTTACCCAACCTAGACTAAACTCTAAGGGCAGAGACTGTCTTCTTGACTGTTCTTATGATGCCTCCTTAGGTGTCTAACGGAGGGCATTTGTCTAATTGGAGTCTCCTCCTGTCTGAATTCTTTCAGAGCCCCTGTGTAGTCGTTTCATGGACTTTGTGTGTAAAAACCGCGAGCAGTGCCTCTTGCACACCATGGTGTGCGATGGCATTGTCCAGTGTCGTGATGGCTCAGATGAGGATGCAGCTTTTGCTGGGTGTGGTAAGTGGGCTGCTCAGGGAAAAGATATCCCAAAATGGTGGGGGGACTGTCACAGAGGAGGGTGGTGAGACCAGAGTGTAGGGGATGTTTATTCACCTAGCTTTGAGATCTGTCAGGCGTCCAGTACAGGCTATCTTAAAAGACAAGACATTGTACATAAAGTAGTATAAGCCTTTTTAGTTGACTGAGATATTAGAGCTAATATTTTTTTTTGCTTGGGCTTAAAATATATATATATATATCATGGAATCTTCAGATCAGAAGAGCCCTTGAGAAGTTTTCAGGTCTTTTTACTCCTATGTTGTTCTACTGTGCTAAACTTTTTAGCATAGGAATGATCATCATCTCATGTTAACTTGTTCTTTGTTAGCCCTAGACCCTGAATTCCGCAAGGTTTGTGACCAGTTCAGTTTCCAGTGTCAGAATGGAGTTTGTATTAGTTTGATTTGGAAATGTGATGGGATGGATGACTGCGGGGATTACTCAGATGAAGCCAATTGTGGTAAGTTAATTTTTTCACAACTATTTTTGACCACTCTTCTATCCTCCTGATCTTATAACACTAACCCTTAACTCAGGAAGAAGTGAAATGAATTGAAATTTGGTCATATTCAGGCATGTAAATTTTTTTTTTTTAGGGAACTGCAGCTAATTGTAAGCCAATTTATGGGTTGTCATGTCTTAATAGACTTCGGAAACTATTGAGCAGCTCCTCATATTGAGATGGGGGGTGTGTGTCTGTGTGTGTAATAAATGATATAATACATAATAATATATATTCCCATATTGAGTGTAATGCCCTTCAAAGTACCAAGTTTTTAGTATGTATGTATATGTACACATACACACACCTACACTATATTTTTTTTCATTTTTTGAGTGTAATGTTCTTAAAAGTACCTAATTCACAGATGGATCACCACCATTAATTTTCATCAGTATACCATTTTTTTTTGTCAGATGCGTTTAATTTTAAATTCAGATAATGGTTTTCAAAATGTTATAGTATATTTTAGGAAATTGCATTTCATGAGGAGAAGAAATAAAAGGGGGGTGGCATTTATGGACTTATGTGGATGATTTTTTTTTTATCTCTGTTGTAGAGTCTAATAGCCTTAGTAAAGCAGCTGGGTTCTGGGTAAGAAAGGTGTAATAAAATATTTGAGCTCTCTAAATAATATGTGCTAGGAAAGTGACTATTGCTTATGGTTGATATCTTTAGAAAACCCCACTGAAGCACCAAACTGCTCTCGTTACTTCCAATTCCGGTGTGAAAATGGACACTGCATTCCAAACAGGTGGAAATGTGACACAGAGAATGACTGTGGGGACTGGTCTGATGAAAAGGATTGTGGAGGTGGAGGTAAGGTAGCACTTACAACAAGCTGATGCTAATAAGAGCTCATTGGTATAGAATGTTTGCTAGTTTGCAAAGTGCTTTGCTTAAATAATAATGATGATAAGGATGATCCTAATAACAGTAACAGGAAAGCATTCTGGAAAGATGGTGGAGTAGGTCAGAAAATCCCAAGCTCAAGATTTTCCTCCACAAAAGAGATAAAATAGCGTCTCAGAGCAAGCATAGAGCTGGTAAAAATAGGAGTAGGGGCACTGCTGGAGTCCTCCTGGGACAGTTTGGGTAGATCTGGAGAAAAATCCCAGAACAGGGTTTGGTCTCTGTGAAAAGTAAACCCCTCCAGGCCAGGGACTGCTTTAACAATGGACAGCCAGCCCTGGGTTAGTGGGGTTGGGAGGTTGCCTCAGCCCCAGGCACAGGAACCTTTACCCTCCTGGACAGTGAAGGGAGTTGGGCTTCTGAACTGGGGAAGATCTAGGAAACCTCTGCTGACAAGGAATGCCAGACCCAGCTGTGCTGCAGAGATACAGCTGGTGGTGAACAGGAACCAGCACACACCTGGTGAGTGCAGAAACAGTGGGGTGGGCAGTCACAGGAGGCTGGATGTCTTGATTTCAGTTCCAGGCTGGGGGGGAGAACTGAAGATCTGAGGCCAAAGGCCTCATCCCCCACACCCTAGGACTAGAGGTGATTACAAAAACTAAGCTACTGAAAATAAGAGACAAAGGAGAAAGAATCTAACCATAGAGAGTTACAATGGGAATTGAGAAAACGGATTGGGAAGTAAGTATAAACAAACTCTCTTCTGCCCCAGCAGTAATGTCAAATGATCATCTGCCCCAAAAGAATTCATGGAAGAACTTAAAAAAATACTTTAAAAATCAAATGAAAGAGATTGAGGAAAAATAGAAAAACACCTAAGAACAGTCCAAAAAAAACCCCAAGAAGATTATGAGAAGAAAGTTAATCAATTAGAAAAGGAGATCCAGAATCTTAAGGAAGAAAACAACTCTTTGAAAATTGGAATTGGGCAAGGGGAATCCAGCAAAAGTATAAGAGATCAAGAAATAATAAAACAAATTATAAAGAATGAAGGAATAGAAGAGAATGTGGAACATCTCATAAGAAAAACAATGAATCTAGAGAACAGATCAAGGAAAGAAGACATAAGAGTAATTGGACAACCTGAAAGCTATTATCAAAAAAGAGAATCTTAATGTAATACAAGAAAAATTATCCAGAAGTATTACAACATGAGGGAAAAGTAGAAATAGAAAAAAAATTCCACTGATTGCCACCTGAAAGAGATCCTATGAGGAAAACCCACAGGCACGTTATAGTTAAATTCTGAAGCCCAAGTATAAAATATTATGAGCCACAAGAAAAAGGAAATTTAAATATGACCATGCCACAATTAGAATCACACAAGACCTAGCAGTGGCAATACTAAAGACTGCAGGTCTTGGAACACTATGTGTCAAAGAGCAGAAGAACTGGGCTTCTAGTTGAAAATATACCCAGCAAAGCTAAGCATGAGACTCAATGAAAAGCCTAAAAGAAAAAAATGAAAAAGAAAAAAGACCTAATTTCATGAACTGTCAGACTTTCAGGACTTTGTTAAAAAAACAAAACAAAAAACAAAACCTGAATTTAATAGGAGATTCAATATATAAGAGTCAAGAAAAATGTTTCATACCAGATGAATTACAAGGGACTCAATAGACTGTTTATCTTTTGTGTATGTCAAATGTAAAACGTATGTCAGAGATTGTTATTTACATTTGAGTAGTTTGTAAGAAAGATTGGGATAGCCCTGAGTATAGCATGTAAACAGTAAAACTGTTTAGGAACAGTTTTCTAAAAGGAGTAATTATCTTATACAAATGAGGTGTGAGAGGAAGAACCAATGAAGAGGAATTAGATAGGGGAGGAAGGCTGGTAGTTCTGGAAACCTACTTTCATCAGGGTTCAAGAGGGAACAATACATGTATGTCTAGAAGAGTGTAGAAGTCTTCTAAATTCAGAACAAATAAAATGGTAAAGGGATATGGAGTGGGGAAGGATATAGGAGGGATCTCTAGAGGGGAGGTGAGGGAAGAGGTTATAGGGGGCTACAGAAAGGTGTTTAGATTTAAGGAATGGTAGGATAAGGAAGGGATCAAGTCATAGGAAGACAAGGTAGTGGATAGAAGTAAAGTAGAGGAGTTAGGAGAAGTAGGAAATAAGAGATACTCACAAACATAAAACAGAAATGAGGAGTAGAATTTGTTAGGAAAAGTATGTTTATATATGTATGTATGTGTATCTGTGTATCTGTATATATCTATATATTAAATATATCCTTGCTTAATTGTAGCCTTCGAGGGTGGGGAGAGGAAAGGGAAAAAGAACCAAAGTAAAAAGTATTTAGCGGACAACAAAAGAAAGCTTCCAAGAAGTGAAGAAAAGATGGATAGCTCTTAGCTCAATATGTAGTATGTTACATAGGCTTTCTTGAAATGGAAATTTATTGCTGTATATTTTGAATCCTCTCATGTTCTGCTACGCATATGATGTTTTCTCTTGTCATATTTTGTTTGTTTTAATATTTAGGTTTATATGCTTCTTTTTCTTTTTGTGTATTTGTTTTAGAAAAAAGAAAACTTAAAAAGGGAAAGAAAAAATAAAAACAATAATGAACATTTATATAGCATTTACCATGTGCCAGGCACTGTGCTAAGTTCAGCTTTACAAATATCATCTCAATTTGTCCTTACAGTGAACCTGGGAGGTAGATGTTATTGTATCCTCTCCATTTCATCGTTAAGAAAACTGAGGCAAACAGAGCTGAAGTGACTTTCCCAGGTCCCGCAACTAGTCAGTATCTGAATCTGGATTTGAACTCAGGTGTTTCTGACTTCAGGCCCAGTGCTCTGTCTATTGTGCCACATATTAAATTCTCCCTACAACCCTGGGCTCTGAGGAGTGCAAATATTATCTTCATTTTAACAGATGAAACAGTGAGAAAATGTAAATAACCTGGCCAAGGCCAGTTAAGTAGTAAGTAGCAGCTCTTGAGACTTGAACCTTCTGATGGATGACCTTTACCACTCACCATGCTTCTTCTAGTCTCTCATTTTGGGTCCTCGAACTTGACAGTCTAGTCAACCTTGGGTTAGCCACTTCAGATGTTCAGGCCCAAGGTGGATGTTCCTGCCACTCAGCACCCTCTAAATGCTCTCCTCTCTAGCTGTCAGCTAATATACCTCAGGAATACAAGCCCATTTCAGTACTGGCCTGAACAAAACACAATTGGGATGGCCAGTTTCTGGGCCAAGTACATACATGCATCAACTCATGCCAAGCTACCAAGTAAATAACATTTGAATTATCCACTATTCTGATATGTTCCTGTCTCTACCCATCTTGCTTCCAAATTGGCCTTACAGGGTCCTGGGTTCCATTTAGACTTAGAAATTATGGGATTAAGTCCTTATGTGTGATACTGACTTCTAAGGGTCTTATTGCTCTGTTTTTTGCAGATTCACATCTCCTTCCCCCCAGCACGACGACAAGGCCTTCCACATGTCTCCCCAATTACTTCCGCTGTAACAGTGGTGCCTGCATTATGAACAGCTGGGCATGTGATGGGTACAAAGACTGCCCTGATGGTTCTGATGAGGAAGCCTGCCCGACGGCTGGTGAGTTTCAGAGCTCTGGTGTCTTTACCTCCCACCTCTGGAAGGTGGTCCTTTAAGCCGGAGCACTGTACATCTTTAGAGAGCCCCAGATTTCCGTACGTCACCATGAAAAAGTGCCTTTATCAGACTCTCTCACAGCACACAAGATATGATAGAGGCCTTGCCTCGTTGGGCCGTCAGAAGAAGGAGGGGATCATAGAAATCATCCAGTCAGACATTGTCATTTTATAACAGAGAGAACTTTGCCTCAGAAAGGAGAAGTGACTTGCCTGGGTCACACAGCAAGATGGGATTGGGAAGGGCACAGTGCCAGGCACCACACTAAGTACTTCACAGATACTATCTTATGTCATCCTCATAACAGTCCTGGAAGGTAGGTGCTGTTATTATCCCCATTTTACAGTTGAGAAAACTGAAGTGGACAGGTGTTAAGTAAATTACCCAGGGTCACACAGCTAGTAAGTATCTAAGGCTAGATTTGAATTCACGTCTTCCTGACTTCAGGCCCAGAGCTCTGTCCACTGTTTGTGTACCCCGGACCCTCCCAGCTGAGGTAGAACTGGACTTTGAACCCAGGTGTTCCAAACTCTAATCTAGTGATCTTTGCACTGTACCATGTTGCCTTCTTAATAATAATAGCTAGCATTTTTATGTAGTGCTTTAAGATTTACAAAGCCTTTGCAGATATTATCTAATTTGATTCTTAAAGTAACCCCTGAGAGGTGGCTGCTGTTCTTATTTTTCAGATGGAGAAACTGCAGTCACATGGGGTTTAAATGACTTGCCCAAGGTCATACAACTAGTGTCCGAGGCTGGTTTGGAACTCAGCTCTTCCTAACTCCACTGCCTTCTTGTCTTTTGAGGTGGTAGATGTAGAGACTGAGCTGACTTGCACTGCAGCAGCAACTTTAGAGATTTATGAGTGACAAGGAAAAGTCAGAATTGATGGGAGGTGTTACTGGCCCTCTGCACTTGCTCCAAGACTCTTGCAGCTTTCTCGTTCCCGGCTCCACACCTTTCTCCCTGGACAGGAAGTGCAGCTGTAAGTGTGCATAGGAATATACTTTTGTGTTTGACATGCCTGTCTGTTCTCTTCCAGAGTTAAAACACAAAAGCATATTCCTGTGCACACTTCGCATGTCAGTTTCCTCTTCAAAAAAGAGTAGAAGATTGCCATCTAGTGGTTATATGTAGTGACGCACCTGTTCTTTCAAAGGAGCAACCAACCTGGTCCCTCCTGCAGTATCTTTAATTGCCTACACTTCTAGCCTCATTACACATCACTCACCGTCATTCTACAACTCAGCCAAACTGATCTCATTGTTCTTCAGAGATGATGTTGTACCATCTCTGTGCCTTTGAACTGGCTGTCCTTCAAGCCTGGAATGTATGGGTTTCTAAAGACATTGAGAGCTTGACTAATTCATATGCCTCACTTCAGGCAGAATAGAAACACCGGCCTGTTCTTAAAGGTCATCCAAGAAGAGATTCTACAGTGCCTGACACATAGTAGGCACTTAATTAACGTTTATTGAATGAATGAAACCTTCTCTAGATTACTTTAAATGGAATGTAGACTCAGGAGGCTTGGGGTTAACATCCTGGCCCTCTCACTTAGTAGCTGTAGGATATCGAATTAAACACATCCTGAGCTTTGACATCTGGACTAAATCTCTAAGGTTCCTTTCACTTCTGACATACATGATTATGTGAATCATTGATTGTTACAGCTGCAAGAGCAGGAGTGCTTAACCTGGAATCTATGAACTTCTTAAAAAAAAATTTTGATAATTATGTTTCTGTGGAATTGATTGTGTTTGCAGTACTGTGTATCTTTATGCATTTAAAAGTATTCTTCTGAGAAGGGGACTTTAGGCTTCATGAGACTACCAAAGAGGTCAATGACACAAAAATGGTGAAGAACTCCTTCCAATGTCTTCTAATTCGGTTTCTTCCATTTTATTAAGTGGATAACAAAGTTCAGAGAAAGGAGCTCATTTACCCCAAGTCCTGCAAATGACACAGAGATTAGAATCCAGATTTCTTGACTCAGTTTCAAGAAACAGAAGAGTATTCCTTTTGTATAATCTGAATTCTTTCTGCATCTGTATCTTTTGAACCCATTTTTATTTATTTATTTATTTATTTGACTTTTTACATTCATTTTCACAAAATTTTGGGTTCCAAATTTTCTCCCCATTTATCCCCTCCCCCCACCCCAATACACCAAGCATTCTAATTTTCCATGTCACCAATCTGCCCTCTCTTCTGTCATCCCTCCCTTCTCTTGTCCCCATCTTCTCTTTTGTCCTGTAGGGCCAGATGACTTTCTATTCCCCATTAACTGTATTTCTTATTTCCTAGTAGCAACAACAATACTCAACAGTTGTTCCTAAAACTTTGAGTTCCAAATTCTCCCCATCCCTCCCTCCCCACCCATTCCCTTTGGAAAGGCAGGCAATTCAATATAGGCCATATCTGTATAGTTTTGCAAATGACTTCGATGACAGTCGTGTTGTATAAGACTAACTGTATTTCCCTCCATCCTATTCTGCCCCTCATTGTTTCTATTCTGTCTTTTGATCCTGTCCCTCCCCAAGAGTGTTGACCTCAAATTGCTCCCTTCTTCCATTGCCCTGCCTTCCATCATCCCTCCCTCCCTGCTTATCTCCTTCTTCCCCATTTTTCTGTACTGTAAGATAGGTTTTCATATTGAGTGTGCATTTTACTCCTCCCTGTAGTCGAATGTGATGAGGGTAAACTTCATGTTTTTTCCTCAGCTCTCCTCTTTTTCCCTCCACTAAAAAGTTTCCTGTTCCTCTTGAATGAGATATAATTAACCCCATTCCATTTCACCCTCTCTCCTCCCACTACATTTCTCTCTCACCATTTACCTTAATTTCTTTTAAGATATGGTCCCATCCTATTCAATTCACTCTGTGCTCTCTGTCTCTGTGTGTGCATGCTTGTGTGTATGTGTGTGTGCACGCATGTACATGTGTGTGTGTATGTGTGTGTGTGGTCCCACCAACTACCCAGATACTGAAAAGTCTTAAGAGTTACAAATATTATCTTTCTATGTAGGAATGTAAACAGTTCACTTTTGGTAAGTCCCTTATGACTTCTCTTTGCTGTTTACTTTTTCATGCTTCTTCTCATTCTTGTGTTTGGAAGTCAAATTTTCTTTTCATCTCTGGTCTTTTCATCAAGAATGCTTGAAAGTCCTCTGTTTCATTAAAAGACCATATTTTCCCCTGAAGTATTATACTCAGTTTTGCTGGGTAGGTGATTCTTGGTTTGAGTCCTAGTTCCTTTGACTTCTGGAATATCCTATTCCAAGTCCTTCAATCCCTTAATGTAGAAGCTGCTAGATCTTGAGTTATCCTGATTGTATTTCCACAATACTGGAATTGTTTCTTTCTAGCTGCTTGCAATATTTTCTCCTTGACCTAGGAATTCTGGAATTTGGCAACAATGTTCCTTGGAGTTTCTCTTTTTGGATCTCTTTCAGGTGATGATTGATGGTTTCCTTCAATACTTATTTTGCCCTCTGGTTCTAGAATGTCAGGGCAGTTTTCCTTGATAATTTCATGGAAGATGATGTCTAGGCTCTTTTTTTGATCATGACTTTCAGGTAGTCCCATAATTTTTAAATTGTCTCTCCTGGATCTATTTTCCAGGTCAGTTGTTTTTCCCATGAGCTATTTCACATTCTCTTCCATTTTTTCGTTCTTTTGGTTTTGTTTTATGATTTCTTGGTTTCTCAGAAAGTCATTAGACTCCATCTGTTCCATTCTAATCTTGAGAGAACTATTTTCTTCAGTGAGCTTTGAACCTCTTTTTCCATTTGGCTAATTTTGCTTTTGAAAGCATTCTTCTCCTCATTGGCTTTTTGAACCTCTTTTGCCATTTGAGTGAGCCTATTTTTCAAGGTGTTATTTTCTTCAGCATTTTTTTGGGTCTCCTTTACCAAGGTATTGACCCATTTTTCATGCTTTTCTTGCATCTCTCTCATTTCTCTTCCCAGTTTTTCCTCCACCTGTCTAACTTGATTTTCAAAATCCTTTTTGAGCTCTTCCATGGCCTGAGCCCACCGGACATCCACCTTGGATGTCTGGGATAGAGAGTCCCCAACCTCCACGTCTTTCTCCGATGGCAGGCATTGTATTTCGTCATCAGAAATGAAGGGGGGAAGGAACATCTCTTCCCCAATAAAGTAGCTCTCTATGGTCTTATTCTGCTTCCTTTTTCTGGGCATTTTCCCAGTCAGTTACCTGACTTCTGAGATTCCTCTCCACCCCTGCCCAGATCTGCCCAGCTAGTGCTTGGGGTCTGAGATTCAAATGCTTCTTCCCAGTCTCAGGGCTATCGGCGGCTGTGGCTGCTATTCAATGTGAGCTTAAGTTCTGGTGCTCTGGTGGGGGGAGTGGGTGGGAGCAGGGCCGCCTCCCAGGCTCAGTTCCCTTAGGGGCTTTATGCAGAGACCTTCAGTGATGGAGCGGGTGGGGGCAGGGCCGCCTCCCAGGCTCAGTTCCCTCAGGGGCTTTATGCAGAGACCTTCAGTGATGGAGCAGGTGGGGGCAGGGCTGTCTCCTAGGCTCAGCTCCCTCAGGGGGTTTATGCAGAGACCTGAGCTTCTGCCTGCATCTCAGGGAGTCCCGGGCTGCTGCCTCTGCCTCCGCCGCTGCCTCCGCCGCTTCCTCCCGAGGGGACCTGAGCCACGGAGACACCCCGCTCCCCTCTCCGCCAGCCCAGAAGTCTCTCTCACTGACCTGTAGTGCCTGTGGGTGGAGGGACCTTCCCGGCCGCCGGAGGTTCCATCCCTGAAGCCTGCTCGGATCTGCTCCTCTGGGGCCGTGGCCAGGGCAGCTCAGGGGTGGGCTCCGCTCTCTGGGGCGCGATGGATCCCTGGGAACCGCTCTCCACGGCTCTCTGGAATGGAAATCTCTTCCACTGTGTTTCTGCGCGCCTTGCAGTGATCCAGAATTTGTGGGGAGTTCTTCTTACAGGAAGTTTATGGGCTTTGGATTTGGAGCTAGCTTACGTGAGTCTTTCTACTCCGCCATCTTGGTTCCTCCTCCCAAACCCATTTCTTTTTTGTAGAAATAGAGATTAATCCCTTATCCTTTGCATGAAAACTTTGCATAGAAAATTAGGTCTCCATTTTTCCTTTCTTCATCATGTCATTCCCTGTTTAAAACCACCAGTAGCTCCACGATGCCCAGTCGTGTAATTCCAAACTCCTCTGCTTTCTGTTCAAGGACTTACATGATGTGAACCCATGCTAGCTACCTATTGCCATTCTAGGCCCCACATTTCCCCTGCATCTACCCCCTCTTCCACTAAAGCTGACCTCCTATTTTCCCCTAACATATCTGAAAACTCCATCATTTTTCAGAATATGTAAGACTGTAACTTTTAGAGAAAGAAAGATCCCCAAGAGATCCTCTGACCTAGACCTGAGAGTTATTACATCCTTATCTTTAATATGGCTCTTTCAGTGAAACTTTCTGTGACAGCAGTGTGCACTGATTTCTCCCTCTTTTGCATTTTGTATTGTATATTTTAACCCTCAATTGTATTTTCATGAATTGCTTTCTCGTTGTTTCATGTATATAAAGCTTGTCTCCCCCAAAAGACTGTAAGAGTTTAGTGAGAACTGAAGCCCTCACTAACATGCTGGGCAGTGTTATATGGTTGGTAATTCATGTGCTAAGATGAGATATCCCATTACTTTATCTTTGAGTCATTTTCATTATTCTTCTGTCACATATTTCCTTACACCAGTAGAGCTGTGATCTTATTGATATGGGAACTCGATGTCTGCTGATGCAAGTTGCAATCTCTCCATGACTTCTCATTCTGTCCAGGTTCTCCTTAGGTCTTTTGTGCAGCATCTGCCACTATAGCCTTTACTCCAGGTCTTTTGAAGGTCATGTCTTATTCTTAATCCGTGTTCTTTAATCTCACCTGTACCATTTCCTCCAGCAGTTTTGGGTGGAATAGAACTCATCACTCCTCATTCCCTTCCTGTCAAACTCCTATGTACATATTCCATCATTACACTTTCTAGCTCTTTGAGACTTATATTGTCCCCAGTGTTCACTGGCCCTTTCCCTTTGTCCTGAGATTATAATGGTCTTCTTGTCTCCTTTTCCAGCTAATGTCTCATCGACCTCCACCACTACCCAGCTTGGACAGTGCAGCAGATTTGAATTTGAGTGCCAACAGCCAAAGAAGTGCATTCCTAATTGGAAGCGCTGTGACGGTCATAGGGACTGCCGGGACGGCATGGATGAGTATAACTGTCGTAAGTGCCTCCAGAGTCCTTAGGCTGATTTTTAGTGTTGGTCTTCTATTCCTTAAGCCTGATTTCCCTATGAATTGTATGTCCCTACTTGAGTGGAGTCTGTGTATGTATGTTTATATACACATATGTACAGGCATGTTTGCTCATAAACACCTGGGGCCAGCGTCTACACAGTTCTAGACCAGTGCACTCATAATTAAGAAATGGATCCCTACAGGTTGCATATTAGAAAGTCACAAATTAACATTGCCTATCTTGCATTGTATTTTTATTTATTTTGTTAAATATTTCCCAGTTGCATTTTAATCTGGTTCAGGCTGTACTCAGGAATTTTGAGGGTCACTTGGACAGTGAGTTTGTTACCTCTACTTTAGTCTTTGCATGCCCTCCCACCCCTCCACAGCACACAGCACAGTGCTCTGCTCTCATTTCTTGAATGAATAAATGCACACATGTGCCTGTAGTCACTCTGAAAACATCCATATCAAAGATTATATGGACACAGTGTTTAGAGTTACTTTATTTGTCATGGGAGTGAGGGATTTCTGGTATTATCTCCTCTTTAAAAGGGGACAGGAGAGGATATCCGTTTTCATTTGTTCTTAACTCCCTTATATCCATTTCAAGGCACACTGTTCCATGGAACACACGTTAAAGATAAAATACATCATTTGGACAGTTTCTGTGACTTTTGAAGGAGGTGGGGCAGGGATGACTTAACAGATATTTCCAAGCCTATTCAATTCACACCCAAAAGACTGCTGCCCAGGAAGAGGGTGGGGAGGTCAGAAAGCCAAAGATGAAAAAGTAGAGACTTCCAAGCTGCACTTGAAGAAGGTTACATGTGCCTAGTTACCTCCTTGCTTACAAGGTCAAGATCAAGGGTTCCATCCATCCCTTTGAGGGGCCAGTTAGCTTTGTTCTGTTTTATGACTGTAGATTTCCACAGTAGGCCTTGTCACCATCTCAGATATACAAGCTCTGGTCACAAAGGGAACTGGGTGAAAGAGTGTGGAAGAATCCATGTAAATATGTCACTGCTGTCAGAGGTTAAAGTGGGTGTCCTACTGATAATGAGCTTTGTGTGTCTTCTGTGTGGGAGGGATAGCATAAGTAAGGAGGGATCATGGGTCTGGTGGAAAGAAAACTGGGTTCTGATCCCCAATCTCCCAATAACCAACTACTTGATTTTGAATAAGGCAGCTAACTTCCTTGTTCTTAATGTTTTCACCTTTCAAATGGGAATGATGATACCTGTTCCCTCAGAGACTTGGGAAAGACTTTAATCCAACTTCATCTACTAAAGTCACCTAATCCAAGTTACTACCCAGTACACAAACACCATCCATAGTGTCCCTGACACTTGGTCAGTCATTCAGACCCTGCTGGGATGCTTCCGGTGACAAGTTGCATGATCTCATAAGGTTGTAACTCATTCCATTTCTGGAGAGCTCTTCTGGAGAGCTGTTAGGAAGTTGTTTTTTTTGTTTTGTTTTGTTTTTTGTTTTTGTTTTTTGAATCAAAATACAGCTCTCTATAACTTTGACCATTTGCTGCTAGTTCTGCCCTCTGGAACTACATAGTTTCATAAGACAAACCCCTGAAATTTTGAAGGTGACTCATTTCCTTAGCCAAGTCTTCTCCAGGTTAAAAATCCCCAGTTCCTTCAACCATTCCCAAAATGGCAGCACAATTGTCATCTTCCTCCTCACCATCATTTTTGACATTTGTATAACCTTTTATGATGTGCAAAATGCTTTCACATACATAATTTCATTTGACTTTTCATTGGCCCTATGAAATAGGAAGGACAGCTATATTGTAAATCAAGAAATTATATTGTAAATCAAGAAATTAAATCATGGTTACTTCAGTGAGCTCATAAAACTAGCAAGAGAGAGCCAGAATTAGAATTTTCCTCTTTTTTCTCTTCTTCTGTTGCCCTTTTCCATGACAAAAATTTCTTGGAACCCCCTAAGTCTATGATGTAATTTTTAGGTCCTTCACTGTTTTGGTCACATTTTTCTGGAAACCCTTCAGTTTTTTAATGCCTCAGTGAAAATAACTCTGTCTCTGACATATATATATATATATACACACACACACACACACACACACAAACATGCGTATGTAAAATAGGTGTGTGCATGTGTGCATAATCCATGCAGGGAACACTGTAACTTCAGTCTCCATTGTTCTGTATACAGTACATTATTTCGGTGGCTGTTGCTAATCTAGCCTAAGATAACATTAGCTTTGGGGCAGCCGAGTCACACTAGACCCACGTTGAGCAGGCATCCGCCTAGAGTCCCTAGGTCTTTATCACATAAATTGCTACCAAATCAGAGCTCTCAGTGTTTAGCAATTGAATTTTTGAACTCAAGTTCAGAAGTTGATATTTATTCTTATAGAATTCTATCCTGTTCTGTTTTTTCCAACGCATCGGCATCCTTTTAAAAGCTTGATTTGATTCTTCACCCTCTAGGTTACACCATTTAGCTTTGGGCATTAAAAAATGGAGTAAGCATGCCTTTAGTACTTTTATCAAAGTTATTGGTTAAGGTGTTAGACAAAACAGGGCTGCCCATGAGGAAGTTCAGTGGTTTGCCTGGTGTTGTTTGTCCGTTGTCACAGTGGAATGTGAGCCCAGGTTGAGTCCTGGAAGACTCTTCCTTGGAAGGAAACTTCCTTCCAGGCTGACACTGACCTTTTCTGTTATGTAGTCCCCCTCACCCTAATCTCCCCTCCCACTACCCTATTGGTAGACAGCCTAGAGTTCTGAACTTGGAGTCAGGAAGACCTGGGTTAAGTCCTGCCCCGATAGGTATTAGTCATTGCCTAAGTCGCTAATATTTAGCACAGTGCCTTGCATGTGATAGGTGCTTATTAAATGTTTGACTGACTGACTCAGAGCCTTAGCTTCCCCATCTATAAAACAAGAATGGTACTACCCGTAGTACTTATTTCAGGATTGTCATGAAGGTCAAGTGAAATAACTAAGTTAAACAATGAGGATAATGGGATAGACTTGGTTAAAATGGTCCTGAAATTAGGCTGGACTGGGTCTGTGGCAACCCCTTGGTCCGTTTTGGAAATGAAGTGATGTTATTTGGGCATGATTTCTTCCTTGTCATCACTGCATCCTTTTCTAAATGCTTACCAATCATCTAATAATCTGACTCTGGAATACTGCTAGAGATCTCATCAAATTCACCAATTGGGCTGTAATTTCTAGAATCTGCCCTTTTGGGAAAACTAGAACATTTCCTTCTCTCCCATCCCTAGGCTTTTCAGCCAGATTCCAGTTGTCCCAGAGATTACCGATAGTGATTTTGCTGTCTCAGTTTCAGGTTCTCTGGGTAACCTGTGCCACAGTTTGTATGGGCCTCATGAGATATTGAAAGTAACCAAGTTCTCTGCTATTGTCTGCTCACCAATTTGGGGCTTTAATTCCTTCTTAAACAACCATTTTTTTTCACTCTTTCCTATCTGAAGGCTATACTCTTTGATTGCGTGGCAGTGGCTGTACAGCCTTTCCTCCTATTTTTCTTCCTTTTAAGTAAGGCAGATTTTGGACCTCTCTTCACCAGCTGCTTCGCTGTCCTGGACAAACTTCTGGCCTGAGGCCCTTCTGTTTTAATTGGTGACTCCCTCCCTGGGAGCTCCATTTTAGTAAGGACCCAAACCATGCTTCATCTTTCACATGCCTGTTCTATACTTACTCTCCAGACTTCTTTTTCTTTTCCACTGCCCCTGTCTATCACTCTTGTCCCTCCGTCTGCCTGTCTGTCTCTTTCTCATTATCTATTGTTCTGTCATCTCCCTCCCTCCCTCCTTCCCTCCCTCCCTCCCTCCCTCCCTTCCTTCCTTCCTTCCTTCCTTCCTTCCTTCCTTCCTTCCTTCCTTCCTTCCTTCCTTCCTCCCTTCCTTGTTTCCTTCCTAATAGAAGTGATACTCTCCCTTTATCTCCTTCAGAGAAGTGAAGGGATTGAAAGCTAGAAGAGACCTTAATGATCACCCACCTCCCATTCTCAAGTCCAGGGTATTTTTCTTCACCCTAGCTTATATGCAGCCTCTTCTATCCTTTGTACATGCCCTTTTAAAATCTGTGCTCATCAGAGAGCTGCCTGTGTAACAAAACTGACCTTCCTTCTTCCTCAGGATGAACTGTAGTTCCATAGTCAGAATTTAACTTTGAGACAATTTTTTTTATATTTTATTGAGACAGTTTCTTAATTTAATTTTACAGTATTGTGGAAAGGGTCAGTAAAAGTAGAGAGAATATATTTGTATGACTTTTCAACTTTTCCAAGTCTCTTTACATACATTATCTCATTTTATGTGAAAATATTTTGAAAAATTTGAAAAATTATGTGATAAGTGTACCAGTAATGATGATGATAGCTAGCTTCGTATAGTGATTATTATGTGTAAGTTATTATCTCATTTGACCCTCACAACAATCCCAGGAAATGGGTGCTATTTTATCTCCACTTTGCAGATGAGGAAACTAAGGCTGACAAAGGTTAAATGATTTGCTCAGGGTTATGTGCTTAGTAAGTGTGTGAGGTCAGATCTGAACTCACATCTTCCTGACTCCAGGCCCAACATCCTATCCACGGTGCCCCCTACCTGGCCACGGTAATAGCAGTTATCTTTACTGCTGTTATTATTGCTCCAAAATTGTGGAGTCAAAGAGATTGAGGTACTCCCCTGAGCTGTATTTTAGTCTATCTTCTCCAAAGCATTTCGTGTTGAAAATACTGGTGCATGACTGCATGAGAGCTCCAGATTTTGTGTGTATGGTGTGTGAATGAAGAACTCATGGTATATAGAACTGTGAGCTATGAATCTTCCCCCTTTGGGTGGTTAATTCTGATACCTCTCAGTGAAGCTAATTCAACTGAAATAAAGTCCAGATACTGACCACAGACATGAACAGAGCTGGAGCTTCAGGCTCAACTAATGGAATCCATTACCCCTATCTTTTTACCGTGATCTCTATGAGCTTTTGAATTGTATTCCTTTGTTGTCATTCTCTAGCTACACGTAGCACGTTGACTTGTGTCAGTGGGCGGTACATGTGTGAGGATGGAGAGGCCTGCATCGTCCTGACAGAGCGCTGTGATGGCTTCCTGGATTGTTCTGATGGCAGTGATGAAAGAAGCTGTACTGGTGAGTGACTTTCTCCTCATTGACCTGTTTAGACAGTTGGTCCTTTGTTCCCAGGGTAACCAGGGGTCCCCTGTAAGGAGCTGTGAGTCTTCGTATTTTTCTTCCAATCTGTAGGTGAAACAGAACCTTTTTTCCAGTTCCCTTAAGGAAGATGAGGGTAGTCTAAACTTTGATGCCTTAACACCATCCTTACCTTATCACTAGGTCCCACTCCTTCCTGGTTTTGTTTTAGTTGTGATTCTTTCTCATTGTGAACACACAGCCGTTGGTGCTTTAAATAGCATTGTGCCTCAACTTGACTCATGGCCTTCTCCTTGAGAACATATTAAGTATTTGGTGCGCTTGTGATTGAAACAATAATAAATGCCATTTTGCTTTTGGCACCTCTGCTAACATTTCAGCAGGACAGATTCGAGCAAAAATGCAAAGAGATGCATCATGGTTATAAGGGATATGGGATTCCTGAAAGATTTGCAGCTAGGGAGGATCTAGAATTCTTGCCCAGGATTTATTTTAAGAGAACTGGGGCCTTTCAACATAGCTTGTTTAAGAAGCTGGGTAAGGGATTCTGTGCCACCTACCCAGAGGGCCCTTCAAACCCAAGGCTTGATGAGGCAGTATTTTCTCCCACTCTCTTGCTAATCCTTTTATCTCTGTAGAGGAGACAACTGTATATAAAGTACAGAATCTTCAGTGGACAGCTGATTTCTCTGGTGATGTTACTTTGACTTGGACACGGCCGAAAAAAATGCCAGCAGCATCCTGTGTGTATAATATCTATTACCGGTGAGTTCTGGGATCATCGTGCATTTCAGTCAGACAGAGCTAAACCCCATAATCTGCTCTTTTTTGTCTCCGTGCTTCTGTTCATGCCATTTCCCATACCTGGATTGGATTTCCACAACCCCCATTCCTATCTTTTGAAGTCCCTCCCTTCTCTTGGGACCCAACCCAGGTGCTGTCTTTCCCTGGCCCCAGCTCCCAAGGTGAAATGTACATCCTCCTGAAGTTTTCCTTTACGGTTACCTGCTGCCTCTTGTACCACTGTTATTTGTATAAATTTGTACTTACTTGTTTAGATCTTGTAGGTTAGTAATGGACAACTACCCATCAGATTAGATTGTAAGGTCTTTAAAAGCAAGATCTGTGTTCTGTAGGACTTTGTGTCTCCCTGCCTTGCACAAAGTAGGTGTTTGATAAATAGCTGCTCAGAAAATGAATAAGGATGCACACACGTGTATATATACACATATACACATACATAGATAAGTGTGTCTATATTTATATCTCTAAGAATTTTAAATCTCTCTGTATGTATGTACATGTGTGTATATACACACATATATACTCATACAAATGTATATACACATACATATGATATACATTATGTATATGTTGTATATAAGTAATAATATATCTGTATTAGATATGATTAAAATATATGTTTATAAATAAGTATAAAACTCAAGATTATTATATATTTGTATGTATGAATGTGTGTATGTTTGTGTGTGTGTGTATGTATGTATGTATATGATCATTTCAGAGCTAGAAGGGACCTTAGAGATCATCTAGTCATCATGGGCTAACTGAGGTAATAGGTTCTTTCTCCTTATCACCATTTTACAGTTGAATAAATTAAGGCAAACGGAGATTAAACAACTTGCCCCAAGGTCACCTAGCTGGTAAAGTTCTTGAGGCCAGATTTGACTTCATGTCTTCCTTACCCCAGGCCCAGTGCTCTATCAGACACTGCACCACTTAGCACCCACATCTCAGGTTCCTGAAAGAACTGACCAGTGTGATCGCTGAACCACTGTCAGTTGTGTTCAAAAGATTATGGAGAGTGGAAGTACATCTAACAAAGAGCTGGCAAAAGTACATTTGCTAGAGTCTTGCAAATCTAGTCAAAAGGGCTTTCAATCAACCATTATGCTTTTTTAAGAGCCAAGTATGTACCAAAATAGAAGGTAAGTATGCAAATCCCAAAGTGCCAGGCCTAGGGGCACATGATTGCAGTCCCTGCTTCTGAGGAAGGCTGAGGCTAGTGGATTTCTTGAGTTTGAGAATTCTGAGCAGCAGAAGGACTTAGGCCAGAAGGGTGCCTTCACTAAGTCATCAGCATGTTGAGCTTGGGGAGGGAGTCCAGAGAAGAGACTCCACCCATCTACGTACAGAGGAGTGAACTGGCTTAAGCTGGAAACAGAGTAGACCAAAGCCTCCATGCTTATCATCACTGGGGTTGGACCAGTGACTATTTCACTTTTATCCTGGACAGAATAGGGAGAGCCAGTCAAAAAATAAAACAAAAAAATATCAGTAAGAGAGCCTAGGATGAGTTTAAGTCACTAGGTCTAGATAAACTCTATCTTTGCATATGGAAAAAGCTGGCAGATTTGATTCTTGAGTCACTACCAGTGATATTTGAAAGGTTATGGAGAACAGAAGTAGTAACTCAGGATTAGAAAAAGTCAAATGTTACTTGCATTCCTTGCAAAATTCTACAACCTGCCATTATCAGAAGGATGGTTATTGAATGTCTAGGAAAGGAAGCAGTTATCACCATCACAGTCAGTTTGGCACATATCATGTCAAAACTTTGATTTCATTGATGGTTCTCCCATATGGGGAAACTCTCTGCCAATACAGGTCATTCTCTTCCCTGAAACTTATATTGTTAAAGAGTGCCAATGTAGGTCAGTGTCTTTGAAACTTATAGTGTTAAGGAGTTCTTTGGGACAGTGAGAAGTTGTGACTTGTCCAAGGTTATTAACAACCAGAATGTGTTAGCGGTAGAACTTAGACCCAGCTCTTCCTGGCTTCAGGGTGCTTCTTTTGACAGTTTCCAGACTGGTTGATTGGATCAGAACTAAAGCTGGAGTTTACATATATTTTAGCAAAGTTTTCATCAGTCTCTATGCTTGTGGAAGAGATGGAAAGACACTGGCTAGATTTTAATATAACTAGGTAAACTAGGTGGCACAGTGGATACAGCATGGGGCCTAGAGTCAGGAAAACTCATCTTCCTGAGTTCAAATCTGACTTCTGACACTACCTAGCTGTGTGACCCTGAACAAGTCATTTAACCTTATTTGCCTCATTTCCTTATCTGTAAAATGAGCTAGAGAATGGCAAGATACTCCAATATCTCTGCCAAGAAAACCCCAAATGGGGTCACAGAGAGTCAGATATGACTAAAAAACTGCTGAACAACAACAAATTTTAGAATTAGTTGGATGATTAGACCCAATGAATAATCATTTATAGTGTGATCCCAACTTGGACGAAGTCTTCAGCAGAGTAACACAGGGACCCCTGCTTATCTCCATGCTATTTAACATTTTTATCAGTTGCTTGTATATAAAATCAATTGGTATCTTCCTCATATTTGTAGATGGCAAAGAAGCGAGAGTAATAACTGACACATTGGGTCACAGGATTTGTAAAGATCTTGACAGACTGAACCATGGAACTAAATTGAACCAAGTGAGATTTAAGAAGCATAAATGTGAAGACATTTGGTTCAAACAGTGAACTTAGCAGTGCTCCATGTGAGTCTGTAATGTAATATGGCAGCCAAAAAATAAATCTAGCCTTAGCCTTCATTGAGAGAGGCATAGTTCCAGGAATAAGGAAGAGAGGGTCTTAACTACATTTTACTACATTCCACCTTGGTCAGAACACCAGACCTTCAGTTCTGGGTGCCACAGAACACAGATCTTCAGTTCTGGGTGCCACATTTTAAGATTGACGTTATCAGGAAAAAGAACTACTAGGATGGTGAAGGGCCTTGTTCTACCAAATCAGGATTAGCTAAAGCAACTGATGATATTTAGCCTAGAGAAGAAGAGACTGAGGGAGAGCATAATATTGTCAAATATTTGAAGAGCTGTCTTGTGGAAGGAGGATTAGACTTGTTCTGTGTGACCCCACAGGGCAGAACAAGGAGCAGTGGGTAGAAGTGGCATCTACTGTAGGCTTAATAGAAGGAAAAATTGTTTCTTAAATTAGAACCATCCAAAAGTCTTAGCATCTCTAAGAAGAAGCCTTTCCTGGTCCTCCTTAATCTTAGTGCCTTCCCTGTGAGATTATTTCTGATTAGGAAGAAAGGAAGCAGGGAAGGAAGGAAGAAAATAAATGGATAGGTGGATGGATAGCTAAGTAGGTAAATAGAGATAGATAGGATAGATAGGTAGAGATAAGTAGATAGAAAGAATAGATGGATAGATTGATACGTAGATAGGATAGATGGATGGACAGGTAGGTAGCTAGGGTAGGTAAATAGAGACCAATTGATATGGTAGATAAATAGGTAAAAGAAAAGAATAGATGAAATACATAGGTAGGTTGGTAGGTAGATAGGATGGGTAGATAGGTAGGGTAGGTAAATAGAGATAGCACCAATAGGTAAGTAGATATGATAGACATAATAGATACTATACATAGATACACAGATGATAGCTACATGTATAGATGATAGATAGATACATAGATGGTAGAATAAATGATAGATTTGATAGATCAAAAAAGGGATATGTACATAATTGATAGATAAGATAGATGATAGAAGGATAGACTAAGATAGATATCTTATTTGCATATTGTCTTTACCATTAGACTGGGAGCTGCTTGAGAGCAAGGACAATACCTGGAGCCTAGTTGGTGCTTAATAAATGCTTGTTGACTTGACTTGAGGCTTGATGACTACTTATGAAAGACATTGTAGAGGACATTCCTGCTCAGCAACATGTTCCAGACAGACTTTGTGGTCTCTTTCAACTCTAAGATTTTGTGGTTGTACCTAAAGTCACACAGTTTTTTAGCAGCAGAACCCAGGAGTGTTGGCTCCTCATGCTGGAATCTTTCCATTGTGTGGTTCTTTCATTCACTAACATATCAGTTGCCACCATGAGGCATAAAAGGTCCTCCTTGTCATTGGATGTTCTGATGGTCCTGTGATGAAAAGCCTGGTCTGGCTGCTTTTAAGTGGAGCCATAAGTTCTTACTCATCTCCATATTGCTTCAAGGCTTGAAATACCTTGGTTTTCTTCCCCAGGATGGTTGGTGAGAGCATGTGGAAAATGTTGGAGACTAATAGCAATAAAACCATCAGCATCTTGAAAGTCCTGAAGCCTGACACTACCTATCAAGTCAAAGTGCAAGTCCAGTGTTTGACCAAAGTGCACAACACCAACGACTTTGTCACCCTCAGGACCCCAGAAGGACGTAAGTGTGGTCAGCTGACTGGCTCCAGCTGGAACACAGGGATCTTCAGGCCCCTTCCTAGGGATGGCCATGCAACTGGCTCCTTGACCCCGTTAACTTTGACCTTGATTAGCGAAGACTTGTGTGAGCTCTCAATCATTGATTTATTTTCTGATGTTTTGTTCCTAGCTTGCTGCAACTACCATTACCCTGTTTAAATATTTCTTCCTTTTCTGCTCTCCCTTCCCCCAAGACCCTGACTCTGTTCCTTTGGCTGGTTCCCTACTGCTTAGTGCTCTTGAATTGATTGATTACATAGCTAATGAAATGGGTCTGATGGTCTTTTTTTTTTAACCAAAAGATTATAAAACAGGACTATCTCTAGCAGTCAACTTGGATTACAGTGACACAGCCAGAATATTATTTGGAATTGCC
Source organism: Bettongia penicillata ogilbyi (assembly GCA_023548195.1). NCBI lineage: Eukaryota > Metazoa > Chordata > Mammalia > Diprotodontia > Potoroidae > Bettongia > Bettongia penicillata. Next base: position 821,111 of record JAJHZJ010000311.1, on the reverse strand, counting down.
ATGAGAGCCTGCAGCACATTCCTTTAAATATTCCCAGTAAGGGCACACCTTTGCCTTCTAGGCATAGGTTAGATATTTTGAAACAAGCCAAAAGCTATTTAAAATCAAGCCTAGGGAAATAAGGTAACAGGTCAAGCTGCAGATTATTTTTAGTACAAGATGAGAAAGAAAATAGGCTTTCTCTTGTGGCTTCTGGGCTGACTTTGCAAGGCAGTTGCAGCAGGGGAATTCTAAAGAGTTTCCGAGCAAAGCAACCCTGTTAAAATAAATGTACAGATGACTGTTTTGAAGGGGGCAGAACTCACTTAGATACAGGAGTTCTGGCTTGTTGGTTTAAAAAGTTTCCTTATATTTTAGTTATAGTATTTTAGGGGCTCATCTGTGCATGATAGTCTCCAAGAACCCTCTAAGACTTTTTCATTTCTAAAGTATATTCTGAGTAGTAGGGGCACAGTAAATTTTAAGTAACTCAAATTTGGGACAAAAGAAGAGGAATGACCGTTATCCAACAACTAAGTTTTCTATGTGGATTTTATGCATGCTGGCAGCATCAGATAGACTCTGGCCAGTAAATCCCCTCCAGCTCTCTAATGGACAAGTTGGTTTTAACCCAGACCTATCTCTTTACCAGTTCCAGATGCTCCTCGGAATCTCCAGTTGTCCCTTCACAAGGAACTCGAAGGTGTGATAGTGGGTCACTGGGCTCCCCCTGCCAATACCCATGGACTTGTCCGAGAATACGTTGTGAGTATCTGCTACACACTCCTCCCTCCTATGCTGCGGGTTTCTGGGCATGCTGAGGCAGAAGGAAAATCTTTTAAGTCCAGGAATCCCTCTCACCAATTCATGAGATTGTTTGATTCTTCCACTTTTGCTGTACCTACCTGTTTAGAATGGGCCAGTCTTTATAATTTTGGAAAATTTTTTTTCTTGACTGTATGCTTTTTTTTCTTTCTCTGTTGACCTTAGGTGGAGTATGGTAGAAGTGGTACCAAGATGTGGGCCTCCCAGAGAGCACCTAGTAACTACACTGAAATAAAGAACTTGTTGGTCAACACTTTATATACCCTAAGAGTAAGCTGATAAATGATGAGGTGGCATGGTATAATGGAAAGAAGACTGGGCTTGGAGTGAGGAGAAAACTAGTTTCACATCCCACTTCTGACATTTATGACTCTCTGAGTGTGTTGTCTCATCTGTAAAATGGGGACAGCAATAGCACCTACCTCACAGCACTGTTTTGAGGATCAAGTGAGATATGTGCAATGTATTTTGCAAGCCTCGAGGTGCTATCCATGTAAATGCAAGCTATTTTTATCTTTAATTTCTGCTTTAAAATATAAGAACCTATCAATGTTATTACCACTTTCTGAGTACCTTTCTATTGCCTGTATTGTAGCTGCATTAGTGACCTGCAAAGTACCCAACCTATGGCCCAGAGGTTTAACTTCCTTGTGGAGAATCCTTGAGATGGGTCTTCAAAATCGTAAGGAAGCCTAGGCCCTGAAATTTAAGTGTCCTAGGCTTTTCCTGCCTTTCCACTCCCACCCCTTCACCCCTATCCCTTTCCCTTTAGGACTAATGTGGAGCCTAGGTCCTCCTGTTATGACATTCATTGGGAGAATGTGGAGCTCTAGCGAGGCACAGTCAGATGGTCTTTTCACTGCAGCCAAGGGAGCATTCTGTCGTTTTTTCTCCCTCACAGAGCCTTCATTAGGACCAGGGAGAGCATTTGTTTCCACCATGGTGGCAGGAGGAAACACCAGACCTTAGTCATTTGACTGTGTTGCTAATAAGTCATTTCTCATTTATCTGCTCTAATGAAATTACTGGAGTGGATGGATGAGCCAGAATACTTAATAACCGCAAGACATTGGGATACTTTTTAATTTTTCCAACAAAGTATGTGTCTCTTCCCTGGGAACACATAAGCCTCCAGAAAAAAAAATCATAAAAATCTAGATCAAAGGTCTAAAGCCAGAAGAGACCAGGAAAGCTGTTGAATTCACTTCCTCATTTTTCAGATGACAAAACTGAAGCCCATAGGGGTAAAGAGACTAAATACCTAAGGTATGGGATTTGAACCCAGGTTTCCTGATGTGAATTAAAATACCCTATTCATTATAGCACCTGGTTTGGAATAAGCTACAAAGTTGTCCAGCTTTCCCACCCTTGGAATTTGCACCAGCAGAAGACCTGACAAGGCTACTAAGAAGTTAAAATCAGGTTTTATCTTGGGCAATGGTGTTGACTTGTATTACACCTCTTTCCAGAATTTCACTGTGATGTTCTCTTAGCCGCTAGACTCATGTGCTTTCCATGTTATTCCCCCTGCTCATCTTCCACCACAGGGTGAGGGGCAGCTGTGTCATATTACATTTGTAAATAGACTTGGGTGTTTTGATGACCTTAAAGAAGAGAGGGCATATTTGTACAAAGTATTAATAATATGAGATCATCCCTGTACACAGACTAATGACTCCATCACACTGAGTCTTTTCTTTGGCCTTTTTCTTTTGGCTACCCATAAACACTCTTTAGAAAGACCTTAGGCACACCAGTCAGTGGGATTCCATTTTCTCATGTCTCTGACAGTCCCTTCACTGCCCCTGACAGGGCACTCTTGTCTTTATCCCCATTTCATTTACCTGCCCTTAGAGGAATAGCACCCTTTTACTTCTTAACCTTATAGCTCACTAGGCATCCTTGATTTCTGGTGCGTTGTCCTTATTTCATACTAACTCACTTCTAATTTTAAAAGGTCGCTGCGGTTACCAGTCGTGGAATAGGAAACTGGAGCGATTCAAAATCCATCACCACCATAAAAGGAAAAGGTAAATGATCCCAGTGACTACAGATGTGGTAAAAGTAGAAACCCTTTTTAAATGGGCCTGGGGATGAAGGAACAGATTAGAATCTCCTCTGTGGCTTATTCCTGGGCTTATTCATGATGATTTACAAATACTTTCTTTGGGTCAATGGTTTATTTCTCAGTCATGATAATTTTGTCTTTTTTTTTTTTAATTGGAGCATTTCATATAATTCAAAGATGCACAGGGAACCATAGATATCCAGATAGATAGATAGATAGATAGATAGATAGATAGATAGATAGATAGATAGATAGATAGATAGATAGATAGATAGGTAGATAGGTAGATAGGTAGATGGATGGATGGATGGATGGATGGATGGATGGATGGATGGATGGATGGATGGATGGATGGATGGATGGATGGGTAGATCTTATCTCTAGTCAGGCTTGGAGCTAAGCCATCCAGGACCAATAGTGTACCACTCTTGTTCGTAAAATTTTAATGTGTTTGTGAAATTGTGAGTATTTTGTCTACTTTATTTTACAATTCACAGATAAATCCACTCTTAAAAACCTTTGTCATGATCTCTCAATAATGTTAGTGCCGGTGGTGATTGTGTCCATATCTAAAAGCCAGAAGTCATCATTAGGTTCAGCTCACTATAGATCACTGGCACGTGACCCTGTGAGCTTAATAAAACTGAATTAAAGTCCTTGCTAGCAAACAGTTTTCCAAGTGAGTTCCTTATTGTCACTTTAGAACCAGGCATCCTCACCTTTGGATCTTCAGCTTTTAAAATCAGAGAAGAAATACTTTTGTGATTGGAGGTATCTGCCTCAAAACATGAGGCCAATGAGAAAACATTTCTGGCCTTTTGGGCACCTAGCCTCCTACTAAGATCTAGAGTCATCGATTTATATTAAAAATAGGTTTTAATAATGCAAGCAAATTTAAGACAAGCAAAACTCCATACTAGTAAGTGTGGGGCAGAATAATGAACTAGATGTTCAAAGAAGCCTGTTGAATTTATTCCTCTCTTTCTCTCTCGCTCTCTCTTTCTCTTTTTGTTACTATTTTATTTGTTTTTAGTGTTCTACAATCACTTCCATGTAACTTAGATTTTTTCCCCCCTTCCTTCCCCTTGGCTCCGTCCTCCCTCCCTGAAGTAGCATACAATTTTATATAGGTTCTATATATACATTCCTATTAAATACATTTTCACCTTAGTCATATTGCATAGAAATATTAAAATGAATGAGAGAAATCATAAAACAAACCAAAACGTAATGCAAAAGAAAATGATCTGCTTCATTCTGCGATTGAGTTCCATAGTCCTTTCTTTGGATGTGGAATGTGTTTTGCCTTAAGAGACCATGTGTCTTTTTAAAAAAAGAAAAGAGATACAAACTTAAAGACATAATTCTCACCATACTTACGATAAAAAGGTTTGCTGCAGGAGCCAGTGGGAGAATTATCTCTACAGATTCCTTAGACAAAACATAACCAACTCCACATTTTAAAATCCTAAGCCATTGTTATTATTAAACTTATTTATTTATGTTATTTATTAAACTTACTTCATATGGTGGTATTGAAGCCCAGCTGCACACAGGTGAATCAGATATAGCATGCACAGAAGACACCTTTATACTGCATTAAAAAGTGACATGTCGTTGAGCTCACTTGTCATGCCAGCCACTGGGGAGGCTGAGGCTGATGGATCTCTTGAGCTCAGGAGTTTTGAGATGCAGTGGGCTGTGCTGACCAGGTTATCTAATTTGGATATTAATATCGTGAACCCACAGGAGTAGCAACCACCAGATTCCCTAACAAGGCATGAGGTCAACACAGGTTAGAAATGGAGCAAGTCAAAGCTGTTATGCCAGTCAGTAGAGGGATTGGCTTAGTGAAAAGCTTCTGAATTCTAGCTTGGGTGAAATAAGGAGACCCAGTCTTTAAAAAAAAAAAAAACCCAACAACAACGGAAATGAAGACAGTGGTGTTTATGTGACTTGTCTCTGGTTAGATCCAGGTTCTTGGAGATGTCTTTTATTTTAGGCAGCATCGTTTTTCAACAGAAAGGGCATTAGCTATGGAACTGTGTTCAAATCCCATCTATGATGATTACTACCAATGTGACTGGATGACTTTAACCTCCTTGGGCCTTGGTTTCTCCATTTGTAAAATGATGAGTTTGGGCTTAGCCTCTGAGATCTCTTTCAGCTCTAGATCTGTGACTGATCCTGAAAGGCCTTCTCTCCTTAGCAGCAGGTATAGGAAAGGTAAACCTGGCCTGCATCATTAGTACTATGTTCTTCATCCGTGGGTGGACATATTTATCCTCCTGTAGATTTTAAGGGGTCTTGGATGGTGGGAAGGGAATCTTTATTTTTGTTAACTCTAACTGAAGTGAAACATTTCCTTCAATTATTTAAAAACATTATTCTGAAAAGAGGTCCATGGACTTTACCATAGCTAAGAATTCTTAGTCACTAGTCAGTGATAATTATGTCCTTTCTTCCTTTTCTTAGTTCAAGTGTGAGTACCTTTTCTTCCACATAGATAATTCCAGACTCTCCCAGATCCCATTTTTCCATTTTAGCTAATTTTAGGCTCATATCCCCACATACAGCGCATGTTATTTAATAAATACTTACTAGTTGATTTAGAACTGGAAGGAGCCTTGGAGATTAATTTATCAAATAAATAGAAATAAAGAAACTGAAGACTGAATAGGATAAGTGACTTCCCCAGGGTCTCATGTAATAATTAGCATAGCTGAAATTTAGTCACTAATAAGCTGGAGAAGTGTTCAGAGGAAGGCAGCTAAGATGGTCAAAGGTCTCAAGTTTTTGCCATACAAGGAAAGCAGGAATGAACTGACAGCCTTTAATGCAATGAGGGCACAGCAAAATAGCTGTCTTTATCTATCTGAAGGTCTGTCATGTGGATAAGGGGTTGAACTTGGTCTTCTTGATCCCGTGGAAAAATTTTGAGAAATAGGTAGATGCTACAAAGAAGCAAATTTAGATTTGATTGTGAGGTGGGGGGGGGGGTGTAGAGAAGCTTCCTAGCAATTAAAGTTATCCAAAAATGGGATTACTGTCCCAGGAAGTACTGAGTTCTTCCTCACTAAACTTTTGCAAGGAAAGGGTAGATGATCGCTTGGTGTTTTTTAGAGGAAATTTTTTTATGAAAAGCATAGTGAAGAGGTTTCAGAATCAACTAGTTTCCAAGCTGGAGATGTTGATGTGGAGAGCTATCCACCATTTTTCCTGTTCTCATGCCCCTTGGCTATGAGAGTTATGCTCAGCTGTTTCCAGAATGGCAGATTGTTTAGTGGTTCAGTTTGCCATGTTGTAGAATGGGAGTGTCGTCGTGGGATAGTATAAAGAGCACTGGACCCCCGGAGTCCAGAAATGTTTAGGTTTCAGCCCCATCACTAGCTGTGAGACGTTGGGCAAGTTCCTGAGTCTAAATTTCTTCAACTAAATAAATCTTGGTAAATCTCATCCTCATGGGGATGATATATACACCACCTGCCATATAAAATTATTGTAAGGAACCTATGACTTAATTAAGCGTCATAGATCAGGGACCATCTGAGCAAACCTACTCATTTTATAGATGAGGAAACTGAGGCCCACAAAGGTTGTTATTTACCCATGAACCACACAGGTAGTAAAGATCAGAGATGAGATTTGAGCCTGTTCCTGTGGACTCTATGGAGAGTAGTAGTTTTCTGTCTTAGCATGCAGAGGGTAGCTAGGTGGTACAGTGGATAGAGCAAACTGGCCCTGGAGTCAGCTTCAGATACTTAACTAGCTGTGTGACTCTGGCCAAGTCACTTAACCCTCTTTGCCTCAGTTTCCTCATCGGTAAAATGAGCTGGAGAAGATACTCCAGTATCTTTACCAAGAAAACTCCAAACGGGGTCATGGAAAATGGGATTCAACTGAAATGAAACTACCACCACCGTCTTAGCATACAGATTCCTAAAGGGACGTATAACTGCTTTGTGAATGTAAAGTATTAAATAAATGTGACTTTTTATAATAGAAATGGAGGTTTTCACCATTGAGAGGACACCCACTGTGATCCCAGTGCCTTTGGAAACTGGGCTGAGATAATTATTGCTAGGAAAAGGCCTGTTTGAAAAGAAGAAATGAATGACATGTAGTTAGTGCACACTAATTCCCAGGGTGGCTTAGGTGACTGAACTTGAGTGAGATATGACAGGTGGGCAGAATCAGGCAAAGGAAATCCTCTGCATGCCCAGACTGAAAAATCACTTTTTCCATAGAACAGGAAATAACTAAGGCTCATCGAAGTTGCTGGCAGTCTAATTTTTCTTCCTTAGGATTCTCATTTTGAATTTTTTTCTGTTTTCAGTGATCCCACCACCAAATATCCACATTGACAGCTACAGTGAAAATTCTCTCAGTCTCACCCTGGTAATGGATAGCAATTTTAAGGTAATGCTGAAATCCGTCTTCAGCGGTTGGTGGGGAAGTGGGGTAGGTGGAAAGCAGGAAGACAGTTCATTCCCAAGGAGTTGACTCAGGTGCCTTGAGTGATAGACTTTACCCCAGCATGAGAACCAGTGTCACAGTTTCAGTTGGATCAGGAGAAATGAAGGACTCTGGTGATGTAGTAATATCCTCACCAGGTTGGCTTCCTTCCTTTCACCTCTCCCAGCTCCCTCTGCCCTCCCCCCTTCAACATTCCTCACCCCAGAGCAAAAGAATTACTTGAATCTTCATGTATAATTATCCTGCCTCAGCCTGGTGCTTTCTTTTTTTTTTTTAAACCATGTAATTAAATGGTTCACAGCTACAGTGCAAATAAAGACTTGGTGTTAACAGAGAACGTGTGCCCTGTAATTTTCAGCTTTATTGGATTTCCTGGTGCTACGAGCTAATGCAGTGTTTCTCACAGTGGAAGAAGAGCCTTTGTGGGGAGAGGCTCTCATACTTTCCCAGGGAAAAACAGATTCTGTGAATTTCCCTTCTCATCTCTCTACTCTCTGTCCCCACCTCAGCCCCATAGACTCTTCATGGTTCAGCCTCTTCTTCACCCTACTTCTTGCTTTCCATATAGACCTCAAGAAGTAACCAGAGACATAACCTTGAATGTCCTTTAGAGGGTTAGAATGGGCTCTTGTGGCTCTTCAGTGAATGTAAACCAATAAGAATGAATGAGAGGTGGAGGGGGGCTACCCACAGAGTAGAGGCAGGCACCTCCAGTGATGGGAAGACCCAAGGCAACGCATTGTAATTCTGGCTCTTGTTTGTTTGGAATGTATTGACTCTTGGAACTAAGGAGACTTAGATTCTAGTCTTAGCCCTGACACTGCCTTTGATGTGTGATCTTGAGGAAGTTACTCCCTCTTCTGGGCCTTAGTTTCCTCACCTGTAAAAATCAGGGGAGCGGACTGGATGGTTACATGCCTTTTCAGCTCTTATCCCTGTAACAAAGCCTCTGTGTTTAGGTCTTATGGGGCAGTATCCCAGATTTTCATTTTTATTTGTTTTAAATATTTTGTGTCCATCTTTGCCTCAAGAGGGATGACAGGAACAAAAGCTTACAGACCACATGGGAACACAGACTAAATTTCATAGACTGAAAGTCCCCCCCCCCCCCCCCGCAAAAAAAAAAATTCATCCTAGGCCCATTTCCTTATTTTCTTTTAACAATGAAGTGCCCCCTTGTAGCATGACATGCTTTGGTGCTGACTGTCCCCCTCCCTCCACCCAACCCATTAGTGTGGAATTCACTCCCTCCTCACCTCTGCCTCTTAAGCATCCCTAGTATTTTCCAAGCTTAGCTCAGGTCTTATTTTGTGCGTTATCAAGAGGCCTTTCCTGATCCTCCCAGTTGTTTGGGCTTCCTCCCCATTCCAAAATAAAAAAAAAATTGCCTTGTATTTATTCTGAATATACCTGAATGTGCACAAGTATGTATATGTTCTCTTTGTCTTTCTGTCTCCATCGCCTGGCACAGAGTTAGGTGTTTAATAAACCTTGATCAATGAACTAATTAGCATGAAATTTCATTAGAAGGGAAGCAGTAGCTGAGCTTTGGTTTGGCTTGGTTTCAGTTGTGCTTATTTCAGTCCCTCCAATATTAAAGAGTCACAATACCATAGAGAAGCATGGAATGGCCACCATGGTAACTCTGTCTCTTGGTGTCTGTCAGGTGAATGGCTATGTGGTGAACCTCTTCTGGGCCTTTGACAGTCACAGACAAGAATCGAGAACTTTATTCCTACATGGAGACATAACATCATACAAAGGTAAAATGTGGCAGCTCATTGACATGCAATAGGTGGGATTTGGGGTATTTATTTCCAAGCAATGCAGGTATTTCAGTGTTAGTGAATGCCTTTCACTAGGGAGGAAGGAAGGATTGATTAAGGTCTGCTATGTGCCTTGCATTGTGCTAGACACATTACCGATATCTCCTTTGAAGGCAGAGGGATGGACCAAATGACCTCTCAGAGTCTCTTATAGACCTAAGATTCTGTTTCTGTTAAAAGTTTGGAGACTTAAAAGAAAACCATGGCCTATAAGTTCTTTCTCTGAAGTTGATAATTAGATTCCAGGTTAGATATGTCATATTGACCAGCCAAGGTGGCATTCCTTGCTTATTAACTTTTTATCTCTGAAATAAAAAATCTGTATTGATACTCTCATTCATTCCTGAAAATATGAAGCTTTTGATCTGAAAATTCAGTAAGAACGCTATCAGATCATAGCTAAGCTTTCCCTTTTGCCTAAGATAAAATTTTCTACAAGGAGGTCAGCTTTGGAATGTGAAGGACTGACATGGGTAGCCCCTTTCTTTCAGAGCTCTCCAAAGTAATCCCTCACTTATCTTGTATCACTAGCTAAGGATGTAGTCTCATAAATGAATTTCCCAAATTATGGAAACCAAGTGCCAAACTATTTAAAATTTTTTTAAACTATTCCTTTACTGTAATGAGGTGTATTTTGCTTTTTATGGGGTGTGCGTGTGTGTGTATGTGTATCTTTTTTTTTTTTTTTGACTCTTTCCTCAGTGTCTACTTGGCAGCTGTTACTTAGAAACATAGAATCTTAGGATTGGACAGGACCTTAAAGGTCATCCAATCCAGAGGACCCTAAATAAGTAGTAAGCCTCCAACAGTGTAGAAGTTGCTACTGTTCTGGACTGTGCTTTTGTCTGGGTCACTCTGCCCTTGTTTCCAAGAGATATAGCTCTTTCCCAATCTTTTACAGTTTTCCAGCCTGGTCATTCTAATGGCCAATTGGGATGGTGACAGTTGGAAGTGCCTTTCTTTCTTAGATGCCTTTCTTAGACTTTCTTTCTTAGACTGCTAAGGATTTTAGTGTCCTGTTTCCTCTCCTGTTTTAATAAGATGCTGCTGAGGATGGTTGGTCCCCTTTCTCCCAAACTGTTCCATTCCAGGTATGGGTAGGCACTTCAGTAGCAGGATTAGAAAGAGGGAAGTAAAAAGCCAATCCCTGTGAATGTCTTTTCTACAGTTGGTAACTGGGACATTCAGATCATTGCAGTGTTCCCAGCATTTATGGTCCTAATTCCTCCCCTTTTCTCTAGACCCTGTTCATCTCTTTACCCACAACTCCTGCCCCAGATATGGGTAATGCAATTTTAGGCTGAATAGACACATAGTGTTTAGAATGAGAGAATTGATAATCCCATTAAAGTATATTTTAGTCTTCGCTGGTCAGACTATATCTCTACTATTGTGTTCAGCACCACATTTTTAGCCTAGAGATTGATGAGCCCATGTCCATAGGAGGGAGGCCAAAATGATGAGACTAGTAACTCTTCCTTAAGAGGACTACTGAAATAATTAGGAATGTTCATCCTAGAGAAGAGTTGGAGGACAAATGACACTTATCTTCAAGTTTTGGAAAAACTTACTAGAAAGAAGGATTAGATTTGTTTTGCGTGGCCCTAGAAGAAAATCTTCAGTAATTTCAGCTGAAATTATAAAGGACTGACTCAGGGAGGTAGTGAGTTCCCATCACTGGATGTCTTCAGATAGAGGTTGGCTAACCATGTCTTAGGGTATAGGGTTTGATTTTGGGGTTAAATTAGATGACATCTATTATTACTTTTAATTCTAAATTCCTGTGGTTCCATTTATTTTAATTAACAAAAATGTATTTTATCTCCAGACCTCCCCTCATTTAAAAAGAAAGAAAAATAAAATTACTATAATAAATATGTATAGTCAAGAAAACAAGTTTCCATATTTACCCTATCTAAAACTATCTCATTCTTCATTTTGACCAGGGAAGGCTAAAATATGCTATAATGGGATTATCAATTCCCACATTCCTCTCTGTCAGTAAGTGGTATCATCATTCATCCTTTCTAATTGTGATTGATTGGTCATTGTACTGAACAGAGTTCTCCAGTCTTTCATAGTTATTTATCTTCCAGTGTTGTTACTGTATAAACTGTTTTGCTTCTGCTCACTTCACTCTGAATCATTTCATTTAAGTTCCCCCAGGTTCTTCTGAATCCTTTCATCCTTTCTTATTCTATTATATTATCATGATTTGCTCAGCTATTTCCCAATTGATGGGCATTCCTTTAGTTTCCAGTTTTTTGCCATGTTACAGAAAGTTTCAGTAAGTATTTTTTGTATATATGGGTCCTTTTTCTATTTTCTATCTCTTTAAGGAATATACTTAGTAGTGGAATCACTGGATCAAAGAATATTCAGCTTATTGATTCTTTGGATTTAGTTCCAAATTGCTTTCCAGAATGCCTAGACCAATTTACAGAAGTCCCAGCAGTACATTTATGTGCCCATTTTCCCATAGCCCCTCACTCATTCGTCATTTTCCTTTTTTATCATACTTGCTAATGAATGAGGGAAAACTTCAGAGTTACTTTAATTCGCATTTCACCAATTATTAGTGATTTGGAGTATTTTTGCTATAGCTATTGTTAGCTTTGTTAGCTTGGATTTCTTCCTAAGAACTGTCTGCTCTTCTCCTTTGACCACTTATCACTGGGGAAAGAAAACTATGATAATACCAAAATGTCTAGGGAAATAAAAATCTGAAAAGCTGTGATGAATCTTACTTCCCTCTTCTTGATGGCAGAGACTATGATTTCATTATTAATAGTCTATCTCCCCAAAGCCTGGCACAGTGCTTTGCACGCAGGCACTTCATAAATGGTGGTGTAGTACGTGAACAAATGAGGAAAACTCTGCTGTTATCATGTGAGCTTGGGTCTTATTTTCCCTTACCAAGTCTAAGTTAAAAAGAAAGGGGACAGAGTAAGAGCCCCAGGAAAAATCTTACTCCTAGCCTGTTCCCCATTGTTACTTCAAGGAATATATGATGTCATCAGTGTGAGCACTCCCTGTAAGGGTATTGATCAAACCCACCTGCTAGGGTTTTGCTTTGTAGTTGGGTTTCATGAAATTGTCTGAAGCATAAAGAGGTTAATTGACTTACCCAAGGTCATTAAGCTAATAAGTACAAGAATAGGATTTGAACACAAAACTACCTGATTCAGAGGGCCTTCTGGCCTTTCTATCATGTTGCTTCTGAGGAGTGTCTTAATACTATGGTAAAGAATCAGGTGTTCTCAGAGATAAGGTTGGCTGTATAACCTGATGAAAATCTCATAGGATGTGAGCTATAACTGTTATAGGGAGTCTATATATTAAGATGCAAACTATAATCTAATTTTCTTTGTCTGCCTTCTCCCTAGTGAACAATCTAACTGCCCACACCTCCTATGAGATTTCTGCCTGGGCCAAGACAGACCTGGGTGACAGTCCTCTGGCTTTTGAGCATGTGATGACCAGAGGTACTCGTCCCCCCTCTCCTAGTCTCAAAGCCAAAGCTGTCAATCAGACCTCGGTAGAGTGCACCTGGACTGGACCAAGGAATGTGGTGAGTCAGTGAGAGAAGCTTCACAGACACTGACTGGGTTTGCTCCTGTGACCCCAAGTCAGTGGGCAGAATTTGGGGGGCTTCAAACTATTGCTGTTGTACCACCTCTGAATCAGTTAAAGAAGATAGATCTTTCTTTAGGCTATTTGGTGCATGACCCTTTGGAATAGCATTGCCTTTTCTCTCCCAGAAAGTGTTAAGTTTTTACTCTTTCCCTGGATGCCTTATCATACCATGGCCTGGGTTCCAACCCTGTGAACATGAGTGAAAAGCTTCTGTAGAGTGGTGTCATATTAGATCCTGTGTGCTAGAATGTTGGAGAGCCTTCTTAGGATTTTAGCTTGTACTGTGGGCCCTTTCTGGAATCTGCCAGCAATACTAAGCACTGCAATGAAGTAGAGAGTACTTTCCCAATGGTACAGAAAGCTAGAATGGTCTCTGTGCCTCCTTTCCATTTACCTTTGGAGAAAATTGTGTGCTAGTATCCACTTGCCATATTCAAAGGACCTCCACCTTACCAACTGACAGGAAACACAGAACCTGAGTTCTAAGATCCATGCCAGGGCTGTGGGAGTTGGGACACATAGCCTTTTCTCTCTCTGTGCCTCTGCAGTAAATGGGAAAAGTAATTACTCCCTTTTCCTCTCTTGCCTCTTCTGGGGGATGAGAATGAATGAATGAAAAAATGTTTATGAGAAACCTGGGAAGATGTAACCGATAACCGAGTGAAGTGAGCAGAACCCAGGGAACAATGTGCATAGTGACAGCAACGTTGTATGACGAGCACCTTCGAATGACTCAGCTATTCTCAGCTATAAAGTGATGCAAGGCAGTCCCAAAGAACTCATGATGAAAAATTCTGTCCACCTCAGAGGAAGAACTGATGATGTCTGAATATAGGCTGAAGCATACTATTTTTCCTTCCTTCCTTTCTCCCTTCCCTCTTCCCTCCCTCCCTCCCTGCCTCCCTCACTTCCTTCCTCCCTCCTTTCCTTCCTTCCTTCCTTCCCTTCCTCCCTCGCTTTCTCCCTCCCTTCCCTTCTTTCCTTTGCTTCCTTTCTTTCTCTTCCTTCCTTCCTCAAAATGACTAATGTGGTAATATATTTTACATGGCTGCACATATATAATATATATCAGATTGCCTATCATGTCAGAGATGGGGGAGAGAGGGATAGAATTTGTAACTAAAAATTTTTTAAAAGAAACAAATGTTAAAAATTGTTTTTACATGTAATTGGAGGGAAATTAAAAAATTTTTTTAAAAAGACTACGTGGCAGTCTTATTAGGGGTTAATGGACCTATTGACCTGGGTTAATTCTGGATCATTTAGTTTCCAGATTTCTAAACACAGTATATGAGGAAAAGGAGCCTGCTCCTTAGGATGTTGAACTAATCGCCTGTCTCGTTCTCTGGCTTCTACCAGGTGTATGGGGTTTTCTATGCCACATCCTTTCTTGACCTCTACCGAAACCCAAAGAACCTGACTACCTCATTCCACAATAGCACAGTCATTGTCAACCGAGATGAACAGTACTTATTTCTGGTATGTTTCTCCTTGGCTCACAACTTCCTTCTTTTAAAGGGCAGCTAAGTGGCTGAATTGATTAGTGCCTCACCCAGAGACCTGTGTAGCTTTGTGACCTCCCAACCAGTTACTTACCCTCGGTTTGCCAATCTGGATCCTGGGGAGATAGCCTTTGCTGCTCCCTCTGGGATATAGAACCTCTTTTTGCCTTTTTCTGTGACATTCATTGATCTTATCAGAGGGCACAGGGTAACAACATTTGTGATCATGTTGCATTTGGGGTATGTATGATTGTCTCCAGGTTCGGGTGATAGCCCCATACCAAGGCCCACCTTCTGACTACATTGTGGTGAAGATGATCCCAGACAGCAGGCTCCCTCCTCGACACCTTCATGCAGTGGACATTGGCAAGACTTCCGCTGTCATCAAATGGGAATCACCATATGACTCTCCCGATCAGGATATGGTAAAGTGGCCAGCTACCTACATGCCTTGTGACCCCAGAGGGCTCTAGAGTGGTTGGGGATACAGAGGAAAGGATATCTGTGCCAAGACTGTGGTGGACAGCTCAGCAGTGTATCCCTTTTCCCTGAAACCCATGCTAAAACAGTAAGAGGTTGAGGTGCTTCCCTGATAAGACATATGTGCAACAAGGCATCTGATTCCCCTCTGAGTTTTAGCCCCCCAAAACTGTTCTTGAGCATTGGTTCAAATTGCTGTGGTTTCTTATTGGTTATGCTTTTCCTTCTAGCTGCTTAGCCAAAAGCAGGGCCATGCAAATGAGTGAGTTTCCTCATTCTTCCATCAAGATACTTTATGTATTTGTCTCTGCCTGGCATTTTTGGGGGAGACAGCAGAGGATAGAAGGGTCTGGTATGCTGTGGTCCATGGGATCACAGAGTCAGACGTGAGGAACGACTGAACCAGACCTTGAACTCACTAAGAACAGAACCACTGATAACTCAAGTGCTGACTCAGTTTCTAGGGAGCTGAATGTCATTTCTATCCCCTCTGTTTCCACTAGTCAGAGGAAGGGTTCTAGAGAGCATCACCATCTTTAACTGGTTGCTTTTTAAATGGGCTTCTCCTGGGGTGATCTGTTGAAGGGATTATACTAGTACATGCCTACCTTCCTCTTTTCTGATTTGTATTTCCATTCTGAATATCATTCTCTCCTTTCATTCCTTCTTTGCCTCCATACTACATGTATAACATCAGTCAGATTGGAAGAATGAATTTTATTTACTTAGATTTAGTGTTGAGCTTCAACCAAATGTCCAGATCCCCGGGATAGTTTTCCTCTCTTTCCTCCTTAGCCACACTCTGACTGTTATTGTTTCAAGGAGAACTAAATCCTGAGTTGATGTTTTTCTTCCCTGTTCTGTCCTGCTGGTGTCTTGATAAATGCAGTCTCCCCTGGAGTCATGCATGGGGTCTTGGTATGTATTTGATGGTTTCAGGCAAAGTTCTACTAATAAATTCTTGTAATGAGGTTGAGACCTACTTGGGCCCCTTGGGTCCTTAGAGGATGCAGCTGGGTACTGTGGTTCAGAATGCTGTTGCCTAGGGTCACAGTGACTAAATATGCCCATGTTACATCATCTGTCATACATCCAGAAAGGAGAAAAAACATTGGAAAAGAGCTGATATACATCAATGTGGTTTTCTCCCCCTCCAGTTATATGCTGTGGCAGTTAGAGATTTAATCCGAAAGACGGACAGGAATTACAAAGTGAAATCCCGAAATAGCACGGTGGAGTACCTGATTAACAAATTGGAACCTGGTGGAAAATACCATGTCATTGTGCAGCTTGGAAACATGAGCAAAGAAGCAACTGTGAAAGTTAATACAGGTAAGCAGGAGGGAGTTCTGCATTATCTGGATGTCAGCTAGATCTGAAAGGTAGCTCCAAAGTTAACACAAAGCAGCTATTAGGACATGAAGTCTTTTAAAGCCCTGAATGTATCAGTTCTGTGACTTCTCTGTCCATCTCTGTCCCACAGGTAAATGATGGTGATAGCAAGTTGGGAAAGGAAACAGCACAGTTTGGTGGGGAGGAGAGGAATTAAGTACATTAAACTCAACTGTAACATTGCCGTTCTGCTCTTCCCCAAAACTTTGAGATAGTGGGAGTCCTCAAGGGTCATGAGATAGGAACACTTCCCTGTGGTAAGCATTTTACAGTACTGCTGAGAGGACACCAGAATTGGAATTTGTCCACGGTTGTATGGAAAATATAGTCAGCTCTTTCATGCCTGTCCTTACCCATCTCTCTGACTTGTGGAGTGATGGGTATGGGTGGGCATGATGATGGCACTACAAAGATTAGAGTTGAATAGTTTTTCCCATCAGTAAAACCCTTCCATGTTTCCTTGTTAGCTCCCCATCTGTACTCTTGCAGGTCTTCTTGCCTCTCCCGTTACCTCCTTCCAATCCATCTTATACACTGCTGCCAAGTAAATCTAAGTGTCATCTTTGACTCCTTATTCATTTCACATATTCAGTCATTTCTGTTTGTACAATATCTCTTGCGTATGTCCTGTCCTTTTCACTCATACAGCTACCATCATTACCTCTTGACTAGACTATTGTAATGGTCTTCTTATTGTAACTCCTGCCTCAGGTCTCTTCCCATTCCAATATATCCTCCATACAACCACCAAAATGATTTTTCTATAGACTTGTCTCAGGTTTGAGCACGTCATTTAGTAAAGTGCAGTGGCTCTAAGACAAAATGTAAACACCTCTATTGCACACTGAAATCTCTTTACAACCTGGTCCCTTCCACCTTTCCATTCTTACGTATTCCTTCCTTCTGTTCTTGGCCTACTTTGGCCTACTTGAATTTCTTCCAATGGCACTCTAATTTCCCATCTCCATTACGTTGCACTGGCCATTTTTCATGCCAAGAATACAATCTCTCCTCATTCCCATTTCTTAGAATCCCTAGTTTCCTCTGAGGATCTACCTGAGGATCACATTTTATATGCAAACCTTTACTAACAAGGCAACCAAGGGGTAAGTTAGTGCATAGAGTCGTGGAGTTGGAGTCAGAAGACCTGAGTTCATATCCTGGTTCAGATACTTAACTAGATATGTGACCCTAGCTGAGTCACTTACTTGCTATCTGCCTCAATTTTCTTATCTGTAAAATGATGATAATACCACCTACCTTGTAAGAATTGTACTATATAAATGCCAGCTGTTATTATCCTCCTGGCTGCTAGTACACTGTCACCTAAAACTACCTTCCTTTTTGGATGTGTATACACATGTACTAGATTATATTGTATGTACACATAGATGTATATCTCTAGATAGGCATTGAATATATATATATTTCATATAGCATATGGGTATATGTATATATACACGTACATACATCTTCAATTACATGCATATATAGCTAGATATAAATATATATCACACATATTATAACGTGTGTATTCGCTTACATATGTCCTCTCCCTAGTTACAATGTAAGCTTCTTGAGGGCTTTTTTGTCCTGGCTTACTTAGCCCAGTGTCTAATATACAAGTTCTTGATAAATCCTTGTTGATTCTGTATGCATATCCCTTCATGTCACTCACTCTTGTGCTCAAAATCTGCCAAATTTTATCTGCTAAATCAAGTGTGATCTGCTTAATCTGGCATTCAAAGCTCTCTACAATTTGCTACCATCCTACCTTTCCAGGCTTGTCTTAACGTTGCTCTTCTCTAAATGCTCCTCTGTTTGACTAAGCTGAACAACCTATCTGCTGTACACCTTCTGTATTTTCTTATTTCCTTGTTTCTATCAGTGTTCTACACTGTGCCTGCAGTGCCCTTCCCTACCTCTTATACCATTGGAAATCCTACTTGTCTTTTAAAGCCCAACTCAAATGCTGTCTACCCCTTTCTTCCATGAAGCCTTCCCTGAAGGTTTAACCTACTGCCAGCTGGTGGTAGTCTTTCCCCTATAGCACTTCACCTTTCTGCTGGATTTAATCTGTATTATTTTGTAGTATCATTTTGGTTTTTTTTTTGTATCTGTATTAAATGCTTGTTCCTAGTTATAAGCTCTAGGAATGCAGGGACAATATTTTCTCTACTCTATGTTTCTCCTCACCCCCCAATCCCACCCTTTCTTCCCAAGCTTAGCACAATTCTCTGCATGCAGTTGGGGCTAAAAGAATGAATTGCAGAGGTGTGTGTGCTGCAGTGGAAATTTGAAATATGGAGGAAAGGTGCTAGAATGAAATTCAGGAGGCAGGATCAGAGACAGGAGAGGGTTTTCTTAGGCTGCAGGGAGGGGTGTCTGTGGGTAAAGGGCATCAAGTGTGTGGCGAATGTGAGGAAGAAGAAGGGCTGATGAATGGAGGCAGCAGGGGCAGTTCCTTCTCCAGGTACCTCCCAATGCAGTAGATAGTTCCTCCTTTCTATAGGGCCAGCACTCTTGAGGGAGAGATGATGATTAGCCAGAGCAGACTCAATAACTAAGAGCCAAGGGCTGGTTGTTAGTGCTGTGTCTTTCCGTGCCCTTCTTTCCTTGGTGTCTCTCAGGCAGGGGTACCGTGACCACTCAGTTAAGATCCATAATATAAAAGGTATCTGGGTCCTATACATATCCACTAATAGGAGTCTTCATCTCTTCAATTTTCAGTGTCATTATCTGCACCAGATGCCTTAAAAATCATAACTGAAAATGACCATGTGCTTCTCTTTTGGAAAAGTCTAGCCTTAAAGGAAAAACATTTTAATGAAAGCCGGGTAAGTGCCTTATTCATTCTCATAGTCTTTTTTTTTTTCCCTCTGACTTTGGGAATCCAGTTGAAATGCTCTTCCAGAGATGAGCTCGTTAACAGAATGCCTGGCATAGATGGAGGGCAAAAAAATAGGGCAAGGCAGTGAACTTGAGAATTAAAGGACCATTTTCTATGTGATTGCTAATTAGCAAAATGTTTATGCGGCACCTTAAGGATAGAAATCACTGCACTAAGCACTTTTCCATCCTGAACTCTTCACTCCAGAAGAGTGGGAGATGGGCTGGGCCAGACACTGTAAGCTAGAAGGAGAGTGATATTCTGCCTCAGACCACTGAGTTACACCTTTTTCAGAGCTTTGTAAACAGCTGTCCTCAAGAAACACTATCAATGGAATCAGCTTGCCCTATAAACCAGTCATCTCATCAACTCTTCTCTTTCCAGTGATAAGTGGCAGCAAATTGAACTTTAAAGGCATTTGGTTTGGAAGTCAGTTATTTGATGTAGCAACCTTAAAACGTTTGAGGCAACATGGCACAGTTGATAAAAATCAAGATTTGGAGTTCAAAAGATCTGGGTTTAAATCCCTACTCTGACCCTTAGGGGCTGTGTGACTACTCAACTTCTGCTAAGGTTTACCTGCCCTGTTACACATTACATTTGCTTGGATAAAGGGAATTCCCTCGCCAGTGAAACTGCATATTCTTGATGTATTACTGTAACTATATTGTATCCTGATGTCTTCACTCTTCAATTATGAGGCTATTATAATCAGTTGTTGTCTTTTGTTTTGGAAGAGGACCAAAATGACATCACTATATTGGGGTCAACCGTGTGCCTGGCTGATCAGACCAATATGAGCTTGGAACTTTCTACCACAGAACGGGCACAAATAATCCATGTGAACATCTAGGGTGGAGATGTCTCTAAATGGGCCCATCTCATATTTCTGTTGAAATACTGCATTTCCCCTACTTTCATGGAAAGAGCACTAGGCTGGAAGTCAGGAGATCTGAATTATAATCCCAGCTTGGCTGGCCATGGACTTGATCAGGACAGGGGTAGGGAACCTGCAGCCTCGTGACCACATGTGGCCTCTAGGTCTTCAAGTGCAACCCTGACTGAATACAAATTTTACAGTCCAAATCCCCTTCATAAAAGGTATAACTTGGACTCAGTCAAAAAGCTGCACCCAAGGACCTAGAAGACCACATGTGACCTCAGGATCACAGGTTCCCCACCCCTGAACTAAGACATCTTTGAGGTCCCTTAACACTCCAGTATTCTTGGTAAGGTTCTTTGTGTGTGATATTTGCTCAAGTCTACATGTTTGCTCTTAGGGTTACGAGATCCGCATGTATGACAGTGTGATGAATATCACGGCATACCTTGGGAACACGACCGACAATTTCTTTAAAATTTCTAATCTGAAGATGGGCCACAATTATACTTTCTCTGTACAAGCAAGATGTCTTCTCAGTGGCCAGATCTGTGGAGAGCCTGCAGTACTTCTCTATGATGAGTTAGGGTTTGGTGAGTCACTGGCATCATTGGTTTCTGCCTGCAGTTTTCAGAAGGCTTTGGGTCACTCCATAGTCTCTTACTCATATACCTTTCTAGTGTTGTAATTAAACTTTGCTGTCAGCTCAGAAAGATCTGAGTCAGCACCTGACAGAGTAGTTTAACAACAACTCTTATAATAGAGGGCTTGGGGAAGATGGGGTGGGGGGCATAGAGGATTTAGAAGCACAGTTAATCTGAAAGAATAGAAAATCATCAGGCCTTGTATGCCTGGATTTTGTGGTGTGTAGTATATATGAAATGCACAGATACGCAAGCACACATACTTTGTTTCTATGCCAGCTCCTTCTCCTTTTCCTTCACCACTCACTGTGTAGGTGGTCTGATAACTAAGTTAGGTCATGGTGGGTGAGAAGGCCCTGATTCATTATAGATTAAAACCAGACAACAGTTAAAAAAATCCACACATGCCCCATCTTGTGTTAGGTCACTGTTTATCAAAGTGCTTTGTGTGACAACATTCCAGAGACAGGCTCTGATGAGAGAGTCCTGGTTTATTTAACGTTTTTTCCCAGAAAGTTGGTCCCTGTCTCGTGGCCTAGTTAAGGTTTCATGTGTATGTTTTGCCCTTGATCTGTGTAGTTGCATTTAGGCTAGGAAAAAAAAAGCCTAGAGTCTAAATCTTACCTTCAAGTTGTTGTTTTTTCCATAGATGGTTACAAACATTTTTATAGAAGAGTTTGGGTTCTGTTTTTTTTTTTAAGACAAAAAAAAAGCCACAGGCTATAAGTCAGTATTCTAGTGAATGGGTATTTTATATCACTTAATGGAGCTTCAGGTAATTGCAGTTCAGTGCAACTTGGGTGCCAAGTCAGGGAAATAATTGCAATCTCAGTAATTAGTGGTCTGGTTTCACATCCTCTTGTACACGGCAAGCAAGTGGTCTTGAGTAATAATGCTAATGAAATCAATGTTGATACCCCCAACAAAGGTCTCCTTTCCAAGAGATCATCTAAATAACCAACAAGGCAGTGATTAAGAATCTAATGTAATTACCGTATTTGCATTCTCAAGGCCTATGGTCTGTCAGCTCATGGCGAGCAATCAAAAAACAGTCATATGTGGGAATGTATCATATGAGGAGGCTGCCCAGGGTTGCACATCTCAAAAGATGGATCAGGGAGAGGGAAGGGAACTACTGGGGCAGGCAGGCAACTTGAGGGGTCATCTTCTCCATCCCTTGTCCTCAGGCATGTCCCTTATTCATTGATGTGTTTTGTTGGCAGGTGGGGATGCGTCAGCATTCCAGGCTGGAAGGTCAACTGATGTGGCGGCCATTGTGGTTCCCATATTATTCCTGCTGCTGGTGACTGTTGGGATAGGGTTTGTAGTCCTATATACCCGGCATCGGAGGCTCCAGAATAGCTTCACTGCCTTTGCCAACAGTCACTATAGCTCGCGACTTGGCTCAGCCATTTTCTCATCAGGGGATGATCTTGGTAAGTGTGGCTTGGTTATTGTGGTTGTAGTGGTAGATTTCCTTTAAGCCACATATTCTCTAAGCCCAGGGATTCACTTTAGGACTTCCTGAGGCCTGTCCTTTGGCCATACCATACGTGTTGCCAAAATGAGTTTTCGTCAGCCAATAATACTATTGAAATGGGTTAAATTAGTTTAAATTAAATTTAAATTTGGTCCTGATCCCACCTTTGTCACTTACTATCTGTGTGACCTTGGGCAAGTCACTTTAACTTCTTGATTTTTTTCACCTGTAAAATAAGGATATTGAACTGTATGACTTCTGAAATCCCTTTGAAATTGAGATTAAGGTATCTTAACTTACGTCTGTCATCATCTGCAGCTTCCATGCCATTCTGGTCACACCCCTGAGAGAGTAGCATTTATCTGGGAACTTGTCTCTTCTGCGAGCAAAAAATCAGACCTTAGAAGCTCTCTTAATATTCTCCAAACCTGTGGGAAAATTGCCCCCCAAAATAACTTACCTTCCAACTCATACACATAATACACCATTAATCTCACCTCCTTGAGGCAACTTTAGAGGACTTGATGTAGGTCTTACCAGCTGAGGTCATAAGTCATGCTTTTGCAGGGTAGGTCCTAGGCCCTTTTTCCCTAAAATGTTGCCTTTCTCTTTTGATCCTTCTCCTGAGTCCTAAAAGTAATCTTACCAACCACACTTCAGTTTTGACAATAGCAGAGGAAGAAATGACTCTCCTAAGTGGTGACTGCTCCCTGAGACCGCTAAAATCTTCTGTCCTAGTCTCTTCCCTCAGTTCCCTATGTTTTTGATAAACTCTTTGGTCTGCCTGTCTTAAAGGAAAAACTATTGTCTAGGCCAAGGGAAGATGAATAGGTTTAGGGGTTTTGGCCTTACCATTGCTATGGGAAGAGTGGTACCCCTACAGCTCATCTCCATTCTCTTCAACATTGAGTGTCTCTTGGTGTTATGTAAGACCCAAGTCATGAAGTGCAGAGGAAATACAGCCTTTATTCTCAAGGAAATTACATTCCTCTATACACATGGGTGTTGGCCCTCTCATATCGGTGCATAGAGAGCACTATGGATCCAGCAGAGAGCGTAGATCATGCAAATGACTCTGGGTTGATTAATGGAAAGAGGATGGTATAACAAGTTGAAAACCCATGAAAACATCCTTCCAGGTCAATTTTTTTCCTCGTACAAATTTACCTTCCTAGTCATGTTAAACTTCTATTGATACCAAAATATTCTTTTTTAGTGCCCTCAGAATGCTGGGTATTTGTGTCAGTAGGCTTGGATTCAAATCCCAGTTCTGCTCCTTAATTACTAATTTGGCCTTAGTCTAGTTCCAGAACATCTTGAGTCAGTCTAAACATGTCTAGGTCTCAGTTTGCTTATGTGTTAGCTCGAAATTTATATAGGATCCTGTTATCTTCATGTGAGTCAGTAATGTGTTGAGAGGTCAAACAAAGCCAGGGCTGTGTTACAGAATTGTCTGAAGCTACACGGCTACAATGAGAGTTTGCTGTTGTTAAAGTGTTGGTGCACCTGGATAACATGGAGACCGTAGCCCTGTGTTTTACAAGGAGGGAATGGGTGTGTGTGTATGTGTGTGTGTGTGTGTGTGTGTGTGTGTGTAGATGTGATGGGGAGAGAGGGTGTAGTGTGTGGGGTGAAATCACCTAGGATGGTATATAACAGTTTTACCAAGAGTTATATTTGTCTTTAGGAGATGATGACGAGGATGCTCCCATGATAACAGGATTTTCAGATGACGTCCCCATGGTGATAGCCTGAAGAGTGTGCTCCTCACTGTAAACCAAATGGTGTAAATATTTTATTTGATAAAGATAGTTGATGGTTTATTTTAAAAAATGCACTTTGAGTTGCAATACGTTATTTTTATATGGGCCAAAAAAAAGGACAAAAACAAAAAAAGAGAAAGAAATGAATGAATAAACTTTGTAGTAATCAACTGTGAACAACAAGAAACCAGGTCGATTTTAGTCATCAAATTGCTTTGATTTGACATTAATTTAGTCTTACAGGGCTGTGCTTGCTGGGCATGCTTTTAAGTCTGTGAGATAATTTTTGGTTTAATAAATTGGCTGTTCCCTTTTATTTTTCTAAGACAACAGAAATGTATTTAATAAAAACTTCAGGACAACTACACTGGGTGAAATTCCCCTCTCCTTGAAGGAGTGACCAAGTTTTAAATATTCTTTGGATTTTGTTTATATGCAAGTTCAGGGTGGCAGGGGTTGGGGAGGGTGCTTTTATTTTGTTCTGTTAATTTATTGGGGCCTCTCTTTGGGGCCAGATTTTTGTGGTTATGCGACATTGCATGTGATACTGAGCCCCTCCTCTCTCACAGGGCCCAGGAGTGGGACAAAAGCATTGATTTTGCCATTCCTGAAGAAACTAGTTTTAATCTAACATGTGTTTAAATGTTACCATATTTGATAGAAGAGACACTTGAAACCAATGCTCAGTTTCAGTTAGAGCTGCAGCTTGTGCATCTTGCCAACCATAAGCTTATTCTTGCTTATATTAAGCGATGGACTTTTTACTCTATTTGCCTCTGTACATGACATGACTCTTGAAGCTGAAATGGTGGCACAAGAGAACACTGCTCTGTTATACGTTGCTGCAGTCTTTATTGGGGAAGAAAAGATTCCTTCTACTGTGAGAGAGTTAGCTCCCAGCTCAATGCAGTGTGATATGTGACCAGTCAGTACTCTGGCAAATAGAGTACCTTATTTTTCCATTTATGCATTTTCAATTTTAAGTTTTGTATTTAAGATAATAGTGTGGCCAGTTATTTGTTCTTAAAAATACTTGGTATATACAGCTGTTTTGGATTGGGTCAGTGCCTTCTCCTTTCTTTTTCCTTTCTTTTTTCCTTTTTTTTTCTTTCTTTCTCTTTCTTTCTTTCTTTCTTTCTTTCTTTCTTTCTTTCTTTCTTTCTTTCTTTCTTTCTTTCTTTCTTCCCTTTCTTTCTTTCTTTCTTTCTTTCTTTCTTTCTCTCCCTTTCTTTCTCCCTCTCTCCCTTTCTCCCTTCCTTCTTTCCTCTCTCTCTCCCCCTCCCCTCCACTTTCTTTCTTTCTTCCCTTTCTTTCCTTTTCTTCCCTCCTTCCCTCTTTTTCCTTCCTCCCTCCCTCCCTCCCTTCCTTTCTCTGAAGAGAAAGTACTACATTCTCACAAAAATAGCTGGACAGTCCAAAAATTTGAGCCACCAAACAAGAATTAACAGTAGAAACAAAACTGGGGTTTGTTCATTCTCTTCACAAAATAATTTGTAATTTTTCTTCTGCCTTTACAAAAGCATCTGTGTGTCAAAAATAAAAACAAAAAACAACACTGGCCATTTAATATAGAACGCACTGCGGCCTGTCGCGCACGCTCCTCTTTAGCAGTTAGAGATATCTGCATCCTTGTCTGGCATTGTTGTGGTCGTACTGTGTGGTTGTACTGTCACTGTGAAACTTCCTCCCAGGTTAGGCGCAATGGACCTGTGGGGAGAATCCAAAGTTACGTCTTTTAATACATGTTTCTGATATGCAAAGCTTTGTGAAGCCTCATCAGCGCTGCTACATGCAGGGTGCCTCTGTCTTCTCTCAAGTATTTGATTTATTTTAACCAAAAGTATCTTGTTGTAACAAAATGTGCGTACAGTCTTCCTAAGGATTATGCTGG
This sequence comes from Bettongia penicillata ogilbyi, assembly GCA_023548195.1. Lineage (NCBI taxonomy): Eukaryota > Metazoa > Chordata > Mammalia > Diprotodontia > Potoroidae > Bettongia > Bettongia penicillata. The sequence goes on along the minus strand of JAJHZJ010000311.1, from coordinate 795,379 downwards.
AGGGGGAAAAGAGCCAATGGTGTTTTTTAATCTGTTGACTTTAATTTCAGATAAGGAATATTTGAAACAATGGGAGCTTCACTCTCAGTATGGCTGCGCCTCTCATTTTTAATGTGTGGTGGTGGTGAAGTGAGCCTTCCCCCAAGCCGTTGTTCCTTTTTGAAGGGCAGGAGTTTTATTGGTTTTCTCCATTCTTGGCTGGGGTTTTATTATTGATTATTCCTTCCACCTCCCCCTTTAATTACTCCTTTAAGTAGCTGAAAGATTAAAAATCAGGGGGTGCAGAGAAGAGAGAATTCATTAAATTTAAATAAATTAATCAATTTAATTAAATGAATTAAACTAGGAAGTATGGTTCTTCCCCCCCCTTCCCACCAATCCTTTATGTCGTTTGTTAAAAAGGGCTCACGTTGAATGCTGAGACATTGTTTTCATTGATTCTGTAGGTAATTTTGTGTATAGATCAGGTCTCCATCAGCAATGTTTAGGTATTTTTGAGAGTTCCTAGTGCCTCACAATGCTGTGTGCACAGTACTGAATATGCCGGCTACCACTTCTCCTCTTGGAATAATGCCCCTTGTGCTGTTAGAGAAAGCAGCCTCGTAGGGCTAGTGTATTTTATATAAACAGAAGAGCTCAGCTCCAGAATACTAAGATAGATATAGATAGATGCAACGATGTGTAAATTGTATATTTTTATGGAGTTTTGAAGCACATCAGCTTTCTTCATGTAGTTGTGTGGGGTCGGGATGTATATATGAAGTTTCAAGGGATCCAGTGTGGTTGAAGAGTGCCACTGGGAAATATCAAGAAATTTCCAAGGGCCTTTTCAAGTAACTGGATCTTTTCCCTCACTGTGACACAGCCATGTCAGTGGGTGTTTTTGGCAAAGGGGGTCTCGTGCCTTGGTGAAGATGCTGTCCATTTGGTCCGTCATGTTTGAGGGGGAGTGGGGAGTTTCCATTTTTCTCCCATTACACGTTAGAGTGACCAGATTCTCATGTCCATTTCAACCAAGTCCCCTAAACGGATCATTGAAATTGAGCAAGGGGGGCAAATTGGGGTAAGGAATAACATCAAAAGATTTCTGCTGGACATTGACCATCTTTGTGGAGTGTGCAGCAAAAACCCTTTGGGCTTATGTGACATTGGCCTCTCTTGAGGTATTTAGTTAACAGATAGAGTCCTGATTGGACAGTAGGTTACTGAAGAGGGTTCCAGGAGGAGGCCATATCTATATAGTCCGACTTTCCTGGTTGTTAAAAAGCAAAACAAAAAGCCTCTATCAGCTTGCTGACTGACTTAAAAGTCTGGGAAAACCCTTACGATGCCGGCCACTGGGAGGAGCTTTTGTCTCTTGAAACAGGAGTGTATCCTTTAGCTATCCCTAGGATCACAGCCATGAGGACAGAGGGAGAGCTCAGCTATCTCCTGCTTTCTTCCTCCAGCAGTATATAACCCATGTGGTATATTCCTAAAAGTCCAGTCAGTAAACTAGCCAGTAATAGGGCACGTCTTTTGAATGGAGAATAGGCAATGTCAAGTATAGGGTACATGAGAAGGGAAGCCCCTCCTCCCAAAACACACACCTTCAGTCATTCTTTTAGTTGCTTTACAGACTACTTGTATCTTGTCAAAATACATCCCCAAATTTTCCTCCTGGGAGAAACTCCATCCTAGCACTTTGATTCCTTCTTTACCAAGGTTGCTGCTACTGATGGAGAACCCCTCACCCAAGACTGTCTACTGACTGCAGGTCATCCAGACTATTTCATCTATCACTGGCAAAGAATAAAATCCCTGCAAAGAAGGCATCTAGGAAAAAAATGAAACTGAATGCTACCTTATGTTGATCAAATATCCAGGCAGGAATCTTTGAAACAGCTTATATTAGGACTCTCCTTTGAAATTCCTGCCATCTAATTAGTCTTAACTTGAATGTTTAAAAACCAGTACATTGAGTTTATACAGGTTCTTCTCTATGCAAGCCTAAGCGATGGAATAAGATAACATATTGGCAGCGTGCTGAAGAGAGGTATGTTTTCAAAAAGGTATCATCACCACTTAACAGGAAAAGAAGCTGAGGGAGGATTAGTTGCGTATATGTTTCTGCCCACTCATTTAGAGCAGCCATATCACAAATTTTAAGAGCCAAGTAATCCAGGAATGGTATTAGTCTCATGTATAGTATCTTAGAGGGATGAAAGAGTAAATAGTGAAATGGAATAACATTACTCTCCTGTTTGCCATATCGCTTCTCAGTTGAAAGATTCTGTTAGGAATCATTAAAAATTTTAAGCAAATTCACAAGCATTTGCAGAAAGAAATAAATCCTGTACTGCTCTTATTTAAGCAAAACTCTATATTTGTTCCTTTCCAAAGTAACATTAGATGTTTATAATTTAAATTGCCTTGATAAGTTTCTTAAGTCACTGTTTCTGCTAAAGATTTTACTATATTGTCGCACAATTTTAAAGGATTTTTGTCTTTGTCAACTTTTTTCACTGAATAAAAAATTAATTGGGTCAAGAAAACATCTGCTTTAAAAAATCCATTCTACATATGTGTCTTGACTTATTCCTCTGAGTGCAATAAAGATGGCTAATGCAGTCTCTGAACACCATTTGATGTGTGTGGTTTAAAAGGATATTTGTTTCATAGACATGAGAACACTGAGATTGGGGATAATTTTGTTATTAACAAGATCACTCAGGAGGTGGATCCATGAAGAACACTGTATTTTTTGTCTTGTCAGAGAAGGGGAATGGGAGAGGAATGGGAGTAGGCTATGTTTTGCCTGACTGGCTTGAAATAAATAGAATTTGTCACACCATGGGATCATAACTCTGGATATTTCCTCAGAGTTGTCTTCCATACTAGCCAAGAGGCAAATTTAAGACTCCAAATTGAGATTGTCCTGCATTTTCCTGGCTTAGACATCAACTCCGAACACCACAAAAACAAATCTATGGATTTTTAAATATAAGTGGGGAGAAGCACATTGTGTAGATGGGTCCTTAAACCTTTCAGAGAGTTTTAATAGTCCTGTGAACAGTAAAGAGAAGAGGAGAAAAGAATTAACAAGCTCTTAATAACAAAATAATGGAAAAGGTGCAGAGTAATAGAAAACTAATGAATATAGGAATTTGGGGGGAGTAGTATGAGCTAAAAGATCTGGATTTAAGTCCTGATTTAAAGATTTAATAACTAAGTGAAAGCAATAGGGGCTGTCCCTGTGATCTCCTTGGTTATAGGAAACCTCACTAGCAGTGGAAGTTGGCACTTTCTGTGCAGTTGAATCTTGGAGAGATTAAATGCCTTGTGTATCAGACTTGAATCCAGATCTTTTTTTTCCCACTGCAAAACCAGTTCTCTAACCACTACACTACATTGCCTCTAACCCAGCAACCCTGGACAGATCATTTATTTAACCTCTTAAAATATTCAGTTTCCTCAGATATAAAAAATGGGGACAACAGTCTTTGTATTGTCAAAGTCATTGACTCGTTATGAGCAGAGTGCTTTGTAAACCTTATAGCATGATTTAAATGAACAATTATAATTATTAATAATAAGCTTATCTGTAAGTCATCAATCGTCCAGCAAATTTAACCATTTGGAGTACCACCAACTATCCAGGAGTAAGCAAAAAGGCCTTTAAGAAGCCAACACTGGATAGTCTAGATGTTCAAATACAATCATTGCAATCTGTTCACATGGAGAACCCTTACACACTCCCCAAAGCCTGTTTATGATCATTGCATTCTCTTATTCTGAAGGAGCCGGGTTATTTGGTTTCTATCAGGTCAAGATCAAAAAAAACGGTCTCAGATGGGTCCTGGGAGTGGCCCAGGAAGTATTCATGGGGTTACAGCACCAAAATATCTCTCCCTTCGGGTGGACATATAAGTTAAGTGGACATTTAAGCCCAAAGTCATGTACCCAAAGGGAAAGTAGGTCGTTATCAAAGTATACATTTTCATATGTGAAAAACACTTGGGGTCCCAGCTGGCTGGGTCCCTTCTACCCTCCCATACTCAACAACCTTACCTAATTCCTCTCTCACTCTGTATAGTATAAGAGTAGGGAGAGTCCTCACAAGCCACCATTCCAGACCAAACCTGAACAGGAATTCCCCAGAAGTGGCCAAGAATCTTTTACTTGAAAACTTTCAGTGAAGATCATCACACCCAACCTCTGCAACCTAGCAAAATCACTTCTAGATCTCAATGTTCCCTTGGTGCTCATGCCATTTGGTTTTCTTAAAGTATGATGGAAAAAGTATTGAATTTGGTTTTGAATCTACCATTTACTCCCTTTGTAAAAGGACTGAACTAGGTTACTCAAGTCCTTTCTTCTTAACTTTCTATGATGGGTGACATTGACTGCCGGTAGACCTGGTTGTATAGGCATCTACCCCAGCTGTACTCAATAACCGTGGGACAGTGGGAATCCCTGGTTGATCTCCTGCCTTTCAGCATACCTCACCCGCATTTCCTTGTGCCGGTGCACTCATTTCTCACCACCATTCAGACACATTGTCGATTAACAGTGCCTGGAATATAGTAGGTGGTCAATGAATGCTTGTTGATTGATTGGAAAGAGAGGCAGGGCACTAAAGGTGGGCACTCTAATAGCAGCAAGTAATACATCTAGTAATGAGGGATGAACAAAAAGTGCTTTTAAAGAAGCCACAGGAATGCAAAGGACATCGGTCTAGGGGAAATTTAGGGCATCACTCCAGCATGGTGCAATAATTAATGTTCAAAATGATGCCACAAAATCATCATCAAAAAAGGTAAATTAGGTGGCATTCCCAGAATGTAAAAATTATAAAGTTCCTCACAGATCCCCTTTATCCGAATAGGAAAGCTCTCCATGTCATTCCCAATAAATGGTTACCTAGTCATTGCTGGAAGACATCCACTGAAGGAGAATTTGGTGTTTCCTAGGGAAAGCCATTCCCTTAAGTTCTAATTGGGCACAAAGTTCTTCACATGGAGCTAAAATTTGCCTTTCTTCCTAGTTCTTAGTTTCAGAGCCAGAAGGGACTTAAGTTGATTTTCTTTCGATGAAGTTGGTGGTAAAATGGCTGGAGCACTGTGCCTGGTAGTCAGGAAGTCTTGAATGCAAATGTGACCACAGACACTAGCTATATGACTCTGGGCTCATGTAATTGAAATTATTACATAATGTAATTACATAATACATATTATAAGTTAATAATATTACAGTAGCAGCTAATCTTCCAGTGTGATTCAGATAAGAACTGTAGAAGTGCCTGGCATAGAGGAGGTATTGTTCATAAATGATTGTTTACTACTTTTCCTTTTCAGTGATGCTGCTATTCTAGTCATTTCAGTTGTGTCCAACTCTCCATGACCCCATTTGGGGTTTTCTTGGCAGAGATACTGGAGGGATTGGTTGTTTCCTTCTCCAGCTCGTTTTACAGGTGCGGAAATGGAGACAAACAGAGCTAAGTGACTTGTGCAGAGTCACACAGCTAGTAACTGTCTGAACCTAGATTTGAGTTCATGAAGATGAGTCTTCCTGACTCCAGACTCAGCACTCTCACCACCACACCACCTAGCTACCCTTTCCACCTTGCTGCCCTTCAAATACTGAAATTATCTCTTCAATTAATGCTTGCATGTCAGAAGTGTCAACCCCCCAGGCCAGCAACCTACACAGTGGACCCAAAGCAGATTAAAATATAATCAGGAGATATTTTAGCAAAATAAATAAAAAAATAAAGCAATTTTAATTTGTAGTCTATGTCAATTTGCAGCCCACAAGGATCCATTTTTATTTGAATTTTGACACCACTGTTGTATGCCATTATCTTGAGTTCCCTTACTATCCTGGCCACGATTCTCTGGTTGTGCTCCAGTTTGTTCATCAAGACAAACCAAAAAAAACAATGGCACCCAGAACTGAACACAGGACTCCACAAATATCCTCTGGGGTGGAGTATTGCAGAGCTATCACCACCTGCTGTATTAACTAGCCTGCCATCTTCTTACCTTTTTCTGATACTGTCACACTGTTGAATTAGACTAAGTTGTCAACTGCAACTCAGTTTTTTTTTATTCCATGCTTGTATAGTATTCATCATTCCCAAATGTGAGATTTTTTATTTATCCCTATTAAATTTCTTTTTAGCAGGTTTAGCCCATTATTCAGTATTTGCCAAACTAATTTTGTATGCTGCCTATTTTTCGATGTATTAGCTATTTCTCCAAATTTGATATTATCTGCAAATTTGATAAAGATGCTGTCAATGCCTGTATCTAAAGAATTGTAAAACACATCAATAAACGTTTATTAAGTGCCTACTCTGTGGCAGGCATGGAGAATACAAAAAGAGGCAAAAGACAGTCCCTGCCCTCAAGAAGCTTATGGTCTAGCAAGGGAGACTACATGCAACCCAACATAAAGTAAGCTATATACAGGATAAATAGAAAGTAACAGTGGGAAAGCACTGGGATTAAGAGGAAGGCTTCCTGTAGAAGGTGGAATTTTAGTTGGGACTTGAAGCCTGGGAGGTAAGTAGTCAGAACAGAGAAGGGAAAATGTTCTAGGCAGGGGGTCCAGTCAGAGAGGATGGCTGGAGCTAAGAGTTGGAAGTATCTACTTCATGAACCAGCCAGAAAGTCAGTGTGACTGGATTAAATAGTACCTTGTTAGAGAGTAAGGTTTAAGAAGATGGGAAAGGTAGGAGGGGGCTAGGTTATGAAGGGCTTTGAATGCCAAACAGAGAACTTTGTATTTGCTCTTGGAAACGATAGGGAGATGCTGGAGTTTATTGAGTATTGGAGGTGACATGATTGGACCTGCACTTTAGGAAAATCACTGTGGTGGCTGAGTGGAGGATGGATCAGAGTGGGGAGAGAACTTGAGTCAGGATGACGCTTGGAAGATTATTAGAGTAGTGCAAGGGGTGGCAGTATCAGGAGAGAAGGGGATAAAGATGAAGATGGCAGATCTTGGCAACAAATTGGACATGGCAGGTGAGGGATAGTGAGGAATCCAGGATAACTCCTGGGTTGAGGGACTGGAAGGATGGGGTTTCCCTCTATAGTAATAGGAAAGGTGGGGGCAATGCTTACAATGTCTAGTGGACATCTGGTTCTGGATATCTGAAAGGCAACTGGAGATGAGAGATTGGAGATCCACTGAGAGATTAGTGCAGGAAAGGTAGATTGAGAGTGTGCCCAACCTTCCTTCTCTATCGTGAGTTCTGTGATATGTTGGCTACTTCTTCCCAGCATTTCTTCTTTTGACATCTATTTCCATCTTGTTGTTCAGAACTGGATCTGGTCTATAGCAATTTTCATTGTAGTCTCCCTTTTTTGAAATACAAAATTTAAGTTAAATTAAGAATGTGTTAGCTGCTCTGCTTTAGGCAGAGAGAGAAAGAGAGAGAGAGAGAGAGAGAGAGAGAGAGAGAGAGAGAGAGAGAGAGAGAGAGAGAGAGAGAGAGAGAGAGAGAGAGAGATCTTCTTTGGAGCTGAATTGATGAAATCCCCCATAGACCACATTACTATTTGGCTCGATGAATAGAAAGATGACTGTGAAGTCAGGAAGTGCTCAGTTCAGATTTGGTGTCCAACACTTAGGAGCTATGTAGTCCTGGACAAATCATTTAGCCTCTGTCTGCCTCAGCGTCCTCGATCGTATAATAGGGATAAAAACAGCACCTGCCTTCTAAGGTGATTGTGGACAACCAAATGAGATGTTTGAAAAGCACTTAACAAAGAAATACCTGGCACACAGTAGATGCTGAATACATACTTGATCTCTTCTCCACCCCCACCTTCTGTGCAGGTTTGTGATCACTGTGAGTCATAACATCACTGAGAGTACTCAGATGTGTTCATTAGCAGAAAAAGGTTTGAGCTGGTCATGGAACCGGAGTAAGGGATAACAGACAGCCCAAGTGCTGGACTGGTACGTGTAAAATAGTGAATCAGAGGCAAGCCTCAATAGATAGGCCTTTCCTGGAGGATTATGGAAAGACACAGGCAAGATTCATACAGTCGGAGGCTTGGAGCAGTTGTGATCTGCTCCAGTGGAGGGAATGGCTAGATCTAGGAGATCCCAGAGCCCCTTGAAGCATCCTCATGTTAAGAAGGAGGGATATAATGCATATTAAAAAGATCTCAATAAAAAAAAAGGCAAAAGATAAAATTTTGGTGCTTAAAAGGATAAGCTTCAGTGATCTGGAACATGCACTCATGTGAAACAC